>CM070593.1:68710508-69310508 GCA_036346395.1 Hsuehochloa calcarea | reverse complement strand
TGGCCCATGTAGTCATCTATATATTGACAGCTCCAGTATTGTAGTTACGTACTCTGAAATCTTAAGTAAGTAACAGAGCTCACTAAGCACATTGGAGTAAATGCTTCGTACATGAGATCACGGGTGCAGAACCAAGTTATTGCTCTTCAGCATGTGCCTTCGGAGTTTCAGTTAGCCGGTTTCTTTACCAAGGCATAGACTCGAGCTCAACACAGCTTCTACCTCTCCAAACTCAGTGCTGTTGATCCACCATGAGTTTGAGGAAGGTGTTAGATATTAGATATGTAGCTTGTATAAAGTGCTCTTTGTATATTGATCAACACCTGTAACTTGTATATTTTGACATTTGGCCCATTGGAATAGAAGTAGGACTCATTCCAACAAATGGTATTCACACAACAGTAATTATACACGAAATACATTTCATGCCAGAGATATACTCATCGAAGAACAAAGTTGGCCTCTCATCAAACAAGCATCATAATTTCGACAACTCGGGAAGTCTTTATTCAGAACAATGTAAAAAAGAAGCAAGACATGCTAGGTAATGTGTTTTACCTATAAACAATCAGCAAAGAAGTCAGAAATGCCAAACGTACAGCGGAATAGCTTATTTCACTTTGCATGACTAAAAACATATTCCATTTAGGTAAAAAATGATGTCCAATCATAAGTGCAGATTCAAAGCTTCATTTCAGAAATATTATGTCTTGTTCAAAGTCTAGATAGGTTGACGAAGTGTAACTTATTTCAGAATGGCAGAACCGCAGAAGATGATTTGTAGTATAGATGTGATGTTACTTAGCATAAGCATCTCCACTTCAAGAAGCTAGGAAGCCTGAAGCCCATAAGGGTGAAATCATATCTTGCATTTTGTCCGTAAAGAGTAAAAATCAGTGAGCATTTTCTTCTTAAAAACTAGACACCCTTTTCTAAAAATTCAACCAATTGAGTGCTGAAACCCACTATTGTTCATCAATCTTAAACAGAGCACATGAAAATTCATCCAATCCCTACAGTTTCTACAATGTTTCTATTTGAAACCTACAAAATCTTAAAATAAATTGCAGGCAAGGAACATGTTCTACGAGACTCACAAGTGGTGACCGCAAATCCTTCATGATTTAGAAACTCCGAATGGAATAAGAATCAAACAAAAACTGCTAGCGGAATCAATAATGTATGAGCATATTAAACCATAAAGCAAACATGGCAAGGAAATAAATAGTTCAAATAGTATGCAGAAAGATATCACAACATTGCAATGTAGTGTGTGGTACCTACAAAATTGTGAGCTAAATATCCTAGGCATTTATCTTAAACAAAAGTAACCCCTGCAACCATATCAAATATCAACAAGCAAACTTCAAGCATTGACTAGATTTTGTTAATTAAAAAAAAAGAATGTGAGAAGAGCATTACAAAACAAAAACGCTCACCATGCTCTTGAGCAAAGTACCAGATCTCAATTATGAAATCCAATGGAACCAACAGGGAGGAACTTTGATAGCCCATGGCGCTGAACCACCTTTCACACTCCATTAGAAGGTTCTCAACAGCAAGAAACACAGCACCCTGAAATGATAAATAACACCTGAGCATCGCAGACATAGACCATACACCAAATGTAATAGCGGATAGGCACTAGCCTCAAATTAAGTAAAGTCCATGATCTAAATGGCCACCTAGCTCAAGGTTTCAGCTAGGCACCGGTTAATGGGCAACAGTTCATGGAGGTAGCAGCACCAGACACTAGTACTGCATGGAACTTTTATTCACATTACACAAAATTTCCGAAACATGGTAGATTTACTAAAAGAAAGCTAATTGACCAAGTAACTGTCATGTATCAGCAATCACAACTTGTAAGTACAGAAAGGCCACAAAACCAATGGCCGCGCTAGACACTAGCAACACCATCTCGAAAGCTACTGATAAGAACAAATATTAGACGGTAGAAACGTTGTATGCGGAACCGGATACCACCCATAGAGGGAGAAAGTTGTCGTGCGTAATCGCGAAACTCGTGGAAGGCTCAAACAGATACCGCAGGACTAGTACGGCCGCCTCGAGGTTGCAGCTGATCTACACATACCCTCTACCCAATTCACTGCAGCCAGAGAAATTTTGCCCAATTGCTTGGGATTAAAAGGTAGAGATGGCTTGGGTTTTTGCAGACCTGAAGCTGCCGCCGAGGAGGGCGCGGAAGTAGGAAGAGCTCTCGATTAGCCTGGTTAGAGCTATACGCGACGGGGTTCGATCAAATGAGTCGATTGCCGAGGGATCAGAGAGACGAGAGGGCGCGCGCTTGCCTGTTCCGGTCGGCGCGAACCGCGATGGTTGGGGACGGGAGGGGATCGATGCTGGCGAGGTCGGAGACGTTGACGAGGCAAGGAGGGAAAGCCCGCGGTGGACAAGGATGCGTCGGTGATCTCCAGGACCACCTTGGCGAGGGCGGCGTCTTCTCCGTCGGCGGCCAAGGCTGACTCATTGGACGGTGACGAACCTTAAAATTCCTATGTATTACTTTAATACGTAATAAAAGATTATATAGATTATATGTCTTTGTATTTGTAACCCTTTTTAGAGGTTATGTCATGAAAAATCTGGTTTGGATAAGGTCTTGTGTATAGTTTTCAACCAGATGACTGCTCGTAGAAGTAATGAATTGGCATCTCTGACTCTGGATATATTTCTTCACGTGATGAATGAAATATATGTTATATTTATTTCATACCACGCGACGTTTTATAATCCTCAGACACTGACAACAACTACCCAATGAATGTATGTCTCACAGAGGTATAACCGCCGAATGGTTGATACTTCATCAACCGTTGCCTCACTCCAACCAGTCGCGTCACTTCTCAACACACGTCTCTTCAAGAAAGAACTGTTACATCTTCAACGGTTACTTAAAGATGAAGCGCAAAAGACAAACGGTATTGGATTGAAGCATAGCAATCTGCATTATATTCATGTTTCAACGCTGATTCTGCAATATATTCAGTGTAATTAGGATTAGTCATTTGCCTTGTCAAGGCACCCCTCGTAATAAACAGTTCATAACAATAAAAGAGCAGTTTCATTCTCTCCCAAGAACTCTCTGCCATTTTCCTCTTTTTATTTCGTAAGATCGGCGATCGATCGTCGATAGCTGGTGTCGTCCGTGGGGAAGAAGGCGTGGGGTTCTTGAAGATTACTTCGCTTAAGCATTTCTCATCCATTTTCTTTGCCGAATCATCGCTCATGCGAACATAGCAGGGACTTGAGATGAGCAAAACTAGTTCGACCCGGCGGACTACTCCAACCTCAACATGGACGTATACATCCGTATCATGCAAGAAAACGGGATATCATCATCCTCCTCCTCCGCCGGCTTGCCAGTCGCTGACATTTGTGAAATCGACCGGATGGATGAGGATACACCGCCACCAACATTGGCGCTCTCTGAGGAACCGCTCGTTCCGACCAGTTCAGAACGTCCGAACACCTCTGCAAACCCGGTCAATCCGATCGGCAAAAGTGGTAATAGGAGCCCAACGCGGCGACCAGAGAGTCCAAGTACTCTCAATATTGTCATGGATGACCAGCATTCGCCAATGGCTCCTGTGTATTCCAGGGGTCAATCGGCACATGGTAAGGGTATCGATGAAGTTATCACCGATCGATGACCAAGTAGACATGATAAAACTCAGCATACGATCGGCAGTTCACCGGAATAGTATGAGTCCACCACAAAGCCCGCTAGAGGCAGTAATCTCTGATCTCTCTCCATCGTAGAAGCTCCTTGCAAAAGCACTGGAAGGCTCTCCCTTAGTTACGACGGGAGTTTCTCGGAATATCACTGTTGGTACCACAAAGTTAACACAATCAGATATACTAATCCGGATGCCATGCACGATCCTCCACAGGTTAACCCGCCATCACATGCTGGTGAAAATGGTACGGGCACTCAAGCACCAACTACCAGAGGCAACCGAACTGATAGATGTGCATCAATTAATTCACATGTTCCTACCCCGCCGCAGATAAGGAATCAGGCAGGGTCATCCGGTAGGTCGAGAGATAACTCGACTCATCGGACACCCACTGCAAATGGAAATCTGCCACGACCTTCGATAACGATACAAAACCTACAACGAGTTCGGGTTATTTCGAATAACTCAGACCATGCTTTAGCGGGAACATCAGGTTATGTCCAGCTTGCAGGTCAGGTGTCGGAGATCCTCCAACAAACCATGCAGCATATAGAAATGTACCGAGAGTAGAGGAATTCACAAAGTCACACGATGACCTCATCCCAGCGCTCCTCTCTTGGTAGAGGACAACATGGTCGTGCAGAGGTGTAAGATCGAGGAGGCCGACTAGAGGGGTGAATATACGGTTTTTAAAATATTTTAGCTAAAACTGAGTTTTATGTTGAATTGTAAATTAATTTAGTTTTGCTCAATTAAGGCCTAAATCAATTAGTCTTGACTAAGTGCACCAATAATATAAGACTATTGATAATGATAGCAAACATATAAAAATTATAAACAATTTAATTCTAGGAATGTAAATAGCACAAAGTAAAACACAAGAGAAATAAACTACAATGACACAATAACGTTTTACCGTGGTGTTCGGAGACTTACCGATCTCCCCTAATCCACGTTGAGGTAAGCTCAAACTAATTGGACCGGCTTCACGAATTAATATAAACACCTCAATTCCACTGGTGGTAGCTCTTTCCCGCTACGGATAGGTGAGCTCCAACATTCACAACACGCCGAGCCTTCTCACAAGTTTCTTGAGAAGATCACCGGTCCACGACGCCTCCACGCCGTCTAGGTGTCGGCAAACACCAAGATTAATAAGCCAAGTCCCTTGCTTGACTCTCACCATGTGCAACGAATGCACAAGCTCAAATGGATACGAAATCCACCTCTAAATGCAACACATGCAACTAGAGACATCTCTCCTTCCTCACAAGGTGCAACACATGCATAATTGAGAGGAAAAGCTCACACTAGCTCAAATGAGTGAAATGGGATACCAAAATTGTCTCTCAACCAGCCAAGGTGGGTATTTATAGCCCACACACAAAAACTAGCCGTTTGGAGAAGAAATCTCCAAAAATCAGGATTTGCGATCGTACCGTTGTACAAACTCCAGTACTACCGTTTTCTACTGTTTATCAGTCGCACGGGTGCATTAACGGATCAAAAACTAGCCGTTAAATTTTTTAGTGCGGTAGTACCGTAGTATAAAGGGCGATACTACCGTTCTGCGGTAGTACCTCTCTTTTCGGGCGGTATTACCGCAGTCCAATTTTAGCACAGACGATACTTGGTAAAAAGGTCATAACTTTTCATTCCGATGTCGAAATTGAGTGATCATGGGGTATATGGAAATCTTATTCAGAGGGCTACACAAATCACATATTTAATTGATCTCAAATACATTTGAGCAAATCAAAAGCACAACTCCAAAGATCCATTACCATGGTTTAAGTCCAAAGAAATAGCAACAAGCAATCTTAGACCATACCAAGAAAAAATGCATGAATTACAATAATTTGCAAAACACCTTTGCAAACTTAGATCATGCCACAAGGAGTGGGTACATGGACTTCAACCATTTGCAAAATATATTTGCAAAGTATAGTCACATGCTACAAGGATTAAATGTATGAGTCTCGACTATTTGCATAACACATTTGCAAATAATAGCATCATACCACGGTGAGCTAGAGCAAGCGTGATTGAGCTATCAACACATGATGATACTCAAACTACTAGACAAGACCCCTCTTAGTATATAGTACGACGAACCTATACTAGCAATCCGGTCTTCCAAACAAACACCAAGACCGGTAAAAGACTAGGAACACATCTTTAGCCCTAGCTAGTCATACCTTTGCCTTGAGCATCTTCTTGAAGCTTGATGGCACACATCTTCACTTCAAGTCCGGGTCATCATCTTGATATGCATCAACCCATGATGCATCCTTTACCTGACCTCTATCAACACATGATGGGTCTTCTCTTGACTTGATGATCAACTCATGATCAT
Organism: Hsuehochloa calcarea; assembly: GCA_036346395.1. NCBI lineage: Eukaryota > Viridiplantae > Streptophyta > Magnoliopsida > Poales > Poaceae > Hsuehochloa > Hsuehochloa calcarea. The sequence goes on along the minus strand of CM070593.1, from coordinate 69,304,451 downwards.
CTCCTCTTCGAGATCTTGATATGCATCAACACATGATGCATCATTTTCTTGAACCTTGACTTGATAACGATCAACTCATGATGTAATCCAAAGTCTCCATCACCCTGGAACATAATCTATTCATCCAACTCATGAAAATGTTAGTTCCACAATGATAAACATTAATTACCATGATATATCTGTAATAAATACTTCTTAACAAGCTGTTGTAGAAAGGTGCGGTACTAACGCTGTTGATCGTATGGAAGTTCTGCTCCCTGGTAGTTTCGTTCACATAGGGTGGTACTATCGCTTCCCTCAGAGGTCCAAAACTGGCCCTCTCTGGAGATAACGTACCGCCAACTAAAATTTGGAGTTTCTGGTGTGCGGTAGTTCGGCTCACAATATGTGGTCGTACCGCGATGCGGTAGTACTGCGATGGTACTACCGACTTTCACTGAAAACTTTTCCATAATCAAAACAAATGCAATGCATACCAAAAATGACACAAAATAAACTTCAAGTCACTAGCCATGATCTCTCTATTGTCTTTGCATTATAATTTCTATGTTGTCTTCCATAATACAGGACTAATCCTTTAGAACAACTTGGCATACACATTAGTCCCATAAATACAATTGCAAAATAATTGAATAAAAAGCAATATGAGTATATATGAACTACACATGTTTTATATACTCAAAGGGTATATTTCAAAGTAGAGATCCCCAATATATGTGGATAAAAAATATGGATCAATAATAATTCAACCATAAAACATAGAGTGAACTCCCCCTAAATGTGTGCATATATGAATGTGTAATAAAAATATATGCACATATTCAAGTTAGACTTTTAGTGGAGTTCAACCTATATTTTGTATCCGAGGAACGCAATAAGATATAAGAATATGATGTCGAATGCATACCTCCATGATGTTCATCTTTTTAGCCAAATAAGACTATACAATAGGTATATCAATCAAAGTGTTAGTTTCACATATAGATTTGTCTTAATCACCAAAATACTCTATTAACTCATAATGGTGGGTCTAGATTCTTCAATATCCCTCTTTTTGGTGATTGATAATAAATCCTTTATCAATAATAACATTTGGATATAAATCATCGTAAGATAAGAATTTAAACTATTGAACTATATCCATGCATGTCACTAAGCAATTTAAAGCTTCAAGCATGATGCATATAAAAATGATATGCTTGTGCACACAATGCATATAGGAGGCTGTGTGTATGAATGAGATACTCCTCCTCAAGACATGCATAAAATATAGTGAAATCACAGGAGAGAATATATTAATAATCCAAATGTGAAAATATATTGATCATATAAATATTCTCCCCCTTTTGGTATTAAACACCAAAAATCCACAACAAATCTAAAGTCAACATAGAGGTTTTGAAAAACAATGAGCTTGGCAAATGAATTTATTTTATCTTGATCATTGAAATTTCCCCCTTTTTGAAGTAAGATTTTGTTTTCAAGATAAGACACAAAATCCCTTTTTACCAAAAAGAGCAAAACAATTCGAAATGAGGTCATATTGGAGTTTAACTAAAGGAAATAGTATTTGAAACATATTCAAATAATAAAAATCTTGAAGTATTCACAGTAAACATTTTCATGAAGATACTATGCTCATTTTCTCAAAATCCAAAGGGATATATGCATTTGAAATCATGTTGAGCTCAAAAGATATGTGGAAACAAGCTCCAAAAAACCTGAGGTAAATCATGGAGCTAGTTCTTACAAAAACACATTCTTTTAATTTTGGGAGGCTCAACCAAATATCAACCATTTTGAAGATATGAAAATCACAAAGTTTCGGAAAACTAAAAATTTTATGTTTTCAGATTTTGATATTTCATTTGATCTTCGAAACATAGCTGAAAAAAGGTTAAAATAGATCCAATAAATCTGAGAAAAATTGGCATAGAAGATAAACTATATAGGATAAAAAGTCATCATAATATCTTTCTCAAATTTTGAACAAATTTGGAGATACAAAAATCACAAATCAACTCAAAATATGTAAAAATTTGAATTTTCAGCACATTGATCAAAGAGGGAAAAGTCAAACAATTTTGAAATCAAGTCAAAATTCTTTCAAATATGGCAAAAACAATATTTTGACTCATAAGAAACTTTTCCAAGAATAATTTTCTAAAAAGAAGTCTCTATTCAAAAGATATACCAAAATGAGCTTTGTAGGCATGATTTTTGTTTAAAGTGGATAAAAAGGAAAAACTTTCTCAAATGAAGATCAAAAGATTTGAAAATTTTCCAGAATTTAACATTGGACTATTTAAAATGTTTCGCAAAAATATTTTTTGGAAAATGAATTTTCTTTCAAAAGATAATGCAAAATGCGCTTTGTAGGCAAGAAAAGATAATGATTTTGCATTAAAGGTTCAAAATGCTGACCAATTTGAATTTCATAGAGTTTTTCACTTTCTTGGCATTGTATAAGTTGGAAATACTATTTTAAGCCAAGATACACAAAGAAATTTGGCTCAAATAGCGAAACTCACTATATGCAAGAATAGATCATTTTGGATCAAAACTAGTTTTTCGGTAATTTCAAATGAATATAAATTTTCAACGATTGGTCTTTTGTAAAAACTTTGAACTAGAGAAAATTTTGAAATGACAAACCCTACGAATTTTGTATTGACAACTTTTTCAAAAGAAAAATGGATTTTGATTTATAAAAATATGTCATTTTAATAATAAAAAACAAGATCATACAAGATTGTTTTGATGCCAAATTTGATATTTATTTTCTAAAATAGGAATTTTTAGTTCAAATGCATTGGAAAACATTTGAAATGCATATTTAAGTATTTTTGTCTAGTTTTTTTTATATAAATTTTAGCCTTTAAAATAAGATTTTTGACTTTTGACCAAAGAGACTCTTTTAAAAAGGCTAATATTACACATCATTGACAATTTCACTCCAAAGAATTTGATATTTATTTTCTAAAATAGGAATTTTTAGTTCAAATGCATTGGAAAACATTTGAAATGCATATTTAAGTATTTTTGTCTAGTTTTTTTAATATAAATTTTAGCCTTTAAAATAAGATTTTTGACTTTTGACCAAAGAGACTCTTTTAAAAAGGCTAATATTACATATCATTGACAATTTCACTCCAAAGATATCAAATGAAGCAAATAAGAATAAAAAAACATACATCCATAAGATCTATAGATCATTTTGGGCAAATAGGTAAAATAGTTTTTTCAATACTAATACTTTACACCCCTTTTTTAAGTAAGCCCAAAATCTTTAATAAGTTTTTCACAAACAGAAAAAATCCCTCTTACACAAAGGTTCATCTTGGAATTCTTTTCTTCTCATTTAACACATAAGAGATTATCTTTCATTGTAGGACCGTAAAGGCGACTAGGGGGGTGAATAGGCGCTTTCTCAACTTTCTCGCCTAAATCAAATTCAACACGAACTTTACTCCTTTAGCTATGAAAGCTAAGAAGATCAGTAAGTGCACAGTGGAAGCCTTGTGCTGAATTCGATAACCCCGATAACCACACGACACAAAAGTGGAGACTTAATCTCAAAGGGCGATCTGCACAAAGGTCCGACCGCTACCACGGCGGTCGACCGACGGCCAACCAATGGCCTCGACCAAGAAACTATCAAGGTTGGACCGGTGGGCGGATTCGACCGATAGATTTAGCGGTCTGAAACACGGCGGTTGGACCGCCGTTGCAACACCGGCCCGACCGATCACCCAAGATCAAAAAACAAGCCCAAATCCAAAACGAAATTTGATCCAACTTTTGATTCAACCAATGAAACTTGACCAAATTTCGAGCACACCTCCCTAATGATATTAGAGACCTATTCTAGCGACGATCCTTCAGATCCACTTCGCAGAATCGATCTCTCAGGGATTTAACAAAGAAGTGCACAAACCCTAGAAATATGAAAAACTTTGATTCAAGACTTGCTTGTGGGGGTTGATGGTCTAGATGATTCTAGGAGTATTCCCACACATCAAAGCAAGACACAATGGGTCAAGAGACCAAGTTTAACCACTTGAATCAAGGAAGCACCAAATTCATCCAAATGAGAGAAGAACACAAAAGAGAGACAAATGAACTCTCAAGCAAGCATCACAAGATTGATTGATCTCACAAGATGCTTACAAAGCCACTCCTCAAGGAGGACAAGAGCTCACCAAGGAGCAACCACAATCTCTCCCTCTCTTCCTCTCCAAACCCTAACCCTAGAAAAAGGCTAAGGAAACCAAATGAATGCCTCAAGGGGGTTTTACATCTCCCCCCTTCTATTTATAGGAGAGGACTAGGGTTTCACTTTTGGGACCCACTCACACATGGGACCCACACACAACATAACCATTGAAGCAATCGCCTGCTTCACCACGTGTAGGTTGATCGGCGGTTTCATCACGCCGCCAAGCCTCTCTTGTCCGAATCCCATCGAACCTCCCGAGACTCGCACCGATATCCGCACCGCCGATCCAACCAAACCGCACCGAACCACCCGCTCGATCCATCTTGCCCATCTCGCACCATGCTTGAGTCACACGACCTCCCCAGATCCATGATCGCTTACGACCTCGCCTCTCAAGCGTAGTCCCGATCCACTCACCGCTGACGCCGCTGACTCGCAAGCCACCGCACAAAGAATAGACAAACAAACCGTTTCCGGGAACAAGTTCTTCACAACTTGACCCACGTCAGCTCCGCAATGCAATATGCAACAATAAAGCATTGAACTTCATACATTAAACACAATCAAAACACATCAATGCAAACTTGGCTCACCTCCAAGTCATCGGTCGACCGACCGCCCACAAGGCCGGTCCGATCGATTTCGGGCGGTCCGACCGATCCACAACTCGCGGTCGGACCGCCCCAAAAGACTTAGCCAAAATTTTAGCTTGGAAATCCGAAACCTTCTGGAATTTTCAACTCAATAGAACTTTTGACTGGGAGCTCCAAAAATGATGCGACCACATCCAAGAGACTCCTCACCGCCTACACAACCTATTTTTGGCTTAGCTCCAAAGCCACTTTTAGGTCGGCCGTCCGACCGGCAACCACCGCCGGTCCGATCAGTTCCACGGGCGGTCCGACCGCCCGACAAAGACCGGGCCGACCGCCTGTGGTCTGACAGCTTGAAGCAAACCCCAAAAACGCGAGATTTTGCAAACCAACAAAGCCATTGCCAATTGACTCATCATCCTGAGATCGTGCACATATCCTCACGATATCCACAATCTCCCCCTTGATGAACACATTGGCAATTTCCCAGAAAATGTGGTTTTTCAAATTGAAAAGTAAAATTGCCGCTTTTAGCATAAAGGCACAACTTGGTCCATAAGCAAGAAAAAGCCTAGGAACCGACCAAGCTGGCTTCAGAATAGTATAGGCAAGTGAGATAGGCAATGAAAGCACAAAAAGGATTCAAAATCCAGAAAGTGGCCAAAAATCTCACTTAGGTCCATATGAAAGACAGAATATTCTATTTGACCTTTGATCATTGTGAGTCTTTCTTCAATTGCAATTGAAAACAGAAAAAGGCAATAAAACCCAGAGACTCAACTCACTATGATCACAAATTTTCAAAAGGCTCATTTTTTTGTGTGTTCTTTTATGTAAAACCAATATTTTCTTCAATCCTTCTCCCCCTTTGACAATGAATTCATCAAGATGCAAGGGAAAAGAAAAAAAGATGAAATGACTTTATTTGAAATTTAGCAAAAAGGAGACATGACCATTATCGAAGTAGACAGTACAAGAATTATACCAAGCCATATAAGGTGTAGAAGCTATATTCAATCATGGCAAAACATGTACTGCAAACCTAAAACCAAGTTAGCAGAAATCTGATATTAAAAGGCTGAATACCATGAAAAGTTGCTCAATATCATAGTTTCACTAAAAGCAACCAAGAATGAGTCAAGCCATGTCTATAAGTAAAAAGAGACTCAAAAAGAGAACTGAGGCATTTTGAGCATTAAGAGTATTCTTTTGAGACTCAAAAAGTGTCCCTTTTCATGTCAATCAAAACACTTGATATTCTTCGTGTGTCTTGCATTGTGCATTGTCTTGCTATTCTCCTTCTTGTTGGAGATGAAGCCAATACCACTCTTGTCTTAGAAGCTTCTTTGCTTGCTCAGTATATCATCGAGACTGGTCTTCCCTTTGTAGCACTTCCCCAAGTAATTTCTTAACTTGGTGACTTAGTCCTTGAGCTCTTTGTTTTCCTCTACAAGGTTAGTCTCAACAAGCATAGAGGAAATAGAAGTATCTATTTTGGAGCAACAAGGCATATCAAGCAAATTATCACAAGAAGTGGATATGCTAACCTTAAATGAAATGTAAGAGCTAGGAGCTATACATGGCATATCATCTAGTAAATTACAAATAATGCATATATCCACCTTAGAGCTAGTGGCTTTCTTGAGAAGTAGAGATTAATGTTCTTCTTTTAGCATATCATAATTATTTTAAAGAGATATATGCTCTTTCTTTAAAACCTTGTGTAACACCCTGGCTATTCGGAAGCCAAGATGTCACTCAACTCTAACAAGAACAATAGGGAACAGATAGATAAACACGAATAACAATGACTCTAAGACAATAAGTTATACGAAACTAACGATAGATTTAACTATTCCAAATAAAGAAAGGGAATCACTCAGAACATGAGTATAAAGTAAACATAACCAGGTTGGTTTATTACAATTTCAATAATTATCAAATAGATGACATGAATTAAACAATAACAATGAATTCTAGATTAAGATAAATGGCGTGCATCGTGCTGGACTACTCCCTCATATGATTGCCTTCCTCATCATTTACCTAAATTAAACAAATAAGTAAGGATGAGCCAAAGACTCAACAAGTACTAAACATGATAAATTAAGCATACAGTGGACAAGCCAACTACAATCGAAATATGAACAATTCTCGGAACACATACATGAATGAATGGAATGAAAGAATGCATTGAAGGAATGGATCGCTCAACGACTTATACCGCAGATAACGAGGATACACCGTCGGTGTTCACTTAAGTCGTACTTAACAAAGTTCGGGGACCCAAATACCGTATGAAGAATGTTTCATACGGGTGTTCAAGATTGCCCACATTAGAGTGGTGGGACTTACATACCCATACTGGAATTGATGGTCTTTTGATTTCCACTCCCGTGGTCACAACAAAAACATGGCATGAATAGAATGGATGATATGAAATGAACTTTTATCACATGAAAATGAAGAATAATACTCAGCATATGAATATGACTAGCAAGTCTACCATTACATTCACATTCAATCATCTACATTCAATGGAATCAAACAAGGTACTTGCCTTCCGCGCAGTGACGTGTTAGAGGTAACGAAAATGCTCCTCCACTCACCGCCTCACCGCCTACACAAAATAAATATTCGGAATAAGGATAACAAGGTATGACATAACTACAAGTGTCATACCCTAACCCTCTAACTATCCAACAGAATCAACAAGTTCAAACTGACAATCAAACTATTCAGCCAGCTTACAGCTCTACTGGGCAGCAATATAAGAAAAATCATAATTAAAGATCTATAACTCGGAATAACGTGAAACTAGTGCTCAATTAATCTTAACGAACTAGACTACGAAACTCTAGTTGACAATATTCACTAAATCTCCCAAAATAATCGGCTAACCAGCAGTTGAAAACGTATGACAGACATCTGTCCAGACAATCGATCAGCAACAAAGAACATGACATATCTTTCACTCTACAGATCCAATGGAGGTATTATTTATCAATCTAAAAATATTATAAAAATGCTACAAAAACCTAAATGGGTGGTGGTCCTGAATCTTACATTAACAAGGTCAAACTTAAGGAACAAACAGACAGTTCCTTCTCGTCAGACAGACAAAGCAGTGCGCAAAGAATAATTCATATCTCCTAAACCGTAAGGCGGAATCTCGTGATCTTGGTGGCTATGGAAAGATAAAACCAGGTCTACAAAACTCTAGAAGACGCAAATACCAGATTCTGCATCTAAGACGCCAAAACTGGGCGCACAATCAACTGGACCTGTTATGGAATCTAGCAGACAGCATGTCGGTTTAATCCTAACCATCAACTCTTACTCCAAACAGCAGCAAACAATGAATTAAACTCCTCGTTACCCTTGTAGACCCGTAGGAAGGTGTTGATCAACCTCCCGAAGTACTCCCCCTTCTCCTTCTTCCTCTCTTCGATGGCCGGCCAACAACGAAGACGACGATCGGCCGGTGACGACGGCGGGAGGAGGCGGCTTCAGAGGAGATCTTGGGGAGCAGCGCCGGGGATCACCGAAGCTAGCACCACAGGAGGGAGACGGCACCAAGGAGCAGCAAGAGGCGTCGGATGGAGGAGGAGGAGGGTGGCAGCTATGGGGCAGTGGGGGAAGGCGACGAGGGTTTGGGGCACCTCCCCCCTCTTGGCCGGCCCCCTAGGCCAGCCTCCCCTCTTGGGCTTCTGGGCAGCGGCCCACGGCCCAGGTTGTCGAGATATTGCTGAAAACCCCCTCTCTCAACAGGAAATTCTATTTCTTTAATTGCCTTTTCATCCCCGGCTTCTTTTCAATTCTCCAGATTCGATTCCGGGATATTACACCTTGAATCTCATCTTCTCTTTCCCAAGATATTCATTAAGCTTTTCTAACATATACATCAACTCATCATATGAAGGTTCATCATCATCATTTACCTTCTTATTACCTTTGGCCATAAAGCAATGAGGTGATGTGGAGGAGCTTGTGGATTTTTCATTGTCGGAGCTAGAGGTCGAGCATTCTTCTCCCGACATCCATTCTTGTATGCAATCATCATTAGTGGAGGTAGATATTTCATAATGATCTTGAAGATGGATCCACATCTCATGAGCGTTCTTGAGATTCCATGCTTCATTGAACACTTCAACACTCAAAATATTAAACAAAGCATTAATTATTTGAGCGTCGAGGTGTAAGCATTTCTCTTCCTCAATAGTTGGAGCAATAGGATCCAATAAAGTAGAAAATCCAACAACTACAATCTACCATATTTTTTGGCTCATGACCTTAAAATAACATGACATGCGGATTTGCCAATGAACATATTTTGTGCCATCAAATAGAGGTGTTTCACCTAGGTGCACTACATCACTACTCGTCATCATTTACTCTCTAAATGGTTAAGTCTAATAAAATGAGAGACCAAGCTCTAATACCACTTGTAAGATTGAGGAGGCCGACTAGAGGGGATGAATAGGCGATTTTTAAAATCTTTTGCCTAGCTGATGAGGAATAAAATATCTATGTATTACTTTAATACATAATAAAAGACCATATGTATTCATTGTCGTAACCCCTAAGGCTTACGGCCCCCGTGGTTGTAAGGATTCCAGAGATTATATCATGGGAAACCTGGTCGGATGAGATCCTGTGCCTAGTCCCTGACTAGATGACTACTCGTAGAAGTAATGAACAAGCATCCGGATCTGACTCCGGGTATATTTCTTACTGTGTGATGAATGGAACACATGTTATATTTGTTCCATACCACGCGACGTTTCATAATCCTCAAACACTAACAACAACCACCCAATGATTGTGTGTCTCACAAAGGCATAACCACCGAACAATTGATACTTTATCAATCGTTGCCTCGCTTCGACCAGTCGCATCACTTCCCAACACATATCTCTTCAAGAAACAACTGCCACCTCTTCAACGGTTACTTAAAGATGGAGCGCAGAAGACAGACGACATCGGATTGAAGCATAGCAATCAGCATTAGATTCATGTTTCAACGCTGATTCTGCAATATAGCGAGCAACACGCTCAGTGTAATTAGGATTAGTCCTTTGCCTTGGCGAGGCACCCCCTGTAATAACTAGTTCATAACAATAAAAGATCAGTTTCATTCTCTCCCAAGAACTCTCTGCTATTTTTCTCTTTTTATTTCGTAAGATCGGCGACTCGATCGTCGACAGATGGGTCATGGCCCGGCTATTAGATGGGTCATGTCGTGTTTGCCCACGTGCCAGGGAGGTGGCCTAGACACAGTCCATTGGCCGTTCGTGCCGTGTCGAGCCGGTATGACTCTGTTAGGCCCATCGGGTAAGGCCGCATTTAACCCGTTAGTCTCGAAAAAATAAAAAAAATTGTGTAGAATTCAGAAATAGATATGAAAATTCAAAAAAATGAGATATTCATATTGAAAATATAATATAGAGTTTTATTAATGCTCAACTGGCTGTCTCGTTAAAATATTCGCCAAGTAAAAACTCAAAATGAGAAAACCTTGGTAAAGGAAAAAGAATATAATCTATATCTCTACATACATCCTTATTCTACGTGTTATTGTCTAAGTACAGATTTTTGAACACCTCCAACAACTATGTATTTTTCACAGAGTGTTGTTGTAACATCCCAATTTTCTGAGCTCTAAAAATCTTTTGAATATTTACTAGTTGAAAAAATTCATCATTTGAATTTTTATTGAATTTTATTAAAAGCTTAATATGGACTTTTAATATCAAAATAATTTAATGTGATTAATCCCAAAATCAACAATGGTCAAAACTATTTTATTTGGATTCTCTGGGCTTGGATATATTTTCCATATTTTTTTGGGATTCTTCCAAGTTCATTTGCTATTTTCTAATTGCTATTTGGATTTTCCGTATTTATTAAAAAAATCTATTTTAAAATCTTGGAACAGTAATTGGGCCTAAAACCAACCAATCTTCCGGTTTGGCCCGACCCAACGCGCCTGCCTCCTCTCGCTGCTGACCGACTCGCTTTCGGCCTTTCTTTCATCGCTGCCTCGCGCGCGCCGCTCATTCGCCTCTGCCGGTGGGGCTGCTGTCGTCTCCTTCCTCCAGCTTCTTCCTCGCGCACGCGTTGTCTGAAACTGCCATGGCTGGCGGAAGCTCAAGCCCGTCCGACAAAAGCAATCTCCAACTGATTTGCTTCGGGAAAACGTGTCAAACTCTATCCTTTTATTTTCCGCAACCGAATCCGATGGAATCAAGTCCCGAATCAAACTCTATCTCCAAGAACCAACCAAATCCGAAATGAGTGCGATTTGGGGTTTCCTTATCGGGTCGTGATCCTGCGCTATAAATAGCCCCTAGGGCTCGTCTGGACCACCCCATCTCGAATCCCAACCCCGTTTTTCTCCTAAAGCCCTAGAGGCGCGTAATTGTGAATTAGGGTTTCGATGCTGAAGCTCAAAAACCTCAAATTCCTCCGCTGCCGGCGACACCTTGCCCCCGTGGAGCACACCGTCACCATCCGCATATCAGTCGCAACCTCAGAACCCCTTCATTGCCCCTGAGCGTCATTGGTGCTCGTCCTCGACAAAGTCCGTTGATCTTTCTCGCCCGGCCGATTCCGACCACCACCGTCAACCCCTCGCGTCGACAAGGGTATCACTGAGTCTGCAATAGAAATGCCTACCTGTTGCACGCACTCGCCGCCGGTGCCGCGCCACCGCTCGTCGTTGTCAGCTGGTCCAGAAGCCCACGCCGGTGACGCTGTCATCACCAGCCACGGGATAGCACACGTCATCGCAAAATCATCCGCCACATCAGCACTTTTGCCTACGAGTCACATATGTGTCGGTCCAGTCAGCATCGACGTGGCACAAGTTCACCTTAACATCAAACCCATTCTCCATAAACCTAGTTCATCATGAGCCTTTTCTCTGTCATGTGGTCCCCACTGGTCAGAGCCACTATTCCATGAGCCATACACCCGTAGACTCATAAACCCTTGAGTGGACTTGGTCTATAGACCAAGGGCCCACTGCCAGTCTCAGTAGGGTTTTTTGGATTTGTTTTTATTTCTGAAAATCTTCGCTGATGTCATGCTGACGGCATAAATCCCTTTTTCAGTAGAAAAATAATTCAAAAATTCTGGAAAATACAATTTAGGGTATTTTCTTGAATTTTGATCCTCCAAAGCACATATCTTTTGCATCCGAATTTCGATTGAGCCCATTCAAATTTATAAATTTATATAAATTCGAGATCTATTTATTTATAATTTTTATTTATTTATTGGAGTTTGTTTTGCCTCTATTATTTGTTTTTTTGTTTATTTATTTCGTTTGCGAGTAGACGTTAATTCTTCGTGGACTTTTGAAGAAGGAGAAGTGCCTCAAGATCAAGACCAATACCTAGACCTATTCCAAGACAAGTTATACCTTTGATCATGTTGCACTCAGTTTTCAGAATTACTTTGTTTCAATGTATCGCATTATATTTCCAGTAATTATTTAAATATTTTTGGGTTAGTAATTAATCCAAATTGTTATATCCACCTTGTCTATTGTTATGCCATGATCTTTTGTCACCCTAGGTTGGTTTATTATTAGTTGGTATTATCGTAGCACTAACGTGGGTTGGTTAGATACGAGTAGATTGCTTAGCCATGCTATGAGTCATCATTTCATGTGAGTTGCAAATGTAAACTTGACTAAGTGATTATGGAACTGTGTGATAAAACTGTGTGTGATATGTGCTATTACTCATTGATGGCATGTGTTGCACTTAACCAACAGGGTGGGAAATGATTTAGACTGAGGCAAGTGGTGGTGGATACTGTGTGATATGGTGGAGCTGTGTGCTGGGAATGATAATCTGTGTGATTTAGTTAGAAATTGAAAGTCTTGCCTTGGTCAATTAAGGACTTAACTTTGTGTGCCATTGAACTGAGCCTTACTGTACAACCACATGTCTGGTATGGGATGGGCCTAACTTAGTAGGTTACGGAATCTTGCCATTGACAACTCAAGTTGTAGGTTAAGCTGTGTGATGGGCTGGAGGTGTGTTTATCACATCGCGGGACGGTTCGCCGTATCCCTGTCCAACAGTGTGTGTCGTACCCAAATATTGTGTGTATCAGTTGGACGGTAGGAAAGCACATTGGGAGTGTCAATGTTTGAGATGAAGTTTCTGAACGGTTTTGTTATAGTCGGTGTTGGCCACACTGATTATATCGTGTGGGTAAAGTGCACAACCTCTGCAAAGTGTTAAATCAATCTAGTTGAATAGCCACGTCCGCGGTCATGGACATGCTCGGGGATTTCACACGAGGGGTAGATTTTCATAAAAATATTGGGAAGGAGCTGTGTGATCTAAGTCATATGGCTGTGTGAATAACTTGTTTAGACCGTGTATCCTTGGTGAAATCAAATGATAAATTATTATTGTTTATTTGTTTTGAATTATGTTTTCAATCTATTATTTGTATTCAATTGCAAATATTGTATTTCTGCAAAAGAACCACAGAAGCCATTCCTTTGGAATAAGCCATCATCTATAAATTGCATTCTGTGGTATAACTTGCGAGTACGCTTGTGTACTCATACTTGCTTCAAACAATCAACAGAAGTGTGGATATCATGGGGATATGCTCCAGATCTTAGGATGATGTGACAATTGGCAATGGTGTTTACGGTTTGTCGTTTCACGAGTTTTCGACAAAGCTTCAGCATTCTCGATAGGCGGTCCGACCGCCATAGCATGAGCGGTCCGATCGTCCCATATCGGTCTGACCGCCTTGTGCGGCGGCCGGACCTACCGTGACCTAAAAGTGGTCAAAACGAGCTGGGCCAAAAATAGGTGTTGTAGGCAAGTGAGGGGATCCCAATGCACTTGGTCTCATGATTTTTGGAGTCTCCAGTAAGAAGTTCTATTCATTTTAAGTTTCCAGAAGGTTTCGAATTTCAGGGCATGAATTTCGGCTAAGTCCCTAGGGGCGTCCGACCGGCTCACAGGGAGCGGTCCGACCGGCCAAGGGGCGGTCCGACCGGCTCACATGGAGTGGTCGACCGGATTGACTTGAACGCCGCCAACTTCGTGGCGATGTTGTTTTGTTAGGTCAAAGTCATTGGTATCGTGGCATATGGTTTGCATGATGCATGTTTTGACTAACATGGGTCAAGATGTGAAGAACTTGTTCCCGAATTCGTGTTTGCTTGTCCATGGTTGTGCAGGTAGCTTGGTGGTCAACGACGGTCAACGGCGAGGAGGATCGGGACTAGACTTGGAGAGTTGAGGTCCAGAACGATCGACGATGCTGGGTGAGGTCAACGACTCAAGCGTGACACAAGATGGACAAGGGTGACCTATTGGCAAATCCATGACGCATGGTGAAGCGGTTTAGGTCAAAAGGTTAAAGACGGCGCTTTGCGAAGCGTGCGTGTGTGACCCGTTTGTTAGTGGGCCTTAACGGGAGCCCAATTGAGTCAAACCCTAGAGAGTTCTAAGCCTCCACTATAAATAGGAGGAGGTGGAGGCTGCACCCCTACCCTCGCTGTTTTTCACCTCTTTTGTTGCTTACAAAACCCTAATTGGCTTAGGGGGAGTTGAGGTGGAGGCTAGGGCTTTTCATGGTTTGAGGAGAATTTCGTGATCTTGGATTGACCACTGATCCATGATGGTGTGGGTGTAATCCAGCAATGATCACGTTCTTAATCTATGCAAGGTTTGCTTGAGATAAGTCTCTTTTGGTTCTTGCTTTCGATTTCATGATTTTAGAGCTTTCTTTGATCCGCGAGTTTGTGATTGATTCTTTCACGTAAATTAGCTTGCTGTGATATGTGTGAATCTATCTAGAATCATCTTGATCATCAATCACTCACGAACTAGCTTTGGGATCAAGTTTTCGTTCTTGCCCGGTTTTAGACCCTCTGTTATTCAATTGGCAATTGCTCATGATCTATCCAAGAATTATCATAATATTCGATTGGAATAGGTCCTCAATAGCATAAAGAAGGTGTGTGCAAAGTTTCATAAAGATTGAAGTTGAGAATCAAAAGTTTGACCTAATTGCAACTTCGTCATCGGGCTGATTTTACTGTTTCAGATCTGTTCGAGTCGGCGGCCGTATCACCCGTCATCACCGGTCAGACCGATTTTGGAGCGATCCGACCGCCAGTACAACAGCGGTCAGACCGCCCGGCAATCGGTCCAACCGGCTGGGTCTAGAGGTCAGACCGCCCATGCTTTGAGATTATGTAATCTTAGTTGATTTTGTTATTTTGCTTAGGGGATTTAATTGGATTCAATACTAGTCTTCCGCTGTATTGGTATATTGATCTTCATAGCTTCATCAAAGCTATTGGAGTGAAATTGTGTTGAATTCATATTTTGAGAAAAAGTGAATGTGCTCCTATTCACCCCCCTCTAGTCGCCTTTTCGGTCCAACAAGAAGTGGAGGAGTCTTCGCCGGCATTTGAGGAGGAGTTCCACGAAGGTGTCGATTGTTAGGGACTTGATTCCAGTCAGTTGCCTGTGGTGAATTGATGGGATTCCGCTAAAGTTTATTTCTATTTCGCTGCTATTTATCTATTGTCAGCCTTGTGTGGCTTAATAAATGTAAACTCGACCATAAGGTTAAAACCAATATTTACTATTTAGATTAGTTGTTTATTCTATTAATCGTCTTGTGTGGGTCGATATTCATCTATGTTGATACTGTGTGCACTAGCGTGATCCTGGACTAGTGCAGAATACACAAAGGGTCCATAATTGCATTTTTGGATCCTGACAGTTGTGTACGTGAATCAGCTTTTTCCCAGACTTTCACAGTTAGAAGTATCTCTACCATCTCACTTGTGAGACTTGTTCTTCTCTCCTCCAATATTCTTTCTGAAAGACTAAACGCGGACTCAGAGAAAACCGTCGAGACGGGAACAGTTAACGCATCATGTGCAAGTATGGATAACATTTGATATGATAACTTATGACATTGCCACCATTGCAAAATTTCGAAGCCTTCTGAGTTGAAATACACTGCTGTTCTGTCTGAGCCTACGACCTGTCGTGAGGTTGCTGCTCACCCTGAGTGACAACTCACGATGCCTGAGGGGATTACTGCTTTGGAGCGTACTGGCACTTGGGATCTAGTACCCTTACCTGCGCGTGTCACTCCTATCATTTGTAAGTGCGTGTACAAGATCAAGACCCGCTCGGGTGGTTCTCTTGAGCACTACAAGACTCGTCTCATAGCGAATGGTTTTCAGCAGGAGCATGGTCGTGACTACGATGAGACCCTCGCTCCTATCACCCACATGACCACTGTTCGTACTCTTTTCGTGGCCTCTGTTTGACAGTGGTCCGTCTCTTAGTTGGACGTCAAGAATGCATTTCTCAATGGCGAGCTGCGTGAGGTCTACATGCAACCACCTACTGGGTATTCTATCCCTGATGGTATGGTTTGTCTTCTCCGTCGTTCACTCTATGAGCCCAAGCAAGCCTCTTGTGCTTAATTTGACCGCTTCTCCTCCTGTTGTCACTGATGTTGGCTTCTTTGCATGTGATCACAACCCTGCCCTCTTGGTACACACCTCTCCTAGGGGTCGATGCTTCTCCTTCTCTATGTGGATGATATGATCATCACTAGAGATGATTCTCGGTACATTGATTTTGTGAAGGAGTGTCTCAGTGAGCAGTTCTTGATGTCTGATTTGGCCCCTCTTCGTTACTTTCTTGGGATTCAGGCCACTTCTATGTCTGAAGGCTACTATCTCTTCCAGGAGAAATATATTTAGGATATCCTTACTCGTGCTTGTCTCACTTATCAGCGCACGATGGACACTCCTACGGAGCTTAGTGTTCACCTTTGCCCACTTATGGGGAGCTTCTTAAGGATCTCATTCGCTACCATCATCTTGTCGAGAGCCTTGTCTACCTTGGAATCACTCGACCTGACATTTTTCACCATGTTCACATTTTGAGCTAGTTCGCTTCTGCCCCCTCTCAGCTCCACAACAATCACGGCTTGATGGCGACCGGAGACTCGGCAAGGTTTACTTCTCGCTCCACGGCCTTCAAATGACGCTTCGACTCGTACGAAGAGGATCCGGCAAGATCATATCCACAGTGTATTGAGGCTCCTAGTACTTCATTTCTTCGTCATCATCCTTATCCTTCTTGGAACTTGGTTCCCCAAGTTCTGTTATGGATGGGAAGGGACCTTTACCTAAGTGGTAATCCTCTAGTTTCTTTTGCTAGGCTCAGCAGGTGTGCAGATCATGTCGTGCTGCCTGGTGAAGTGGACATCAGTTTTTGTTCTTTTTGTACTCACCGGTCGGAACCTTTGTCTTGTTCCGACCAGAGAAGTCTTTTTTACCCTTGGTATTTTTTTCTGAAATCGCAAGGACTTCCTTGTTATCGGGCTTGCCATTCTTCTTACTCTTGAGAGACTTTTCGCTTTTCAACTCTTGTTTCTCCAAGCATGGTTGAGGGATTTTGTATTTTTGATCAATAGCTCCACACCATTCAACCGCTTCGCTACTGGCTGCATATTTGTCAGCCATATCGAAAAGCTCGATGGCCGTTCGGGGAGGATTCATTACAATATCCTCCATAAACCGCTGATTCATCAACTCTACTTTAAAAGCCTGGATGACGGACGATTCTGCGACCTCCGGAATAGAGTTTCAAACCTGGCTAAACCTCTTAATATATTATCGAAGAGTTTTATTGATCTTTTTCCTAATTCGATGAAGGTCGTCTTTTTTCTAGAGCTGTCGTACATCCCCTAGAAGTTGGCGATTAGCATATCACAGAGCTACTCCCAAGTATAGATAGATCTGACCGGTAGGTTGAGCAACCACGACCCGGCAGACCCTTCAAGGACTGTGGGCAAATAATTTACCATCACGTTGTCATTACCACCAGCAGCTTTGATGGTGGTAGTATAGATCTGAAGAAATTCTAACGTGTTCTGAGTCCCATTGAATTTCTCTATATTGGCCGATCGAAACCTGTCCGGCCACTGTACAGCTTGGAGCCCTGCTGAGAAGGCTCAACAACCTGTTATGGAGTCGTGGCGCCTTCTTTGATAAGGAGCCGGGTTGTAGTCAGTTGGGGACCAATTCCTCATATTAATATACCGAGTCTCTGGTGTCCCAATCCGGTCATAGACATTACTATTACGTCTTTGACCACCTACTTGGTTCAGATAATGCCGAAGGTCACCAGAACCAAGAGGTCATTCCTCTCGACGATGAGGAGGAGTGGCTGCTGAGAAGAGCCGTCTTCCCCCGTGATTCCCTAGTCAAAATCTACAAGGGGGTCTTGGTATCGTCAGGTCCTCCGTCCGACCATGTTGTCCCCTGCTGAGGGAGAAGCGCTGGGAAGAAGTCATGGTTTGACTTTGTGAATTCTTTTGCTCCTGGTACATTTCTATACACTGTATGGTTTGCTGGAGGATCCCCGACACCTGTCCTGCAAGTTGAACGTAACCCGAAGTCTCTGCTAGATCAGGATTTGGGTTATTCAAGATATCACAAACTCGTTGTAAGTTTTGCAGGGTTACCGAATGTCTTGGAGGATTGCTGCTAGCAGTTGGCGTTCAATGAGTCGAATGTCCTTTCGACCTTCCGTCTTGTCTTGCTTGACCTGTCACGTGTTGTGGGGTAGGAACGTGCGGATTAACTAATCGATGTCCATGAGTCCGCCCGCCTCCGACAAGTGGTGTTTGAGCGCTTGTACCATCTCCATCAGTGTGTGGTGGCGGATCAAGCCGTGGAGGACTAAGCATGGCATCTTGATCGGAATCTGCAATCTCGTCAACCTCATGGCGCTAGCAGCGATCTTCTGACGAGCTTCTATCGTAGTTAAAGGAGAGCCTTCTAGAGCTTCGACAACGAGCCTACATGACGGGGTGTGGTTAGAGATTACCACCTCCGGCGCGTTTTGTGGTGGATTCAGCCTGATCCGATGGATTACCGATCGTATGCTGATCTTTATCATTCCCACTGGCCTTTGACCAGTGGCAATGGCAACTTTATTGACACTCAAACCAAGTGTCGGTTGGCCCCTGGAATATGTAGGAGCCGTTGGCAAATGCTGGTCGTCCATGATAACATCGAGAGCACGTTGATTCTCTGATGTTGGGCTATTGTCGCCATTCTTGCCGGTCGGATTGACCGGGCTTGTCGAGGCATTTGGATGTTCAGAATTGGTCGGAACGACCGGTTCCTCCGGAAGCGCCACGGATGGCGGTGGTGAATCCTCATCCACCCGGTCGATCTTACTGGTCTCAGCGAGTGGCGAGCCAGCGGAGGAGGATGATGATGATATCCCGTTTTCTTCCATGGCATGCATGCATGCGTCCATGTTAAGGTCGGAATAGTCTACCAAGTCAAACCAATTTTCCTCATCCCAAGTCCCTCCCATGTTCGCTTGAGCGATGACATATAGAAAGGAGGGAATGAAGAATGCTTGAGCGAAGTGATCTTCAAGAACCCAACACATTCTTCCTCACGGACGGTGCTAGCTGTCGACATTGAGTCACCGATCTTACAAAATAAAATTGAGGAAAATGGCAAAGAGTTCTTAGAAGATAATAGGATTAGTCTTTATTGCTATGAACTAGATCCTTTACAGGGGGTGCCTTTGACAAGGCGGTGGACTAATCCTAGTTACACTAAGTGTAGTACTTGCTATGCTATTGAATCAGAGTTGAAACACGAATCTAGTGTCGATTGTGATACTTCAATTCGATGCCTTTATTCCTTCGTGTCCCGTCTTTAAATAACCATCGAAGAGGTGACAGTTACTCCTAGAGAAGGCACCTGTTAGAAGTGACGCATCCATTCGGAGGGTCATTTACAGTTAATGAAACAGTAACCGATCGTTAGTAAGCGTTGGTGAGATACTCAACCGTATAGTAGTTATTGTCAGTGTCTTAGGACCATGAATCGTCGCATAGTATGGAACAAATATACCATGTGTTCCATTCGTCACACGGTAATTAAAAATATACTTGGAGTTAGATTCAGATGCCAGTTTAAGGCTTCTACGAGGAGTCATCTGATCGGGGACTGGGTACAAGACCTCATCCGACCATAGTACCTATAAGTAACCACTGGAATCCTTACGACCACGGGGGTCGTTAGCCTTAGGGGTTACGACCATGAAGACATATGGTCTTTTAATTATGTATTAAAGCAATACATAGATATTTTAATTCTCATCACTATCCAATTGCCAATTATAAGAATAATTAAACCTAAAACAAAAAAATAGAGTAAATTGAATTCAAATACATTTCTAATAAATAGATTTATCTATTAAAAATGAATATTTCAAAATTTTAAAAAATAATATGATATGAAATAATCTTTAACCAAAAGAGGTATAGTTGATCCTACTCAAATACAACAACTCTAATGGATTATTTTGAAGTTTCAAATCGAAACATGGCATCTGCTTTGCAAAAAAAAAAAAAAACCATCGATACAGGGTATCTTGAAAATAATTTTTGATATTTAAAGCATACAGGTGAACAAAATCACAAACGCTAAATAAGTCCAATTGGATGTTATCTGGCCAATTAAATGGTTAAAGTCAAAAAAATGTAAGAAATGATCCCACACCATATATTAAAACAACACCTTGTTAATATCTCGTTTGGTACGCGTGAATTTTTCACAGTACTTATCGGAATTGATCTGTTTCTTGTGATATTCCTACATTCCAAACAGACCCTAGAGATAAAGATATTCTCGGTCAAATCTGAGTTACGAAAAATTGGGACCTGGAGCACACGTACTAAGCTAGACGACATCGTGTAATTGCACGAACTAACCAATATAGTTTCATCATTGGGATTTATGAAGACCATTCAAGCATACAGAGATTATCTGACAGAAAATACGTGAATGCATCGAACATCCAACAAAAATGTTATGATATGGTCTTCAATTTATTGCAGAATATATAGAAGAATGAACTTCTACATGATTGTCACATAAGCTCGATGGTTTACTCCTTATTTCTCGTTTTGCAAACTGTCATCGATAAATATCCAACACTTGCAAGTATATATGTTGTATCAGTAATTCAGTATAAATGTGTAGCAATGCGTGTGCAACTTATTTCCTGTCGGTGACCATCGCAATGCCCGCGCCTTGGACGCTTACGCCGCTGCGGCGGCCAAATCGTGCGACGGCGCAGTCCGTCGAGAACAGGTCGGAAGAGACATAGTTGGGTGCACCACCCATGACCGGCATTTTCGCCGTGACGTTGAGCTTGTTGACATAGTCGGAGCGGTAGGTCTGTCCGAGCACACCGTGTACGTCGCTGGTGAGGTCGTAGAACTTGAAGCCGAGGTCGAGGTGCGTAAGGCTGTCGTCCTCCGTCACGCCGTAGTTGTGGATACGAGAGTCCTCCGCCGTGATGGGCACGACATTGGCCATGATGCGGAACACACCCTTGAGCTCCACCACGACGGTGTTGACATGAGCCGTCCTCGTGACAGACAGTGTCGGCGCGGTGGCCGGCACCCACCTGGCACCGATGACAGTGGGCAGGCTAATGCGCTCTTCGTCGAATGTGATGACGAGGCGGTCGGAGGCAGCGTTCCACTTGGCGGTCTTGATGGCACCGACGTAGAGGCGGTGGTGGGCGAAGAGGATGCCGAGGGCCTGGATCCATGTGAAGTCACGGTTCATGCTAGGGTTACGGTTACCGATGAAGTGGGCGTTGATGTGGAGGTTGGCATCGGACACGATGCAAAAGTCCTTGTCCTTCTTGCCGTGGAAGTAGAAGTTGTTGCCGTCGGCGCCGGTGAAGCGCGGGTCGCCGCACGACACCCCGGCGTAGAAGTCACACACTGCATGCATGCAAAAAATTTCAATTACGTGTACACAATAGAAACTCTTAGCATGGAAACTACTATTATATAGGAGTGTCTATGTTCTAGATGATTGGAATTTCTTTATTCACCAATCACCTTTTCTCACCGTTAGCTCAATATTCTATGAGTCAGATTGTCTCTTTCTAAAATAGAAAAAAGTAAATATACATGAACCCTACAAATACAAAAAAATATCTAAAATAGACAAAAGTAAATCTAGATGAACCCTACAAATAAAAAAATAGCAAAAAAAATAAAAAATAAATAGAATTAAAAGTTACAGTAAAGTTATGCTAAAATTACACATCATTTGGTATTATAATTTTAGATTTAGTACTGTACAATTATAGATAACTGATGGATATTTTAGACAAAAGTAAATCTAAGTGAACCCTACAAATACAAAAAATACAAAACAAATATAAAAATAAATAGAATTAAAAGTTACAGTAAAATTATACTAAAATTGCACATCATTTGATATTATAATTTTAGATTTAGTACTGTACAATTATAGGTAACTAATGGATAAAAAAAATTCTGACAACTAAAAATTAGCAAATCCGCTATTATATATGCGGCAGTAGTCATGCATGGTTGCATGTATATGCATGTGTACTCACGGCAGTATGTCTTGCAGGTGGGGCACAGGACGAGGCACTTCCGGGGGCAGCGGTTTGGGCAGGTGGCCATGCAGCCGGGCCTCTTCTTCTTGGTGTCGGCGCACGACAACTGCGTGTTGCGGTTGGATCCGGCCGGGTTCGCCTGGTTGGCGACCACCATGTTGCTGAGCGCCGATGAACCGGGCTGCGCGCCGGCGGACGCCGCCAAGCACACCGCGACCACGCTCAAACCCAGAATCACCGACGCCATCATTGCGCTTGTCGCCGCCTCCCGTACGTACGCCGACGGCCGCGCTAGCTAGCTCGATCTCTGTTCAGCTACCTATGCTCGCGTGTAGTACGGTAATCGATAGATTTGGTGTGCTCAGAGCTTAGTTTGCTGGTGGTTGTGTGGTCGAGGTTCGCCGTGTGCTCAGGAATCTTATATAACGTTGTTCTTGAAGGCAAGCGCGCATGCGTATGGCTTGATCGATCGATCGGTCTTCACCGGTGGAGGTGCAGGTGTTCGAGATCGAGAGCCGTTGACATTGACATTGGGAGGAGGCTTGATTACTGGCTCAGCAACGGCATGCCTTTTCCTTGTTCGATCATGCAGTAGAGTGATTACAAGGCTTAACAACATCCTAGTTGATTAACGCTTGTGATGACGGGCTGGCTAACTCGAGATTCTTTGACCACCAGTTCTCAAGACTTGGTATTCCGTTGGGTGTTCTTCAAAAAGAAGACAGCGTGTTTGGAATGAAGCAATTTCATGCAAATTCTATACATGAAATTGCATTGGAAACTCTCTTACAAGAATCTAGAAATTATTATTTAATTATTTATCCGTAATCTTTATTATGGATAATAACACCATTATATGGTTCTTGAGTATATATACCTCTTAATATTCATAGGAAAGAAGCTGGAGTCGTAAGATCTTCTACAACTACCTTATAATCGTAAGTTCTTCTACGATCACATCATGTTCGTAAATCCTTCAACGACCAGGTCAGCTACGAGCATCTCATAGTCGTAAGTTCTTCTATGACTACCTCATGATCGTAAGTTCTTCTACGATCACCTCATGGTCGTAAGTCCTTCTACAACCAGGTCAGTTACGACCACCCTATAATCGATCGAGCTTACAAATAAGTAGACCTAATTAATTATGGCATCTAAACAGTCAGTATACACTATTATTATCCAGATTTATTGCACGATTAATCTATCTGCCCTGGTGATAACTGCCTGCGACGTGGGAACGTTACTTCTCCGACAGCAATCTCCGGTAACTATGCCATCATCTGAAGCATTGATACGTCCTTTGGGCTGGAGAAATTATCGCTCACTATGAGCACGCTATAAAGAGAGGAATCACCAGACGGCGAAGGGGGTGGACGGACAAGAAAAAGAAGGGGGAGAGAAAGAAAGACATGATCAGAAACACAAGACATTGCATTTCAGTCTTCCGCTTGATTTGTAACCAACATACTCAATAAGGTCACACAGGAGTAGCGTTGTTATTCTCTCCGGAGAATGCCCAAATCTGTATAAAAAAATCTCTGTGCCACCCTTTCTGCATAATTTGAGTTTTGGAGACCTCCCGAATCAAACAATCATTACGTAAATTCAGTTCTAAAATATCGACAGTTGGCGCCGTCCGTGGGGGTCTTCTGGTCATCAGGTTTCCTTCGTTTTCTCCCAACTCTAATATTTCCATGAAAGGAGAGTGGAAGGAGGAGAACTGATTCGACTTGGTCGATTACGCAAATATCAACATGGATGCCGCCTTTGACTACGAGCCAAGTATTGTATCATCCGATGGTGATGTCTCATCCGGAGGTCATTCTTCAGGAGACCATACCACCGATGGAGATGAGGAGGGGTCCTTATCCCCCCACAACATTACGTCCAAATGAGGAACCAACTTCCTCAAAGAGCAAGGGTCAATCCGACCACAATCAGCTCTGCTCCGAGGTAGACCCAGGACATGGCAAGGCCTCTCCCTCTAAATGTTCAAGTCCGTCTAAGGCAGTTCGACCTGGCATGGCAAGTCCTGGAAGCCATCATTCCGGAGCTTCATCAGCACTTGGTGATATTGTCTCTTCGGTTAGCCCCACAGAGGATGGGGTAGAACATACTTTTCCTACGAGTTCGACCATCCCACCGCAGGGCTCGTTTGCAGATGGAGATAGTTATAACTCAGAATTCCCCTTTCTGGAGGGGTTTGCTCCAAGTCTCCAAACGGTGTCTTTCGACTACTCCTCAAGCGAAGAGGTCTCGAGTGCAAGTGGAGATCATCAACAGGAGGTCTTCGTCCTTCCCTCAGGTGATGATCACTCTCCAAGAGATAGGGCTGAGGACACTCCCAACGATCACACATTGCGACCCCTCGTGGCAATAGTAAGGATGCCTCCGGTGATAAACAGGGTCAACACTCTGATGAGCGTGCGAGAAATCCTTGAGATAATCACACTTCATTGAGGCAAACTCAAGGATCAGACATGGGCGATCCTGAGAGAACTCGATAGAGAAGAATAGCGGCTCAGAGAAATCTGTCTGAGCACTTTCAGTATCAGTCAGAGGAAGCTCAGGAATTCCAATATATCACGATCTACTCGAGAACCCAACTCGAAAGCTTACCCGAGAGTCTGGCTACGATCTCTTCACACAAGAGATCGCATGAAGGCTTCGAAGCGCGATGACCAGACTCGAGGACCATCGCCATCATCATTCCGGAAGTCGTAGTGGTACGACTCCATCAGCTTCCCGTCGTTCGAACAACTCACCGCATGGAGATCGGCGCGACAACAGGGTATGTCGCTCTCCTAACCGGAGAAAGGTTCTTTGAACGCCTGAAGATAAACAAGCTCTCAGGAGAGATGATCGTTCACCACTCCGACATAGAGGTATGTAGCCTCGAAGATGAGTCGGGTTCACGCACTGCCGGGTATCGTCGTGTACGATCACCTAATAACAACAACCTTTCTTTTCTACAAAGGAGGCGTAACGAAGTAATTACCGAATGTAGGGCATTCTCGTTTGACCTCCGAGCAGTCCGCTAGCCGCCGTGGTCTTGACCAGTGAACATGGAGAAATTCGATAGGTCTCAGAATCCCATCGAATTCCTCCAAATCTACACGACCGCTGTCCGAGCAGGAGGAGGAGAGCGCGTCATGGCGAATTATATTTCGACTGTGCGCGAAGGGTCCGCTCGATCGTGGTTGTTAAACCAACCACTCGAGTCTATCTACTCATGGCAACACCTTTGTGACCTTCTGCTGGTTAACTTCAGGGTACCTATCATCGCCTTGGAAAGGAGGACGACCTATACAGGATAAGACAAAATGACCACGAGACCTTACGTCAATTCATCAGGTGCTTCAGTCAGGTTCGGAATTCAATTCCTAAGTAATCACATTTGATTCACTAAGTAATTTCAGGACAGAGAAGATCTCCTTTAATGCGGTCGATTTTGATACGGCATATAACGCCATACTCGGACGACCAACCTTGGTTAAATTCTTAATGACTACTCACTATGGGTATTAATGTCTTAAGATGTTAGGTCCCAAAGAAGTCATCACAGTTCACTGTGGTAAGAAGATGGCGCATATGTGCGACCGTCAATCCCTCAATATGGTTGGCCAGATACCAACTCAGGAAGAAAACAAAGAGCGGTCTTCGACCAAAAGGTCGAAGTCAAAAGTTGCACCGAAGTCGAACGACCAGGTCAAAGAGGTTCCTCTAGATCTAAAGGAGCCCTAAAAGACTGTTTGCATCGGGGATACTTCCGACCCTAAATAGGAAGACGACCTCATCACTTTCCAACGAGCAAACGCAGATGTCTACGCGTGGTAAGCATCCGACATGGCCGGAGTCCCCAGGGAAGTGATCGAGTACAGGCTAGTTTTACAACCTGACAAAGTACCCGTAAAACAAAAATTACGGAGATTAGTCCTTGGTCGACGAGATGCTATCAAATTAGAATTGAAAAAGCTACTTAAAGTACGCTTTATAAGAGAAGTCAACTACCCAGAGTGGTTGGCCAACCCTGTAATGGTTAGGAAGTCCAACGGCAAGTGGCAGATGTGTGTAGGCTTCACTGATCTCAATAAAGCCTACCCAAAAGATGATTTTCCTCTGCCTCGTATCGACCAGTTGGTTGATGCTATTGCCTGTTGCGAAATATTAAGTTTTCTAGGTTCATATTCTGACTACCATCAGATTAATATGCGTCTAGAAGATGAAGAAAATATCACATTTATTACTCCATTTGGAATATTTTGCTATATTAAAATACCATTTGGTCTAAAAATACTAGCGGTTCTTTTCAACGCTTGATGCAATCGGCTTTTTCACCTCAACTAGGCCGAAATTTGGCAACCTATATTGACGATCTAGTTGTAAAAAGCATCAAGCGGCTTAGTTATGTTTTCGACTTGCAAGAAACATTCGATAACCTCATAAAACACCACCTAAAACTCAATCCTGAGAAGTGTGTGTTCGGAGTCTCTTCAGGAAAGTTGCTTGGATTCCTTGTCTCTGTACGAGGAATCGAAGCAAATCCCGAAAAGATAAAGGCCATCGTGCAAATGCGCTCTCCGACCACAAAGAAAGAAGTCCAGAAACTCACATGATGCATGGCAGCTTTAAGTCATTTCATCGCACGACTGGGAGAAAAAGGACTAACTTTCTTTAAACTTATAAGGAAGCACAATGGTTTTTAGCGGTCAGAAGAGGCAAACGTTGCTTTGAGAATGTTAAAAGGTATGTTACAAGTGCTCCTGTCTTGAATTCTCCGAAGCCGGGAGAGACGCTCTTAATTTATCTAGCTGCCACCCCACAGGCAGTGAGCGTAGTACTGGTCGTAGAGCGTGAAAATGTCCAACAACCATTTTAATACGTAAGTGAAGTTTTACACGGGCCTAAACAGCACTACCCTCTGATCCAAAAACTTCTTTATGCCCTCCTCATATCTTTGAGGAAACTGCGGCATTATTTCCAGGTGTACAAGATAATTGTGTCGTGTGAGTTTCCCTTAAGAGTGGTCCTCCTGAACAGGGAAGCAGCGGGATGCATGGTAAAATGGTCAGTAGAACTTGCGGAGTTCGACCTCCATTTCGTACCCGAACGGCCATTAAATCCCAAATCTTGGCAGATTTTATCGCCGAATGGACAAATTCTGAACCTGTTTAGGATCCCTAGTACGATACCCATGACCAATGGACGATGTACTTTGACGGGTCACTTACTTTAAGTGGCTCGGGGGCTGGGTGGTCCTGGAATCTCCTGCTGGAAAGACCTTAAAGTATGTCCCTCAATTAAACTTTCAGACCACTAATAACGTGGCAGAGTACGAAGGTTTGTTGGCTGGCATATGAGATATTCGACGACTACTCGTTAGGTGAAACTCTCAACTAGTCGTGAATCAGGTCGGAAAAGAGTACCAGTGCTCTAATCCAATCATGTCTCGGTACTTATCGGAGGTCCGAAAGTTAGAAAAGTATTTTTTTAGTTTTGAGGTACAATTTACCCCTCGAAAGGATAGTTTCCTCACATAACAGCTTGCTCGTATGGCTTCTTCCTGCTCACAAGTACCAAAAGGAGTTTTGTTGGAGCCACTCCAAAAGTCGTCTCTAGTCGAAACACCATAGACAACTCATATTGGGACAACCTCTCTAGAGTACGAGGATACCTGGATGAATCTCATCTACGAGTATCTTCAGAAGAGTATAATACCCGATGACGATCCCGAGGCAGATCGCTTATCCCGAAAGGCCAAAATGTATACTTTGGTCGAAGGAGACCTCTACAAACGAGGCACTCAAGGGGTACTCATGCGATACATATCGCAGAGAGAAGGACTAAACCTCCTTCGCGACATACACAGGGGTATCTGTGGAACTCATGGTTCCTACAGAACGCTGGTCGGCAAGGCCTTTTGACAAGATTTTTACTGTCCAACAGCCCTCTACGATGCCTAAGAATAGGTTAAGAAGTGTGTACAATGCCAGTTTTATAACAGGCAGAGACACCAACTAGCTCAGGCATTGCAAATAATTCCTCTATCTTGGCCTTTTACAACCTGGGGCCTCAATATCCTAGGACCGTTCCCAATGGCTACAAGAGGTTTCGAATTCTTTTTTGTGGCTATTGATACATTCACAAAATGAATAGAAGTCGAACCTATGACTGGGATAACAACAGAAGCAGCAAAATGGTTCCTGATAAGATGTGTGACTACTCGGTTTGGGGGTCCCAAGTCGAATAATCACAGATAATGGTAAGCAATTTTCGAGCGCAAAATTTCAATAATTTTACGACGAGTTGGGTACTAAAGTGTGTTACGCCTCTATTGCCCATCCTCAAAGCAATGAGGCAGTCGAAAGAGTGAATGGTCAGATAATGCAGGGAATCAAAACTCGAGTCTACGATCAACTTGTCAAGCGCTCAGGAGCTTGGGTGCAAGAATTACCCTCAGTATTATGAGCAATTCGTATGACTGCTAGTCGGGCCACATGTTTTCGGTGCCGAAGGCATGCTTCCACCAAAACTAAAGAGAAGGACGACACAGGTTGAAACTTTCAATGACTTTACCTAAGAACAACTTCGAGCAGATGACATCAACCAACTCGAAGAGAAGAGAAATCAAGCCTTAATCCCTTCAACAGTCTACCAGCAAGTCCTGCGCAAATACTACGATCGTAAGATCCAACCTCGTAGCCTTGGTTTTGAAGAAAATTCAATCCCAGTCGAATCAGAAGAACCTTTCCCCTAAGTGGGAAGGTCCTTACACGGTGGTCGAAATTACGTGACCAGGTTCGGTATGACAATCTATGGAAGACGGCTGGATTCTCTTGAAATCTTGTAACATCAATCAGTTACGCAAATTTTATGCGTAACCAACCACCTAGACAATAAAGTATCAGGTTTTTTATATCTTTATTGTCTTACTTTGTGTAGCGCTTTGATAATTTTTTCGACTATCCCCTGGTCGTAAGTTTTTCTACGATCAGTACCCAACACTTCTTTACACTGGTCGAAAGGATAGGGACATCACCTAGTCGAAATGTTTCCTTTCTGCATGCGGTCTTGCCCACTAGAAGGAACTTCCTAGTATTGACTCGTTCCTCACTTTTTCTACCAACACAAAGAGCTCGGGTTCAATAAGCATGGTCGAAATATTTTCAAGCCAACTCTTAGTATCGTAGTTTATTTTTTCATTCATTTTGAAAAATATTCTAAGCAGAGTACACTTTGGTAATTTGTTCGACCACTCTTGGTAAATTCGGTTGGTTCTAACTGGTTGAAGAAAGACACAACACCTAGTCAAAGTCTTTCCTCTCTGCACTTGGTCCTGCCCACTAGAAGGAACTTCCTAGCGTTGTCCTGTTTCTAAGTATTGATACCAGGGAAAACCTATCGAGTGCACTCGAAAAGGTTGAACGAATTCTAAAGGAACTCCAGACGTTTGTCTAATTCAAGTTGCTGCTCTTGATTTGATTAATCTAGCCGGAGAGGGTAACATCACCTAGTCAAAGCCTTTTCTTTCTGCATGTGGTCCTACCCACTAGAAGGAACTTCCTAGCATCAACTCGTTTCTACTCTTACGACCAGTGCATGATAATCGGGATCACAAACTATAAGTTAGCCAAATCTCTCTTTTTTCAGAAAACCCGTTTAACACTATTTACTTAGTTTATTTAAATAAACTAAGCAAATAGTAGGGGCTAGGATGAAGTTATTAATATGACTTTAATTCTTAGTCTTAATATCTTTTTCCATTCATTATCTTATGAGTTACTAACTACTCGACAAGATGATTTTTCAGGAAGAAGAAATGATCATATATATCAACAAACTTGTCTTTGCATATCTTCCATCAACTGCTCTGCTTTTGCTTCAGAGTAGTTGAAGTCGGCTTTCACTGGTTGCAGATTAAAGTTGGGGTCATAAGCTTTAAGTTTTGCCAGAACAAAACTTATTCCGCCTTCGACCACCTCCTTTATCGAATCAGCTTAGTTGGTCCTCAGAGTGGTCACCAACTATTGCAAAGTCCTGACTTGTTTTCCAATAGTACTCAGGTGGGCAATTATCGTGTCTTCACGAGGAGTGACCTCCTCGGCATGTAGCCCACTGAGTACGTTGTTAAGGAGAGAAATGTTGTCATGAAGGTTGATTCTCATCAACTTCATCTCCTCTTGATTACGAGTCGAAGTCTTACAGAGTTATTTTATTTCGACTGCTTGCTCTGAAAAGAATAAGACTAGTCGGATAAAGTGACCTCTAAAGGAAAACAAAACTAGTCGCAAAAAGACTTGTTTACCTGCCAGTCGAGAATCTAACTTCCTAACTTCATCGTCATGAGAGACAGTGCTTTTTGCATAGCGCTCCTCTCAAGACTTAGCCTCCTGATCTTTTTCTTTGGCGATACGGGAAATCTTGTGAATAACCATGGTCTTGTCTTTGACCTCGGTTTCGAACTTCCCCATCTCGACCTCTTTTTTTGAAAAAGAATGAGGGCTAGAAAAAAGAAAACAAGGTTATAAGCAGTCTTAAGTTGAACACTTACTATTTATTTGTCCTTGCAACTTTTGAGTTGCAGAATTGGCCTCCTGAAGATTCTTCAGAAGGACCTCTTTTTCTTCCCTTAGCTTTTTTGTCTCGACCTTCTCGTAGTTGAGCAAATCGGCCAAAGACTTTTCGTCGCTCTTGAACCTACATAGTAAAAGAGTAGACATGAGGATAGGACAAGCGGTTGCAAGTCTTTCTATGACCGGTACCTAGTCGTAAGTTTTTCTACGATAATCCCCTGGTCGTAAGTTCTCCTACGACGATTATTCAATCGTAAGTTTCTCTACGATATTTTCTTGGTCGTAAGTTCTTCTACAACCAGCACGTAGTCATAAGGTTTTCTACGACAATCCTATGGTCATAACTTCTCCTACGACCAGTTATAGTCGTAAGTTTTTCTACGATATTTCCCTAGTCGTAAGTTCTTCTACGACCAGCACATAGTCGTAAGTTCTACTATAATAATCCCCATAAGCACTGTGCAAGTGGTCGAAACATAAATGACTATGAGTAATAGCGATTTACCATCTTTTGCCCTGCTTGCAAAGTTCCACCTTCTCCGATCGTAGCTATACAAGTTGTATGTTGTACTATGCAATAGTAACAATTTGCTCTAGAGCTCTTCGCATAAAGAAGGACAGTGAGAGGCGAGAAAAAACACATATATAAATGTTGAGTAATAAATACTTACATTGATGCTCGTTCGAGCAAATATGGAGAGTACGTGTGCGAGGTCCTTCAGTTCATCAAGCTCTTGAACCCTATTCCACCACACCTTTACGAGACGCTCGTCATCGAAAACATTCCCCTTGTCAAGAATATCCTTGGGGTGTGGAACTCGGGTACGAGACCTGAAAGCAGAAGACCCTAAAATAGAAGCCGGGCCAAAGAATTCAGAAAAGAAGTTAGCATATTCTTCTTCTTCTGATTCGGTGATGACAACTCCTTGGGGACCGGGAGGAACGTCTACGACGACTTCCTTCTCGACCCAGTGGCCCAACAATCCATCGCCTTGGCCTGATGCTTCCACAACATCGTCGTTTTCGCCTCAGCCTCTACGACCACTCCTATGGTCGCAGTTGCTTAGGCAACAACGACTTCTTCCACCACTTGGATGGTGGACGACCCTTCAACCACCGCCACTGTCATTTGTCCAACTGTCGGAAATAGCAGTGGATTCCTCGATAGGAACGTCCTTGAGGGTTGGAGGAGTCGGGCTAAGATCACAAAAAGGAAAACGCGTCAAATGGTAAAAACAAAAGGTAAATGCTATTCTTACACTTTTGTCTTTTTACATACCATCGTGTGTCAGTTTTGATCTTAAATATAGAAGAAACCTTCCCTAAAGAACATTTCTTCAACTTCTTCTCAACCATGACCACGTCTGGTCGTGGGTCTTGAGTGAGCACTACCGCTCTTTGAGCCTCCTGCCTCTCCGGATGGCCGAGACCCGTCTCAACCACATCAAGGGCAGCACTTCCCTCGACCACGGACACTACCGATGCAGCTGTTTCCTTCACAAAGAACATAAAACTATTCTAGTTCTCTTTTAATTGTTGCTTAACAAAGCCACAGGAGGCAGAAACTGCGAAAGTCTTATTATCGTAGTAAAAAGGTACCTTGATCTTGGAGACTTTGTGTTTGTGTGCATCATCCGCTTCGCCCGCATTTGCCTTCTTTGCAGCAACCATTTCTGCAGCGAACCATGCGAAGGGCCCGGTCGAAGCAGCAGAGCTCGAGCTTGCGCCTCCCTTGTCGGTGACTTTCACGAGCCGATGCTTTTTTACTGGAGGAGCCTTGACTTGCTCTATCGCAGCGCCAATGACCATCAATTAAACATCTTCGTTGTCTTCCCTGCCTACTTTCTGCAGAAGTCAGAAAAAGAAGTGTTATTAAGCGGTCGTAAGTTCTTCTACGACCAGAACGTAGTCATAAGTTTTTCTACAACAACCATTCTTCGGTCGTTAGTTCTTCTACGACAAGTACCTAGTCGTAAGTTTTTCTACGACTACGAGATCCTAAAGAAGAAATCAATTCTTGATTACCTTTAGGCGTTCCCTCCTATCCTCTGCGATCAAAACCACAAGAACTTGAGGAGCCGCCACGTTTGGTAGCGGAGATTTATCACAAACGAGCTTGATCCAAACGTCAATTTTCGCTTGTGAGAGATCTGCAGGAGCAAATAAACTTTCAATAACCAAGTTCGAAATAAATGAAAGAGGGCTATACTGAAGGTTTACTTACCCTGTTCGTAATCTTTAGTCGGGTCTTGCGATCCCGAGTACTTCCACATAGGATGTGCTCGCGGCACGTGATAAACTCGTTCACCACGTGTCAATCGGTGTAAGATCAAGGATGCCTACTAGAGGGGGGGGTTGAATAGGCTATTTTTTTTAAAAAAAGGCTAAAATCGAGTTTTATGCGGGATTGTAAATCAATTTGGTTTTGCTCAATTAAGGTTTAAATAAACTAGTCTTGACTAAGTGCACCAACAATATAAGACTATTGATAATGATAGCAAACATACAAAGACTATAAGCAATTTAATTCTAGGAATGTAAATAGCACAAAGTAAAATACAAGATAAATAAACCACAATGACACAATGACGTTTTACCGTGGTGTTCGGAGACTTGCCAAACTCCCCTAATCCACGTTGAGGTAAGCATAAAACTAATTGGACTGGCTCCACGAATTAAGTCAAACTCCTCAATTCCACCAGTGGTAGCTTTTTCCCGCTCTAGGTAGGTGAGCTCCATCCTTCACAACACGTCAGGCCTTCTCACAAGTTTTTTAAGAAGATCACCGGTTCACGATGCCTACATGCCATCTAGGTGTTGGCAAACACCAATAGTAATAAGCCAAGTCCCTTGCTTAACTCTCACCACGTGCAACGAATGCACAAACTCAAGTGGATACAAAATCCACTTCTAGATGCAATACATGCAACTAGAGATCTCTCTCCTTGCTCACAAAATACAACACATACACAATTGATAGGAGAACCTCACACTAGCTCAAGTGAGTAAAATAGGATGTCAAAGATTATCTCTCAACTGGCCAAGATAGGTATTTATAGCTCACACAAAAACTAGCCGTTGTGAGCAGAAATTCCATAAAATCAGGATTTGCGGTAGTATCGTCGTACAAACTCTGGCACTACTATTTTTAACTGTTCATCGGTCACATGAGTGCATTAACAGCTCAAAACTAGTCATTAAAGACTTTAGTTCGGTAGTACCGCAGTACAAATGAAGGGATCGCGGTAATGCTATGATAGCACAAAGAAAAATTTACCGCGCAACCAAGGAACCACCGCTAGTAATAGATCACGAGATTACCACACGCCGACTCGTAGCGGAAGTAGAGTTGTTGTAGCGAGTTGATGCAGTCGTAGTCGTACTCACAATGCGTCTCCTTCTTTGAGTGGTCGTACTTGCCGCGCGTCTGCTCCTCCGAGTGGTCGTACTCACCACGCGACTTCTCCTCCGACTCTGGTGATCGTCACGAGTTGCAGATCGTCCTAGTGCTGATGCTTCGCAACAACACCTCCGAGGTATCCACACGTATAGGGAAGGATCACCACGCGCTAGAGTGCTAGCACCGGCAGCGTGGTTGAGAAGGCGTGGCTATTATGGTTTCAAGAGTTCTTCCAAAGATCATCCTCTGTTCCCACCCCATGCCACCGCCCCTCTTTATATAGGCATCCATGATGGGTCTCGGCCTTGAGGCCCATTAGGAACTCGTGGCCTATATGAATTCGGATCACAATCCAAATCAAACCCTAGCCCTTTAAGCGTGTGACTCTACAGGTTCATATGTAATCGGTTATGACTCGGAAACTCTTTTTCGGCCACCAGTCGTTAGCGGTACCTAGCAGCACATAATGATTCCCAAATACACATAAAATATATCGGACGAACCTTGATGTAATATGATCTATGAACAGGTCCTCATCACTTAAGATCAATTCATATCTCCATACGATCAGATCGTATTTGGTCCCGACCAGTTCGTAACTTCTTACGACCAGGTTCTTACCATTCAGGATTACGCTCGATCGCCTCGACCACTCGTATCTCCATACGACTAATCCGTAACTGATCGAACTAAGCGACCTACTCATGCATTCTCCCTTTGCCTCACGATGTCTGGTTGAACTCCTGGTGAGATGTAGAGTCATCCATGGACTGTTCAATACTTTCTCGATCGAGTATCGGATAACTTCATGTGGTCGACATTTCGACCACTACTGGCATGGTCATGCACTTTCTTTATCCGATCACCACGAGGGGCCCAGAGACATCTCTCCTGTTATGTTAGGAGGGGCAAATCTCGTCTCGACCAGTCACATCCCTCCGCATGTTTCATAGCATACCCGAAAGCTACCTTTATAACTACCCAGTTACGAGTAGCGTTTGGCAACCCCTAAGAGTGCTATTACACATGTAAGGAACCATGCTGATCTCAGGTCTAAGGATTATACATTGTTTGAATATAGCAACTTGTATATTCCAATGGGCCAAAGGCCAATATATAACATGTACAAGGATGGAACAAATGCAAATAACACCCTACACAATATATATATCTAACACCCCCCCTCAAACTCATGGTGGATCAACAACACTGAGTTTGGAGAGGTAGAAGTTATCTTGAGCTCGAGTCTCAGGCCTTAGTAAAGAAATCGCTAATCAAGTTCAAGGCACATATCAAGAGCAATAACTTGGTCTTGCACCTGCGATCGCATGTATGAAGCATCCACTCCAATGTGCTTGGTAAGCTCATGTTTCACGGGATCACGAGCAATGCTGATCGCACCAAGATTATCGATAGAAGCGAGTCTGGTCTTTGAAAAAACACCAAAATCTGCAAGGAGCCACCGGCTGTGTGATCTCAACATCAACAAGGCCATGGCTCTCAACTCACCTCGCCGCTCGAACGAAATCTGCAGCTTGCTTCTTAGTCTTCCGTGCAATCAAGGAGGAACCAAGGAAAACACAAGAGGCGAAAGAGACATGCGATCGTAATGATCGCTAGCCCACGCCGCATCGTAGTACGCCCAAGTCAGAAAGAATCGAACGAGAAAGAAAAGACGCCGAGTGAGGGTTCCACGAAGATATCAAGAACACGAAGAAGGTGATCGTAGTGGAGCCGAGTAGGAGCAGAGACAAACCGACTCGTGATGTGAATCGGGTGAGAAATGTCGTCGAGTAATCCCAAGGTAGACGAGGCTCCCGACAATATGGCGATAGCGAGTGGGATCCTCAAGAGGCTCACCATCGAGAGGGCGAAGGTGAACACCTAACTCCATAGGAGTATCCACTACGCTACCGATCGCTGAGACAAGCACGAGTAAGGATATCCTCAAGGTACTTCTCCGGGAGAGATAGTAGCCCTCAGCGTAGAAGTGATCTCAATCCCAAGGAAGTAACGAAGAGGGCCCAAATCGACATCAAGAATCGCCATCGAGATGCTCCTTCACAAAGGCAATGTACTTGAGTCATCTCCAAGAATGATCATGTCATCCACATATAGAAGGAGGAGCGTCCACCCCGTGGAGAGGTGTGAACAAAGAGAGCAGGTCGTGAGCACCGCAGAGAAGCCGCAAAGAAGGACAACAGAGGAGAAGCGGTCAAACCAAGCACGCGGGCTTGTTTTAGCCCATAGAGAGAACGACGAAGGCGACAAACTGCACCATCGAGGACGACGAATACCTGGGGCGGCCGCATGTAGACCTCCTCACGCAACTCGCCATTGAGAAAGGCATTCTTAACATCCAATCGAGAGATGGGCCATCGGCGAACAGAGGCCACAAAAAGGAGAGTACGAACAAGGGTCATGTGAGCAACAGGCGAAAGTCTCATCGTAGTCGCGACCATGCTCCTCGCTGAAAACCACACGCTACAAGACGAGCCTTGTAGCGCCAAGAGAACCATCCGAGCGAAGTCTTTATCTTGTACACCCATTTACACGTGATAGGAGTAACATGGGCGTGCAAGGGCACAAGATCCCAAGTGCTAGTGCGCTCAAAGCAACAATCTCTCGGACATCGCAAGTCGCCACTCGGGGTGAGCAAGAGCCTCACGATGAGAGGTCGAGGCTCGGAAAGAGCAATGGCAAAGAAACCGTGAGCCAGCAGCGGCGATAGTGTGACGATCACGAAGAGCATATCCGGAAGGAGAAGACGGAGCGGACCCAAAGAATGATGGAGAGGAAGGAGGAGGCCGAGGACGGCGAGAGTAGTGCAAGGGTAAAGATGGAGCCTCAACAAAAGAGCGAGAAGGAAGATCCGGTGGAGGCGGAATAGATGGAGCCGAGGGGAGTAGATGGAGGATGAGGTGAAACAGTGGTGGAAAGCCGAGAGTCGGAAAAATCGAAAGGAGATCGACTCAAGAAGAGAATCCGGCCGACAAAGGGGAATGAGGGTAGTAAGGACGGGACTCGTCAAAAGTGACATCCCGAGAAATCTCATCCTACGAGCAACAGGGTCATAACAACGATAACCCTTATGCTCAAGATCAGAGCTAAGAAAACACACTCAATCGACCGAGCAATCGACTTGGTGCGCTCACGAGGTGGAAGAAGAACGAAACAAACACGGCCAAATCGCAAGATGATCAGTAACTGAGCTCGACCAAAGAGACGCTCAACAGAGTAGAACCTCAAGAGCAGAGAAGGTCAGAGGTTGATCGTAAAAGCGGCGGAGAAAGCAAATTTCGGCCAAGTGAGGGGGAAGAGGAGGCAAGCATGAGAGCGCGAGCGATCTCAAGCAAGTGACGATGTTTACGCCGAGACACCATTCGAGCGTGAGCACCGTGACAAGAGTATCGAGGAAGAGTGCCCCGCCACGAGAAAACGACGCAGCGCAGAGAGATACTCACCACAGAGTCAACACGAAAAACACGAATGATCAATCAAACGAGAAAGTAACCATGGTGGCGAACATCCGATAAATAGAAAGAACTCGGCCGCTCGGACATGAAGTAGATCCAAGTATAACGAGAATAATCATCAATAAAGATCACATAATAGCGATGACCCCTTTCAAACGAAGGAGCCGACCCAAACATCGAGTGAACAAGATCAAAAGGACAGTAGAAATAGAATCACTAGTGGGATAGGGAGCTGCAATTGCTGCAAGCTTGCAACCCATACAATGTAACGATGTGTCCCGTAAATGCACTCCAAGAACACCACGACCAACTAAAGACGATAGACGCGAGCCACGTAGATGACCGAGACGATGGTGCCACCGAGCAAAAGATGTAGTGGAGGACGCAGACAAGCGCAGAGGTAGTGGTAGTGGCCGACCGGGTCGGTGGAGTCGGCCGAAGGAAGATGAAGCCGCCGAGCTCCCAAAGACGCTGCGAATCACGGCGCCGAGGGCCGCATACCAAGCGAGTCCCGTCGGGGCGGTCCCGAACACAACAAGAGTCGACTCAAGAACAACACGACGGTTGTGATCGGTGATCCGACCACCACATAAGTCGTATAGTAAGTCGAGGAACATGAGAGACCGCAGGAACATGAAAAGAAGAAGTGGAAAGGATGCCTCGGCACATAAGAATAGAAGAGAGGTACCATCTGCAGATCAATAAAGGGAAGAAAAATCGGTGGACCGCATGAAATAAGGTGGGTAGAATCGTGTCATGTGAAAAGAAGCACCGAGTCCAAGATCCACGGAGACAAGATACCGACGAGGGAGGAGGCGAGGCGAGGAAGACTGGCCGAGAAGCAAGAGCCGACGAGCGTAACCCGAGGAGTCCGAGGATGAGCCGACACCGAGGCGCCAAGCGATGAGAGAAGGTGCTTGTGTGGCGCCACCAGAGGAGCCCCGCGAGAGGGGCCATCCACGAGGGAGAGGAACCTCCAGAGCCCTTCGGGACGCCCGCCCGACGACTCGGGTCCCTCCTCCGCTTGTAACAATCTCGATACTGTGGCAAGACGCGACAAGAGGTGCGGTGAAGACCCGCAGAGAGAAACAGCAGACCACCGGAGGAGCCGGAGAAGGGTCACGGCCGGTCCAAGAGGGCGGCAAAGGAGCAGATGTCAAGGCATAAAAAGCAGATCGCATCCGAGCCATGCCACGGTGATGAGTCTCCTCAAGACGCACACTCGTGAGGGCCTCCACCAAGCTCGGCGCGGTGGCGAGTCAGAGCCGAGCGCGCACGCCTCGAACTCAGCCGAGACGCGTCAGAAGTCGTAGGCGGTGAGTCTCCCGTGAGCGCCGGCCGCACACAGCAGGACAGTCCGGCAGACATCCGCCCCAGAGAGTCAAGCCGACGCCACACCTCGACAACTTCGGTAGAAGTCATCAACGGTGGCATCAAGTCGCCAAGAGAATGTGCCCGTGCACAATCGAGAGATACATAGCATCGCTCGTTTACCGGTAGTGAGCTCGAGGCGCCCCACATAAGTTGTGTCGCTGGCGGCCCGCCACATCCATAGAAATGGTCACGAGCATGCTACCCACTAGGATGGCGGTAGCACGAGCCTCGACCTCCCCCAAGCCTCGTGGCGTGTACCTCGATCGGTAGAGCTCTAGCGCCTCCTCCAAAGGCAAAGATTGTTGACCTCGGCCGCCTCGCCTCGCACCAGCAGAGAGAGCCGGTAGTGCCGGGCGGTGTAGGACGAGGCGACAGTGGCCACCACGCTGAGATGACCCGAGACGCCGGGCCGTTGAGGTGAATCTTGAGGTGAACGCCCACTCCCTAAGTTCGTCCCATCAAAACGAATCGGGGAGCGGATGGCGAAGGAGCCTCGGTAGAAGCCATCGCCGCTTTTTTTTCTCTATTTTTTTGTCTTTTGTCTTTTCTCTGCTTTTTTTCTTTTCTATTTCTTTCTTTGGCCGACTCGGCCCAAGAAAAGGAACGCACGAGGGGAACCTTTAGGTTCCCTCCTGATCCTCCGAAGCGGCGACGGCGGCGCGC
Source organism: Hsuehochloa calcarea (assembly GCA_036346395.1). Lineage (NCBI taxonomy): Eukaryota > Viridiplantae > Streptophyta > Magnoliopsida > Poales > Poaceae > Hsuehochloa > Hsuehochloa calcarea. Next base: position 69,264,646 of record CM070593.1, on the reverse strand, counting down.
CGCTCGAGCAGAGCGCGGCGGCGCCGCTCGGAGCGAGGGCGGCGGCGGTGCTCGCCTTGAGGCGGGAGGAGGCGGTGCTCGCGCGAGAGAGTTGAGCCGCGCTTCGGAGCGGAGGGCGGCGGCGCTTCAGCGCGAGGCGCAGAAGGCGGCGCGCGCGCTTCAGCGAGGGCGGCGGCGCCGAGCGGAGGGCGGCGGCGGTGCTCGGCGCGAGAGTTGAGCCGCCGCCGGCTCGAGAGTGGCGGCGTCGCGAGGCGGCGTCGGCCGCCCGAGGGCGGCGCGCCGGCCGGCCGAGCGCGGCGCCGCCGACCCGGCGTGGGGGAAGCAATGACAGAGCAATGGCGGCGGCGGCTACGGAGCGGACAGCAGCGGCGGCGGCGGCTACGGGAGCGGCGGCGGCGGCTACAGTGGCAGCGGCGGCGGCTGGTGGCTAAGGTAGGGTTTCAAAACCCTAGCTCTGATACCATGTTTGAATATAGCAACTTGTATATTCCAATGGGCCAAAGGCCAATATATAACATGTACAAGGATGGAACAAATGCAAATAACACCCTACACAATATATATATCTAACATACATCATCATTAATAGAGACCAACTAATGACACATAGATTCATAACAATCTCAATAGTATCTCAATGATGGGTCTATCTAGCCCTATGTTCTCTAACATGTGCTCATATTATTGATTCGATATCCCTATATCCATGACTGGTGAAACAAAGTCATCAATCAATACATGTGCTAGACATAGAGTCATTTGTGTTCCAACCAGTGACCTCCGACCAGGGATACATTTAGAATGACATCATATAAGTTAAAGAGTTCTACCAACAAGTCACATACTTATTGATCTATAACAAATGATTCATTCAAGGAACACGATAACATATTATCAAAATCATGAACATAATTAAATATCATCATCTCTATGATTGCCTCTAGGGCATATTTCCAACAACAAAGGCCAGTACTACCGTTCTCGGGTGGTATTACCGCAGTCCAATTTCAGCACATACGACACTCAGTAAAAATGTCATAACTTTTAACTCAGATGTTAGAATTGAGTGATCTTGGACTCTATGGAAAGCTTATTCAGAGGGCTACATAACCCACCTATTTGATTTATCTCAAACAGATTTGATCAAATCAAAAATCACAACTCCAAATAGTCACTACCATGGACTAAGTCCAAAGAAATAGCAACAAGCAATCTTATATCATGCCAAGGGAAAATGCATGAACCCCAACAACTTACAAAACACATTTGAAAACTTAGATCATACCACAAGGAGTAGGTATATGAACTTCAACCATTTGCAAAACACATTTACAAAGTATAGTCACATGTTATAAGGATTAAATGCATGAGCCTCAGCTATTTGCAAAACACATTCGCAAATAATAGCATCATGTCACGGAGAGCTAGAGCAAGCAAGATTGAGCTACCAACACATGGTGAGACTCAAGCTATTAGAAAAGACCCTTCTTAATAGCACGATAAACCTATACTAGCAATCTAGTCTTCCAAACACTAAGACCGGTAAAAGACTATGAACACATCCTTAGCCCTAGCTAGTCATACCTTTGCCTTAAGCATCTTCTTGAAGCTTGATGACGCACATCTTTACTTCAAGTTTGGGTCATCGTCTTGACATGCATCAACCCATGATGCATCCTTTACTTGACCTCCATCAACACATGATGGGTCTTCTCTTGACTTGATGATCAACTCATGATCATTTCCTCTTAGAGATCTTGATATTCATCAATACGTGATGCATCTTCTTCTTGAACCTTAACTTGATAACGATCAACTCATGATGCAATCCAAAGTCTTCATCACCTTGGAATATAACATATTCATCTAACTCATGAAAATGTTAGTCCCACAATGATTAATATTAGTTACCAAGATACATCTGCAATAAATGCTTCTTAACAAGCCGTTGCAGAAAGGTGTGGTACTATCACCGTTGATCATGTGGTAATTCCACTCTCTGGTAATTTCGTTCACATAGGGCCGTACGACCGCTTCCTTTGAGGTCCGAAAATGGCACTTACTGGAAATAACGTACCGCTTCATAAGTCTCGATTATACCGGTTGCGGTAGTTCTGCGATACCCACAGCAGTACTACCGCACTTCCAAGAGAGCAAACAACCTCAAAAATACGCCATACTGTAAAATATGTACCGCCAATATAAACTCGATCCGACCGGGTTGCGGTAGACTGCACTACATTCCCGGTCATACCACTATGCGGTAGTACCACCAAGAACACTCCGGTACTACTGACTTTCACTGAAGACTTTTCGAGAAGCAAAACAAATGCAATGCATAACAAAAAATAACACAAAATAAACTTCAAGCCACTAGCCATGATCCCTCAATTGTCTTTGCATTGCCATTTCCATATTGTCTTCCATTATCCGGGACTAAGCCTTTAAAACCACTTGGCACACACATTAGTCTCATAAACACAATTGCAAATAATTGAATATAAAGTGATATGAATATATATGAACCACACAAGTCTTATATACTCAAAGGATATATTTCAAAGTAGAGATTCTCAATATATGTGGATAAAGAAATATGTATCAATACTACTGAAACCACAAAACATAGAGTGAACTCCCCTAAATATGTGCATACACAAATGTGTAATAAAAACATATGCACATATTCAAGTTAGACTTTTAGTAGAGTTCAACCTATATTTTGGATCCAATGAATGCACCAAGATATAAGAATATGATGTCGAGTGCATACCTTCATGATTTTCACCTTTTTATCAAACTAAGACTACACAATAGGTATATCAATAAAAGTATTAGTCTCATATAGATTTATCATTAATCACAAAATACTCCATTAACTCATAATGACGGATCTAGATTTTTCAACCGGTGAGCCCCTCCTCCTTCAAGTCCTTGATGGCTTGATTGTAGAGGCGATCCGGCCAAGATCATTGGGAGTTGAATACTAGGAAGAAATCATCTCGCGGTGTTCCTGACGAAAGAGAGGCTATCTTCACTGATTGTCTCCCAGTAGAACCACTTCTTCCATCCCGGCCACGACGACCGGGTGAACATATGAATGTACTCTTCGACTTCCTATCGTGGAGCTTTAGACTACAACTACCGCGACTCCAGCCAGTCGAGTCATCCCCAGCTATGCCTCACACAAGTATACGAATACACCTAACATTGTGATGGAATTAGAAACGATGTTCACCACCTTGTAGTCGTAAGGTTTCCTGCCAACTTCTTGACCAAATATGTTTCTGGTCAAATTAAATACCAGTAGAAAAGTCTTTCCTTCGACCACCGTGCTACGACCATCTTTTGGTTGTAAGATCATCTAACGCTCCTTTCCCAAGTAGGTACTTTCACTTGAAGCTGGGGGCTAGATGACGAGGATCTAGAAATCCTCATTTAGTTATTTATCCATAATCCTTATTATGGATAATGACGCCATTATATGGTTCTTGAGTATACCCCGTAATGTTCATAAGGAAGAAGCTAGAGTCGTAAGATCATCTTCGACTACCTCATGATTGTAAGTTCTTCTACGACCACTTCATGGTCGTAAGTCCTTCTACGACCAGGTCAGCTATGACCACCCTATAGACGTAAGTTCTTCTACGATTAACACATCATCGTAAGTGCTTCTACGAGCACCTCATGATCGTAAGTCTTTCTACGACCAGGTTAGTTACGACCACCTTATAATCCATCGAGCTTACAAACAAGTAGACCGATTGATTAAGGCATCTAAACAGTCGATATACGCCATTATTCTCTGGAATAACTGCACGACTAATATCTCTGTCCTGGTGATAACCGCCTGGTGACGTGGGAACGTTATTTCTCTAATAGTAATCTCCAGTAACTGCGCCATCATTATCACCAGACGGTAGAGGAGGATCAGGAGCAAAAGACATTGTATTTTTTTTGTCTTTCTCTTTAACTGTAACTAGTATACTCAATATAGCCACACAGGAGTATGGTTGTTATTCTCTCCGGAGAAGGCTCGAACCTGTATAAAAATTCATGTGTCGTTCTCTCTGCGTGATTTGAGTCTTAGAGACCCCCCGATTCAAATAATCATTATGTAAGTTCGGTCCTGAAACACCGACAATCTGTAATCCTTATTATGGATAATGACGTCATTATATGGTTCTTGAGTATACCACTTAATGTTCATAAGGGAGAAACTGGAGTTGTAAGATCTTCTACAACTATCTCATGATCGTAAGCTCTTCTACGATCACCTCATGGCCGTAAGCTCTTTTACGACCAGATCAGCTACGACCACCCCATAGTCATAAGTTCTTCTAAGACTAGCACATGATCGTAACTTCTTCTACAATCACCTTATGGTCGTAAGTTCTTCTACGGCCAGGTCAGTTACGATCACCCTATAATCGATCGAGTTTACAGACAAGTAGGCCTAATTGATTTGGGCATCTAAACAGTCAGTATACGCTATTATTCTCTGGAATAACTACACGATTAATCTCTTTGTCCTGGTGATAACTGCCTAGCGACGTGGGAACGTTACTTCTCCAACAGTAATCTTCGGTAACTGTGTCATCATCTGAAGTATTGATACGCCGTTTGGGCTGGAGAAATTGTCGTCCACTGTGAGCACACTATAAAAGGAGAAATCACCAGACGACGGAGGGGGTGACGGACAAGAAAAAGAAGGGGGAGAGAAAGAAAGACATGATCAAGAACATAAGACATTGCATTTCAGTCTTCTCTTGATCTGTAACCAGCGTACTCAATATAGTCACATATGAATAGGGTTGTTATTCTCTCCAGAGAAAGTCCGAACCTGTATAAAAATCTTTGTGTCATTCTCTCTGCGTGATTTGAGTCTTAATAACCCTCCGAATCAAACAATCATTACGTAAGTTCGGTTCTAAAACACCAATACACTCCATTTGATATGAGTTAAGAAACAGTAGCCACTTGATTAGTACATAATGATTACTCTGTTTTGAACTATAGTGATGGTGGTACCGTGTCTCTGAAAACAGTGTACGATATATAGTGTTTTGAATTCAGAGCACGCAAGGCTGTGTACTTTGGAACGAATTTCTCCATGCTAAGGTACCTCTTCCTACTTGCGCTACTTGCAGCAGGTCAACTACCGTAACGACGAGAGCGCCAGCTACCAACTAGCCATATGCATGCCCCATATGCATACCATGACATATAGTCAATCGACTCCGCGTGGTTTATGTTCCTTAAAGGCACACGAATGGACAAGACCGATCGACTAGCTTAATTCTTTGCTCAGAACAGATCGAATGGATCGACGACGAGACAGTAACACACAAAAAAGGCCGCCACGCGCGGGCAGAGAGAACCAACCAGGCGACCAAGACCACTAGGCACTAGCTAATCAATTTTACGGCTGATGCGCGCATGGCTCGAGCGAGCCAGCGGGTCGGCCGGTTAATCGATCACTTGCCGGCCAAGCATGCATGCGCGCGAGCTGAATAGCCGGCCGGCACGGAGGTACGCGTCGCCGGCCAGTTGGCACGGGGTTCATTTCCACATGCTATATGGCCTCTCGACGATCTGTCCTACCGATGGCTAGCTAGCTACGAGTAACTTGTACTTCACGAGGAGCTCAAACTGTGACGAGGCCGTTGGATTTTATTTTTTTTATTTGTTCGTACCTTAATTGCGTGGTGGCGTGCACCGGCCGGCGGTACCGGCACTCAAAGTCCTTATTCCTGACAAATGGCATCCCACGGTAATATAAAATCAATAACGGAAATCAAATATGTAGTTTCTGTAATATTTACACGATATACGTACCCTTTTTTACTGACAAAGTAGATGAGTAGATTTAGGGTGTGTTTGGTTGGGCTGTGGCTTTTGGAAAGCTGTGAGTCATGGTCATGGAAAAGCAATGAGAAAGCATGGGAAAAGCGTAAGACCGCTTGGTTAGAGTAGTGAAATGTGGCAGAGGTGTGTAAGAAATACCGTAATGCCCTAAAGGTCCGTGGGTCTGTGAAATCGTATTCTTGATCTTGATATTAATCACGCTGGGAACCGCGATCGGGCGGGCGCTGACCGCGATCGGGGCGCGATCGCTGTGGGCGGCCGGCATGAGCGGAAGACGGACGACGGACGCGGGCGCGCCAATGGAGACGGTATGCGGGAGGAGCGACCTTTGGTTTGTCTCAGAATAGATGGCGAAAAACGGCGCTACCCTCATAACCGGTGGCGGTGGGTAATTTTACCCAAAAGTACTTGAAAGCAGGGGAGAGGTGCTTTTGATTTTGTACTAAAGTGAAAGTGCTTGAGCAAAAGCATATATGCTTTACCCTTTGTTGGCTTTTGGCTTTTACAAAAGCAAAAGCAGGTTTGAAAGCCCAACCAAAGGGGCCCTTAGTGTAAGGGTATACATGATTCAATAGCATTGTACGTTTTTTTAGATTTAATTAGTGTCTTCTTGGCACGTGCTTACGGTAGATTTACGGGAACGGAGGGAGTAATATACAAGAAGACAGCACTAGACCATTAGCTACTACGTACTACTAATCTGCCATAATAGTAGAGGACGCCCTACCGCAGTTTACCATAAGAATAGGATAATACATAGCAGGAACATGCGTACACGCGTAGGATACGTTCATATGTGGGTACTGTCTGACAATATATATGTGCCTGCTTCTCGTAGCAGCAAAAGCTAGTGGGCTTCACCTTAATTAATGTGAATTCTTTGCGTAATTTTGGTTCTTGATCACTGTAATTATTCTTGAAAGTTTTAGTAACTCATATTTCCATCACATGATTCAAAATCTCATATGTACTTTGAGAGGTTGTGCAAAAATAAAGATAAAAAATAAAATTATATACCAACAAAATACGGCAATGTGGTGAATCAGTTATGTTTTTCACATGTACTTTGAGAGGATAAGCAAAAATAAAGATAAAAAAAATAAAATTATATACAAATAAAATGCGGCAATGTGATGAACCTATTATGTTTCAAAGAAAAAATTATAATAAATTCAGACCCAATTCAAAATTACACTATTATGATTTTTTTTTTCTTACAACACATTAACAACACGAATCTTATAGCACATCCAACGAACAGAAAAGTGACAGTTTTGACTTTAAAAAACTGTCGGAAGTTATATAGCAATTCTCTTAATTAATTTGTTGTGTGTATATATGCTGGTAGTTTCTTAACAATGCAGGTGATGAAGCAACTACCAGGTTATAGCAGATCGATCGTGCATTAATTTTGAGCACTGTAAACAAAAAAAAAATAGAATTATATTAGTTCTATATACGCCACCCATCACAGAATTTCTAACTAAAACATCTATGCATGGGGTTGATGCTTTTGTTCGATCGGCTCTATATGGTGAGTGGTATATAATTGTGGCATTAATTGTTTTGCTTGACTTATTATGCTGTTCAAATTGATAAAGTATCGACAATCGTGATGTAAACTCACAAGTGTTTTTTTCGAACAGTCGTCGGGGAGAGGATCCCCACCTGAATGTAACTTTATGAACTCACAAGTGTAATTAAATAGCTAGCATTTCATCCAATAAAGGAAGTATATGTATACTACTCCTTCGATTCACAAAAATAAGTCGTTTTGAATATTGTCACAGTTCTCAAAATACAACTTTGATCACTAATTAATATTATGAAATATTTGTAAACCCCAATAAAATTATAAAATTACTTTTTGATATGAATCTACACATATAATTTTCATGTATCTAATCTAAATATTAAATATATATATCAATAGCCAAGGTTTCAAAGTTTGACTGCACGCATTTGACGAGGATTGAAACCTCTATATATTATTTAATATATAAGAAAAGACCATACGTCTTCATGGTCGTAACCCCTAAGGCTAACGACCTCACTAGTCGTATGGATTCTAGAGATTACATAATACATACCCTGGTCGGACAAGGTTCCTAACTTAGTCTCCGACCAGTCAAATGCTCATAAGGCTTTGAACTGGTATCTGAGTCTGAGTCCAGGTATATCTTTTACCGTGTGATTAATGGAACACGTGTTGTATATTCCATACCACACGACGTTACATAATTCTAAGACACTGGAGTACGGTTAAATGACTCATTGACATATAACCGCACAACAATTGATACATTGTCAACTGACGTAGTCTCTCTCGACTGACGCGTCACTTCCCAACAGGCGTCTCTCCAAGGGACAACTGCAACGTTTCATCAACTACATAAGGAGGAGCGCGGAAGGTGGAGAGGGGGGGGATCAGAAGAGAGATCGATTGGAAGGCACTTCAGAAGACCACCATTCGATTAGTTTACAACACCATAGTAGGCATTACGCTCCAGTGTTATTAGGATTAGCCTCTTTTTCCAGATTACAGGCTGTCCTTGTAATAGCCAGTTCATAGCAATAAATTAAGAGCAACCACATTCTTTTCCAGGAGATACGTACCATTTTTTCTCTGTTTTTTATATATTTGTAAGTTCGGTGATTTGATCATCGACAACATTACAAAACAGCTTGTTTCTGTGAACTGAAGAGAGTACAACGAATTCACAAAGTTTAACACAGACTTAATTATTCATCAGTCAGACTAACAATGGAACAAGCGTTATATAACACATTTTCTCAAAACAAATCAATGGTGTACTCATTATTCATTCAATTGAAAGAGCTCCTTACTAAGTACTAGCATGTTTGAATTATTGACTTAAGCACCAACGATTGAAACTTATTTCTTCCAGCTGGTACGAGGTGCACACGTACTCCACAAGTATATATGTTCGTATGACCCTGCACGAGACGGTTTTGATCAAATATTGATTTATTTCATGGTGTGCTCGTATGCATGGACCAGTGCGCGACCGATCAATTTACGAGGCGAATGCGACGCCGGCGGCGCCGCTGCGGCGGAACTTGGAGACAGCGCAATCCGTCGAGAAGAGGCCGGACGAGAGGTACTTCGGTGCGCCGCCCATAATGGGCATCTTGGCCCTGATGTCCACCTTGTTGACGTAGTCGAGCCGGTAGGTCTGGCCGAGCACGCCGTCGACGCCCTTGGTGAGGGTATGGAACTTGAACCCGAGGTCGAGGTGCACGAGGCTGTCATTCCCGGTCTTGCCGTAGTTGTGGATCTGGGAATCCTCGTCGGTGATCGGCACGGCGTTGGCCGAGATGCTGAACACGCCGTCGAGCTCCACCATGACGGTGTTCACGGTGTCGGTGCGTGTGACGGACAGGCTAGGCAGGGCCTTGGATACCCACCGGGCGTTCTTGACGGTGTCCACGTCGACGGGCTCGCCATCGAATGTGATCTGGATGTGGTCCTCGTCCTCGTCCCACTCGACGGCCGTGCGAGCGCCGATGTAGAGGCGGTGGTCGCCGAAGCTGACGCCGAGGGCCTGCACCCATGTGAAGTCGCGCTTCATGGCGGGGTTGTGGTTTCCGATGAAGTGGGCGTTCATGTGGAGGTCGGTGTCGGAGACGATGCAGAAGTCCTTGTCCTTCTTGCCGTGGAAGTAGAAGGTGTTGCCGTCGCCGCCGGTGAAGCGAGGGTCGCCGCACGAAGTGCCCGGGAAGAGATCACACACTGTATATATACGTACACGCATGTAAACGGGTCAATCAAGATCGAAGGAGTACAAACGACGCGCGTACGTATACCAAGATTTTGAGTAATGTTTTCAAATTTGATTGTACGCAACGACGACGAACGTACTGCAGAATGTCATGCAGTAGCTGCATGCGGCGAGGCACTTGTTGGGGCAGTTGGATGGGCAGGAGACCACGCAGGGCTCGGCGCCGTCGTCGTCGGTGCAGGTGACCTGGTAGTTGCGCTTGTGGAACTTGTTGGTGAGGGTCACGATCTTGGTGTTGGGCGCGAGCTTGGGCTTTCCTTTGACCGGGCGCCGCGTAGTCTTCTGTGTTGAGGCCGCCGACGCCACACTGCAGGCCAGCGCAAGCGCCACCACCAAGAAGCAGCCTACCAGAGCCATGCCGCCGCGCCTCGCCATTGCCACAACGAGGTAAAGCTCGGCTTGGTAAGCTAGTAGCTAGCTCTCGATTACTTGTCCCAAGTGTTGTTGATGTAGCTGCTGTTTGCGTTGGTTTGGTGTGGTGTTGGTGTGGCCGCTAGTGAGGGATTCTTATGGGAGATGGAAGGCTGTAGCTTTGAGGAGCTTAATTGGAGGTCAAGTGGCTTCTTTGGCAAGTGGCGTAGGGGCAGACAAAGTGACCATACGTACGTACGTTTGCTGGAATTAAGCTAGCATCCAGCACGCATGTTACCATGCATTCAGTTTTACGCACCCTAGAGCCCTAGAGAGGCGCGTTGACCTACATAAAGTTTCAGTTCCCGGCTGTAAATTGACGACGCACGTACCAGCTGAGTTACGCTGCTGCTCTCTCCGCAAAGATTCAGGCGTGTCAACTTGCCATCTCTCGCCGGCGTCGAGGCATGCAGGAAATGATCAACACCGAGGCCAGTTGCCACCTCCGTCGCCGGCCGTGACATGCTGCTGAGTGCTGACCGCCCGTACCGGCCAACGGCCTCGGTTGCAGGGCTGGTCAAGGTAAACCCCATGGACATGTGTACACTTTAACCCAAGGAGAACTCTTTGCACGCAGCTGGGCCAGTCGTCATGGACGCTTCACGATCAGACCATGGGTCATCCCTAGCTAATAACACACACAAAAAAACAAATTAAATATACTAGTGGCCAACCCTTGACTTATTGACCTTTTTTTCATACAAGATCAGTTATTTACGTTATTTATTTATATAGTATTAATAGTAGGGCTCTATGAAGGTTCCACCTCAACATGATGAAAGAAGAATAAAAGCAATTCTTATATTAATCAAGAATAAAGAAGGGTAGCTGGATAACGAGGATCTAATAATCCTTAATTAATTAGATTATTTATCTGTAATTGTTATTATAGATAGTAATACCTTCATGTTATTCGTGAAGATACTCATTGTCGTTAATACGAGAGAAGCTTAGCCGAGTGGCCGTAAACTATTTTATGACCACTCTTTATAGTCGGTGGCGAAGATGTCGGAGGAGACGTACGTGGGCACGTCGCCATGCTGGTGCTCACGCTGAGCTTGTTGACGTAGTCGTAGAACTTGAACCCGATGTCCAGGTGCGCGAGACTGTCGTGCTCCGTGATGGGCACCACGTTGGCCATGATGTCGAACACGCCCTTGAGCTGCACCCTCACGCCGTTGGCGCAGCGGTCCTCGTGATAGTTAGCCCTGGCACAACGGTTGACTCCCATTGTGCACCTAGCTCTGCCGGGATGTCGATGGGCGCGCCTTCGAAAGCCATCTCGAGCATGTGGGAGAAGACGCGGCGGGCAGCGGTAGCGGGACTTGGGAACGAGGAGCTGCCGACGGCGGCGAGGATGTGGAGGAGCTGGTTGTACTGGTGGGCGGTGAGGCTTGGGTGGAGGCTGCGTCAAAGTCAGAGACGGCGGAGTCGAAGCGGCCATGGTACGTAGCGACGGCGGGCAGCGGTAGCGGGACTTGGGAACGAGGGGCTGCCGACGGCGGCGAGGATGTGGAGGAGCTGGTTGTACTGGTGGGCGGTGAGGCTTGGGTGGAGGCTGCGTCAAAGTCAGAGACGGCGGAGTCGAAGGCGGCCATGGTAGCGGCTGCGTCGACGCGGCAGGTGCAACCTGTAAGGATGCTAGAGAAGTCAGAGTTGGGGCCCTTGGAGCCCCGCCGCGGGCGGCGGTGCGAGGTAGTGGCCATGGGTGTGGCCGTGTGGGTGACGGGCGGGGCAGGGTGGAATAAGAACCCTAATCAACGTGGGTTTGGGTGTTGTTAGAGCCTTAGAGGCCATGGGCCCATAGGCCGCCTTAGCCTGCCGGCCCATCCCCATGGCGGAACGAACGAACGAGGGATGCTCATCTCAGCTTCTCTACGCCGAAGCGGTTTGGTCGCCGAGTAGGCATTGTGCACACCATTGGATGAATGGATCGACGGTTGAGGTTAAGACTGACGAAACTTGGTGATAATTTACCCAGGGATTTCAGTCCCACACAGGCAACTCAGTCCAAGAGCACACGGTTTATAAGTGAGCATGCGAGGAACACGTCACGGCATGAAGTGAGCGGGCCTAACTACCCCTTGAAAGTCCCCGGGGCCGCTTGTATCTGCGCCCACGGAAACGTGGAGCGGCCCACAAGCTGGATCTCCCTGATGCATCAGTAGGGGGCCGAGACGCGTGTGGAGCCCAATCACAGGGAGCCAGCTCCGGGTCAAATGGCCAACGATCCCATTCGCAGTTTTTTTAGTTCATCTTTTCAAGTGCATATCACCCTTCAAATGTAATAGTATATTTTCCATTAATATATTATTTCAATTTGTAGTAGCAATTGCACTTTTTTTTGTGTGTGCGTGTGTACAAGTTCGAATGACAAATAACAAACATGGTGGCATCGATAGTCCCTGGTCTCGCTGATCAACTTATTCCTGGGCAAACTCCACGCATACTGGCAAGGCCAAACGATCAGAGCTAGCCAACGGCCAACGTTGAAGCGCGTAGTTTAATTGGCCCTCCCGGTGACCATGGAGATGCTGGCGCGGCGACCGAACCTGGCGACGGTGCAGTCGGTGGCGAAGATGTCAGAGGAGACGTACTTGGGTGTGCCGCCCATGACCGGCATGCTGGCGCTCACGCTGAGCTTGTTGACGTAGTCGGAGCGGTAGGTTTGGCCGAGCACGCCGTGCACGTCGTCAGTGAGGTCGTAGAATTTGAACCCGATGTCCAGGTGCGCGAGGCTGTCGTCCTCCGTCACACCGTAGTTGTGGATGCGCGAGTCCTGCTCCGTGATGGGCACCACATTGGCCATGATGTCGAACACGCCCTTGAGCTGCACCCTCACGCCGTTGGTCACAGCGCTCCTCATGACAGTCAGCCCTGGCACGACGGCGGACTCCCATTGTGCACCGAGCTCTGTTGGGATGTCGATGGGCGCGCCGTCGAAGGCCATCTCGAGGCGGTCGACGTCGCTATTCCATCTCACTGTCTTTTGGGCGCCCATGTAGAGGCGGTGGTTGGTGAAGCGGACGCCGAGGGCCTGGATCCAGGTGAAGTCACGGCTCATAGTGGGGTTGCGCTTGCCGATGAAGTGGGCGTTGATGTGGAGGTCGGTGTCGGAGAGGACACAGAAGTTCTGGTCCTTCTTGCCGTGGAAATAGAAGTTGTTGCCGTCGCCGCCGGTAAAGCGCGGATCACCGCAGGACACGCCGGGGTAGAAATCGCACACTTCAACAAAATTAATGAAGATTTAACCGGTATATACACTAGTGAAGAATGTAGGTGTAAGTACTAGCTAGTGTGCTACGTACTGCAGAAGGTCTTGCAGCTTGGGCACATGACGATGCACTGGTCGGGGCAGCGCTTGTCGCACTTGGCCATGCATCCTTCCTTGTTGCCGTTGGGGTCGGTGCACGTCAGCTGCTGGTCCCTCCTGTGGAATTGTCCCGGGTTGATGATACGGTAGTTAGACGGCAGCGGCGCCGGCGGCGGCGCCTGTGCGGCCGCAGAGACGGCGGCGCACGCAAGCACCAAGACAGCGGCTGCAACCACACCCATACATGCCCGGGCCATTGCTACCTGCAAGAGCTTGCTGTCTGTAGCCAGCTAGTGCTGTGTTCTGATTAAGTGGCCACTTGAGATCGCTTCATGGGAAGGTGCCAATTTATAGCTAGGCTAGGCCGGGACCTGGGAGGGAGCATTGGGCCGTTAATTACTTTTAGTCCGGCGCGCGGCGTCGTGGTGAAGCGAACGCCTCGTGCGTGCCAGCCGCTCTCTGCTCAGGAGACCGCCGCGCGCGTCGTGGTGAAGCGAAGTAGCAGCAGCTTCGGGAAATGCTCAATCGTATCGGCCATTCGCATCTCGATCGCTTCCCATCGTCACATGCATTTGCATGCATCTACGCGTACATCGCCATATCAAGCGATTAAGCGTGTACTTGTGGGACGCTAGCTAGCTGATCTATGATTAAAAGTTTATAATAAATATCTTAAAAGTCACCAAAAGTATGAATTTGACCTAAGAATAGCCGGTGGCTGTGGCTAGCTCCGCCCCTTACTAGCCCTGCTTTTTTATCGTGTAGTTCTGGTTCACGGAATGGAACTAACTGCACGCGGTGCGTATGCGACGTGGTATCATGCTTCCAGACAGAAGAGATGATATCAGCATCATTGCACATTTACAGTTACAATAAGTTTAGTTCAAAATTTTAATGTGAAGCAGTAAATCAAGCTATGAGACAGAATGTATGCATGGAATAGCTAATGGAAATCAGACCTAAACAAGCTAGATCAAAGTATTTTTCTTCGGAGTGGTAATTAAAGAGAGATGCCAATCAAACAAGGGCGAGCAAATCATGCTTTTGTTCAGGCCTGACGGGTATGACTGGAAGGCAGGCATGTCGCAACATGTTTTCCCTTTTTTTTTCCCCCATGAACTTTTCGTTAAGCTCGTCGTTTGATCAACCTGCATGTTTTTGGCCCGTCTCACATGTTGGGGCGTCTGTCTGTCGCTGCGTGTATCCACAGAAGTGATTTCCTTCATGTAACTTCGGTTTGGCCTTGCTCGTACCAAAAATACAAAAGGCAATAAAACTTGCTACCTCTTACTAATGCATAACAAGAGATAGCTAGGAGTAGCCATGAAGCGATCTAAACCATAGAATCGCCTGCAGGTAATTATTATTTAATTAATGTAGGAATCGATCGAGTTGACCAGGGGCGGCCATAGTTTGATTAGGACGATGAAAAGGTATACACCTTTCCCGTAAATCAACTTAATTCCTATGTTGGCTGAATCACGCCATGTACGTACTAGTTGAAGTCTTAACTAACTAAAGAGAAATCCATTAAACTATTGTCTTTGTAGAATCAATTGAGAGATAGGCAGCATGAAATCCAAACAAGGAAAATGGGTAGTGTCGGAGGAGGGCCCAAGGGGTGCCCCCACACCCTAGGGCCATCGAAGGATGTCTTAAGGAAAGCCATACATGTATGGATTAAGTCCACATGGTGCGCCTACAACAATGTATCCAAATGCATGCCCCTCTCTGTGCCGCCCCACCGAGGCTATACATGGTGCGCCTACAACAATGTACCCAAATGCATGCCCCTCTCTGTGCCGCCCGCATCGAGGCTATAGCCTCGGTGGGGCGGCCACGACAGCTCGTCCACCTCGAAGGACATGCTTCGGTGTGGTAGCTCTGTGTGGACTTCGCCTGCACAGACTTAGCCTCTTCGTGCCTCCCACCTAGACGGTTGAACCGGGACAAGGCTACCTCGAAGGCACCATTGTTAAGATGACCCGAGGTATTCTGACTCCCAAGGGGCCAGGGGCGAAAGGATATTGCGCCGCTCGCCCCTTGGGACCGCGGAATCTGCCCTCATGACCTCGACCCCTTGCAGACGAGGGAGTTGTCGGAGGAGGGCCCCAAGAGGTGCCCCACCCCTTAGGTCGTCCACTACAACAAGGTCGGTTTGTGGCGGCGTTTATATATGCCAGCATATGTGCCTAAATGCCCCTGAAAACTTTTCTGGGGCGCTTTTTGACCGTCAAAGGCGGCGCGGGGAGGAAGGGGGCGGAGCGGGGAGGAAGGGCAGCGCTGGGGAGGGTGGCGGCCGGGGAGGACGGGAGGCGCGGGGAGGAAGGGGGCGGAGCGGGGAGGAAGGGCGGCGCTGGGGAGGGTGGCGGCCGGGGAGGAAGGGGGCGGCGCAGGGAGGAAGGGGGCGGAGCGGGGAGGAAGGGCGGCGCTGGGGAAGGTGGCGGCCGGGGAGGACGGGAGGCGCGGGGAGGAAGGGGGCGGAGCGGGGAGGAAGGGCGGCGATGGGGAGGGAGGCGCTGGCCGCGCGTCGGGAGGATGAGAAAGGGAGGAGGGGAGGCGCATGGGGAGAAAGAATGAGAAGAGGCGATGGGGAGAGAAAGATGAGAGGAGGCGACGGCGTATTGGCTTCGATTTTTAGAAGGTTTGATGTCCTCCCGCCATAACTGTTGAGTCCCGCTTAAAATTTTAGCTTAGACGGCGTTTGAAATCGCTGGCGTTTATAAACGTCGTGTTTTCTCTGACTCGGCGAATGCTATATGCCCTTCTTGCTTCATTTAGCCGACATTTATAAGCGCCAGTTTGTGATCTAGACCGGCATTAATATATGCCCTTGTTGATTAGGGATTTACCGATGCTTATATGTGCCATTGTACTCTATAAGTCGGCACCTATAAATACCATTATATTAAGTGCCCCAAACTAATATAAATGCCGCGAATTTGTTATTTGGTGGCATTTAGGCTGAACGCCTGGCTAAATTAAACGCCCTCCAATCGCAATCCGTGTTGTAGTGGTCGGCAATACTCAAGATGTCCTAGCGAAAGTCATACATGTATGGACTAAGTCCATGTGATGCGCCTACAACAATGTACCCTGATGCATGCCCCTCTCCGCATCGTCCGCCTCGAGGCCATAGCCTCGGTGGGGCGGCTACGATGGCTTCACCATGACGGCCCACCCGCCTTCAAGGACATGCCTAGGCATGGCGGCCCTGTGTGGGCTTCATGCCGCCCGCCTCAACGGCTGAACCGGGACAAGGCTACTTCGAAGGCACCACTGCTGAGAAGACCCTGGGTATTCCAACTCCCGAGGAGCCAAGGCCGAAAGGATATTACGTCCGCTCGCCCCTCGGGACCGCAGAGCCTACCCTCGCGACCTCGGCCCTTACAGACGAGGGAGTTGTCGGATGAGGGCCCTAAGGGGTGCTCCACATCCTAGGATCGTCGGCAATACTCGGGATGCCCTAGGGAAAGCCATACATGTATGGACTAAGTCCATGTAGTACACCTACAACAATGTACCCAAATGCCCCTCTCCCTCTATGTAAAGTAGAAGCAAGAAGAGAAATATTCTTTCTTGCCCCTGTATAAATAGCCCTAAGGGCATGTAAGAAGAGTGCTTCCCTCATTCTCTCATTCATAATACGACACTCACACCTCTCATACTCTCGGCTCCTCTCCTGTTCGGTACTCCTATGATAAAAGAGTATCTCGTACCCGCTGTCTAGTTTTGTTACTACGACAAGAATGCTAGTGGGGAAATTAATTGAAATAATGGGAGCTTAAGTAGCACTAATTCGATGGACTATCAGAATTCGAAGCAATACATATATAGTTATTGCATACCAGTCCAATTAGTAAATGAGATTAAGGACTATGTATACAATAATAGAAAGAAGCATTGACTAACAAATGTACATTGAACCTTTCAGAGGCAAAGGAAGAGATAGAATTGAAAGTACAGTAGGAGGGTGAACACGAAGAGAGAAAAATATATGTTAGGAAATTGTCTCAATCAGACCATGCATGCGAAAGACCAAATTCTGAAAGACTAGCAGCAGATTTAGGCAGCATGCCAGCATCTACATTCTAGAACGGGGAGGTGCCTTTAATATTGACAACTGCTTACATACATGGATCCAACTTATAGAAATTACTCCATATAGGGAACAAAAGTCCAGTGGCAAAGAAGTAATTAAGAGAACTAGCCGCGCAACCGCGCGCGGGCTATTTTGCTAGTTTTCCTAAAGATATTATTACCTCTATATTTTTGAACCTCTATACAAAATATGGCCCTCTGAAATTGCAAATGTGCATGGAATTTTAGCGCCTTCATGGTTTGGTGTTCATTAATTCTCGGCTCTCGAGTATTCCTTCTGCCTAGTGAGGTGGTGTGACAAATACGAGCTTTACCAATCCCTGGATTCATTTGTAATAATTTGACATGGGGTTTTTCACGATAATTTTTTATAGATAAACATTTTCGGTTAAAATAAGACTTCCTATCAAAAGAGGCACACTTAAACATAAGTCCACTATATTACGGTTATGAATTTACAACCAGTTTATAAAAAAAGTATAAATTCCTTTTAATACGGCCAAACTAGTCGATGACCAGTTTAAGTCATGTCCAACCATCTATGGACATCGTCCGACCAACTATACGGCCTTGGACAACCATCTAACTAGTCTGGAGACACCAACAATTATCCACGTGGCTGGCGGGAAGGTGGATTTTGGTGTATTTAGCAATTTACGACAGTTAGCTAATGGACGCGATGGTTCAAGACTCTTCTGGCAAACATGCGTGAAGATTAGAGGTGTCTTTAGCGATATTAACTGACACCCCATCAAATACTATAAAAAGGGTAACCCACGATCTCTGTAAAAAGTTCATAGATTCAATGATCATTACGATCATATTGAAACATCTTTTGTATTATCATACAAATACCCATCATATTCATAGCAATATACGGTCTTCATTTGATAGTGTTTTCATATTATATTCTCGAGTAAGTTCGATTAGAAACCCTGTGTTCTGATCATCGACAGTTCTATGTTCACTATGAATTTCTGCTACATATGGAAGCCGAAGCCCATTCATTCCATGTATTCCTCCTCTTGGGCCTTGTTTGGGAAGCCCAAATTCCCGATTTTAAATTTGAGCTAGCCAAACAAGCCCTTGTGTATCTATCCTGCCCTGACCTGTTGACCACGAACCTAGGAGGCTTTCGACTTGTCAGTTGTCACATGACGCAAAGCATAGATCCAGGTGAACGCAAAGTGTTTCTAACCAAGGAGTGGCTAGCTAGCTTTAGCTGGCACGTCGTGTTGGCTTCACCACGACGCCGACCGCGCGCGAGCCACTCCACTGATCGACTCCCTGTAAATTTCCACCTTCCCATGCACCACACCTTACCACCACAGCACACAACCATCTCAAACTAGCAACTCAGAGCGCACTTCAAGTAGTAGCGACGTGCCACAGTGTGATGGCCTGGCAAATGGCAAGTGTGCTCGCTGCTTTGGTGGCTGTGTACGCGGACACGGCCTTCTCCGCCACTCAGCCCCAGCCACGTTCGCCGCGGCTGTCGCCCTGTTAGAAAATAGGGGTAAAAAGAGATATGAATTATTACATAAAAAAATTTTACAGGAAAAAACCACGGATATCAACCGGCGATGATCACTATATGAGGAGTGCTTACAAATCGCAGGGGGGTTATAATGAGGCGTCAACTCTTCCCGTGCGGCTTACAAGAGTTATATAAAGGGGTAATATGACTTGGAGTCCAAGTAAGAAAACTAATCCGCTAATATGGTAAGTTCGAATTCGACCATATTAAGAATTCAGATATAATACCCCGGAAAGAAATCAGTTAATTAGAAATCAGTCGAGAGAGAAAAGTCAATTAAAGGCGTAGAAATTCTTGAAAAGACAAGGGGTTTTTTGCATTTTTTACGACAACCTGGGCCGCGGGCCGCAACCCAGGGGAGGCCCATTGTTGGCCGGCCAAAGGGGGGACTCCACCCCTAAAAACCCTAGCCCCCAATACCCCGTCTCCTCCACCTCCCACTCTTGCCACCCCTAGCAGCCGCAACCCCCTCTCCCTTGCGCCCCCACCTGCGCCACCATCACCACCACAGAGCTCTCACCCTGCCCGGCGAAGCCTTGCTGCTGTCCATTGGAAGGGAGGCGAGGAGGCGACGTTGGAGAGCCGGCCAAAAGGGGAGAAGCAAGAAGAAGAGGAGAGGAAGGGGAGGAGGAGGGAAGGGGAGGAGAAAGGCACCGGCACGCAGTGAAGAAACATCCTCTAGCGATTCATCAAGGGTAACTTCGATCCCCGGTAGATCGGTAGCATTTTCAATTCACGTTGGTACTGTCAGTAGCAGATCAGATTTGTTCAGTGCTGTTGCTCGTCAGTTTTGGGTGGGATGCGTACGTTTTCTGATCTGACCACCTCTTAGAAAGTTGTAACCATCGGTCTTAGCTTTCTTTAGGCACCTAGATCACCTGATTTAGAGTTACGGATTAGAACTTATGGTAGTTTTTGTTCGACTGTCCAGGAGATACTGACGAGAATTGGCAGTTTGCTTGTATGGCCAGTAAAAATTATTTAGAGACCAAATCAGAAAGGTCATCCAACACGAAACTTGTGGGAAATTCAGTAAGATTTTGAAGATGATAAAGAACACAATTTTTAGAGTTGGCAATCAAAACTTATGGAATTTTTACCACCGCTGTTTTTGACTGTCAAATTGAAGGGACAGAAAATTTCACCTGAACATTAGGGTTAATAGAAGGCCGAATCAGGGGACTTTCCCAACTAGATTATCGTAGAAGTTTTTGTCATGGTTCCATAGAGTCTAAGATCACCCCGTTCTGAGTTTCGTAGTAAAAGTTATGATGTTTTTAGCACTGCTGTCCCGTGGAGCTTTCTGCTAGTCTGTCGGGAGGAGGGAGTAAAACCTTTATTCGAGCTCTAGGTCTCGAGGAGTTGGGTTGAGGGTGTAAACGGAGTTCTTTTTCCTCGGCGTATTTATTGTTAGCGCTACTCTTGTGTAGGAGGTGGAGTTCCGGAGTAGAGGCATCATCCTCACCTCCTCGCGCGTTGTAGTGGAGAAAGGAAAGTACAGCTAAATACATTGTGGTTGATATGTGTTTTACCTGTTTTGGTGAATATATGATGAAACATGATGTTATGTACTTGTTCATGATGTATTTGGTTTACTATGGTTTGATTACTGTTATTTCATTATTCATCATATTCATTCATGCAAGCAAGAGTTGCTCTTGCGACACCCACGGGAGTGGGTAGAGAAGCCACATTATTCCAATATGGGCATGTAAGACCCACCATTCCAATGTGGGCAATATGGGTCCCCGGTTTGAAATATTCTTAAACGGGCTTTGGATCCCCGCGTTTTGTAGAATGCGGGCATAAGTGAACACCGACGGGTGTTCACTCGCTATACCGGTATGAGCAAAAGAGAAGAGCATGTGCATTCATTCTTTCATAAGTTAACTCTATTCCATATGTTGATTTGATATACGATGATGAATGGTATTGTTATGTTCACGTAATCTTTTGTACTTGTTGAGTTATGGACTCACTCTTGTTGTTTCTTTGTCTCTTTTAGGTGAAACTTGATGGCGACATTTGTGGGGAAAAGTAGACACAATGCACACACCATAGCAATAATCCTTTGATTTTACTATACATTTATGGACTGGGATTGTATTAATAAATGACTTTCGTGGTTGATGGCATTGGACATCGTTATGCTTAGAATTTTTCAAGTGTTGAACTCTTGCTCTCCGTTACTCGTTTAGTAATGTTCTTTTGAATATGAACTCGTATTTAAATTCAGATGATAAATTGGTTATTGCTGAAATTAGTTTGATCGTTTTGCTAATGTTATTCAGCATATTCTTTAATCCACTCCTATAGGTTAGTATATTATGTTCAAATTTGAGGTTTAGTGGTAATATCTTGGCTTCCGCATAGCCAGGGAGTTACATCAGATCACATATCTCAACAATCTCCACCTTGAGACGAATTTCATCTTGTTGCAAAATAAAGAATCATCAATCACCAAATAACTCCATAATAAGATAAAAATCATCGTGCGCCAACTAGTCTCTAGGACTAAACTGTAACACCAATTAAGCTTGAGCAAAGCTCAAACTTAGTAATAGAAACTGGCTTTGTCATCATATCAGTTGGATTATCATGAGTACTTATCTTGCACACCTTGACATCACGTTGAGCAATAACACATCGAATAAAATGATATCTCACGTCAATGTGTTTTGTTTTCTCATGGAACATCTGATACTTTGTAAGGCATATAACACTCTAACTATCACAAAATATAATAGTGCAAAAAGTATCTCCACAAAGCTCAGTGTACAAACCTCTCAACCAAATAGCTTCTTTACAAGCTTCAGAAATAGCCATATATTCTGCTTCAGTGGCAGATAAGGCTACAGTAGCTTGCAAACTTGTCTTCCAACTAACAGCACAACCACCAATGGTAAAAATATAACATGTGAGAGACATCATCTTGTCCAAATCATCAGCATAATCAGAGTCAACATAACCAACAAGTTCATCTCTAGAATTCTCAAATTGCAAACGAGCATTAGAAGTGCCACGCAAATATCTGAAAATCCACTGAACTGCTTTCCAATGCACTTTTCCAGGATTAGCCACGTATCTACTAACAACACTCAGTGCATGAGATAAATCAAGACGAGAACAAACCATGGCATACATGAGAGAACCAACTGCACTGGAATATGAAACTCTAGACATGTACTCAATATCATAATCTGACTAAGGACATAAGGCTGAAGATAATCTGAAATGTGAAGCTAATGGAGTACTCACTGGTTTTACATTATGCATATTAAAACAAAGAAGAACCTTATCAATATAACCTTGTTGACTAAGATATAACTTGTCAGATTTTCTCTCTCTAATAATCTCCATGTCAAGAATTTTCTTTGCTGCACCTAGGTCTTTTATCTCAAATTTATTACTCAATTGTGCTTTCAGTTTTGCTATTTCTGACTTATCTTTTGCAGCAATCAACATATCATCAACATAGAGAAGCAAATAAATAGTTGAATCATTAACGTCTTTAAATAAACACAGTAATCATAATCAGACCGCTTAAAATAATGAGATAGCATAAAAGAGTCAGATCTCTTGTACCATTACCTAGGGGATTGCTTCAAACCATAAAGAGATTTCTTTAATATACAAACAAGGTGTTCTTTTCTAGGAATAATAAAGCCCTCAGGTTTGTCCATATAAATATCTTCTTCTAACTCCCCATGTAAGAATACAGTTTTAACATCTAATTGCTCAAGTTCATAATCATGCATAGCAACAATACTGAGTAAAGTGCGAATAGTATGCTCCACAACTGGGAAAAAATATCATTAAAATCAATACCTGGAATCTGACTATAACCTTTAGCAACCAATCTTGCTTTATACCTTGCTGGTTCAGTAGGAGAAATAGCGTCATTTCTTTTGAAAATCCACTTGCAATGAACAAACTTCTTCTCCTTTGGCAATTTCACTAGTTCTGAAGTGTCATTCTTTTCAAGTGACTCCATCTCATCATGCATAGTAGTTATCCACTTATTATAATCAGCGGAGTTAATAGCCTCAGAGTATGATGAAGGTTCTGCATTACCTTCAATTTCTTCGGTCACACTCAAAGCATAAGCAACAATATTAGCTTCTTCAATCAACCTCTTGAGTGGATTAATCTCCCTCCTAGGTCTATCAACTGCAATGGATCGTTGTGGTGGCTGCTCAACAATAGGAGGATTCTCAACAATAGGTGCATCATAAACAACAATATTTTCCTTATCTGATGTGTTATCTGAACCAACAAAATAATCCACCTGAACATATGAATTCTACTCACTCTCAACAGGAACATTAGTAGACAGTTTATCATGAAGCATAGCAGATTCATTAAAGATAACGTTTCTGGTGATCACAACCTTATTTGTTTCAGGATTCCACAACTAGTATCATTTAACACTAGATTTATAACCAAGAAAGATGCACTTAACAGCTTTAGGCTTTAATTTTTCATTATCAACATGAGCATAAGTAGTACAACAAAAAACTTTCAATTCTGAATAATTTGCTGGGGAACCAGACCATACCTCAATTGGAGTCTTCCTTTCAATTGCAATAGAGAGAGACTAATTAATAAGATAGCAAGCAGTGGAAGCGGCTTCAGCCCAAAAATATCTATGCAAACCTGCATTAGACAACATGCAACGAGCCTTGGAAATGATTATCATGTTCATATACTCAGCTACATCATTTTGTTGAGAAGTATGGGGAAAGATGTGTAGTGCCTGACAATGTCTTCAGTCTTGCAATATGATTCAAATTCATTAGAACAGAACTCTATCCCATTATCAGTGCGAAGTTTCTTTACCTTCTTTTTAGTTTGCATTTCAACCATAGTCTTTCACTCTTTAAATGTTGAACATGCTTCTGACTTATGCTTCAAGAAATAAGGCCACACTCTTCTAGAGTAATCATCAATAATTGTTAACATATAACTAGCACCTCCTAGTAATGTCTTGTGAGATGGTCCCTATAAATTAGAATGCACATAATCCATAATACTTTCTGTAGTATGAACTGAAGTATTGAATCTCACCCTCTTGTGTTTGCCAAACACACAATGCTCATAAAATTTCAGCTTGTCGATGCTATGTCCATCAAGAAGTCCTCTCTTGCTCAATTCTGCCAAACTAATTTCACTAATATGCCCAAAACGCATATAACAAAGATTAGTAGCATCAAAATCAGGTAATGAACATGAAATTATAGCAACATTACCTGATATTGTAGTACCTCACAGATGGTATAGATTGACAGTTTTAATATCAGCTTTCATGACAACAAGAGAGTCTTTTGATACCTTTAAAACTTCACCTTCACCAAAATACTTGTACCCTTTAGCGATAGCACATCTATCAAAGGCAACAAGGATATCTCCATTAGAACTATCATTAGCAGTAAGGGAGGCTTTACCTTTATCATCTGGTTTACCTTTTAACTTATAATAGCAAGTTCTCTTTTCTTTATTCTGCAGCTTCCATCATTCAAAGATGTTGTGCCCACTTTTTTTTGCAATATTTGCACGACTTGTACTTGCCTCTAGATTTCGACTGGTTCTTGTAGCTGTTCGAACTTTTACCTCGAGCTCCATTGTTTGAGTTCTTCTCCTTTTGCCTACCACGAACAAACAAGTCTTCTCCTTACGAGCTTGAATTTTCAGAAGGTGCCATCTGTTTCATCTTCTCCTTAGCATGCAAATTTTTATAAACTTTATTAAGAGTGAGAGTATCTCTACTATATAATATGATATCTCTAAAATTTAAAAAAGAACTAGGTAGGGAACACAAATGAATAAAACCCAAATCTTCATCATCATATTTACCTCCATCGACTCTAGGTCGACAACGATCTCTTTAAACACCGAAATATGATCAAGCACAGATCCTCCTTCTTGCAATTTGTGAGAGATAACTTCTGCTTGAGATGTATTTTGCTCGTGAGATCTTTTATCATGCAAATTTTTTCCAGTTTCAGCCATAATGTAGCAGATGTCTTCTGCTTCAAAACCTTCTGTAAAATATCATTTGATAAATGAAGGTGAATCTGAGATAAAGCCTTACGATCTTTACGCTTCTCATCTACAGTCCATGCGGTAGGTTGTTTCTCAAAATCTTCCAATGCATCATCCAGATCTATCTGTGCCAACACAGCCCTCATCTTGACTTGTCACAGTGAAAATCTTGTGTCTCGACCCAGGAATAGAAGATCATACTTCAAAGTCACCATGATGAATAAAATCTAAAATTTATTGGTACTGATCTGTGTAAACCTAGCAAAAACCACGACTTCTTTGGTACACCTTCTGTGTACGCGAATCAAAAGATCTTCAAATCTCCTGGTACGTTTCTCAAGTAGACTAAGCGAAGATAAGCGGTTCTTGTTTACCTCAACGTGAAGCAACAGGAAACACTGTAATGGCTTTGAACTGATGAAAGCAAAGTCTATTAAATAAATAAATAAAAGATCTTGTGACCTGGCCTCTGGAGTGCACGATCTTGCCTTGGTTTGGTCTGCTGCCTTCGCACGTACGCATGCTAGTCTCGGTTGATGGTTGGCGACGCTTGGACCGGCTGATGTGATGCGACGTTGCAGACCGAAGCGACGATGATGCGTTGCGCATGACAGGAGAACAAGACGCGCTAGTGAGACGGCGGCGTGGATTGCGATGCACACCGTGCAGATCGAGGCGAGCGTAGGCGCACCGGAAGATTAAGACGTGTCGCTGCGCGTGACGTCGGCCAGATCAATATGATATTTTTTCTTGTATATCTCAAACCCTAATCTACTGCGCTCTGATACCACTTGTTAGAAAAATAGGGGCAAAAGGAGACATAAATTTTTACATGGAAAACCCTTGCGGGAAAAAATCACGGATGTCAACCGGTGATGATCACTATATAAGGAGTGTTTACAAATCGCAGGGGGATTACAATGAGGCATCAACTCTGCCCGTGCGGCTTACAAGAGGTATATAAAGGGGTAACATGACTTGGAGTCCAAGTAAGAAAACTAATCCGCTAACATGGTAAGTTTGAATTCGACCATATTAGGAATTCGGATCACATATCTCAACACGCCCAACTACCACGTGATCAACCCGGGACGGTTCGGCAAGCGGGACGTGCAGCTCTCCTGCACCAACTCCAAAGGCAACAAGCGAGGCTGTGTCGCCAAGTGCAACAAGCGATGCCCCCACCAGTGCATCGTCCTTTGCCCTGGCTGCAAGACATACTGCAGTAGGTACTAACTACTACTACATTGCACGCTCCTTGGATGCCCTTCTGCTGTCTTGATAACACTACTAATCCACTTTCTTGCGTGTGTGAAGTGTGCAATCGACTTCTACCCCGGCATCTCCTGCTGTGACCCGCGCTTCACCGGCGGCGATAGCAACAACTTCTACTTCCATGGCAAGAAGGACTAGGATTTTTGCATACTCTCCGACGCTGACCTCCACATCAACGCCCACTTTATCGGCAAGCGCAACCCCAGCATGAGCCGCGACTTCACCTGGATCCAGGCCCTCGGCGTCCGCTTCGCCAACCATCGCCTCTACATGGGCACCTAGAAGACAGCGAAATGGAACAGTGACGTCGACCGCCTCGAGATGGCCTTCAACGATGCACCCATCAGCATCCCCGCCGAGCTTGGCGCGCAGTGGCGGTTGCTGTCATGCCAGGACTGACCGTCACGAGGACCGTCATGACCAACGGCGTCAGGGTGCAGCTCAAGGGGGTGTTCGACACCATGGCCAACGTGGTGCCCATCACAGAGGAGGACTCGCACATCCACAACTACGATGTGACTGAGGACGACAGCCTCGTGCACCTTGATCTCGGCTTCAAGTTCCACGAACTCACCGACGACATGCACGGCGTCCTCGGCCAGGTATACCGCTCCGACTACGTGAACGAGCTGAGCGTGAGCGCTAACATGCCTGTTATGGGTGGCACCCCAACTACGTCTCCTCTGACATCTTCACCACCGACTACACCGTCGCGAGGTTCGACCACCACACCGGCATATCCACGATTACAGCTGAGGTCAGTTAAAGTTGTTTCTCAACATAACTGTCGGTGCAATGAGCATTACCACCGCGCGCTGATCATTTGGACAACCTAGCTTGAGGGCCTGAGATAAATTTGTCAGAGAAAAGGGATGCTGAAGTTGAAAACTAAGTCATCTTCAATAAATATTTGTACCATCGTTGTTACTGTGTCAGGATTCACCGACGAACCCATCCATTATCTTATTAAAGTAAATAAAAGAAGAAGTCACCACATTCGCGCTCAAAGACTAAAAATCACTACATTAATTTGTGAAAAAAAAGAAAGATATACACCGTTGATCATAATGGGTTCAGATTATAACGGCGAAAATTATTCAACTATAGATAGAGTTCCGAACGAATACAACTCTATTATTAAGTATAACATGTAAATATTCATGTGTATTAGCCCCAAATATGCTGAATCGTCGAAAGGACAACTATACTCGAGGAAAATAAATAAACAGAGAAAGAAATAAACAAAGTGGCTGGTCGAAAGGCAATGTCTCGCCGGCGTGCCATGTCCCATATATCGTTGGACGTGTGTAGGTGCTTAAGTCGTTAGATTAGCATATTTGGGCCCATCTTTTCCATCGCAAAGCCATGCAGCGCACGGAACGCCCGATCTACCTGTGGTCATGCGGTCTACTGTATGCATGGGACGCACGCATCACTAGAAAGTGCCATGGTAAGCACTGATCCACCTATTCAATCACTATTATTCAACATGGGCAGGATCATGGTATGCGTGACATACATGCTGCAAGAAAAATCAACTAAGTGGAATATGCGGACGTCCGTACAACACAAGTAATGTGTCCTATTAATTATTTAGGCCCTGTTTGGTACACAGCTTCCACTCCTATCTTCTCAATCGATTCTCGTGGAGCCGTACCAAACACCCTGATTCTCAAAACCACTAGATTCTGCTTCTCGCGAGAAGCTGTCTCGAAAATGAACTAGCAACGAGAAGCAGCCTCCCAGCAGATTATTGTGAGAATCCAACCTTCATAAACGAAATACCATTTGAAGTTGAAGGTTTTTACCCGCAAATACCACTGAGTTACACAAATACAATTGAAGTATTACACCCAACGGTGACATGGTCTATTTGACTCTAATCCTCCCTCATATGTTTTTTAGAGCCAACCTACTAGCCAAACGGTTTCAACAGACAGCTCCAGATTCTCAGAGAAGTGGATTCTCGGAGAATCAGGAGCAGAATATGAAAAATTAGAATCTGGAGCTGTAAAAAACAAGGCCTTATAATATACTTTCTTAAACAGATTTAAAATTATATGCCATTATGAGAGGTTAGAATAGATAATCTATTTTTTGGAACAAATATATGATTGTATGCACCCCAAGAAGCTAGAAATTCCCATATTAATTAATCCATAGAAAATTAGAAATAAAAGTTATAAGCATCATGGTGACCAATCCAGATTATAGTAGTGAAGGTTATATTAATCAATGAGAAAGAAACTAGAGCACCCCAACAATCATGTTTTCTAATCTTGATTAAGTTTGAACAGTTGTTCACCATGTTTACTCTAAGAGCCCATAAATTACCACATTAATCAAAGTAAAAGAGAGAGAGTACTAAATCATTTATTTGGTAGGTCTAGGTTATAACAGTGCAGATTGATCAGATAAGTGTAATTATGGTAGCAAACTACAGCACTATATATTTGTATTTAATGTGGTAAGAGAAAGCCTTTGAGCAATATAAATTGGTAGGTCAATATGTCATCTTACGTACCTTGTTCGTTGAGGGCATCTCCAATAGTGTATTTATTATCATCTCTTAGGTATGCCACATCAACAAAATTCTATGTGGAAGAGAGGGGGGAGGAGAGAGAGCACATGTTGTCTCTTTCTGAAGAGACTATCATGCACGTGGAAATGTGGGCATGAAATAAGACAGGATATATTAATCTACTATAGTTGACATGTGGGCATGTTTCAAAGAAAAATTATAAAATATAAATATTGAAGAGTGTGCTAAAGACTCTATATTAGAGATATTATCTCTAAAAATGATGTAGTATATGTTAGAGACAAATTGAGGGCTACCAATCAAGTATGTTTCTTCATGTTGTATTAGAACTTAAGAGGGCCTTTCTGTCTCGCATACACGTTGTGTAATAGGCCAGACGAGGCTGTTGATTGTTG
The DNA here is from genome assembly GCA_036346395.1 of Hsuehochloa calcarea. Taxonomy (NCBI): domain Eukaryota; kingdom Viridiplantae; phylum Streptophyta; class Magnoliopsida; order Poales; family Poaceae; genus Hsuehochloa; species Hsuehochloa calcarea. The sequence goes on along the minus strand of CM070593.1, from coordinate 69,235,359 downwards.
GGGCCACCAATGCCGCATGTGCTAATTAGATAATACGAATCCGCCTCATCATCGTGAGATAAATTAGGCCACGTTTGAAACACAAAATTTTGTAAGAATTTTACGGGGAACAATTTTACAGGAAAACAAGTCAATTCCCGCATAAATTAGAAAAAATATTGTGTTTCAAACGATGCCATCAATTCTAAAAGAAAACGGAGAAATTTTCTGTAATATTTCAAATCGCATTATGAGGATTAATTAAAGTGGAGAGGGAATTACAAGAATTGAATGGGGATTTTCATAAAAAGTGAAAATTTTGGGCCATGGACTCCCGGTCCACAGCGTCTTGGCTCATGGTGGGCTGCCAGCCGTAATGGGGCCAGGGGGCAGTCCCAACCATAGCCACCACCCCTTTGACACCCCCCTGCCTCCCTACCCCTGTGGTGTGCCGCCCCTGCCCCTCCCTACTCTAGTGCGCCGCCCATCCCTTGGAGTCGCATTGCCCTACCTTGCCATCCTTGGGTGGCTGCTGTCGAGGAAAGAAAGGAAGGTCAGCAAGGAAGGAGCAAGGAGAAGGAAGGAGAAGAAGAAAAGAAGGTAGGAAGAAAGGAAAATCCGTGGGGTTTTCGTGATCCTTTGTGTTCTTCAAGGGCAACTTCTAATAATCCCTAGAATTACCTTGGATTAGTCTCTGTACATTTCATAGATCATTTTGCCTAAGGAAAGATTAGTTTTCAGCATACCCTAGTTCGTTGAGTTTTGACGCAGAACTTTACAGGGGCAATTTGAGGTAATTAGGCTCAGATTCTGTGGGACCCCAGGCATTGAATACTCGAAGCCCTCATGTGTGTACTGACTAGTCCCATGATCAGTGGCTAGTACATACATCCACAACATTGGCATACACATTCATACATAATATACATACAACACGAAACAAATATGGTACTTAACTTAAGTGGTTACACCACAAGTGTATATTACACGGTTGACCGGTTAAATTAAAAGATAAGTATTAGAAGTAGCAAGCTAAACAATGGAAACATATTAAATAAAACTCAAAAGTTCAGTGGTATGCCCATCCAAACCCTTAAGCAACCGGCAAGGACAAGACCTAGAAAGACCCGTCACCGAACACTCCGGTACCAGGTGCAAAGATCGCGTCGTCCGGCATATGCTAATCTTCATCATCTAAACAACCATTTAAGCAAGATTGAGTACATTACGTACTCAACAAAACTTGTAGTGTATCATAAAATTTATATATATGCATGGCTAACAAGGACGAAGGCTCTATGTTCCAAGTTGTTTTCAACATTAAGCAAATTTTATTTGCAATATCAATACATAGTATTTTACAACGGGAGTTTAAAGAGCAATTAATTAAATATGGAACAACAAGTAAGAAACTTAATAAGTAACAAATCACAACCCTCCTTGGCTGCGAATAACATCTTATTTTCAGCCATAGATATGGCACTCAATTCAAATATCACAAAAAAATATTCATCCCAACTTTTCTCACAAAACCGTTTTTGTAAAAATAGAGACTATACCCGGCAATACTACACTTAGTACGCTCATCACCGCGAGCATGAATATTTAAATAGATTTACACTTTGCAGAGGTGTACAACTTTACCCACAGCATACGAATTCTCTAGTTTGTCTGGCATCCATCGATACCACCACACACAATATTATAGTATGTAGTCTAGAGTACGTATCAAAGCCTTTACATCACCTAGTCCTCACCTTGCACTAGCCCAGCGTATGGAAACCCTCACTTCAATCCCGGGTACCTCCCTTCAAAGCAAGGAATCACACATGCTTACACTACTATAGCCTACTAACATGCAAGGCTAGTTTTCAATAACTTAATTAGTTAAGACCGTCTCATACCAGCACATGTGATTGTACGATTACGCTTATGTCAGATATACCGGTATTTGGTCCTGAATTGACCTAGGCGAGGATGTCCCCCTATATACATGCGAAAAACCCTCTAACATTCATCAGTTCATAATATAACTTGCCCGTGTCGAATTATAGGTTTTTCATTTATTTATTTTTATACAAAATTAATAGAGGTAACCCCTCTGGACCATTATTTCAAAATCTCTCTAATCATATTTAATATTTCATCTACTCTCAAATTTTAGTAAAGACTAGAGCCCGGTTAAGCATTTATGTGATATTCGTATTTGAAAACCCCAATTCGACGCCATTTATTGCCGAAACAATAACCTAGTGGCTACAATAGTAAGGATACCAATATTTCAAGGAGGATCATGCATTGAATAGGAATATAACTACCGTTATCCCTAAATATAGCAATTTTAAGTAAACATACACGCATACATAATAGATTTTGCAAAAAAAAATTATTATTATTAAAATAGTAGGATCAACATGGTCAAAGGAGATACTTGCCTTGCTCTGGTATGTCAGAGTATGAGGATGGTGGATCGTCGAAAATTTTGTTTGAAGTACCGACGTCTATTCAAAAAGACCCGATAGCAAATTAATTATAGAAAATAATTTAAACAGTAGTAAAATCTAAATATTTTTTCATATTCAGACAGAGCATGATTTTATATAAAAGATACATTCAATTTGGAGTTCACATGCAAAAGTTATTAACGTTTTAATTTTCTTTGGTTTTGAAAATTCATAAATGAAGAAAAGGTGACGTCGAAAGTGTATTATCTAAGGTTTACTATTAGAAAGCGTATTTTCCTCTGAGTTTCACTGAGGTTTACATTTTATAACAGAGAAAGCATATTTTCCTCTGAACTGAAAGCGTCTTTTTTAATTTTTCTGAATTTGATTTACTTATATGTGGGGCGTACTTGTGAGCGACTCATATTTTTATTTTCTTCATTTTATTTATAAAACAAGGGCAGTCCCATATGTCATTGACTCATTATTTATCAACTAATAAATAAATATATTTTGATTTTAATTAATTGATGGCTGGGGTCCACATGTGAGTCTCTCGGCTTTAAAGCACATTTTAAAGTTGAAAACAGTGAATGGGTCCCACATGCCGATGACTCATTTACTAAACACGTTTAAAATTAGATTTTGAAAATCTTTTTGGCTGGTCCCATATGTCAGTGACTTAGTGTATTTAATTACTATCATTTTAGCGCTAATTGGTTCTTAACTACGTGGGGTCCACTAGTTAGAGAGAGAGATGGAGAACAAAGCTAAGCGCGGCGAGCGCCATGGCGAGCTCACCGATGGTGAACGACGTGGCTACTTGGCACGGAGATGGCCAAAATGGGTTCCCATCTCGACAACGATCCCATCGGGTGGTTGTGGAGGCACGAGAGGTGAACGGAGACGGTCCTATGCCAGCGATAAGCAGCTGAGCTCTTCGGATCCGAAATGGTTTTGGCTCATGGAGCAAATCGGAGGTGAAAGGTGGTGCGCACTTTCTCAAGGGGGCAACGAGGATGCTATCGGTAGCGGCTCGGAACCAATGGTCACCGTAGTGGCGACAATACCATTTCCCACCGTAGCGCCATAGGCGACCATGGTGAACTCCATGCTACGCTAGCAATTCGTCCAAGCTAATGCACGCAAAAGCTCTAAGAGACTACTAGAAGCTCACGAACGGTGTAGATGGCGTCGGGGGATGGCCAGAGTGGCTTGGTGACGTTGAACAATGGCGGCCCAGAGGAAACTCTCGGCGCTGGTGTTCTACGGCGATGGAGGCACCATAAGAAGCAGCTCTTGAGGTCCTAAGGATGGTGGGGATGCAAGGAATTGGACCGAGACTCACCAGGCTTCGAGGAAGAATGAAAATGGCGGTGGCGGCCGTGAGAGAGAAGGAACACGGTGAAGCTTGGATTCTTGGCGATCCTGCCTGCGTTGAGTGAGGGGACTGCATCAAAGAGGTATGAAACATGTGATGACGCGATCAGAAGAGTTCCAAACATCCTGGAACGGTAAGGAGACAACAACTCAAATTGGGTGCACGTGCCAGAGTTGGGGGTCATGACGGTGTTTCGGCGCTACACGGCTCCCGGAGCTGCATTGAGTAAAGGGGAAGAATGAGTAAAGTGAGAGGCATGTGATGACACGCGTGTCGCAAACACGGAAGCTCACTCGAGGCTACGGCGGTGGAAAGCTTGCTCACCGACGTCAAGAACGACGCTCTTATTCCCAGGAAGCAAAGCACGAGAAGTTTTGATTCTTTGCAGGAAGCAAGAATGGCGAGCTGAGGAGCTTGTGACGTGGTGAGGGGCTTAAATACGGCTGAGAATGGCGTGAGAAATGTGGCGAGAAAATGGTGCAGCATACGGGTTTATCGCACCGAGCTTTGGTCTCGTTGTCCGTGTGAGATAACGGCACGTCGATGGGGCAGCTAGCATGAGATGGTAGGCAGAGGTGACAGGGCAGGTGAGTCTCTAAACTATGGGCATCAGTCGTGTTTCATGGGAAAGCGGCGGAGAAGGTGAGGCGCGCTAGCGCGCGGGCACGGTCATGAGGTGGACGAAGATGCCTGATGTGCGGGACCTGGAACATCAGAGAGAGAGAGGGAGGGAGGCGCTTGCGTGGGCTGGAGAGAGAGGGGGAGGGAGGGATGGTCAACTGGGTCTTTGGCACGGTTGATAACGACTTGGTGGTTAGTTCAGCGATTGCTTGGTTCGTGCGTGCTGCGTTCGTAGCCTGGATCGTGAGAGTTGACCGTCATCCAATCGAAATTGTGGATATCATGGGGATATACTCCATATCTTATGATGGTGTGACAATTGGCAATGACGTTTACAGTTTATTGTTTCACGTGTTTTCGGCATAGTTTCAGTGCTGTCATGCCATAACCGGTCTGACCGGCCAGGACGGCGGTCAGACCAGTCCCAAATAGGTTCGACCGGCCATAAGCGGCGGTCAGACCGGCCAACGTCAGAAAGTGTTGGATTGAGCTGGGCAAAAATAGAGGTAGCAGGCAATATAGGGGATTCTATTGCACTTGGTCTCATAATTTTTGGAGTCTCCAGTCAAAAGTTCTATTGGTTTGAAATTTTCAGTAGGTTTCGGTTTTTCAGAGGTTGAAAATCGAAGAGTCATTCTTCACGGCCGATCGGCCAATAGCTAGCGATCGAGCCGGCCAGGTGGGCGATCCGACCGCCCCTAGGGCGATCGACCGGTTTTCACTTGGATCGTCGCCCGTCGTAGCGGCGATATTCGGTTGTTAGGTCAAAGTCATGAGTTTCAGGGAATACAGGTTGCATGATGCATGTTTTGACTAACATGGGTCAAGTTATGAAGAACTTGTTCTCAAATTCGGTTTACTTGTCTATTGTTGTGCAGGTTGCTTGGTGGTCAACGACGGTCAACGGCGAGGATGATCGGGACTAGGCTTAGAGAGCTGAGGTCCAGAGCGATCGACGATGCCGGGTGAGGTCAATGTACTCAAGTGTGGTGCAAGATGGACAAATGTGACCTATTGGCTAATCTGAGGCGCAAGATGGCGCAAGGTATAGCTAGTTAGGTCAAGGGGTGTTAAAGACAGTGCATTAAAATATGTGCGTATGTGTCCCGTTTGTTTTGGGCCTTAACGGGAGCGCAATAGAGTCAAACTTGTAGAAGGTCTAAGCCTCCACTATAAATAGGAGAGGGAGGTGGCTGCACCTTCTCTTGGTCTCTTTTGCTATTTTTGTAAACCCAAATTTTCTTAGGGAGAGCTTTTGTGGAGGCTAGGGTTCTTGATATTTTGATGTGATTTTCATGCTCTTTGATTGAGTGGCTGTAAGCCCTAATCATATCAAATCAATCTAGAGAAAGTTTGATCATGTTTTGTCTCACTGCGTTCTTTCTCTCTATTTGATGATTTTGGGTCTTTCTTTGATCCGTGAGTTTTTGCTTGGTTTCTTCGCGTGATCTAGCTTGCTGTGACGTGTGGGAATCTATCTGGGATCATCTTGATCATCAATCACCCACGAGCAAGAGTTTTGACCTAGTTTTTGTTTTGACCCGGTTTTGCACCTTCCTCATCTCAAACGGAAAAGGAACGTAATTCTCCCACGAATTATCATAATATTCGATTGGGATAGCTTCCTGACATCATAGAGAAGGTGTGTTCCAAGTTTTATTGAGTTATGCATGATCTGTTTCGGGCCCGACGGTCAAGCGAAATCGTGTCCCACCGATCGACCAAGCAATACCGGTGATCGACCGCCATCTACCAAGCGGTCAGACCGGCCAGCATATTGTTTTGCTTTAATCTTTGTTGATTTTGTCTTATTGCTTAGGAGTTTAAATTAGATTCAATATTAGTCTTCCGCTGTATTGATATATTGATCTTCATAGCTTCTATAGCTACTGGAGTAAAGTTTTATTGAATCAATTATTTGTGAAAAAGTGAGTGTGCTCCTATTCACCCCCCCTGTGAGACCCCGGTTTATCGGGCTCGTAATGCTTAGCCATCCATTCGGCCCTAGCATCACAAATCAGATAAGCCGAGACTCGAGACATGTATACTTCCCAGAAATGCAGTATACACACCCCTTTACAAAGTTCATGCATCAATTCCATTCATTCACATAGAACCGAAGCAAGAAAATAACAATCCAGAAGATAACCTAAATAAAAGATAGTTATTACAAAAGGGAGGCCGACCGGCCAAATGACATATACATAAAGAAGTTTAACAGCGGAAGCAAAAGTGCCACAAGATGGCCATAAACAAAAGAGCCAATCAGTGTGCCTTTAACCCACAAGGCAACCGACCGGACCGCCAAGCTAGTCGTCGAATCCACAACACATTTCACAAAAGTGAGGCCCTTGGGGCTCACCTTCCTCCCCTGCAACAAAGAGCCCAGCAAAGCCGGGTGAGTACTTTGAATGTACTCGCAAGACTTACGTGTAGAGTAACAGGCCTGTACATAACTACATGCAAGCTTATTGAGTGGAAGCTGTAGATTTCATTTTCAGCACAAAGCAATCTTTATTTGCAATAATGTAGTACATTTAAAAGCAAGTTAACAAATCAGTTTTTAATGTTCAAATACTCGGAAATGACAACAATATAACAGTAGATAGAAGGCAACAACAGTCCTGGAAGTGACTAAACCCTTAGTCACCACAACAATAGCATGAATTACCCATTCATGCCAACCCTGTCAAGTTTTAGTTTAAAAGCTTGAAGTCTAACTCTTGCAAAACCTAACCAAGCGTGTCCATAACCTAGGACGAGGCTATTCGAATAGTTTTATCCCTGCAGGGGTGTACCACTGTACCCACACGCCAGACCGCCTTTTTGCCAAGCTATTAAGCACACTTCCGAAGATATGCCGGCACGGCTAAGTCCTACGAGACATTTTCAATATTGTGTATTACCCCACGAGCCGCCCGTATGGATAGAAATCCATACGTTGTGTCGGAGTCATCGTAAAGCCTCGGTCAACTACCCTTCCCGGGTAAAGCCTTGGACAACTACGACGCCCCTCGAGGTGGAGAGCCTACCCGGAATCTCCACCACCGCACACCCAACACAAGAACACAACCACATATCATGTTTCACACAACACACACAACCCCTCCTGCGACTCGGAGATAACACACGCCAAAGTACTTAGTCAAGAGAGGTCCCATATCCCTCTCGCGTGGTTAGCACGCAAAAAGGCTTGGAGAGTGTGACACAAGATGTTCGGTCCTTGTTGACTTAGGCAAGACATCCACAAACCCAATAACCCACCATCCGACCACTTGCCCAAGTCCAAATCAGTTTTCCATTTTCAGATTTTGACTTTACAAAATAACAAAGCACAAGTGCTGGTCGTAATGACATAATAAGTAATGTGATCAAGATCATTGACTACAATCGATAATCGCCCAGTACTACCGAAACTATGCATTTCTAAGCAATTTCAAGTCGGAAGCTACTAAGTGACCGGAGTCCATCCATCGAACTCCGACCACAGCCAATAACCAAAGCTCATGGTAGTAGAGGATAAACAAGTCCTACAGATTATGCAACTATAGGATTCTAACCATAATTTGACAACAAAATAGCAATGCATACATATGAGTTGAAACAATATATTAGACTTGAAAAATATTAGGATTAACATGATCAAACTGCTTGCCTGTTTGCTGCGGGTCAAGATGTAGCTGGGGATCACTTATGTTGTCAATGTGCTCTTCGGATCCTAACGAGAAGGCGAAAAGCAACCAATAAGAACGAATAAAACACAAAGACTCAACAGCAAACTTTCTCCAAAAATTCTGAAAACTTTCCAGTAGCAAAAGAATAATTTATAAAGAAATTAGCAACAAGAACCAATTGATTTGGGTTCTTAATGCTAAAGATACGATCAAAAGAAGGTCTTACGACCAGGTAGTGGTCGTAGAATAACTTACGACTATGACATAGTCGTAGCAAGTCTTCGACTAAGTTCAAGTCGTAGAAGAACTTACGACCAGTTAAGGGTCGTAGGAGAACTTACGACTAGGCACAAGTCGTAATAGAACTTACGACTGGGTACTAGTCGTAGAAGGACTTATGCCCATGGCATAGTCGTGATAAGACTCACGACTAAGCTACGGTGGCTGGTCGGAAATCCGACCACGAGGCGCCTCCTTGCGCTTTGCCGGTGACTCGGTGGCTTCTCAGACCCACGGGCGCCCGACCAAGGGCGAGGATGAGTGTCTAAAAGTTCAATGGTCCTACCGTGGGTCAATCTTGGTCGGAGTATGGTGCGGCGGTGATGCGACCCACGGAGTGCGGTCGAGTGGGTACGGCTCGGGAGGACTCCCGAACGGACGATACCCAAAAGAACAACGAAAACACACCTAAGCTCCTACAGGGCAATGCGAACTTACCTAAGCTGAAGAACGACCAGAGACTCACGGAGTGGCTCCGTCGACAAGTAACTGAACGGCTGCGGTGAGGTCCTCACTAGGCCACAGCGACCTGGGCAAAGAGAGAACCAAACCGAGTGAGAGTCAAGCTCCAGAGAGCGAAGGGGGAGCAGAGGGGGCGAAGGCTTGAAGAAGAAAACCCCCGCTGCACCGCCTCCACCGTAAGCTCCACACTCAGCAATGGCGGTCGAGGAGATTGCGAGAACTGCAGCTCAAGCAAGACGGTGAGTGCTAGCTGGAGTTGCGGAAGTGCTAAAGGAAGCTAAGGGTGAAGTACAAGAGTTTAAATAGAGCAATGGCAGATAGCAACGGCCGGTTTTCCAGTCGGGTCAACACTGCCATGAGAGCACTTGAGAGCGATGTGAGCAGTCGAGTCATGGCCCTCTGAGGGATGAGCGCGACAGGCATTTAATGCACTCAGAGCTAGCCGTTTAAAGGTGACCATAGAGTGGACTGCACGCCACTGCTTTTCTCCTCTGCGCACGCCATGGCAGAGCTCACGCGCGCACGGACAGAGGAAGGAGACGACTCGTGGGTCGTCGGATTAAAATCGAACGGCTAGGCTAGATCGAGCGGATTGAAATGATCCCAGCGTTCGGCTGGTCGAAGACCGTTCGATGACGATCCAACGGCTGAGTCAGATCGGGCGGTTTACAACGACTCCATCGTTCGACTGGTCGAAGACCGTTCGATACCGATCCAACGGCTCACGACCCTAGCGCCCGAACGACCGAGTTGGCCCAGTTAGTGGACTGGACCGAGTCAAGCGGCTCGAGCCCGAGTCCGATTCGAACCTACGGAATAGTGCAAACCAGTTAAGGTTTGAATCCCAACATCTGGTTTTTGAGGAATTATTTGAGGTAGCAAACAAACTTCAAAATCTATGAAATTTTAACTGGAGCTTGCTGACTGCAGGAGGAACCTCTCATAAAATTTTCCGGGATTTTACGACACTGAATTTTCCTCCAGAAATTCTAGAAGGTGAGAGCTATGGTTTGACCAAGCTTTGACTCGCCTCCAAGAATTATCAAATAATTTCTAAAAATCATGAGATAATTCAGAGGTGTTGCCAAGCCTCCCTAGAACTCAGGAGAAATATCTCCAAGGTTTTGGCACAAGATCTATGACAAGGAGGTTTTTGATTAGAGTCGAATGAGGATTTGAATTTGATCTTCCATAATTCTTTTAAAAGAATTACAAAAATGACCAGGGGTTTCAAGATGCAAGAAAAGTTTTAATTTTTTTGCATTTTCTTACATTTGAAACACAAATATGTATTTGGGATGTTACACCCCCCCCTCCCCCTCTAGTCGCCTTTTCGGTCCAACAAGAATTTACCCCTCTCACCGAAAGATCGGGACAACAGATATCATCAGGTGAGATGACGGAAGGGGCGAGATATGTTGAAAGGTTATTGTGACGATTGCTCAACTACATGACTACAGAATCATGTGGGGGTAACGAGTATGATTGTCTCTTGTGGGTACAGTGTACAAACTCTGCAGAGTCAAAACTGTTTAAACAGTCACGCCTACGGTCAAAGGTGGACATGGAAACTTAACTTGAGTTAGTTATATTTCAAAAACCTTGGTGGGTGGTATGAAAATCAGGTCGGCCCATCTAGCCTGAGGTTTGATTTTTTCCTAGATCGTCATATCCAGTGTTGTTAATGTATAGAGGTAGCTCCAATCAAATTAAGCATTCGTAGAGTCTCCGTGGAGGGAATATCTACTGTTATTTAATATTGCAATTACTTTCTTTAACAAAAATGTAATTTATTTAAAATACTAAGTCATAGGAATTTTGTACTTAAGATAATCGAAAATCTTCCTTTGCGCAAATAAAAGAACCCGAGCCATCCATGTTTAGCCTTGCATGTATATTATTGCATCTGTTGTATTGGCTCGCGAGCACGGTAGTTGTGCTCACTCTCGCTCTTTCCCCAACCCTCAGAAGTAGAAAATCTTGGAGCTTACGACTATTACAAGGAATCAGACGTCTGAAGACCCAGGAATTTTTGAAGCGTAGTTTAGTCCTTAGCTGATCTAGTCTCACCTCATTCTAGCTGACTCCGTCGGTACTCGCGTGCATCCCATATTATCTGAGCTTTTCGGGTAATATCAGACGCACACGGGTCTCCCCAGTCGCTTGCCTGTGGAGAAATATGCTCTCCCCCGCGTTTTGCTTCCGTTATCGTTTCTGCTATTTTTGTAATGTAATCTTTTAGCCTATTCGGTCATTGTTGTAAAACTCGACCCGAAGCGGTCTATGTAAACTCTGATGTATTGAATTAATGAATGGTATAGTTTTACGCTATGTATGAAATGATTCAGTGGTGTATCTGTGAGTACTATCTACTGATCCAGAGAATAGCACGGTATTTCCACAGAGGATTCTGGATTAAGAAATCCGGATCCGACAAAAAGACTTTGGTATGTATTTTTTGCTACAAGCATTTAATATAATGTCAAATGTCAATCTAATGGCACACAAACATCTCAGGAAAATCTAATGAACAGTAAAATCACATTGTACTTTGATAAAATTAATAGAATTGGCAATAACAAATATCAATATAAAACATACAAAATGTATTCTAAATTACCTCAGGAGTATATTTCATAATTAGATAGCAGTAAAAAAAACTAATCGTGCAAATGCGCAGGCCACCCTACTAGTTTATTTATAAATTAGGGTGATATTAAAATTTTGTCATATTTTTTCCACATAAAGTCAAATATAAATTCATGTAAAAACTAGAAAGCAATTGCTTCCATCAGGGCTCACGCCATATCAATCATCTCTTTTTTTAGAGTGACAAGTGTGGGGAACAAAACCATGACCTCTCCTTGCATAAGGCTTAAGCGCATGCTCTGTAACCGTCTACATTTAAGAGCAAGTGCTCAAATTTTATATGTATTTTTAATGAATTGAGGCCCCATTTAGTAGCTCGTTTCTCAATCTATGGTAATAAAACTATGTTCAAATCCTTTATTAAAAAAACATGTTAAAATGAGATTTGATGTTCTCTAAGAGGCTATTCCCACGTTAATCAAAGAAGCGAAAAAAGACTGACCTGGTCAGTCTAAATTATAGCATTGAAAAATAATCAGATATATTTAACAAAGTTGTTAAGGGTCTGCTTGAAACGTATGATTTTCACAATAAACGGTTTATTTCGATTCCGTAGGATTAAGGAAAGTTTCCCGCATTCCAAGTTACAAATATGCCCTAAAATTGTACGTTCGACGGATACAACTATTTTTTTAGGGCCATTCCAACAATGTTTTCAATAATAGTTATTACGAATTAGAGTTATATAAGAATAAAACTCTAGTTCCAAATATAAAATTATATATGTTGTATCGCCTAATCGCTATATGTTGTATCGCCTAATCGCTTAACTGCATGTATTTACCGGGCACTTACAGTATAAGTACATGTATTTGTTAAGCCACTTTTACTACAGCGATGTCAGAGATGCCCTTGCGTTTAGGATTAAGATTAACTTCAATCGACCCCGCATATTCAAGATTGTTTTTTATAATACGCAAATAAAGGAAAATTAACTCCACCAGATCTCAATTTTGAAAGACTCACGGTGGTGTTTTTCCTGTTCAACTGGCGACAGAATATGTTACCCATCTGTCGCTAGTTGAATCCAAAGCTCATTTTAATTTTAGAAAAAAAACAAAACAAAGGAGAGGGAAAGAAAAGGGTAGCGAAATTCTATCAGTTCGTCGCGGGGGAGATAGACGAGCATCGGATCCGATCGACCATCTTGTAGGTATATTTTTAAAAACTTTGTACATTATGTAAAAACCTTGTCAGTTAGTAAACAAAAAATAGCGACGTAGAATTAACTAGATTAGATAAATGTACTCCAATTATGTAGTACATCATTTGAGCTATATACCAGGTAGGTATAGCGTAATGTAAATTTAGCTCCCCATTTATACGCGGTAAATAAATTGTTAATGCCGGAAATTATATTTTAATTAGGAAAATAACATGACACATTTTAAAACTGTAAAGAAAATCTGGAGCAGGTAAGTAGGGTAGGTAGAGTATAATCAAAATAATCACAGCTTTATTTAGCTCCCCGTGTGTGCGCGGTGATTATATTGTTAATGCCGGATATTAATTTTAATTCAGAAAAATAGCATGACATATTTTAAAATGATAAAGAAAATCTAAAGTAGCTAATTAGGGTAGGTAGAGCGTAATCAAAATAATCCAAGCTTTATTTAGCTTCTCATTTGTGTACGGTAATTATATTTGTAATGCTACAAAAAAAATTTAAAATCAAACAAATAGTATAACATATTTTGAAATTGTAAAAAAATCTGATCATTTGGCCTTGCCAGCATGCATGGAATTACCGGGCACTCACAGTATAAGTCCATGTATTTGTTAAGCCACTTGTACTACAGCGGTGTTAGAGATGCCTTTGCGACGAGGATTAAGATGAACTTCAATCGACTCCATATATTCAAGATTGTTTTTTATAATACGCAAATATAGGAAAATTAACTCCACCAGATCTCAATTTTGAAGAACTCACGGTGGTGTTTCCCCTGTTCAACTGGCGATAAGAACCCTGTTGCCCACCTGTCTGGATCCAAAACTCATTTTAATTTCAAAAAAAAATAGAGGAGAGAGAGAAAAAGGTAGCGAAATTATGTCAGTTCGTCGCGGGAGAGATAGACAGAGCATCGGGTCCGATCGACCATCTTGTATGTATATTTTTTTGAAACTTTGTACATTATGTAAAAACCTTGTCAGTTAGTAGATAAAAATAGCGACGTAGAATTAACTAGATTATATAAATGTTAAAGTAAATTTAGCTCTTTTTAAGAAGGAAAATAGCTCTTTTGAATCAGCTAAGTAGGGTAAGTAGAGTGTGATCGATGTAATCACGCATCGGTTATAAACCGTGTGCTCCTGGACTGAGTTGCCGGTGTGGGACTAAAATCCCTGGGTAAATATTCACCAAGTTTCGTCAGTCTTAACCTCAACTGTCGATCCATTCATCCAATGGTGTGCACAATGCCTACTCGGCGACCCTTGTTCGTTCCGCCACGGGGATAGGGCAGGCTAAGGCGGCCTTTTCCCACACTGATTAGGGTTCTTTTTCCACCCCGCCCCGCCACCCACACGACCACGCCCATGGCCACCACCACGCGCCGCCGCCCGCGGCGGGGCTCCAAGGGCCCCAACTCCGACCTCTCCCGCATCCTCACCGACTGCACCCGCCGCGGCGACGCAGCCGCCGCCATGGCCGCCTTCGACTCCGCCGTCTCCGACCTCGACGCAGCCTCCGCCCCACGCCTCGCCGCCCACCAGTACAACCAGCTCCTCCACCTCCTCGCCGCCGCCGACAGCTCCTCGTTCCCCAGCCCTGCTGCCGCCGCCCGCCGCGTCTTCTCCCACATGCTCGAGGCTGGGGCTTCCCCCTCCGAGGCCACCATCACCTCACTCGCCCGCGTCACCGCCTCCGCCTCCTCCAATCCCGCCGCCGCCGACGAGGCCTTCGAGCTCGTGGCCACCATGAAGGAAAAGTACGGCATCGCCCCGCGCCTCCGCTCCTACAGCCCCGTGCTCGCCGCGTTCCGGCGCGCCGGGAGGCTGACAAGGCGTACGCCGTCGAGGCCCACATGGCGGCCTCCGCCGTCTCGCCTGAGGAGCCCGAGCTTGCCGCACTCCTTGATGTCAGTGTGAAGGCGGGGGACGCGGACAAGGTGTATGAGTATATGCACAAGATGAGGCGTGCTGTGGATTGCGTGAGCGAGGAGGCTGCAGCGGTGTTGGAGGGTTGGTTCCAGAGCGAGAAGGCGGCAATGGCTGGTATGGCCGAGTGGGATGCCGGTCAGGTGAAAGATGCCATCGTGGCAAACGGTGGTGGGTGCCATCAGCTTGGGTGGCTTGGAAACGGCCCTTGGATGGTGCAACGGGTGAGAGTTGCGGTGGATGGTGAGTGCGGGGGGTGTGGATGCCGGTTAGCATGTGTTGATATTGACATGGAGGAGACACAGAGGTTTGCTGATTCTGTTGCTGGGTTGGCCCTTGAGAGGGAGACCAAAACAAATTTCAGCCTGTTTCAGGTGTATATCCTCTGTCCATTCACTGTAATACTGTATTAATTTCTCTGTAGCTAATTTGGTATTTTTGTAGATATCTGTAATTTGTAGTTAGTTTACAGGAAAGCATGATAGTCAGATCACTTATTTGCTTAGTTTCATTTAGTAGGTAGTATGATATGCTTCTTTATCAACCTTGATTTCCACCTCCTTGAGAGAAATTGAACTGCTGCTGTGTTAACACATTTGAGATCCTTGAGGACCTTATGGTTGCTTGTCATGCCTGTGCAATAATTGCTTGCAGCTTGCTCAAGTAACTGGTCCTAATAGTTAGACAAAACTAAATTTGCTTGTAACTTAAGCATGGCATTCACCTGTCTAGAAACTAAAGCTAGCTTAAGGATATAACTAGGCGCCAATCAAATTATGTTTCATATATTATATTCATTTGTCTGGTTCCTGTATTTTTAAAGAATATCCATTTGTAAATTTAAAACATAGTTATTTTGTTATTTATAAGTTGAATTCTATAGGAGTGGTTGGAAGCACATAAAGAATACGAAGCTATAGTCGATGGTGCAAATATTGCACTTTATCAACAAAATTTTGCAGAGGGCGGTTTCAGTTTGACTCAGGTCTGTGCATCATCTTACGCTGAATTTTGACATGTTGATGTTGCCATTGAAGTAATATTTTCTAATTCGTGCTCCATTTGCCATGCTTAATATAGAGCAGCTGGATGCTGTTGTAACAGAGCTACGAGATAGATATAATGGAAAATGGCCACTTATCATACTACATAATAAACGCATCACCAGGCTTATGGAAAATTCATATAGTAGACATCTGATTGAAACTTGGAGAGCAAACAGAGCATTGTACACTTCACCAAGTGGGTCAAATGATGACTGGTAATGTTCCTCAGTTTCTAGCCTTGGGTGTCCTTGCACTTGTTTTGTTTGGTACCTGGTTTCAAATATTAGTATAAGTTTAATTATCACCATATTGTGAATTGTGAAGTGTATCTTTTACCCTATCCCCTACTGTTATGTTTCATTTCTTGGATGTTGCTAAATATATGAGATGCAACTTTCAGGTATTGGCTCTATGCAGCAATTAGGTTGAACTGTTTGCTTGTGACTAATGATGAAATGAGAGATCACATATTTGAGCTCCTAGGATCATCCTTTTTCCCTAAGTGGAAGCAACGGCATCAGGTGTGCTCTGCAAAACTGGTGTTTTATATAATCCATTCTTTGTTCATAGTTTATTAATGTGGAACCCTGGTCGTAGAAGTTAGAATGCTAAGTTGAACTGAAAACCATGTAAAATGTTCCTTGGTGACACAGATTCATGTATTGGATCTTGCTATTCCTACTTAATTGCTAACTTGCTAATCTCATTGCATTTGTGCAGGTCAATTACACTTTTAATAAAGGAAAGGCGGTGCTTATGATGCCAGCCCCTTATTCTTCAGAGATTCAAGTAATCAAGTTTCAGGTTTTTCTAGAGCTTCAGCTTACTATCTGTTGTCACTCACTCGTGTAATCTTTACCATAGGAATCGGAGATGGGATCTTGGCATGTGCCAGTGGAGAAGTCTGGTGATGAGAGAGTTAGGATTTGCCTTTGTATTGGTAGGATGGGGTCCTGCAAAGAACCCCATGAAGCTCCTGTGGCCAACGGAGTTGTCCAGGCTTTATCTCCATCTGAGGCATCTCATGGAGCTCAGCAGAGGCGATCAGAAGATAAGGCTGGATTGGTTACTGGTAAAAGAAAGGATAGAGGTTGATCACCTACCCAGCTGCTGCATCTGTCATGTTGCTGTCGTTTGTGGGCAACTGAGATAGACTGTATTTCTGCAACGTGCTTGGTTGTGCATTCCACTATGATAGTTCAGGAATAGGGATGCAGTGTTGGTGCCATCTCTAAATGGCTGTTTTGCCGCAGGGGCTTGCGTGCAGTTGTGCACCAAGTTGGTTCAGATTTTTTGAGAATTTATAACACTGAAAAGTTCGACTTGGTTATACCGTTTGTTTTTTCCCGGTTAATGAAAAAGTGAGTTGCATTCTGGAGGTATGGAAACCATTTCAAGTGACCATTGTTGTGTGATAAGTTTCTGAAACTCCTTATCAGAACATTGTACCAGCCGATGTGATTTTCTTGTTTACGATGTCATTTGTGGAATGAAATTATTTGGAGGGGTTTACAGCATCTTTTGGACAAATTGGGGTAGATTATGACCCGATATGTTTTATTTCCAGGATTTACTACTTGACTTCAACGTCATCAACCAGTTTGAAACTTAAGGATAAACCAAGGTGCTCATGAGTAAGGAGAAATGGAGTAGTACTAGAAATGTAGGTTATTTTATTTTCTCAACAAAGAAGTGCCAAACTGCCAATGTGTCACTTCGCATTTATATGAAAAATGATTTTCCAACCAGTAGTCATATCTTGAACCAGATTGGAGTACACAAAACTGATACTACGATAGATAGCCATAATCCGAATTTCCAGAATTATTCAAATGCCGAGCATTCAGAATGATTAATACCTAAAAGTCTACAGTAAGTTTCCGATCGATGTCAGAGAACATCTGGAAGAAAGCTTTGAAGTGCTTGTATGTACTGTCCACGTCTTCTTTGCCACACATTTCTCGCACGCTGCAAACCAATGAATAGTAGTTATATATTCAGTAATGCAACACTCGAGTCGAAAGAACAACAATGGAGAGAGCGAGAGCAGTCAGATCGAAGCATAATTTTCGTCACATATGAATATTATTTGTTTGCATTTCTATCCTTTCAGTCAGACATTGTGTATGTAAACAACAGAAAAAGAAGTCCGATAACTAACCTTTTCCAATAAAAATGTTAAATGACTATGTCTGAAAGTATTGTGTACTTTTCAGTTAAATGCTAAACCAGAATACAAGAACCAATGGGTGCAAAGAAAAAGAAAGCTGAGCATACCTGTGCATCGAAAGCTGAGGAATACCACAGTCGACAGTCCGTATGCCAACACCAGAAGCAAGTATGGGGCCAATAGTTGAGCCACAACCCATATCATTCCTTACAACAAATTCCTATATGTATTTACATCATTGCCATTACTCCAACGCATTGACATATTCTAAAGATAAATCAAGTTTATATGTGATAGTTAAATACAAAAGGGAAAAAGTGTTAAGTAACACAAGTACTGATCGTGTTTCTCTGGAACTTAACAAGTTAACATTATATCAGACAATACATTACTAGAAATGGTTCAACATTAGTTTTACTAAGCCCTCGTGGAGCATGTTAGAATATGACTCTTTTGTATTTCTTATCTGTATATGAAAACCCCTTTGTGTTCCCTATATATATTGTCCATTGGGCCCTCTTGAATATACACACATATTCATAACATGGTATCAGAGCTAGAGCACTAACCTAGCTCTCCTTCCGCTGCCATCCGACGCCGCCGTCGCCCATGCTCCACCCAAGCCCGCCCGACGCCTTCGTCGTCTGCACAGTTGTCATCCATGTTGCGCCCGAACCCACCAGACGCAGCCCGCCTTTCGCACGGTCGCCATCTGTGCCGCGCCCTAGCCCGCCTGACGCCGCCGCCATTGCCCGAAACGATGCGTCGTTCATGCGCGCCGAGGACCGACGCCGCCGTTGAGTCGCCACGAGCCATCCCTAACCGCGTGGCCGCCCAATGCGCGAGTCCGTCGTCGTCGCCGCTTCATTTGAGCCGCCGCCACGCCATCGCGAGGCTGCTGCTCACCACCCCGACCTAGCAGCCGCCCGATTAAATGAAAGGTTTTCTTTGCCGACTAAAAAACAGAAGAAGAACGTCGATCTAACAAAGCTCCATGAGACAAACTACAAGTTGTGGTCTTCGCTCATGGAAATCACGCTCGATGGTCTCCGCCTCGGGGGACATGTCACTGATGCTCGACCTTGTCCGCCATCACCGGTTCAGCCTTCTCCCAGACAGCCTACTTCTGCACTTCCTGCATAAGATGAGGCCGCCAAGGAGGCAGAGGCCGCTATTGCCGCTGCTGATACTGCTGATGAGGCTTTTCAGTATACCATAGTGTTAGTTGCTGAATTCTTGCTCTTGGTGATGGCAAGATCCTTACTCTCATTGAGAGGATGACACTTGGAGATGGGGCAATTTTCTAGTTTTATTTCTCACACATTGCCATACCAACCTGAGGGGTTGGGGATACAAATTTATAGGCTATCAACCAGCCAAGCATATGCTAAGATGCTAGTCTAAGATGTTGTCCTAGATGCTAGTCAAGATGCTGTCCTAGATGCTAGTCAAGATGCTGTCCTAGAAGGGCAGCAAAAACCACCATGTCTTTGCAGCCCACAAGCACCGGACAAACACAGACTTATCCATCACTCTCCCTAAGTCTTGTGTGTCTCCTTGTGAGAATCTAAGCCATCCGATCTGGCGCGAAGTTCACGGAACTTGATCCGCCCAAGAGACTTGGTCGGAAGGTCGTGGTGGTCTTGGGTGTTGATGTAGTTGGCGGACACTCCTTCATCCAGCGACCGATGAAGTGATACCTCACCGGATGTGCTTGCTGCGCTCATGGAAGACGGGGTTCTTCGCCAAGGCCAAAGCGGACTTGTCATCCACCCCGAGCTCTCTCGCCTCGCGTCTCGCCAAGGAGATCGCCAGCGGCCGAGCCACCACGAGCTGAGTAGAAGCGGTAGTGGCGCAATGTACTCTGCCTCATGACTAGACAAAGCCACCACTGCTTGCTTGACCGATTGCCACCGATCGGACACTTGCCGAAATCTGACGTCCGTGGTGCTCTTGCTCGTGTCGATGTCGCCGGCGTGGTCGCCATCCATCATGCCGATGAAGTCGCGCCGTCTTGGCACCTTAGGTAGTGCAAGCCGTGGTCGGAGGTGCCCGCGACGTAGCGGAGGATCCTTTCACGGCTGCTGGTGCTCGTCGTCGGTCGGCCGCATGAGCCGGTGGCGTGGCCGACGGCGAAAGCAAGTCCGGTCGGCGTGTGGACAAGGTAGCGAAGGCGCCCACAATCTTGCCGATCTTCGTCGCGTCCGCCTCCTCCGCCGTACTCTCACGACTCGACCTTCCTCTCCTCCATGTGGGGTTGGGGTTGCGATCGGTGAGGCCGCCACTCCACGATGCGCTTGGCGTGGCGATCTGGCGAAGAGATCTGGGGGAGTCTGGTGGACCTCGATCCGAGGTAGAGGAGAGGGCCCGAGGTCGCTCATCCGGAAGGTGGCCTTCATCTCGCCTTGAATACCTCGATCTCCTCCTCCTTGGTACCGGTGATCACAAGGTCGTCGGCGTGACGCCTATCGGCAGGCATTGCCTCCTTGTTCGCCGATGACCGCGGCCTCGTGGCGCTCTGCTGGAATCCCATTTGCTTGAGGGTGGAGTCGAGTTTGGCGTTCCAAGCTCGCGGTGCCTGCCGCAAGCCGTAGAGGGCCTTGCGCAGGCGGAGGACCTTGCTCTCCTTGCCGGGGATGATGAATCCTGGCGGCTGGCGGACGTAGACCTCCTCCTTCAAGTCGCCGTTGAGGAAAGCAGACTTGACGTCCATGTGATGAACGCACCAGCCCTCTCGGGGCTGCGAGGGCAGAGGAGCGCGACGGACTCCATCCGGTAAGCAGCGCGAAGGCATCGTCGAAGTCGACTCCCTCCTGCTGGACGAAGCCACGTGCCACGAGGCGCGCCTTGTGCTTGATCACCTCTCCAGCCTCGTTTTTCTTGAGCTTGAAGACCCATTTGAGAGAGATGGCGTGGCGGCCGGCTGGAAGATCGGCCAGCTCCCACGTTTTGTTTCGCTCAACGGCGTCCATCTCCTCTCTGCATCGCGCACGCCATGCCGCGTCTCTCTCGCCTCGGCGAAGAACGAGGCTCGCCGTCGTCTGTGCGAGTGCGGCTCGCTTTGAAGTCGCTGCTGCGCCGATTCGAGGACCGGTGCTTTCGCCGAGGAGGTCGCCCCGCGATGCTGAAGCGCAGAGGCTCGCCACCGTGGTAGCGTCGATCGATCCTCGTCGTTGGGCGGAGTGGCGAACTCCACCGTCTGCCGCTTTCGTTGTGGGCGAAGGCTGCCGTCTGAGCCCTGAAGGAGTAGGTGCTTGGGTGTAGGAGCGCGGCGTGGCCGGCGGTCTTGGCGGTGGGCTCGCCAGAGCACGTGGGCTTCTTGGGTGGCGGTGGTGAAGGACTCGCCGGAGGTGGTGGCGAGCGAGGCGGTGGGGTAGGCAAGCTCGGCGAAGACGAGCCGCTGCTCCCGCCTCCTCGAAGTGGGCGTGGTCGACGATGAAATCGCCGGTCATCGGTCGAGCCGTCATCCACCATCTTGCCCCACGCCCGCCTCGCGCCGTCGAACACGGCGTCCGCGCGTGATGCGCGTGCGCCGTGTCGCGGTCGAGGACGCGGTAGGCCTTGGCGCCCTCGCGTGTCCGATGAAGACCCTGGCGTGCTCGGTCGTCGAGCTTGCCAGCGTGGTTGAGCTCCTTGGCGAAGGCGAGCACGGTAGACACGGAGGTGGTTCACCGCGGGCTTGCGCCGTGCGGGCCTCGTATGGCGTCTTGTCGAGGGCCTTGGTGGGGCGCGGTTGAGCAAGTGGATGGCGATCATTACCGCCTCGCCCCATGAGAATGCGGCATCCTCTGCGCTGAGGAGGCGCGGGCGGGGCCACCACCGTGCAGTTGCGGCGTTCGGCGACGCCGCTTACGCTGCGGGTGTCTGGCGCGGAGAAGCGACGATGGATCCCTCGTCGGCGCGATCGCCGCAAACTTCGGCGCCGTGAACTCACCGCCGTTGTCCGTCGCGTAGGACCCGGCTTGCGATCGCGCTCGCCTCCGCGGCGGCTTGAAGGCGCTTGATGGCGTCCGCAAGGTGCCTTGACGTCGGCGGGGCGATCCACATGTAGCGGACACGTCGTCGGCGAGGAGGAGGAATGGCGCCGGCCTCGGTGTAGCCGGTGTCACGGGGCCACGAGGTCACCGTGTCGAGCTCCGGCTTCTCCTTGGCGCGAAACTTCGCTGGCGAGGAAGAGGCCGCCGCGGCTTGGTGAGGGCGCAGTGTCGCGAAGCGCTCCCACGTGGTCGGCGTGCGGCATGCCCCGCCCATCTCCTTCTTCTTAGCCGCCTTAGGGCCTCAAAGTTGAGGTGCCCAAACGCTCGTGCCACCTCCAAGCGTCGTCGTCGCGGCGGTGCAAGACACGAGGTTGCGCCACTGCGCGTGAAGGGCGTAGGCGGTTGCTCTGTTGACCTTGACGAGGCCGGCGCCATGATCCTGGATCGCGGCACCC
This sequence comes from Hsuehochloa calcarea, assembly GCA_036346395.1. Lineage (NCBI taxonomy): Eukaryota > Viridiplantae > Streptophyta > Magnoliopsida > Poales > Poaceae > Hsuehochloa > Hsuehochloa calcarea. The sequence continues at coordinate 69,213,126 of CM070593.1, read as the reverse complement.
GTGCTCGATCTCCGCGCGATCCGTTCTCATCCACCGTCCCCCAAACCGATGATGGAGTTCCTCAGCGCGGGATGTAGTAGACACCGGTGGCGGCCGGTGCTCGCGCGATCTTGGCGGCGAAGACGACAGAGCCGGCGCCTTTGATCTCCACGGCGGGCGTCGCCGAACAGCGGTGCCTCAAGCGCTGAGTCGAGCTCGGAGAAGAACTCCGCCGCCCGGTCATGTGGTGGGTGGCGCGGTGTCGAGCACCATCCGTCGGTCTTGTCGTTCTGGAATCCGCCGCCAGGAGGCGTGTGCTTTGGCTCGTCAAGGTGGAGGAGAGTCGCTGCGGGCGGTGCCGCGGAGGTAGTTCGATGCTCGCGTGAGCAATGAACAGAGCCGGCCGCTCCTCCTCCACTTTCTTGCGACGTGGGCTGTCTGCGTCGTGGTGTCGACAATCCTTGGCCCAATAACCGGGCTTGCCGCGATTGTAGCAAGAGCCGTCTCGTCGCCGGCCGCTTGCCGGCCGGCGCCATGCTGGCGCTTCCACGGTCATCGCCTCGGCGCGTCCTCGCGCCGCTGCTGGCGTCTTTGCGCGGCTTGCGCGCTTGCGCTTGCGCCGCTGTCGTGGAAGAAGGCTCCTTCTTCCTGTCACCTTGGCCGTGCCCACTGTTTCCAGTGAGGAGGAGCTTCCGCCAATGGTGACGGGTCCCGAGAGGCGCGTGGCTCATCGCCGCCAACAACCTTGAGGCGACCGCGCCTCCTCGATCGTCATCGTGGAGAGGTCCAGCGAGACTCGATCGAGCGAGCCATCCGCTTGTACTTTTCGGGGCGCAGCGGAAGAGTTTTTCCACGCTCTCTCTCGCCGTAGGTGTCGTCGCCGAACGCACCATCTTACGCAACAAAGTGTTGAGGCGGAGAGCAAAGTCATCAACGTCCTCACTTTGGCTTGAAGGCGTGTTCTCCCACCTCCTGCGTAGTGATCGTAATGTAGATTTGCGGCGCGATCGGCTGCCGTGCGTCTTTGCGGCGATGGCGTCCCAAGCCTCTTTGGCGATCCGCTTGTTAATGCGAAGCGCATCTCGGCGGATCTGCGATGATGAGAGCATCCAGCGCCGTCGATCTGGTCGTAGTCGGCGTCGCCGTCTGGATCGCATCCCACATATGCGCGCTGGAGCTTTACCTCATCACCGCGACTCATTCGGCGTAGTTGGTCTTGGTGAGGTAGGCCGCTCGCCGTCGGCCGACGTCCCTCGACGACACCGTACTCGTGGCGACCACGATGCGAGCAGGGAGAGAGCGCGTCGCTGTGAAGGCGCGCTCTCTGTCGACCCGTATCGCCGCCGTCGTCGTGTTTTCCTCGAGAGCCTGCCGGCCGGTGCGTCCGCGCTGTCTGAAGTGCCGCCGCGCTCGTGGGCGTCTTGCGCGCCGCCATCGCGCCCTTCATCGCATTTGCCTCCTCCAAAGAACTCAAGGTTCTGCGTTAGCGCTGTCATCGCAGAGATGGAGCTCTATTATTCTTCTTGCGCAGAACCTCGACCTCCATTCTTTGCCGCCTTGCCTTTGCATCTGCCGCCGCCGCTTCCGCCTCACTCTCCGCTGCCGCTCGCCGCCACCCGCCACCTTGATGCCCTTCGCGCCGCGCCTTTGTCTGCGCCGCTTCGCTCGCGTTCCTCGCCACAATGAGTTCGGCTTCTGCCGCCGCCGCGTGCTCGAGGCGGCAAAGTCTTGAGGCATCTGCGGACATGGCGCGCCACCGGGGCTAACTGCGTGGAGAGAGCGCCTCGATGAACTCTTGCTCGTGCGAGCGGGAGGGAAGAGTGGCGAGGCGCGGCCGGGCTGCTGCTGCTGCTAGTTGGGCCTAACTGCGAGGCCGGGCGACGCAGAGAAGGATTGAGCGAGAGATGCTCGAGCTACGAGATAGTGTAGCTCTGATACCAATTGTTAGTTGTTGGATTCTTGCTCTTGGTGATGGCAAGATCCTTACTCTCATTGAGAGGATGACACTTGGAGATGGGGCAATTTTCTAGTTTTATTTCTCACACATTGCCATACCAACTGAGGGTTGGGGATACAAATTATAAGTCATCAACCACCAAGCATATGCTAAGATGCTAGTCTAAGATGTTGTCCTAGATGCTAGTCAAGATGCTGTCCTAGATGCTAGTCAAGATGCTGTCCTAGAAGGGCAGCAAAAACCACCATGTGTTGCAGCCCGCACAAGCACCAGACAAACACAGAGACTTATCCATCACATAGAAGCTTTTGAGCGTTCATGTGCTGATGAGGCCCGTATTCGCGTCATCCTAGTGATCAGCGTCGACGACTCCATCCAGCCAGACATTGTTGGTCTACGTTCTACTTGCCAGGTCTGGGAGTACTTACGCGAGCGATATCAGCAGAGCAGCGATGCTCAGTTCTTTTCGCTTCAGTGTGAGTTGGAGACGCTTCGCTAGGACTCCTCCGTCGATGACTTCTTCCGAGCCCTGGACAGTCTCTGGCGCTAGCTGGACGAGCTGGCTTCTCCGCTCTTCCAGGAGTGTCATAAGGTGCAGAAGGTGGATCGTGATCGCCTTCGCCTTTATGACTTCATCTGTCGTCTACGCCCAGAGTTTGAGCCTGTTAGGGCTCAATTGCTGAGCCGCTCAACATGACCGACAGCCACCAAGGCTCTTTCGACGCTTCGTGCTGAGGAGCTTCGCCGCGGGTTAGCAGCACAGTTTATTTCGGACGTGCTTACTAGCCCTTCTTCTTCGATTACACCGACGGTTTCTGCTTCGACTACAGTCCCTCAAGTGCCTGTTTCTGCTCCTGTTTTTGCACCAAATGGGGTTCAGTGCAATTATTGCAAGAACTTCGGGCACGACTATCAGCGTTGTGCCGTGCAGAAAAGCAAAACAACGTGCGTGGACGATCCAAGGGGGACAGGGAGACCCTTCCTCGACGGGGACAGACGAGCACGTCAGGACCTTCTCAGCGAGGTGACTCTGTTCAATAGTTATATCAGGCTCTACTTCAGCAGCTCTCTCATACCTCAGCAGGTTTTGCTAGTCTAGCTCAGACGTCTCCTCCGGGTACTTCTTGGGTTCTGGATTCTGGTGCCTCTTTCCACATGACACCGGACTCCACATCTCTCACTTCAGTCGGACCTCCTGCTTTTCCTATCTCTGTTTAGACAGCTGGCGGGACTCCTCTATCTGTCAGTTGTCAGATCACTCTTTTATCCACTGACTTTTTTGTTCCAGCTGTTTCTCATGTTTCTCAGCTTACCATGCAGCTTCTCTCGGTGGATCAGCTCATCGATCTTGGTTGTAGGGTTAGTTTTGACTCTCACACCTGTTTCATCCAGGATCAACAGACAGGGACGGTACTTGGGACTGGCCGCTGCTGTAGGGATCATCAGGGTCTCTACATTCTTGATCGCCTCCACCTTCCGTCCACTTCAGTTGCTCCTGTCACCTCTACGTCTATTTCCACCGCCACTGTTGCCACCACCTCTGGAGTCTTGCGCAGTGGTATCATCGTTTAGGTCACTTGTGTGGGTCCCGTCTTTCTTCGTTAATTCGTCAAGGTGTTCTTGGACGTGTTACCGTTAACACGGCCATATTTTGTCAGGGTTGTAAACTGGGCAAGCAGCTACAACTTCCTTATCATTCTAGTGAGTCCTTGTCTTCTCGTTCTTTTGACTTAGTTCATTCAGATGTATGGGGACCTACACCTATTATCTCTACAGGCGGGCATAAATCTTATGTTATCTTCATTGATGATTATTCCCGTTTTACATGGATTTTCCCTATGTCTAATCGTGGTCAGTTTCTTGCGATATATCGTAGCTTTGCAACGATGGTTCGTACTCAGTTTGATTCTATCATCTGTACTTTTCGCTGTGATTTTGCTGGTGGGTACTGTTATGGCGCTTTTCGACATTTTCTTTCTGAGCAGAGCACTCTTTACCAGTCTTCTTGTCCTGATGCTCATGCTCAAAATGGGGTTGTTGAGCGTAAACATCGTCATCTAATTGAGACTACCCGCACTCTTCTCCTTGCCTGTCACGTTCCAACACAGTTCTGAGCTGAGGCTGTTTCTACGGTTGCATATCTCATCAATATGCAGCCTTCCACTGCTCTTAAGGGTGTCAGTACTATAGAGCATCTCTACTCTCGAGCCCCCCGGTACACTCACCTTCGTGTTTTTTGTTGTACTTATTTTGTTACGCTCGGCCTCGTGAGCGCGCTAAACCGGTCGGCCCGATCGATCAGTGTGTGTTTCTTAGTTATAATTCTGAGCATAAGGGTTATCGCTGCTATGATCCTTCTGCTCGACAGATCAGAATTTCACGAGACGTTGTCTTTAACGAATCTCGACCTTTCTTCTATCGAGATTCAGCTCCTTCTCCTGTTTCCACTGTTGAGTCGATTTCATGGTTCTCTCTTTCTGACTCTTCACCCATTTCTCCACTATCACAGTCTTCCCCTGGTCGGTCTCGGTGGTTACATGCGTACCTCGCCTCGGTCTTTGTCTCCTACAAAGACCGCCTCTTGTTCCTGCAGCACCACTGTCTCGTTTCTCTGGTATTCACTAATCCAGGCGTCCTCGTCCTTCACCAGTCGCCTCTCTGGTATCTTACCGACACCCACATCTGATTCTCCTGATGATGCTCCTCGTTACGTCCTTCGTGACCGGATATCCCTTCGACCTCCTGATCGTCTTGGATTTGCTCCAATAGCTCATGCTCTCCCTGTCACCGAGCCTAGTTCTTATCGTGAGACTGCTCCTTGTTCTAAGTGGCAGCTCGCTATGGCAGAGGAGCTTGATGCTCTTTGACGCACGGAGACTTGGGATATTGTACCGACACATGTGCATGCTCTTCCGATCGCGTGCAAATGGGTGTACAAGATTAAGACCTGGTCTGATGGTACTAACGAGCACTACAAGGCTCGTCTTGTGACTCGCGGCTTTCAGCAGGAGTACGGTCGTAACTACGATGAGATTTTGGCCCATGTTGCCCATATGACCACTGTTCGCACTCTTGTTGCGGTTGCTTCTGTTCGCCGGTGGTCTATCTCTCAGCTGGATGTTAAGAATGCTTTTTTTAATGGTGTTCTACATGAGGTCTACATGCAGCCACCACTTGGGTATTCTGCTCCCGATGGACACGTCTATCGTCTTCGTCGTGCTCTTTATGGCCTCAAACAGGCTCCTCGTGCCTGGTTTGCGTGTTTTACCTCAGTGACTACTGATGTCGGTTTCACTGTCAGTTCTCATGATCTCGCTCTTTTTGTCTATGTCTCATCTCGGGGTAGGACACTGCTTCTTCTGTACGTTGATGATATGCTCATCACTAGTGACGATTCCTCATTCATCACGTATGTGAAGAAGCATCTCAGTGAGTAGTTTTTGAAGACTGGTCTTGGTTTTCTTACGTACGTACTTGGGATTGAGGTCCCTTTCATGCCTGAGGGTTACTATCTCTCCCGTGAGTATATCTAGGATCTTCTTGATCGATGCAGTGCATTGGCACTCGCCTTCTTGAGACTCCCATGGAACTATCCCTACGACTTAGTGCCACCGATGGTGATCTTGAGGATTTTACTCGCTATCGCCATCTTGTTGGGAGTTTAGTGTATCTTGTGAGCACTCGTCACGATATTGCTTATGTTGTTCGTATCTTGAGTCAGTTCATAGCTCGTCCTACCAATCTTCACTACAGTCACCTTCTTTGTGTTTTTCGCTACTTGCGTGGAACTATCTCTCGTCGTTTGTTTTTCCCTAACTCTACCTCACTACACCTTCAGGCGTACTCCGATGCAACCTGGGCTAGTGATCCTTCTGATCATCGTTCTCTTTCTGCTTACTGTATTTTTCTTGGCTCCTCCCTGATTGCCTGGAAGACTAAGAAGCGATGCAGCTTCTGTCCGAGTCAGAGTGAGTTGAGAGTTATGGCGGATGGCACAAAGGTTACTTGGTTGAGGTGGCTACTTGCAGATTTTGGAGTGCCTGTGGTGGGACTTACGACTCTTTTGTCTGACAGTACAGGTGCTATCAGTATTACTCGGGACCCAGTGAAGCATAAGCTCACCAAGCACATTGGTGTGGATGTTTCATACACACGCTAACAGGTGCAGGAGGGAATATTTGCTTTACAGTTTGTGCCATCAAAGTTACAGGCTGCTAACTTCTTCACGAAGCCACAGACTAAGGCACAACATTTGTGTTTTCTCTCCAAACTCAGTGTGTGATCAACCATGAGTTTGAGGAGGGGTGTTAGAATACGACTCTTTTGTATTCCTTATCTGTATATGACAACCCCCTTGTACTCCCTATACATATTGCTCATTAGACCCTTTTGAATATACACATATTATTCATAACAAAGCACAATCATATGTTCAAACAGCACTGGGGCCTCGCAATAAAAAAAAGTGCTAGCAAAGGTTAAAACGCAAAAGGTTGGGGGGAAAACCTGAACTGGAAGGTTATGAATTCTTGCTATTTCTTTGAAGAGAAAAGCTGTCACAGCACTTGTGGCATAACGTTGGTTAGCATTGTGCTTAATAACAAGTCCTTTCTGTAGTTCTGGTCTGTGGTACTCTTCATGCTTGTCTGGGTAGTTTGGGTGCAGGGCATGAGCCATGTCCGCGGAAACTGAAAGGGAGAACAGAATTCATTTGGAGAGACTATTTATTCATACGGTACAAGAGACATCCAACAACCTCTAAATACACAAATCTTACCAAGGAAAGAAGAATTTATTGCACGCTCCAAAGCCCCCTCTCCCATAGACTGATGCATCAAGGAATCAACAATTCGTCTCATAGCCTGGAACATGGTTGGTGCACCTGCCCCTTGCATCGAACTTGAACCCACCTGAACGTCGCCGATGTTATAACATGTGGAAGAAGGAACCAAGTACAGGAAACAAACATGAACCTCCCAGAAGCTCTAATATATATAAAATCCTTTTTGTGCAACAGTTTTGAATAACTACATCATTAACCACCATTCTTAGTCCAAACATCAGTGATGATTTATGTGAATATGATCAATTAATGAGCTATCAATATTATTTCTCATTTATGGCCACTTTAAGCTTAAAACCCTCAAAACAGGCTCCACACGAGTATTAGGAATCTGGAATGTGAATACATATACTATTACTAATCAGGGCAGAACTTGGTTTAAATACCTCTTCATTATCAAATAAAGCAACCATTCTTATAGCCTTCTCATTTGACAATTCTTCTGGCATCTTGGATGAGTCCATGAGAGATCTAAGAGCACAGTAACATGAAGCAAGATTATCCAATCTACCAGAATAAATGAACTCGTTATTTCCCCCGCCAAGGCAGCTAGGTTGGGTGTCACACACGTTCAACTCCATACCAATTATTTCATCTGATCCACAACCGATTTCCTCTGAAAGAACCTGCGGATTGGAAAGTGACAAAAGGAATCTATAAGCACAACTTGAAGCCACCTTTAGCAATTTGAAACTGAACTTCTGCTTACATGAAGGAACAAGTCAAAGAAGAGAGGAATTACTTGCAAAAGCAGTGGATGATGGACAATCTTTGCGGAACCTGAATTTTTTTTGTCATCAGAATTCACAGTAGTCTCTTCACATTTTGTTGCAAGAAGTGGAACTAGATGATTCTCCAGATTAGGCTTAAATCCGTCAGAATTCACTGTGCTATAAGGAAAAACAATTCACTCAGCTAAATGAGGAAGGACCAACTTAATACATACACAGATAGCTGGCAGCTGCGCACTAAATGAATAGAAAATGTTACAGGGATAACTTTCAAACACTGAGATGCGGATAAATGGTGGATTATAGAGAGAAAAATAAGTCGTCATGACTTGACAGGGTCACATGAGGCTGCAGTACTAAAAGAGATGGAGAAAACTCTACAATATTTGCTTAGTGGGAGATTAGAAACTACAAGATATATTGGCTTTTAGTTCTTAGAAGATATGTGAAATAGAGCAGTGATAAAAAGGGCATGAGAAATAACCGGTTAAGATGTATAGCCAGTGTTGGTACACGTATCAGTGGTCTGCTCACTTTGACAAGTTTATGCTTAAATGAACCATCTGTGGCCTTGAGGATGACTCTCCCAGCCATAGTTAGATCTCTATCGAACCATGTATGCCACAACCCACTTCCGTACGCCTGCACATTTACCATTTGATGACCAGATTTGAAGGACGCGGACCTTGGTTTCAGCTTGAGACATGGGCTATCAGTGTGGGCTGCAATTATATTGAAACCGCTGCCAACTCTGTACCTGCAGAATAAAGATATCTCCATGTCTTTTACTCTAAATATCCATTTATAACTTGGAAGTCACAAAATTTTAATTAAAGGAATGATTTTTGTACTGAGCATTCATTGTTTGTTTGAAGGGGATACAGGCATGGGAAGAAGGAAATTTTAATGTTATTGAGGGCCTCTTCCTCTAGTGTAGATATCTAGATCAGCTAAGTACTTTGGTTATACTTTATGGCATGCTACTAAAAACTTCCTTTGAGCAACTTGAAACGCCTAAATGAAAGACATGTACTAATGTGCGGTTCGTTACAAAATCTAAGTGGTAACGTAAATGCATTGTCAGTAAGTAGAAGGTAAGCTCATTCACTCACTTTTCCCCAATTGCAAAGGCAACCAAGCAGGACATGTTGCGCGTGAAGAAGTAGCGTCCACCAGGCTGCAGGTCCCAGTCGTCGTTCTCACTGAGCAGCTTGAAGCCCGCAGCGAGCAGTTGCCTCTTGGCCTCAGCTGAAAGCATGACCAGAAACAAAACAGGAAGAAAGAAGTTAGCACTTAGTGCTAACAATGCCTTAATGCCAAGGTCCAAAGTCTAGGACATGCACAGAATTCAGAAACTAGCATCTCTCCCACGAAGGAATAAGATCGAACATCTCCTGTGCATGGTCAGAGATCACGAACCAGCGGCCGTCCCAGTGAGGAACAGGATCGAACAGGTTAATGGCCTCAAGCATGCACAGCAGAGATGGCTGGTGGAGGGACGCGGGGGAGGGCGCTCACCGGTGGCGTGGAACTGCGTCCATGACTCGTTGAGGTATTCGAGGAGGTCGCCGACGATGGAGGGCGAGGGGGAGGAGGAGGTATCTGAGGCCGCGGGGTGGTGGGAACAGAGGAGGCGAGAGGAGGTGGTGGTGGTGGTGGCGGTCGGGAGGCCGCGGCTCCACGAGGAGGAGAGAGTGGAAGAGCGCGAGGAGAGGGCGAGGAGCGGAGGAGGCGACGGCCTCAGGAGGTGGAGGTGGAGGCGGAGCAAAGCCATCGGCCAGTCACAAACACGAAGCGTTACCACGGAACGGAGGAGGGGCAGAGAGGACGGTACACGATAGGGAAGCTGACTGATACGGGTACACGATAGGAAGCTGGGTGTATCACGATGAATCACCACCGATCCGCGCCAATGTACGGATTTACAACTCTATGAAAAATTCGCCCAAACACACACTTGATTGGATCCTCGTGACCCAAGGCGAAGATCGTCGAACCTCAATTCAAATGGAAAGCGAGCAACGACTCGCAGAGAGTCCTACTCCATTCGACACATTCCAAGCAGAAAACTACTGATTTTACAACCGTCATATTATTTCGGTTATATCTTTTGATACGTAACGAATTTCGACTTTCCAACAAGCCCAAAACCACTCAAATCCGACTTCGTATGAGAAAGTTATGACCTTTTACTCCGGTATCCTGCGATTCGAATCCGAATTTGAGGCGATTCGAATCCGAATTGTACTCTCTTAGTAAGCTCATGTTGTTCGAGGTATTTAATGAATTGAAAATATTATATGAAACAATATAGCTACGTATTTATCATCCAAACAAGTTAAAATGCGGCGCATGATGATTTGCCAAACATGTATTAAACAAAGAGAACAACGTATATCGTGATATATGTATGAATCAATTGTTGTGTTATTCGCATTGTTTTGTACAATCGATAGCTCAGAATCACATTTCAAATTGCTGGCCGACTCATATGATAAAATTTCACCTTCCCAATACCAAAGTCAAGTAAAGTGGGTGAAAACCAATTGATATCATTCCATGATTCAACTGCGCTTCTCTGATTAGTTATACATTTAAGAGATAAACAAGTAGGCATCATGTTGCATTCTAAACAATAGACACTTGTATTTAAACTCATCTTAAAGAGAACGTGACATTGCTCAATAGATGGTTTGCGCAAAACATGTAATTTTAAATTAACAAGATTATCAATAGCAATGCATATTCGATAAACTTGAAACATGTTGTTGTCTACACCAAAATCTCCGATCAAATTGAATTTATATGTGTGTACGTAGCTATTTACTAGTGATTTTAAATACGAAATTTCAAGAACCTTCTTAATAACACTAACTACCTCTTTTGGTTTATCGAATATGATATGACACAAAGAATCATTAAGGGATATTTTAGTAATAACTTCTGTACGAGTAATCAATTCCATATTATGCAAATTAAGCATATCAAATTTAGAACTTGGAATCATCAAAGGAATAATGGAGTTCTTAGTTTTACGCACCTTGTCTTGATGATCTATCGATTTAGTACCAATAGTGTTACATTGATCGTCCTCCTCAGTTGTTGTAGGTGCCGCGGGTATTGTAATGTCATCATGTAACCACGGGGTATCATGTGTTCCCTCTCCAACCATGGTTATGTCTTCATCATTCTCTTCCAATGGTGAGGGCTCTTGAATGTCCAACTCCTTATTTGCTTGGTCCACCTGCACAATGTGTGATACAACACTAGAAATAGAGGGTAAGTTGTTAGATTCCTTACTTATCCTATCATCTATCTCTCCCTTTTCTTTTGGTGTATCTCTCACACTCTCAATTGGGATGCTCTCAACCTCGCATATGGTGGACTCACACAGCTCACTCTTTTTATCACTCTCACTCAATTTGGCTATGTGGCTCTCATTCTCACATGGGTTTTAATACATCTCATCCTTGTAAGACCGTGGGCCAGTAAGGGCACAACTACCACCAACCACGACCTCCTCACGTGTTGCGGGTTGTGACGGGGAAGCATTACTCATCACCTCGGTCGAAGAAAAATTCCCATGCTCGATCTTCTTCTCAAGTGACACACCAGTGGATGAATTAGAATTAAAGAGTCGGCGCAGATTTAATTGATGTGCTTGCATGTGTTTAAGTCTCTTTTCTATCTTCATAGCATATTTCACAAGATCTTGCAGACTACGAAAATATTTATCTTAAAGTGCAAAGAATGATCGCGATATGCACTAGTGATATTGGCACTGTAATGCTCTCACGTGTCGTAGTAGTTCCAAATTATCTTCTCATGATGCTTTTAAGCAGAATCAAGATGTAATGAATCGTTTTCCACCTAGTTGTTGCCACCAACTAGAGGCATAGTCTCATGGTGGCCACTCTCACTTCCTTGGCTTGATTGAACTTATGGGATTCAAGCTCGAACTCCATGTTTTGTACTCACTCAAGATACTCCTCCGGATCATTACTACCATAGAAGGGAAGATCCATTGTTAGCGACCAAGCAAAGAATATGTATATAGGTGTATGTGTATATGTAGAGGTCCTACTTACACTTGCAAGTCCCCTAAATGAGGAACTTAGTGCTACTTCACAAGTTATAGAAAGACGCTAGCTAGTTGCAAATAATGAAACTAGGGCACAAGATTGCATAAAATATTGATATTCTAACAATTGAATCAAGAATGAGTGGGGATTTTCGCTCAAGTTTATGATCGTTTTCTTTTCCTTTTCTCTTTTCTCTTTTCGTTTTCTCTTCTTTTTTTTTTTTTTTCTTCTCTTTTTTCTTTTTCCTTCTTTTTTTGAACTATTGCCAAAATTCTTGTTCTACCAAAAATGAGCAAAGTTCTTTCCCACCTTTGATATTTGAACAATTGCAAGAACACAAATATTAATATGCGCAACGATTTAGCTAGTCTTCAATAGTTCAAAGTATTTGAAAGGTTCACAAAGGATAAATTGATGTCTCTTGGGCTCAAATAAACAGCGCAAAAAATTCAAGATCGACAAACTAAACATGATTCTAATGGACTCACTAATAAGTTGAATTTTTTTGTATGGCTTTTTCGTGTATGGGAAAAAAGATAACAGATAAAGATCCTATGAAGTATCTTCTCGACGTAGAACGATAACTTGTGTATCTGGTTCCCGCGCCAATGCTTGCAACTCTACGTAAATATTGGATCCTCGTGACAGCTCGTCGAACCCTCAATTAGAAAAGCAAGAACGACCCTTGTTCTCAGGTCTATAAGCGAGAGAATCAAGCAAAAGCTTTAAAATATATTAATCGTGGTGCGAGGTTACAATGGGGTCTACCCTCTATATATAGAGAGGCCCTATGATGTAATTTTACAACCATCATATTATTTCTCATATTTTTGATACGTAATGGATTTGGAGTGAGGAGAATCCGGGCTTGAAGTTCAACAAGCCCAAAACCACTCAAATCCAACTTTGTATGAGAAAGTTATGACCTTTTACTCGGAATGTCCTGCTGATTCGAATCTTTGAAATGATTCAAACTTGATTCCGAATTTGAATTTGGTTGGGCTTGTAGAAGTTTCGACTTGGATTCTTGGGCTTCCGTCAAGCTTCTCCTCCATTTATTGCATTATTGAATCTTCCATGCGCAAAACACTAGTTTTAGGTAGTACAAATTCTCAACTAATTTAAAAGTTTTGTGCAACTCTCTCATGTTATCTACATAGCTAAGGATGTCAGCATCCACTTGTGTGCGTGAGTCGCGATGCCAGAGCCCCAAGAGCTACTTCTTTGATTGTATGATGCCATTGAACCTTGGTAATATCTAAATAAGTCATGACAGCAAATAAAGCTACAATTAGAAAGAGGTCGCATGATGTAACAATCTAATTAGCCCTTCAACTTTGCGAATAAAACTTTCTGTGATGTCCCAAATTTATTGCTTATGCGCTACAAGTTTTGTGCACCTCCTATCCTCGCATAGAGTCTACCACTCTCGCATGTTGGAAATTGAAATTCTCTTTAGAAATTTCAAAGCCGCTAAGTGATAGAAAGTAAGTCAACAGGTCTGATGAGTCCGATTAGAGAAACAAACTGGTTGTGTGGTGGTCGTGTATGATCACGGACTAGTTGGGATAAGTCGCGACCAGTAGACCAGATATGAGCTGGTCGTAAGTGACTACCACCTGATCGGGGATCATTACAACCTGATTGTGACTAGATACGAGCTGGCGTAACGGGTCAAGAACAACTCGTGCATTTCTCTCTCCTTTTGTGAACCAGCTGGGAGCCATTAAACGCTACATAAATTTCAATTAATTGGTTAAATTGTCATTTACCGGTTATTTAATTCAGGTTCATTGTATCAATTACTAGAAGGTTCATTGTATCAATTACTAGAGAGCAAATGATTTGACCCTACAAGGGTCTAGAGACGTCTAGAATAAACAAAAGAATAATTTTTCTATCTTGAATTGTACTGTGATGTTGAGTTGTTGTACCACGGCAACCTTCCTCCTCGGTGTGCACGAGGAAGGGAGAAGATCGACTATCTACGAAGTGTTGTCACAGAGAGTACTTGAACGGGGCGGCAATAAGGTTTCTGGACAGGGCGACCGCTCGGCTTCTTCTTAATCCACTTCTATGATCGCGTCAATGCTACTTCTGTTCTTCATCAAGCCCGACTGTAAGTCGTTTGTGTGACAGATCAACTCTATTAAATTATGTTCTTGAGTATATTTCGAAGTACAATATATTATATTGACTGATGTTAGTAGTGATTTATGTGTCTCTAGTTATTAGTGGTATCTGCCTCGTAATAAAATATGGATTTAAAATATCAAGACACTTGTAACATCACCTTCAGCGTAGCCGGATCAACTCCAACTCGCCTCCACCTTAATTTCGTGTAGTGCCTGTGCCTCTGGTTCGCCACCGCCACCCTTTGCCGGAATGGAGAGGCACGTCGACGCGACGGCATGGGAGGAGCGGTGGAGGGACAGAGCTAAGCTGGCTAAGGTTTTGGGTTGGGGCGAGATGAGAATTGTTGGATCTAGATTCAACGGCTTGGGAAGAAATCAACCGATGACAACCCGTTTCTCAATTTGATCCATAAAACTCTTAACAGCAAATCGATGAGAACCCAGCCCATGCGTGTATGGCATGTATGTCACACCATTGGGTTGGGCGTTATCAACGCCGGCCAACGGCCGGGGATGAATGCAGTTGGAGTGAGTCGATCGGGAAAGTGTGGAGTGGGCGGCCGGCCGGAGCGCCGGAAAGGGAGGTGTGCGTTACTCCCATGCATTCCCACGGGCCACGAGAGAGACCCGGCATCGCCTCGCTGGCTCATTGCATCCACATCGCACGCATCGCCTACTTGGTGAAGCCATCGACTCACTCTGAACTCCAACTCTATCGTATCCGATGTCCTGAAGACTCTCGAGACTGAAGTACGTTCGAATCGAGCGGCGTGACAAGAAACCAAAGGATCCTTGGCTACTTCACCGGCCGGCCGGCCGGCGCGTCGGGAGAGGCCAGCTATAGATCCATGGCGGCGGCTGCAGCGAGGGCGCGCGCGCGGCCATCGTCGCCGTCTCTCCTCCCCGGTGTGTACGCGCACGTTCATGCAATATTTCCCATCTGAGATATCTATACATGCATGCTCTCCGCCGGAAGAAAATCTGATGGGGATGGGTCTCGCGCGAGGTTCTACACCACCAGCCGTTGGTTTTGTTGATGTATGTCGAGCCAACAGTAATATGGATAGATAGATTCGAATGGAAAGTCTTCAGAAGCATCAAATTAAAAGTATCTTGCGAGTCTACAAGGAAACTTCAGGGATCGATCGGGGGATCGGACTGCATGAAATCTGTTCCTGACGATCGATGCGATTTCGCAGGGATTCTCATGATCGATGCCTACAGTACTTGCCACCTGTGAGCCGTTCATGGCTGATCGTGCGGCCTGTACCGTTGCTTGCTACGGCCCAAAACTCTTCTATACTTGTCTTACGATTAGATGACATAATTGTTTTTTTTTTTTTGCAGCATCTGTTCTTTTCGTTTTTGCTTATGTTTGCTTTTTCTTCTTGAATTGGTGTGTCAAGTAGTATAAAACCCTTTGGGGGAACATATATAGACTTGTATGTGAAAACGAAACATGGGAGGAAATCTAGCAAGAGGGAGAGGAAGATCGACAAATTAATTTTACATTTTTCAAATATCTGAAACATTCTCTCCATGTCGTTAGCAAGGCTGATGCATGGCTAATTTTACGACATACCGTTGGATACTTGATTACTATGCAGGTGGAATAATTAAACAAGACATCGATCAAATTTAATTAGTTAGCTGCGTTGCATGTGTTCGTGTCTTGTAACAAAACATGCAACATTTCAGCTAGCACATGAGAAAATCTTTATGCCTGTGTTACATCTGCTACTGATGCCAATATATATATTTGTAGGTTTGATCAAGAGCGCATTGGTGCTTGTTCTGGGATCCGTGGCCGGGTTGGTGTACCAGGCGATCCAGCCTCCGCCGCCGAGGATCTGCGGGAGCCCGGGAGGCCCTGCTGTGACATCAACCAGAGTGAAGCTCAGAGACAGGAGGCACCTCGCCTACCTCGAGTCCGGCGTGCCGAGACAGACGGCCAAGCACAAGATCATCTTCGTCCATGGCTTCGACTCGTGCAGACACGACGTCCTCCCTGTCTCCCAGGAGATTCTCGAGGAGCTGGGCGTGTGTTTGATCTCCTACGACAGACCGGGCTACGGCGAGAGCGACCCTGACCCGTCCAAGAGAGAGAGGAGCAACGCCTTGGACATTGAGGATCTCGCCGACCAGCTCGGCTTAGGAGACAAGTTCTACGTCATTGGCTTCTCCATGGGAGGCGAGATTGTGTGGAGCTGCCTCAAACACATCCCGCACAGGTAGGTGGCGTTTAATTGATCATGCAGTGTTAGTATGGCTTGGCATTTAATTTTTGGGGTCAGGCTTGCCGGAGCGGCGCTGCTGGCGCCGGTGGCCAACTTCTGGTGGCGCGGGTTCCCGGCGAACGTGTCGCGGCAGGCGTACGACGCGCAGCTGCCGCAGGACCGGTGGGCGGTCGCCGTCGCCCACCACGTGCCGTGGCTGACGCACTGGTGGAACACCCAGAAGTGGTTCCCTCCCTCCAGCATCATTGCCCACAGCGGCCGCATCATCTCACCACCGGACTTGAAGGTCATCTCCAAGCTCGGCGCCGCCGCTCGACCCCCACCACCTTACAGGGTACTAGAAACAATTAATCGTCCTCAATTATCTCCACTTAATGACCATTTTAGTTTGGTGTTATGCAGTGATCTTTGTAATGGTTGCTGTGTGTTTGCAGGCTCAGGTGAGGCAACAGGGGGAGTTCGAGACGCTGCACCGGGACATGATGGTCGGCTTCGGCAAGTGGGACTACAGCCCGCTGGAGCTGCGCAACCCGGTGCCGGACAAGGAAGGCGCGGTGCAGCTGTGGCACGGCGCGGAGGACCTCGTCGTGACGCCGACCATGTCGCGCCACATCGCGCGGGAGCTCCCGTGGATCCGCTACCGCGAGCTGCCGGACGCCGGGCACCTGTTCCCGCTCGCCGGCGGCATGGGAGACCTCATTGTCGAGTCGCTCCTGCAGGGAGAGCGCTAGCTAGCTAGGCGCGTCATGTTTTTACACTAGTCATTATACTTTAATCAACTCTTCATAATGACAGGTTCATCGCGTCGATCGGAGGCTTTGCATTGGGTTCGGGTTGGAGGCCGGGCTCTCCTCGTGCTTCCACTGCTCACACGCTGAATTACAGACTTTGCAATGCTTAGCTCCTGTGTTTCTTAAAGAATTTTTAGCAGTACAGCTGCAATTCAACCATTTAGCAAACAGCTCTATTGTAGCTTCTTCGAATGCCAAAGCATCCATAAAATCGGGTTGTAATAAGACCACGCTTAGAAAAACCTTTCGAAGTAAAAAAGATAATTTACTCCGCTATCCTTTATTGAAACGTGTCATGTCCGGCACGCAGCAGCAAGCAGCAACAGCGAGGACCAAAAGGATGAAATTATTTCATGATCAAATCTACAATCCTACAAAGTACAATACTTCTACATTCTCAACACGAAAGTTCAATGTATCAAGCGAACAATAATATAGAATTACAATCCTTCCGGAAGTCCCGTGACTGAATCAATCAATGCTTGGTTTTTGTCTGCAACAATCTTTGGGCCAGTTCCAAGCCTGCTGCAGATGAAGTAGCTAACATCGCCCTTGAATTTTTGGTTTGGCATCTTCATCTCTGGAGGCGCTGGAAGGGCCTCGATGTCTTCTATGGATTGCAATCCAGCATCACTTATAATTGATTTGTCGCCAACCATATAGCTGCCATGATCATGCTTGTCAGATAGAATCATAGGTAGCTTTGCAGTATATTCGGCAACAAACAGGTTTAATCGTGAAAATATCAAACACACCTGCTCAAATCATTATCTTGTGGAGGGAAATAGTATAAGAGCCTCTGAAGGAGAAGGGTTGCGGTTTTGCGGTTTGGTGCAATAAGGACTGCATTAGGCCCAGCGTCGAAGGTGTAGGCAACCTGCTATTAGACAAGTTCATACCGAATTAGAAATCTAACAACACAAAAGGCTGTTTTGTCCGCACTCAGAAATGGTTTCAGTATCAGATCAAGTGCATCAGCAAGTACCAATGATCTTCCAGTATGGATGAGATGTATATCAGACAACACAAACAATTTAAGTAATAGCACCAGGATTGCAATGAAAAAAAAACTGCCTTTGGTACCTCCAACTTTAGATGCTAACCTGATATCTTAAAATCTAAAGCTCCGGAGTATAATACCAACGGTAATAGTTCACGTCTTCATGGACCATTAGAACCTTACTCAATATTTTACTATTCCAAGAAATATCTTAAAGATATTGCCAAAGTTCACTCTTGAAGTTAAATTGCTCGACCGAATGATGCAAGCCATACATGTATTGGTCAGCAGTAAAACTGCCTGTACTGCCATATTCAACAAAGTGTAACCAACCCTATTTGATGGTGTGTCTATTGGAGCAATACCAGTAGGGTAGCACAACAGAATTGACTATATATTAGATTCCTAGGCAGCATGGCTAGAGTTAAGAATAGTAACAAAAAAGATAAAAGATGCTAAATGATAACAGAATATACCTGTGGGGTTCCTTCCGAGTGGTTCCACTTTTCCACAAGGCTAATTATCCTGCAACGGGTTGAGACAACAATTCTTAACTCTGGGATTTCAGCAGGGATAGAATCCCAAAACAAAGCAATGCTAAAAAATACCTGTGTGATGTATCATTCATATAGAAGATGGGAGGACTCGTGTCCAAACATACGGCATGGAACTGGTTGCTATCTGCACAAGTTAACCTGGCAAAGGATTCAAAATCACGATTCTTGATAGCCTCTTCCATTTTCAACACCCGATTTGGCACTACAGTCTGGAACATAAGAACAAGCAGTGCAGTGCACAATAAGAGCAGGAAAAAAGAAGTTCCAGTCATAGCAACAGTTCAATTGCTAAAACAATTGATAGTGTTCCAGAACAGTGGAAGGATAAAATAAGAATTTATTTCAAAAGTGCAGCTACAACAATTATGAATCCTCAATGATTCTTGAAACACAAAAGCACAAGTTAAAGGTGAAAAATAATCACCTGAGCCCTGTGTTGCAAGAGGAGACTTGTTTCAACACTGTCTCGCATCCCACTTGTGCTACTCGTTTCCTTCTGCTTTGAACTGACCTAATTCCACAAAGCAATATGGAAAGTATTTATTTAAGATGTCAGATACAGCACAATAGGATTGGGATAAAACATGACAAAGTCACAAAGAGTTATTATGCCAATTTTCAGTATTGCTGTTAATGAAGACACAACACAATGAGCAGAATACTATGATATACTATATGTAGTATGAGGTCATGTGGAATATAGATCACATACCACTGCTATGATAATAACAAGATCACTCCAATGTGTCTCATCAGCAAGCTGTACTGCAATACTGCCACTTCCATCATCATTCTGCAAGCATAGAATCAGACTTCACTGAATCGTTATTCAATAGAAAAACATGCATTTAACCAAGGCCTAACAATCCGATCACTTACTTTTCCCATACACCATTTCACAAATCCACCATATATACTGCGGCATGCGCTTCCAGACCCTTGCCTGCATTGAAGTTTGCCAGAGGTAAGTATAATTAAAAAGAGGCAAGTCGATTAGCCTATTAATAATTTGTAAAATTGGAGAACAATCCTTGCACCATCTCAACCAGCAAACAGCATGAACAGGACAGAGCACAGGGGTGGAACTATATCAATAACATTAACAGACCTTGCTACTGAAGAAAGTTCTCCATAATCTTCCTTCACATTCATTAGCTTTCCGAGGGTGAAAACTGCAAACAACATTCAGATAATAGATGTTGTACTCTGATACATGGTTTAAGAAAGCAAGAACCTGTTTAGAAATGTTTATGAGCAACTAAGATAAATAATATTGAACCATCAATTTGGTCTTGGAAAGTGTTATCAAATTTCAAGATATAAAATAAAGGAATTGATATTTCATACAAAAGAAGCATGCTGAGCAGCTTTTGTCAAACAGGAGGAACAATATTAGGGACCACACATTAGCATTGGTCAAATAAGACAGCAGCCACAGTGGAGCAGTATTATCGTGGACTTGCAAGATTAACCATTTCTTCAATCCTAACAGAGCTATAACAGAGAGGCAAAGCAAGCACAAAGAAAATACTTTCTGCTTTTTCATGTTTCAATGCTTCTATAGAATCAAATATAATGCTAGTAATTTGAACAAAATAAAGTGCAAAGAAGTAAGCCAGGACCACAGAATCTTTTAGGTACCTTGACACAATTAGAGTACTGCCCTAATTATAAACATGCAGGTGTATTCAGAAAGGTAACAGGCAAATCTCAAGCATATAGCCTAAACAAAGAAAGCTTGGAGAAAGGTAACAAGGCAAATTTCAATGCTGTGTATCATATTTATATTTGGGAATGGATGGAGTATCATGATATCAGAATTAGGAGACTTTACCAAGACAAGCAAAGCCGGCAGCCGAAGATGCCAAACCAGCAGCGGTTGGGAAGTTGTTGTACGACGCTATATGGACATGCAACTTCTCCCAGTCCTCTTTCTTGATCCTGATCCCCTTGTTCTCATCCTCGATATCACGAGCCCGTTTCCGGATCTCCCTCAGGCAGTTCTGATATCTCCCGCCCGATAGTGAGATCTCCTGCTCAATTCCAAACCAAAAGGATATTTACATCATACTACCATCCTAAAGGACCATATTTTCTGAGTGACGTTCCATCCAATTAAAGCCCTACTCTATTATTCTATAACTGCCACTTAAGTCCAGCATTTGTCCATAGTCGCAACGCGACCCAGCAATACAGATGCTAGTGCAGACAAAATCAGAAAGGTGCTTTTCGTTAAATAATACGCGAAAATTTTGGAGCTCTGCCACTTGTATTTGTAAATGCAACTACTAGTAGCTTTCCAACAGATCCCTATCTAGATCTAAGCAACAGAGGTCAAATTTGATCGACACAACCGGCAAAATACTCTCCATCCTTAAACTAATGCTTGAGTTCCTACCCAAATCAGGGAGCTATCTCAAAACGGAAGATAAAATTCCTCCAAGAGAGGAAGCCGTGAGATCATTAGATAAACGCACTTTGAAGGATTAGCAGACAAACATCTAAACAATCGCATTCACATCAGTTGCAATAGGGGTCCCGAGTACGACGAACCTTGCCGTTGAGCCACATGCGGTCTGAGGGGAAGGATGGGCTGACGGCGACGGTGGTGGTGGCGGAGAGGTGGTCGGGGTCGAGGGTGACGCTGATGCTGTCGTTGATGGGGAGGATGAGCGCCTCGTCCCGCTTCCCCCAGTACTTGATCACCGCGATGTTGGTTGGCGACCGCCCCGTGGCCATGAGCACCCACTGCCCCTCCGCCGCCGCCATTGGATCCCTCACGGCCTAGGGTTTCGCGGGGTTTTGTGGGAGATCGGAGGGAGTGTTGGGCGGGGACTACGAGGAGGGGAGATCGGGAGGGAGTCTCAAACAACTGATGAAGAGCAGCGGCAGGGGAGGGGCCAGAGGGAGTAGTAACGAACAGGGAGGCCATATTTGCATGCACACCCTCCAATTATTCTCAATTGCGATAGCTGCTCTTTGTTTTTATTTTTATTTATTTTCCTTGTTATTCTGTTTGAGAAGTACTGGGAATTTCTGATTGCTTCAATCTTGTACAGTGCAAACTGTCTAAATTCATGGAGGCACTAGGAAGTCTAGGATACACTGCTGACATTTTATGTGGCTTTGCCCACAAGGTCAAGGATAAAATACTGCTTAGCTACTTGTGCATCACAAGGTAAGTACCTAGTTCAGGTAATTTCATTCTAACAACTTAACTACTTAGTTAATTTTGTTTTTAGGCTTCTTATTTGACTTAAAAGAAAGAAAGAAAATTCAAAGCCTAAATAAGGAGGTAATTTTTTTAACTGACTTATGAAAAGTTTAAACTTCCCAGCTTGTTGTGGAAAATTACCAGCACATGAGTAAATCTTTCCGTGCCTGTTTACTTGTGGAAAGCATCCTAGGACATATTTGAGGTCATAAATCCATAAATAATTACACTGCTCACGAAGGTAAAATTCATGTGGTTGCAACATTTCTAAATGAGAAGACATCGTACATCTAAATATGCAGAAAGCCGGAATGTGCATCCACAAGAAGAACGCAAAAATGTGCATTTATGTTCAGTCCTACCTCCCAGTCGTACCTAACTGATACAGTAGCACTGACCCATTAAATGTTTTTCTTTTCATTATTTGACCTATTAAATTGATGTGATGGGCGTACGGACTGAGAGAACCCGTGAGCTCCCAAAGCAGCCCGTGGGCTCGCCGTTGCGACAATGTTCGGTGACGGTGCACCATTGACTGTTGTTGTGTTTTTAAATATTATTTTACATGAATAATTACACTGCTTACGGTGTATTCGTCAAACCACCGAGGACAATGAAATGGGACGGTGACGACAGTTGACATCTATATTTGAATCTGCGTGTATTGTGTTGCGCTGTGATTTAATATGAAATTTTTTGTGGAATTGATTTAATGTGAAAAAATTTGTGAGATTTTTTTCTAGTGCACATGATAATACATTTGAAGCTAAAAGTGCTAGGTAAAAAATAAAATATATATATTAAAGAGTTTTAAATAGTATTGAAAATAATTTTTAATCCATTTTTACACTCCACTCACGCTCTCGCGAGAACCACGCCACGTCCGTGCCTCCTAGCATGGTTTCAGTCGTCCTTGGCTCCAAGGCATGACAATACCTTCTGTCATGCCCGGAGAATCGGACTCGGTCTAATCGTGCCCTAGGGACCCGAATTTCACACATGTCGTGTGACGGGGAGTTCGCCTCATAGGGTATAGTGAATAGTGCTATTTTTTGTATTAACATTGAGAGAGGACCAAAATTACTATTAGCGTGATAAATAGTGCCATATGAACCCTAAAAATAGAAATACGAAACATTTTTCAGTGATGGATAATTTGTTGTTGTACCTTATTGTGGAGTTCTTGCGTATATAAAGTTATAAATAGCTACTCTTATCGATTAGTTATTTGTCAATTAGGAAATGCTTCACGTATGACGCCCCGATCGCCCGCGCGTGCTTACGCCAAACCGCGGCCATGAGAATCTGCCCAGCCGCCCCTACTCCTCCGACTCCAATTGGCACGAGCGCCTCCGCCCACCTCCTCCTCCGACTGACCCTACACGCCGCCTCTGCATGTTGTGCCGCTGCAACACGTGCATCGTACGCACGTACAACAGAAAACATGTCCTGTGTATAGCAGCATCGTTGTCAAATTTGCCGCGTAGATAGGTGCATAAGAATAATATCATGTAACATTTCAAAATTGATCCAAACAATTATATTGGATGTGTTGTATTTAGATGAACACAATACTTGATCCAATATTCTAACGTTTTTGTTTTGAAAGGGCATTCCAACAAAATGGGTAAGATCACATCTCATGACTCTTGTGTCTTGTCTCAATCCACCCATTGGTCAATACTACTTAAGTGCATGTGAGTTGCTACGAAATATCTTGTGAATGTAACCATTTATCAATTAAGTAGATATAATATATCTCAATTCGTCGAGGCACGCGAAACAAGGCAGAAGAGGGGGCGGAGAGGAGAAAGTGACGCCCATCCAGAGCCGGCCGATGGAAGCGGCGATGGGCGCCTAGGCGGAGGCGCGCGAAGCAGAGCAAAAGAGCGGGGGTGTAGGATCAAGGATAACCGACTAGAAGGAGGTGAATATGAGTTTTTTAAAACTTTCAGCAAATTTATGAAACTAAGCAAGATAATCTTAACAAGACTCCCTATCACAAGATAAAAACTACAAATATAAATGCGATAAATAAGGACAAGAATTAACCACAATGAAGGTAAGGGATTTTTTCGTGAATAGCAAATAAACTAGCGAAAATTCGTAAGAAAACTCAAAAGACCAATCGAAGCTCTCTTGGCGTATGCGCTACCAAAGCCATGTTTTCCTTTTGGGATGATCAATCCTCTTGATCTCATGAGTCTTAAGCTTGCTATAGAACGACTCAAAGTTAGATCGAAAAGATTGACATTCTCCTCAATGACGGTATCCTTTATCTCCCACTCCATGGTGTTGATTGCGACCAAGAGGTGTGTGGTATTTTAGGCGAGAATATTCAATACCAACAACTTTCATCTGATTAATCACTTTTATTGAAGCGACTGAAAATGTCATCGATGCTCTCTCGAGGACGCATCTCGATTTTGTTATATTCACGCTTATAGATTGTTTGGCGTACTTTCTTGACTTGGAACGAACCCTCATGATAGGTTTTGAGAGTGTTCCAAATCTCGTGCACGGTCTCAAGATTGCAAATCTAATCATACTCCTGTCTACCAAACCCACCATACAAGAGGTTTTTAGCCTTATTGTTGTTAGCCAAAAGGGTTTCTGAAACCGGCGTAGTAACTTCGGGCACAACGAGCGGGATTCGAACAACCTCCCATGTAGCGTGTCATTCGCTCTCAAGGAAGACTCGCATGCGATTATTCTGATAGGCATAGTCGTGCCCATCGAAGATATGCTGCTTTGTGGAGTATCTATCCATCGCCAAGTTCAGTGACCGGTTAAGATCAAGATTGAACTAACCGGGCTCTGATGCCACTTGTTGGATCGAAAAGGCGATTAGGGGGGGTTGAATAGGAGCACGATCACTTTTTCACAAAAAAAAATGGATTCAACACAAATATCACTCCAGTAGATATGGAAGCTATGAAGATCAGTATATCAGTACAGCGGAATACTAATATTGAATCCAATTTAAACCCCTAAGCAATACGACAAAATCAACAAAGATTAAAGCAAATCAATGCATCGGGCGGTCGATCATTGTGTCCTCAAGTGATCGGACCGATGACTGCCGGTCGGCCGGTGACTCGGGCGATCGACCGCGGCACTCAAGAACGAGCGAAATAGCGAGATGTGAAGTTGAAAATAGATGAAACTTTTGATTTACAACTCCAAACTTGATGAAACTTGGAATACACCTTCTCTACGATATCAGGAACCTATTCCAATCAAATATTGTAATAATTCTTGGAAGAATAGCGATCATTTTCCGTTTGATTGAAGAAACGTTCAAAAGCGGGTCGAAACGAAAACTTGATCCAAAATCATGCTCATGGGTGATTGATGATCAAGATGATCCTACGTATGTTCCCACATGTCACAGCAAGCTATATCACGTGGAGAATTCAATCAAAAACTCGTGGATCAATGAAAGACTCAAAATCATCAAATATAGAGAAAGAATGCAATGAGACAAAATATTGATCAAATTTTCCTTTGATTGATTGATATGATATGGGCTTACAACAACCTCTCCATCAATGGAGGACAATGCTCAATCCAAGAGCATAAAAATCACATCAAACTATCAAGAACCCTAGTCTCTACAAAAGCTCTCCTTAAGAAAATTAGGGTTTACAAAAGCAGACAAAAGAGGCGAAGCGGTGGTGACCACCTCCTCCCCTATTTATAGTGGAGGCTTAGACCTTCTAAAGTTTGACTCAATTGGGCTCCGTTAAGGCCCAAAACAAGCGGGACACATACGCACGCATTTTAAAGCGCGTCTTTAACACCCTTGACCTAATTAGCTACACCTTGCGCCATCTTGCGCCTCGGATTAGCCAATAGGTCACATTTGTCCATCTTGCGTCACTCTTGAGTTCATTGACCTCACTTTGGCATCGTCGATCGTTACGGACCTCATTTATCCAAGCCTAGTCCGATCATCCTCGCCGTTGACCGTCGTTGACCACCAAGCAACCTACACAACAATAGACAAGTAAACGAAATTGAAAACAAGTTCTTCACAACTTGACCCATGTTAGTCAAAACATGCATCATACAACATATATGCCCTCAAACTCATTACTTTGACATAACAATCGAATATCGCGCCAAGGCGGCGACGATCCAAGTGAAAACCGGTCAGACCGCCCCTAGGGCCGGTCTGACCGCCCACCCTGGCCGGTCTGACCGCCACCTATTGGCCGGTCAGACCGCCAGTAAAGATTTAGCCGAATTTCCTCTCTAGAAAATCGAAACATATTGGAATTTTCAAATCAATAGAACTTTTGACTGGAGACTCCAAAAATTATAGGACCAAGTGCAATAGAATCTCCTATCTTGCTACACACCCTCTATTTTTGGCCCAGCTCAAAATCTCACTTCTCAAAGTTGACCGGTCCGACCGCCGCTATGGCCGGTCGAACCGATCTTGGACCAGTCTGATCGTCGCCCTGGCCGGTCAGACGGTTGAGACCTGACAGTCCTGAAACTTTGTCGAAAACACGTGGTTGCAACATTTCTAACTGAGAAGACATCGTACATCTAAATATGCAGAAAGCCGGAATATGCATCCACAAGAAGAACGCAAAAATGTGCATTTATGTTCAGTCCTACCCTCCCAGTCGTACCTAACTGATACAGTAGTACTGACCCATTAAATGTTTTTCTTTTCATTATTTGACCTATTAAATTGATGTGATGGGCGTACGGACTGAGAGAACCCGTGAGCTCCCAAAGCAGCCCGTGGGCTCGCCGTTGCGACAATGTTCGGTGACGGTGCACCATTGACTGTTGTTGTGTTTTTAAATATTATTTTACATGAATAATTACACTGCTTACGGTGTATTCGTCAAACCACCGAGGACAATGAAATGGGACGGTGACGACAGTTGACATCTATATTTGAATCTGCGTGTATTGTGTTGCGCTGTGATTTAATATGAAATTTTTTGTGGAATTGATTTAATGTGAAAAAATTTGTGAGATTTTTTTCTAGTGCACATGATAATACATTTGAAGCTAAAAGTGCTAGGTAAAAAATAAATATATATATATATTAAAGAGTTTTAAATAGTATTGAAAATAATTTTTAATCCATTTTTTACACTCCACTCACGCCTCTCGCAGAACCACACCACGTCCGTGCCTCCCTAGCATGGTTTCAGGCCGTCCGTGGCTCCAAGGCATGACAATACCTTCTGTCATGCCCTGGAGGGGTCGGACTCGGTCTAATCTGTGCCCTCGGGACCCGAATTTCACACATGTCGTGTGACGGGGAGTTCGCCTCATAGGGTATAGTGAATAGTGCTATTTTTTGTATTAACATTGAGAGAGGACCAAAATTACTATTAGCGTGATAAATAGTGCCATATGAACCCTAAAAATAGAAATACGAAACATTTTTCAGTGATGGATAATTTGTTGTTGTACCTTATTGTGGAGTTCTTGCGTATATAAAGTTATAAATAGCTACTCTTATCGATTAGTTATTTGTCAATTAGGAAATGCTTCACGTATGGCGCTTGATCGCTCACGTGCTTACGCCAAACCGCGCCATGAGAATCGCCAGGTAGCCCTACTCCTCCGACTCCAATTGGCACGAGCGCCTCCGCCCACCTCCTCCTCCGACTGACCCTACACGCCGCCTCTGCATGTTGTGCCGCTGCAACACGTGCATCGTACGCACGTACAACAGAAAACATGTCCTGTGTATAGCAGCATCGTTGTCAAATTTGCCGCGTAGATAGGTGCATAAGAATAATATCATGTAACATTTCAAAATTGATCCAAACAATTATATTGGATGTGTTGTATTTAGATGAACACAATACTTGATCCAATATTCTAACGTTTTTGTTTTGAAAGGGCATTCCAACAAAATGGGTAAGATCACATCTCATGACTCTTGTGTCTTGTCTCAATCCACCCATTGGTCAATACTACTTAAGTGCATGTGAGTTGCTACGAAATATCTTGTGAATGTAACCATTTATCAATTAAGTAGATATAATATATCTCAATTCGTCGAGGCACGCGAAACAAGGCAGAAGAGGGGGCGGAGAGGAGAAAGTGACGCCCATCCAGAGCCGGCCGATGGAAGCGGCGATGGGCGCCTAGGCGGAGGCGCGCGAAGCAGAGCAAAAGAGCGGGGGTGTAGGATCAAGGATAACCGACTAGAAGGAGGTGAATATGAGTTTTTTAAAACTTTCAGCAAATTTATGAAACTAAGCAAGATAATCTTAACAAGACTCCCTATCACAAGATAAAAACTACAAATATAAATGCGATAAATAAGGACAAGAATTAACCACAATGAAGGTAAGGGGATTTTTCCCGTGAATAGCAAATAAACCAGCAAGCGAAAATCCAGAAGAAAACTCAAAAGACCAATCAGAAGCTCTCTTGAGCGGGTCTGCTACCAAAGCCATGTTTTCCTTTTTGGGATGATCAATCCTCTTGATCTCATGAGTCTTAAGCTTGCTATAGAACAGCTCCAAAGTAAGATCAGAAAGATTGACATTCTCCTCAATGACAGTATCCTTTATCTCCCACTCCATGGTGTTGATTGCAGCCAAGAGGTGTGTGGTATTTTTAGACTGAGAATATTCAATACCAACAACTTTCATCTGATTAATCACTTTTATTGAAGCGACTGAAAATGTCATCGATGCTCTCTCCAGGACGCATCTCGATTTTGTTATATTCACGCTTATAGATTGTTTGGCGTACTTTCTTGACTTGGAACGAACCCTCATGATAGGTTTTGAGAGTGTTCCAAATCTCGTGCACGGTCTCAAGATTGCAAATCTAATCATACTCCTGTCTACCAAACCCACCATACAAGAGGTTTTTAGCCTTATTGTTGTTAGCCAAAAGGGTTTCTGAAACCGGCGTAGTAACTTCGGGCACAACGAGCGGGATTCGAACAACCTCCCATGTAGCGTGTCATTCGCTCTCAAGGAAGACTCGCATGCGATTATTCTGATAGGCATAGTCGTGCCCATCGAAGATATGCTGCTTTGTGGAGTATCTATCCATCGCCAAGTTCGATGGCCCGGTTAAGATCAAGATTGAACTAACAGGGCTCGATGCCACTTGTTGGATCGAAAAGGCGATTAGGGGGTTGAATAGAACACGATCACTTTTCACAAAAAATGGATTCAACACAAATATCACTCCGATAGATATGGAAGCTATGAAGATCGATATATCGATCTGTTGGAATACTAATATTGAATCCAATTTAAACCCCTAAGCAATACGACAAAATCAACAAAGATTAAAGCAAATCAATGCACTGGCGGTCGGACATTGTGTCATCAAGCGGTCGGACCGATGACTGCCGGTCGACCCGATGACTCTGGCCGGTCGACCATGGCTGAAAACGAACGAAACAACCGATGTGAAGTTGAAAATAGATGAAACTTTTGATTTACAACTCCAAACTTGATGAAACTTGGAATACACCTTCTCTACGATATCAGGAACCTATTCCAATCAAATATTGTAATAATTCTTGGAAGAATAGCGATCATTTTCCGTTTGATTGAAGAAACGTTCAAAACTGGGTCGAAACGAAAACTTGATCCAAAATCATGCTCATGGGTGATTGATGATCAAGATGATCCTACGTATGTTCCCACATGTCACAGCAAGCTATATCACGTGGAGAATTCAATCAAAAACTCGTGGATCAATGAAAGACTCAAAATCATCAAATATAGAGAAAGAATGCAATGAGACAAAATATTGATCAAATTTTCCTTTGATTGATTGATATGATATGGGCTTACAACAACCTCTCCATCAATGGAGGACAATGCTCAATCCAAGAGCACGAAAATCACATCAAACTATCAAGAACCCTAGTCTCTACAAAAGCTCTCCTTAAGAAAATTAAGATTTACAAAAACAGCAAAAGAGACGAAGCAGAGGTGCAGCCACCTCCCTCCCCTATTTATAGTGGAGGCTTAGACCTTCTAAAAGTTTGACTCAATTGGGCTCCCGTTAAGGCCCAAAACAAACGAGACACATACGCACGCATTTTAAAGCGCTGTCTTTAACACCCCTTGACCTAATTAGCTACACCTTGCGCCATCTTGCGCCTCAGATTAGCCAATAGGTCACATTTGTCCATCTTGCGTCACGCTTGAGTTCATTGACCTCACCTACCA
The DNA here is from genome assembly GCA_036346395.1 of Hsuehochloa calcarea. Lineage (NCBI taxonomy): Eukaryota > Viridiplantae > Streptophyta > Magnoliopsida > Poales > Poaceae > Hsuehochloa > Hsuehochloa calcarea. The sequence continues at coordinate 69,183,411 of CM070593.1, read as the reverse complement.
TCGTCGATCGTTCTGGACCTCAGCTATCCAAGCCTAGTCCCGATCATCATCGCCGTTGACCGTCGTTGACCACCAAGCAACCTACACAACAATAGACAAGTAAACCGAAATTGGAAACAAGTTCTTCACAACTTAACCCATGTTAGTCAAAACATGCATCATACAACATATATGCCCTCAAACTCATTACTTTGACATAACAACCGAATATCGCCGCCAAAACGGGCGACTATCCAAGTGGCCCAATCGTCGACCGCCCCTGTGGGTGATCGATCATCCCTTCTGGCCGGTCTGACCGCCACCTATTGGCCGGTCAGACCGCCAGTAAAGACTTAGCCGAATTTCCTCTCTAGAAAATCGAAACATACTGGAATTTTCAAATCAATAGAACTTTTGACTGGAGACTCAAAAAATTATGGGACCAAGTGCAATAGAATCTCCTATCTTGCTACACATCCTCTATTTTTGGCCCAGCTCAAAATCTCACTTTTGAAGTTGACCGGTCCGACCGCCGCTATGGCCGGTCGAACCGATCTTGGACCGGTCTGACCGTCGCCCTGGCCGGTCAGACGGTTGAGACCTGACAGTCCTAAAATTTTGCCGAAAATACGTGAAACGGCAAACTATTAATGCCATTGCCAATTGTCACATCATCATAAGATCTAGAGCATATCCCCATGATATCCACAATCTCCCCCTTGATGAATACATTGGCAATAATCCAGAAAATATAATTTGGAGGTTTGAAAAGTATAATACTTTTGTTTTTGCACAAAGACACAACTTGGTCCATAAGCAAGAGAAAGCAATGGAAATGACCAAGCTGGCATTAGAATAGCATAGGCAAGTGAGACAAGGCAAAAGAAAGCATAAAAACTTTAAATTCTAGAAAAGAGTAAAAAATCTCACTTAAGGTTCATATGAAAGAACAATTGCTCAATTGACCTATGATCATTGTGAGGATAAATAAATGCAATTCAAGTTCAGAAAGGTCAATAAGACAATAAGAATGCAATTCAAAAACTCCCCCTCACTATGATCCTCAGATTTCATAAAATTTCAAATTCTCCCTCTTTTATCATTTTTATATATCTTCTCCCCCTTTGTACAATAATAATATATCTTCTCCCCCAACATTGAAATATCTTCTCCCCCTTTGTACAATATATATATATATATATATATATATATATATATATATATATATATATCAATAGTAGCATACTCTCCAACATCTCACGATGTGACTATAGCGAGACACTTAATGCACCTGAAAGAGCCGTTGGAAACTAGGTACGGTACTACCGCCATTGATCATGCGGTAGTTTCGATGTTCGGTCGTTCCGCTCAACCCATGGTGGTACAACCGATTACTTTGCAGTTCTAAAAATACCGCATACTGGAAATAACGTACCGCTTCAAAACTTCGGTTGCACCGAGATGCGGTAGTTCCGCTCAAAGAATGACGGTACTACCATATTTCCAAAAGAGCAAATAAAACGCAAAAATGTGTCTCTCTGGAAAATACGTACAATAATTTTTTGGTTCATTTGAGGTGTGGTAGTTCCGCTCAAAGAATGCTGGTACTACGCACTTCCAAGAGAGCAAATAAAACCCAAAAAGATGTCTCTCTGGAAAATACGTACAACAATTTTTTTGGTTCATCCGAGGTGCGGTAGTTCCGCTCAAAGAATGCCGGTACTACCGTACTTCCAAGAGAGCAAATAAAACCCCAAAAGGTGTCTATCTAGAAAATACGTACCTCACGTTTTCGGTTCATCCGAGGTGCGGTAGTTCCATCATGGGAATACCGGTCATACCGCAGTGCGGTAGTTCCGCTGACAACACGTCGGTACTACCGATTATACTCAGAAAACAAGATTGGCTTTTTAAAACAAGTTCGGAGTGCATGCGTAATCCATTTTCCACAAGACCATGTTATCAAGCTACTAGACATGATCCCTCTTAATAGTACGATATTTAACCTATAATCCGGTCTACCACCATTTTCACCTTAGACCGGTAAAATAAAAAAGGATCCTAGACTAATTGTACATTGACTTTGAATCTTTAGCATACATGTCCAACTTGTCGAATTCATCACTGGAATCAAAACCTTATAAATACTCGATAAACAAGTTAGTCCTATATTCATATATCATCATTAATTACCAAAATAATTTTTAGAGGCCTAGATGCTTTCAGGGGGGTGGAAGTGAGGGTGGAGAGGAGGAGAAAGCATAGACGGCGTCGCAGGCGACACCGGGAGAGGAGGAGCAAGGAGCGTACATTGCAAGGAGATAGTTTGCTGATAACGTGACTCATATGTCACTAGAGAGGGACATGGGTAGAAGGTTGGGGAGGACGGACCACTACCAACTCTAATTTTTAAATAGTAAAGATACATGGAGCCACATTTTATCTACCACTTCATTTTGATCATTGGTTATTTGCTTGAAGCAATGAAAATTGGATTTCTTTTCAGAGGAATTGAACAATTGGATTCAATGAAACCCTTAACTGTGTTTTCATTTTTACTGCGGTAAATCTCATTTATACAGCCAAAAAGTACTTGCAATTTGGGACAAAAATTATACAGAAAATGGTGCTATGAAACTATAAGTCTGCAACTAAAATGCCCTGCATTGACCAACGGTCAAAGTGTCCGAATATGCCCTCGTGCCTAAAACGACCCTAGGCAGCGTAACGTAAATACGAACTCCACGTCTCCACCCGCGACCCGACCAAAGTCTGCACCCGCTTTTGCATTTCCGCCGACTACCCCTGCCCCATCCGCCGCCACACGTGCTCCCACCCCTCGCCGCCGGCGACCTCAAGCTCTAGGGTTTTGTTCCCACCCCTCCCCGCCCACCAATTCGCTAAATCTGCGAAGGTTTCGATCCCAATTAGACACCTATTGGCCAATTTGGAGCGCTCTCCTGTCGAATTGGCCGTCTCGATTGGCGGAATTCCCAGGCCTTTATGTAGCTTGGGGGGACGAGCCGACGCCGTGAGCCGGCTACCATGGCGGGAAGCTCGAAACCCGACGTCGCTGGGAGCTTCCGCGAGGGCTCGCAACTCTCCGCCGCGGGCACGCCGAGGGTGCTGACGGAGCCGCCGTCGCTGGCGCAGTACCTCTCGCTGGAGCCTTTCCCCGTCGGCGACCACAAGCAATCGCGCACTGCGGATCTGCGGCGGGTGCTCGGTGTCACCGTGGAGGCGGAGCAGTCGTTCGGGCAGGTGCAGACCAAGCCGCTCCCGTCCATAGCCTCCGAGGAGCTCAAGCGGATCCGTGGAGGCGTCGTGGAGGCGTCGACCAGAGCGAAGTTCGTACTGCTCCTGTGCATTCCTATCTATTCCCCCCATTGCTTAATAACTTACTTGTGAGCGTTGAAATGAGGTGCAGGGAGAGAGCCAAGTCGTTGCAGGAGTCAATTCAGAAGCTGGATAAATATCGGAACGTTGTCACACGGAGGCGGCCAAGGAGTGAGGGTGCGACGGAGAGGTCATCAGGGGGCGGGTCGGGTTCTCTGAGGATGGGGGCTCAGAACAGTGGAGAGAATCCCGGACAGAGGCTGGAGGAGAGGGCTAAGAGTGCAACAACAAGCAAGCGTGCTCGTTCGTCGCTAACAGCAGATGCACGGGTTTGTACTTATGCTACTTTACCATTGCTTTCTGTGATTCCATTTTGCTTGTATCACTGTCTTCATTGCTGTAATTAGTTGAGTTGGTACTATGGGATTTGGACACTAGAATTAGAGGTTGCAGTGTTACTCCAATCAAATGAATTGGTGTGAACTGGTAATTGGGCATACCAGTGTGCGTGGTTAAATCACATGCAGTAACAGGTCATGGAAGTGCTCTGGTCTTGAATGACCAATCTTCCTAAACTTTTCTGTGTGCACTTGGGCCTAACTATTGGTGATGGTGTGATGCTTATCAAATTTAATGAAGGACATTGTGCAAACATAAGTGCCTGGTTGATTAATATCGAATGAATCTGTTTCCCCTTTTTCTTTGTTAGAGATGTCTCAAGATTGAGCAAAATTTTCATGTCATGCTTCTTTCCGGACTTCCCTTTTGTTGCCAAGTGCTAAACAAAATATACGACTCTGTAATTTTTTGCTGCCTGTTCAATTGTTAGACATGAGATCACATTTTTAGAATTTCTGTCTTTTGGCTATTATATCTCGTACTTGTTATGCCTTTATTGCGCAACCATCTGTCCTTTTATTTGACTCTTGGGCTGTATACTTCAGTTGGAAGTGCGTGGTAATGTTCCTACAAGGCAAGGTCCTTTGGCGGATACCGAGAAAAATTCCCCTTTGGAGAAGGAAAAAAGTTTTGTGAGAAATGTCAATGCCCCGTCTGGTTTTTCTGAAGACAAATTACGGGGCCTATCTCCTGGCGGTGAAGGATGGGAGAAAAATTGAAGCAGGCGCTCTGTTGGAACTATGCTCAACAGAGGCAATGATGTAGATCGAGATGTTAAACCATTAAGTCAACATAAATCAAACAATGAAATGCAGCATACGATCCAGTGATGGTCTTCCATTTAGGTAATTTTTGTACATTATCATCAACTTTGTTATCCGAAGGTAACATAGTTTTTCCACATACGTGAGCTTCAAATGAAACATATTTGAGATGTGAATATTTGGTTTAGTATACCATGGCTTTATAGGTCCAACGTTATATGGGGGTCCTATTTGCATGACCATGTTGAGTCATCTGAGCATTGAGGGGCACTCATCCTTACTCGAATTGTTGTTCGACAGACATGGAACTTCTGCTGGAGCATTAGGAGGTAGCAAGGCGGATGGAGGTTCTCAACAGAGTAATGCAGGCTCCCGGTATCTACCAAAGACAGACATAGATTCCACGTCTCTTCCAACTGAAAGAAGAGAGCGTTATGCTGGGCTAGACAAAGAACGAGTATTGGGAAAAGGAAACAAGTAAGCATAATGTTTGTGGAATTATTTTAGTAATACATGTTATGACACAAGCACACTGATTTGAATTTTCAGAACGTCTTTGTGCCGCTGGTTACTTTATTATGCACACACATATGTAGTTTGTTGATTTTTTTCTATAGTTCATGATATAAGTCTTTTTGGTTGTTTCTTCAATGTATGAGTAGTGATGTACTGCATCATTTTTCTGATGTTTTGCCTCCATCATGTATCCAGGGCACATACTTCTGAGGATATGCAACCTGGAACCTTAAGTCCTGTGACCAAGGGTAAAGCATGCAGAGCACCAAGAACCAGTTAAACTTGTCGTCATGAATTCATCATCTACTTTCCAACGCTCAGCTGGAGGAATTGATGAATGGGAAGAAGCACCATGCACAAATAAAGCCTCACCTTTGGGAGGCACCACAAATCGCAAGCGTCCCATGGCTGCAAGTGGATCTTCACCTCCTGTTGCTTGGGTGGGTCAACGCCCACAGAAAATGTCACGGACAAGAAGAGCAAATGTTGTTTCCCCAGTCTCAAATTTTGACGAGGCCCTATCTGAAGGATCACCACTTGATGTTGCTGTCAGACCAGCTGTAGAGTCGTCTGGCCTTTTACTTCCAAGGGGTGTAGCCAGTAATAATTCACAAGCTGTATCTAAAACAGATAATATTTCATCTCCAGCTGGTCTGTCAGAAAGTGAAGGATCTGCTGCTACTGAAAACAAGAAGGAGAAAGTCACAAATAGTGGTGACTTCGACAATGAGGGTGCAATTTCTGCCCATAATGCAACCGACTTAATTTTCTCGTCCAAGAAAAGCAGAATTCCGTTGAAAGAAGAACTTGAAGATGGCAGCATTAAATCGTCAAGGGAGGAGCGGAAGAGGTACCATGCATGTTAAAGGGTGTACATCCATGTCAAAAGAAAGTTGGACAGCACAGAAACAAGAAGGCTTCTAAAGAGCGGAAGACCTGTATCTGAAAAGAATGAAAGGTGCTTGATGATTGAAAATCTTTCAAGGAGGTTTACTTTATTTTGTGTCATATATAACTAATTATCTTCTTTTAATTGGTGCAGTAAGTTGGGCGCCCTCCAACAAAGAAAGGTTCGGACGAAAAGCATCATCTCGACACTCAGAAATTCTAAATTGTGGGTCCATAGATATAACAGGTCTTTTGAAAGACATTTTAATTTTCTAGTGAATGCCTTTCTTTTTTAGGAAGTCGCTCTTGACATTAAGCTGTTTGTTGTAGGCGAATCAGAAGATGACCGGGAAGAACTTATGGCTGCTGCAAATGCTGCCCGCAGTGCCATTGGTGTGCAATTGTGCATATGATAGTGATCTATTGAGCTGTAATTTTTTGTTTCATGATTGATAGCTTCCTTATCCTTTTCTGCAGTTGGTGCATATGCTGGCCCTTTTTGGAAGAAAATAGAACCAATGCTTACTTTCATCAGCTCTGAAGATTTATCTTTTTTGAAAAACCAGGTTGGACTCTATTTGCCTTTAGACGTTGGTATAGTTTGTTGTACCTGTTGCCTTGTGGGATGGACTTTCACTTACTGGAGTCTCTGGTCAGATTACGTTTTTGGAAGAGCTTGACACGGGCATGTCTAATATGCCTGATGAACATAAATTAACTGTATCAACTAACTGCAACGGGCCACTATCAATGGTACTTTTCCTTCTGTTACTACCTTAACATGACATATAATTTCAATAAATCCCTCAACTTTTGGTTTCTATCATATATCTACTCTGATCTGCAATCATATGAATTTGATAACCTTGTTTCATATATTCTTTTCATCTGCAAGGGGGAGCATGCATCCCTGGTTTTGCCTGCGGCTACTTCTTGTGTGTCATTGGAGCAAAGCAAAACAAATGGTGTTGGACCAAGAGAATCTATTGACATTTTGTCTCATAGTGATGAAAATCGCAGCACTGCGTCTCAAAAATTACAGCCACAAGGATTGTTTGGTGAAATGGCTCCTTTGACACATAGACTGCTCTCTGCTTTAATTGTAGAAGATGGTGATGACTTTTCTGAATGCAATGGTGTGCAAGGAGATATACTTCTCGAGTTCTCAAATGACTACCTTCCTTATGCTTCCAACAGGAACTTAGAGAATGAATTTGAAGCTAGTGCAGTAAAATCCAGTTTTGGGTTGAGCCCTGAATTCAAGCATTCAAACAATTATTCAGTGCATAACAGCATGTCCAACAGTTTCACAGATTCCAGCAATTTGAGGAGCTCATATAGTCAAAATTCCATTTGCAGTGAGAATATATCAGGCGGCATAAATTTTATGGTATACCCAGAAAACGACCCTTTGCATGAATTCATGCCACATATTTCACCGCAATATCAAAATCTTGGGAAAAAAATGTATTTACCATCATATGGATATCAGTATGGGCAGATGTCTTTGCATGACAGGACTTTGATTGAGTTGCACAGTATCGACATTTGTCCAGAGATGATACGATTCCTAAAACTCTACATTAATGATTAGTTTGTAAATTCAAAGATTATATGCTTCTTTGTTGTGTACCTGGTTATAGCTTTATATTCCTGGATCTCGAAACATCTCAAATAGCGTGAAACATGAAAATGCAGATCATATGTTTCTTTTGTTATCACTGACCTAGTCATTCTGGTTCTGTTCAAGGAAATCTTACATTTTTTTTATGTGACTGCAATAAATGTAGTTCCATTGAGACTGCATTCCTGATGTTTCTTGTGTCGTCACTGACCAAATCGTTCTGGTTCTGTTCAAGGAAATCTTACATTTTTTTATGTGACTGCAATAAATGTAATTACATTGAGACTGCATTCGTGATGTAATAAATGTAGTTTCCTGTTGGCAAGAAGGGGCCTAATGCATCAACGATGAAAGGAAATACTAAAAAATACGCACCATCTTAGGAGCTGCAAAATACTATGCTGTAATTTTGCATTTCCGTTTGACTTAATTTTCCTGGGAACTGGGAAGAGACCATCAATACCTTTTTTTACATGATATAAGTACGGATACCAGTCAGTTCATCTAGGAAAGGCAAACACTGAATATATGTTCGTGACCTGTTGGTGAAAACTGTAATTTGTTGAGGAACTCGAGGCATTGATGAGGGGAAAGCGTTAGTGCAGTGGGGTGGGGGTTGATCAGTTATTCAGTTGTGAGAGTGTTGGCCATTTTTATGTGTTGTGAGCCCCACTAGGTTGAAACAACCGCAAACATGATGCACATTCCTCTTATTACTGTACCAACAGTGTCTATTTCCGGGGAGAAAACGTACCTATTCTGTAGACAACATCATTGTTTTTTACTCTTTATCTGTGATTCTTGTATGTCTCCTTATTAACTGAAACGTCTTGGCAATTTTTTTCCCTTTGTTCAGCCACAGCTGGATGAGGGGGAGGATGAGGACATTAATAAAGTTATTTTGGAGCTGCAGAAAAGACTCTTTGAGCAGGTTATTTTTTGTACTCTTCTGATATAATATATATTCAATTTTGATCAAACTCAACAAATTACGATATCATTTTCTCTTGTGTTCACTTGAAGTTGCTCTCTCTCAATATAATACTGTAGGAGCTTCTCCTATTGTTTTCTGATAAAAAAAACTATGATCTCTCTCTCCTAGTCCCCTCTCTCTCTCTCTGTGTGTGTGTGTGTGTGTGTGTGTGTGTGTGACTATATGATGAATGTATATTTTCTTAAACTGGCATGGTTATTAATGTTAAGGATATAAGGGTATTTACGGTGTTTCCTATTGTACCAGAGTTTAGACTTGTGTTCCTTTGTACCTTATATATATTGCTCATTGGGCCTCTTCAATACATATAATATATTCATAACATGATATCAGAGCAAAGGTTAGGGTTAGGGTTACTGTAGCCACGCCGCCGGCTTCTAGCCTCCGCTACGCGCTGCCCCCGGGAGGACCGATCTTCGCTCTCGGGGGCAGCCTCTTGTCTCCGTCTGTGCTCTCCCGCCGAACTGCTGCTGTCTCGACGCTCTGTTCTTCATCTGCACCGTGCCCTGCACATGGCTCGATGACAAGCACGTCTTCTTCGGCAGGGTCTGGACGTCGTCGTCGAGGCCATCGAGAAGGTCGGTCCCGCAGCGGCTCCACCGCCAAGTCAGTCGTGGTCGCCGATTGCGATCGGCTCTCTAGATTCATCCACCCTACATGGTCCTCGTCAACCCCATCAGTCATCCGATTCTGTGTCGTCTCTTCGTGCAGCTCCCCTGCCTGGACCCCAGACTGGCTGAGGCGTTGCGGAGAATGGGATTCGAATCATGTTTTCCCATTTCGTAGCGACATGGTGAAACAATTGGTCTGGTCCTTTTGAGAGGATTTATGTATTAACTCCCAACCGGATCTGCAAAACTCTTGCTTATGCCTTGCCCATTGTGCAAATGCTCTCCGCTCGGGAAGTAAGGTGCTTACGTGCTTTGGTTGTGCTACCTACACGGATTTAGCCCGTGAGTCGTGATTGGTCAATCGTAATAGGTGATGAAGTTTCAGCTATTGGTGATTGGATGAGAGATGCGATGGCTCTTCTTGGTAGTATTTTGTGCTTTGTGTCGTTTATTCTGCTGCGTCCATCCAAGTCATCAAACTTTATATTTGAGTTAAATCTAAGCCACGCGAGTCCACAAATTTATTGTCGATCGTAGAAGTATAGGAATTTCTTAGGCATGGCGTGCCTTGCTCTTTTCTTCAAGTCATTGCAGATCCGCCCCAAGCTTTTAAGGTCGCGGCGCTTCTTTGTCGCTTCGTCTCTATTAAGCTTCTTGTGCCTTTGCTTGCCCGCCAAATCTTGAGCTTCGATCTGCGCCATGCTTCTATCTATTCCTATTTGAATTGATTTGTGAGTTCTCAAGACTCCCCAGCGACATTATCAAGACTTGGATTTTGGATTATTCATATTTTAGTGTCAACCCTTTTCAAATGCAATGCTATTGCATACGCCTTGCATTTGGGGGTGTTAAGGGTATAAGGGTATTTACGGTGTTTTCTATTGTACTAGGGTTTAGACTTGTGTCCCTTTGTACCCTATATATATTGTCCATTGGGCCTCTTCAATACACACAATATATTCATAACAATTAATAGCTCTAGAAGTTGGGTTCTAGCTTATGGAGTAAGGCTTATTGATAATTTTATGGAACCACTTGACATCTTAGAGTGACTGCAAAAAGTTGGTGTCCCCATTTGACATCATCATGTATAAGTAAGCATACGCAAGAGCCATTAGAGAGATGCTGTTAAGTGGTGTCCATTGGTGTGGAGCGAATTTGGATGGAAAGGCATACCCAAAACTAGTGAAATGGTAGGTCTCACCAAGGGAAAAAAACGACGGTTACCGGAAAAAGCGGTGGGAACCGGGAGGAAAAAAACCGGCCGAATTTTTCCAAATTTAAATTTAAATTTATAATGCACTTCTTAGGTTGGTTTAGGTCTTTTTTTTGTGCTAGATTACTTATTGTATGAGCCAAATATGCTTGAATTATTGTACTCCCAAGTCCCAACATTTTTTAGATAATCTAGCCTAGCTAGTACATACTAGCATGGAGAGGAGAGAGCTTCCCTAGATAGTTAAGCTAGCAAGGAGGACTTTTTATGTATAACATCAGACTTTTTACAAATTTCTAACTAGACATCAAGTTTCGTATGTACCAGGATTGTTACCTCATAAAACACTTTCTAATTAATATTTGCATTATTCCAATTGCTAATTACCCATAATCGGTTTTCTTTGTATATTTTTCCGGTTTTGGTAGCGAATTTTCCGGTTTTTTGAAGCTGTTTTTCCTGTTTTGGGCGGTAACCGTTCCGGTAATCGGGTTTAAAACATCCCCAATTCAATTTTTAGTATTCGAATTTCAACCGGGTTTTTTCCGGTTACCGGCCGTCGGGCGGGTTTTCCTCCGGTTCTGAGATTTTTATCCTTGGGTCTCACCAACTCACCATAGCAGAATTTGATAGATAAATTGGGTTCAGCGAGAATCCACTATATTTTGGCCTCTGTGAATAGGAAAATGTTGCATAGCTTGGTCAGTGTCAATTTGTCAAACAGGCAATTTAGTAAGAATAATCTGGGTCAGTTTTGAAAGCTTTCGCACATAGTGCATCATTTGGGTATACTACCAGTACGAGTGGTCCCCTGTAACCACAACTGAGATTTTGTACCACACCTCAAGTAATTCTGGTGCTTATGTATCTTCATTCTTCATATGTAGATGATTTTCTTTTGGCTTCACATATACAGCACTGCTTTTAAAACACCTGCATGCATTATATTACATACTAATTTTGTATGGTTTGCGATTCTTTAATCCATGCTGAACTAAAGAATGATATGCATTTTATAATGGAGAACTAATTTTCTGTATGTGTCTTTGTATTTGGGCAAAATATCTTGTTTTTCACCATTCAATTTGGAGTATTTCCTATGTAAAATACTTTTTGTGTTACTTGCACATATATTCTGGGAAATGGATATGCTTTTCTAATCAACATGTGTGTTTCTCTACTTATTTCAGGTGAACCAAAAGAAGTGCCAATTGCATAAGTTGGAAAAAGCAATCCGAGATACTAAAAATATGGAGGAGAGGTATTGATTATTGTACCTCTGGTCTAGCTTTTGAATGTGTATGTAGAAGTTATTATGGCGACTAACTTCAAGATTTGGTTTGCAGGAGCCTGGAGCAACATGCAATGAACAAACTAGTAGAGATGGCATACAAAAAACTGCTGGTAGCTGAATATTCATTGATTTACATTACTGCTTTTACCTTTATTAGTGTTAAAACTTTAAGCAACTGGAGATTCTGGGCTTCTTGCTCCCTTAGATTAGTTTTGGTAAGATTGTTGCTGGGATCGTTCATTCTTCTTCTTGTCTGTATCTTTTTTTATAAGAAATTTCGAGGTTAGTGGTGTCAAATACTAACGTATGACAGCAGTATTCAAGGTTTTAGTTTTAGTATATTTACAAGGTGGAACATTGCATTGAATTTGGTGAGAGATATAAAAGTAGTGTAATTTATCTCAGTTGAGTGTGCTTAACATTTTTTTAAATAATCAGATTCCACGAGCATGCTATACAAATCTTAACAATGATAATTTTATTGGGGCTATTTGTAAACAATTTATTATTACATAATGAAAGCACATGAACCTTCTTAACCAATCAAAGCACATGAACCTTCTTAACCTTGACCTGTGTTCCTGATTGCATGTCATGTTGTCCTATTTTCACAGGGTGGCCGAGGTAGTTCTAGTCATAAGGGTGGTCTCAGTAAAGCTGCCAGCAAGGCTGCAAAACAGCTTGCATTGGCTTTTGCCAAGCGAACACTGGCCCGCTGCCAGAAATTTGAGGAAACGGAGAATAGCTGCTTCAGAGAGCCTTTCCTTTGGAGTGTGCTATCTGCACCTTTGCCAAAGAGCGATGCAATAGATGGTAATAGACATGCAACTGTTGATGAGTCAAACTCAAAACAAGTCTTATAAACCCACCTATTTATTTGACACATTATTATGTTAAGAACTTTCAATATAATATACCTTGTGTGCAGGTGGCCCCCCAGGATCTGCAGATAAGCCAAAGCTTTTAAAGCTTGACAGAAGCCCATTGAGCCAAGGTATTTCTAGCACTCTTGAACAAATCCTAGTTAAATATGGCATGGACCTTAAATCGGGAGAAATAGGGTGCTACTTGATGATTTTGTTAATTGTGTTGACTTCTGCTGATCATTTTCCAGGTAGTACAAAATGGAAAAGGAGTGACAGAGAAAGGGACCAAAACAGGGATGCATCCGGCAAGAATTCTAGTTCGAAATCTGGCCGTAATTCATCAGGCAGCGGAAGGAATGAACGCAAAACTAAGATAAAACCAAAGCAAAAGCTGGCACAGTTATCGACATCTGGAAATGTTCTTGGTAGAGTCACAGAGTCATCTAATTTCCTAGCACCGTCCCAGCGAGAATCCCATGAGTGGACAAATACTTCGAGTGCAAAACCCACTCAACAAGTCAGAAACAGTAAAGCTAATGTTGCTCAGGAATCTTTGGATGCTCCTTTGACAAACTTGCCTGCAATAGATCATATGGACATTTTGGATGTGCCTGAAGGTAACGACATCAGTTCCTGGTTTACCGATGGTCTTGACGATTCATTACAAGATTTTGATTTCTCCGGAGGCCTAGAAATCCCAGATGATGACCTTAGCCAACTGGGATTTATGTAAAATGAACAAGTAAATATATATGTGCATATATTGGAGTCTTGACCCTATATTAGCACTGCCATTGCTTGGTTACAGCACTAGCCAGTTTATCTCTGCCTCAAAGGTAGAGCTTTTAACAAGGAGTTGATTCTTTTGTACAGCGTAATGCTTTTAGTAGTTGCTAGTTATCTTACCGCAGATGATGGAATTGGTCCGTGTAAGGTGTAACAAATGACCGTGCGGCCAAAATGGGTATATTTTGTTATTTCTTGTCAATATCGTTAGCCACCATTTTGAAAGAAGTGTAACAAATGTCTGTACGCAGCGCAGCCCAGTTTCTTTTGCAACTGCTACTTACATGGATTTTGGGTTCTGTATATTTATGTCGCTAGCGCATGGCAAGCTCGTGTTGTACTTGACAATTAGCCAAATCACTTACCGCTTTTCATGTTTTGTGTATAAGCACGGAAAATGCGGAACACTGATCATCCCGTGCGTGTAAAGAGTCAGAAATGATGCACAGGCCTTGTTGTCGATCTCAATTTTTTTTTTCCGGTTATGCCTGTATCTTTCTGACTACCAAGTGAATGTCCCCGAAAGAATGCAGGCATCAAATTCGTTTATAGCTGTAAGTAGCATCAGCAAAATTCTTTATTATGTTTTTTTAATATTGAAAATGACACTATTAGCCAATCTTCATCAAGTGTATATCATTTGTGACACATGCCATGAGAAATATTCTCCGATTTGGCAGACGGAATTTGTCGACATTGTTCATTACAACCGGAGTAGAGATAGTTCCACAGTTCAGTAACAAAACGGTTAGGTAAATGTATACATACATGCTATCTCATGACAGTATTGACACACCACCGGTCAGGCCCGTGCCAGGGGCATGAGCAAAGTGCTCAACAGTACAGGGCCTTCAAAAGTTAAGGGCCTTCGATTTTTATGTAATATTCAATTACTAGGTGTTAGTATCTCAAGAAAAAATAATACTCTATAGCTGATCTTGGTATGAGATAAGAGTTAAGCAAACTGCTCTATTCCTTCTTCCTACTAACTTGCTCCTGATGTCTACCACTATCCCAACCTCTAATTGTTCTCTTCATTTCCCTTGTGCTACCGTATACTGCTATTCATATGAATCAACCCACTGTGCTCATCTGTTTATTGTGCGTTTCTTTGTGAACTCAATTAATTTGTAATTTTGTGCATACTGGGCTATATACACCACGACAACTAATTTTGTAGACCTATTTCGTAGCCACTCGGCATTGACAAACTAGAAGTTTGGAACTTAGTTTTGTTTACTAAAGTTTTAATGTCTGCTAATGTTGTTTTTTCTTGTATTTATGCATTTGGGTGTTATTATAGTTTTTAGTCGTATCTTCCACATTTTTATGAAAGCGTAAGAAAATAAAAAAGAACTAAAGCTAATTTATAGTCAAATTTTAAATGAAATATTTTTTAATTGGATAACGGTCTTTTTTAAACTTCAGTGACTAACTTTAAGTTTAGCACAAGACCCCAAAATTCTGCGTTGCCACCAGTCGAAAGGTATCACCCAAGTTCATCGTTACACAAATCAACTGGCACATTAACCTCACAGGCTCACAGCTTTACGGCTTCACCAAAATGCATCAAAGGCCCGTAAGAACGAGGCAAACTGAGAGACTTCTAGATCTCTTCCTGCCCGCGTTCAAGGATGGCTCCGCGTGCATGCCTCGCGAGGTTCTTCAATAAGGCTGTCAAGGAAAAAACCTTGCCTCTTTAAAAAAAAAAACTATCCCCACCTTGAGAGTTGAGGTGCAGTCTGTGGGAGTGGGAACCAGCACGTACCTGTGCTGTAACGACTCGTAACCACAGGTTTTGGGAGATTTATACATGTCACAATGGTCATCGAGAGAAACAAATCTTCCTGGTCTATGGGTACAACCACAACACGACGTCATAATTCAACAAGTCCCCAGTCACTGGCCGTGACCACGCTACCAGCAGCTTGGCTATCACAAAGAACGAAATCCTCGGGAATCCCGCTGATGCGAGCAGTAATTTTTGCCATGAGATTCAGAGTGCTCCTTCCTCTTCTTGTTAAATGGAAGCCACTCCGCAGCAGTTGACCCATCTGGCCTTTCTCTGATCCTCATGATCTCATCAATCTTAATCTCAGCTGTGGGTTCCACTGCTCTATGCTCTATGAGCAGGTGCATATGCCAAGTCAATTGTACACAATTTGACAGCAAGTCTATTTCTGATGACTTTGGAAGTAGAGGTGACTGCACTGTCCTTTAGGGACCATTTGCCAATCACTGCGTCATTTACTGCTTGACGACTCCTGCTCTGCTCTTCAAGCCAATCTCAAATAAAGATTATGAAATACAAGGAGCCAGGGATCACACTTCGGCCCTGTTTGATCTGATTTGATTCTTATTTTTCAAATTCTGCTCCTGATTCTCTAAGAATCAACTTTTCTGAGAATCTGGAGCTACCAGAGGTAAGTGTTTGGCTAGTAAGTTGGCTCCGGATTCAAGAACGAGAGGATTGTATGCAAAATGTCTATACTACCCATAGTTTTGGCACATGTATATTGTTTTGTACATATTTCTAGTTTATTTACGTGGTTCCTTTGTATCTTTGTTATTTTGGACATTATTTCTTTTTAAAAATAATTTTGGCCAAAAGTATTTAAAATTTTGAACATAAACTCGACAAATGACTATATTGTCATTCATCATGAATGTGAACTCGGTTATCCACTCGGCCAAACATTTTCAATCCACCATGAAAATGCATAAACAGTAAACATAAGCATGGGTACAGAGAACACATTCTTTACAACGAGTTGCTCAAGTTGTAATGGTTCCATTACATTTGATACAAACTGAGGATGAGTCTATAAGTAATGAATTTTCTGATGAGCTTCCATTACACGAGTACATTAAGCGCAATAATTTATAATGCAACAGCGGATCAAGTCAGCATCAAGAACATGGGATCAATGTTACAACCATCTCATCAATGTTAAAATGAACCAAACAAAATTGAAGTATAGGTGTCATGAATATCCTTGGTAGACATGTATCGATGAACAGAAATATCCTGATCTTTTGCAAAAGTAACATAACTGTTGTTTATCTTGTGTGTTGATCTCTTAGGATCCACACCTCATTTATTTATAGTCTCAAAAACTAATCCGACCCTTACACAATCTACTAATCCGAATCTCATATGATTGGGATATCTAACTCAAACTCAAACTCTCCAACACTCCCCCTCAAGATGGGCCGAAAATATCAATCATGCCCATCTTGTTACATATTGTATAACACTTACTAGGACCCAACCCTTTAGTAAAACAGTCAGCCAATTGTTCACCAGACTTGACATATTCCAACTTCAGTATCCTATCATCGAGCTTCTCCTTAATGAAGAATCATCAATCTCAGCGTGCTTGGTACGATCATCTTTGAATCGGGTTGTTAGCAATGTTGATTGCAGATTTATTGTCACAATGCAGTACTAAGGGATTATTCTTCCATATTCGAAGTTCGGACAATAAACCCTTCATCCATATCATCTCACTCACACTCAACGCCATTGCTCTGTACTCTGCCTCTGCAGTAGACCGAGCCACAACCTCCTTCTTGCTCCTCCATGACACAAGGTTACCTCCACAAAGATGTAATATCCAGAGGTAGATCGCTTTGTCATCCATACTTTGCCCAATCAAGATCACAATACCCTTCCATATTCAGATGTTGGTTTTTTCTGAACCAAAGGCCCTTTCCGGGGCTATTCTTCAAATATCGTAAGATTCGATAGACAACATCCATGTGTCATGTTCTAGGATCATGCATATATCGACTAACCACACTCACTGCATAGGAAATATCAGGTCTTGTATGACACAAATAGATAAGACGCCCAACAAGCCTTTGATAAGCTTCCTTGTTGACTGGATCTTCCGACTCAGCACATAGCTTGTGATTCCTATCAATAGGTGAAGCAATAGGACAAAGACCCAAGCATACTGTTTCTTCCAAATAGATCAAGAACATACTTTCTCTGGGAGAGAACTATACCATTCGAAGAACGGGCAATCTCAATCCCAAGAAAGTATCGAAGAGGTCCAAGATCTTTCACCTCAAATGCCTCTCCCAATTTTTCCTTTAAGGACTTGATTTCCTTGGCATCATCTCCAGTAATCACAATATCATCAACATAGACTGCTAATATAGTGATATGCGATCCTTTATGCCTATAAAACACGGTATGATCTCCATTGCACTGAGAATAGCCCATACTACAGACTGCACGTCTGAATCTATCAAACCACGCCCTTGGAGACTGCTTTAGACCGTATAAAGACTTCTTGAGTTTACATACCTTCCTCTCAGTCTGCCTGTTTTCAAAGCCTGGAGGAATCTCCATGTATACCTCTTCTTGTAAATCACCATGTAGAAAAGCATTCTTTACATCCAACTGATGTAGAGGCCATCCGAAATTAGTTGCACAGGAGATCAACGTTCTTACCGTACTCATTTTTGCCACTGGTGCAAAGGTCTCATCATAATCTATTCCGTATGTTTGACTGTAACCTTTTACAACCAATCGTGCCTTGTATCTCTCTATCTTGCCTTCAGGAGTTTGCTTAATTGTAAACACCCATTTGCATCCTCTCGCCCTTTTCCTCTTGGAAGTGGAACAAGATCCCATGTCTTATTCTTTTGAAGTGCACTAAGTTCCTCCTTCATGGCATTCTTCCACTTAGGATCTTGCTTAGCAGTTCGCCAATCCTTTGGAACATGCATAGTCTGAAGAGATGCAATGAATGCTTTGTATGCAGGTGAAATATGGGAATACGAGATGAACTTCGTGATATCATGCTCAAAGCCATACCGGACTGGAGGCTTTCCTGCATTAGCTCTAGTTTCCCTACGTTGTGCAAGTGGTAACTCTAGATGGGAATGATTAGAATCAATATTACCATTCGCCCCAAGGGAGGCAAGAAACTTGATGGAGAGAGACCCGGGAGGATTTGGGACTAGATCAACCTGCAAGGTTGTGCATTCGAAGACTGCTCATTGTGGTAATGCCGGTTGTTCAAAAGACTCCACCGTTGTTGACTCAGGTGCTGACTGCATGTCTCTTGGTTTCTCCCCCTGTTTCCGGCGTCTTGATAAACTTTAAGTCTTTTTGGTTATCACATCTCTCGATATTCTCATTAGATTTGGGCACGGAATTGTCCCCACAATAACTTCTTCTCGTTGACTAACACTCTCCTTGTTCTCCCCCTCTCGACTTTCATCCTCAATGATAGGAGAGAATTCCAAAAGCGATCAAGATTACCTCCACTCGTGTAGTAAGGTTCTAACTCCGGAATGTTACATCCATACTCACAAATAACTTTCGTTCAATGGGTTCCGACATCTATAGCCCTTCCGACTTGATGAATAGCCTATGAAGATACATTTTAATGCACGTGGATCCGACTTGCCAAGCTGTTGGTCGGTGATCTCTTTCAAAGCACACACAACCAAACACCTTGGGAGGCACCTTGAACTCCGTGACCCAAAAGGAGTTCCGCTGGAGACTTCATCCTAAGTATTCGAGATGGCATGCGATTGATGAGATATACTGCCGTCATTACTGCCTCGCTCTATAATCCCTTTGGCACGTTCATCTGAAACATGAGTGAACGTGCTACCTCCAATAAATGTCGGTTCTTCCTTTCAGCCACTCCATTCTGAGATGGAGTTCCTGGACAAGTAGTCTGATGAAGTATCCCCTCTTCTGAGAGATATGTTGCAAACTCATTATTAACATACTCAGTTCCATTATCGGAGGAGAATCCGAACTTTGCATCAAACTGAGTAGCGGTCATCCTATGGAAGTCCTTAAAACATCGAAGGACCTCGCTCTTGCGTTTCATCATATAAATCCAAGTCATACGAGTATAGCAATCAATGAATGTGACAAACCACTTAAAGCCACTCACAGAAGTAACAGAGCACGGACCCCAAACATCCGAGTGTATTAATATAAAAGGTTCATAACTCCGAAGACCAATACTACTATATGTAGACCGTGTATGCTTTCCAAACTCGCAAGCATCACACACAAGTTTACTCTTGTCTACCCTTTTGAATAAATCAGGGTATAACCGACTTAAATTCTCAAATGATAGATGTCCCAAGCGACGATGATGTAATAAGACTTCTTCCTCGTTTCCTCCTATAGCCACAGCCAATGCCGCATCAACCTGATCAATGTACCACAGCCCATTACGCCTTATTCCAGTCCCAATCCTCTTCCCAGTTCTCTTCTCCCAGAACAAACATGAATCCCCATCAAATGTGGCAAAGTGCATTTGAATTGGTCAATGATAGAACCGGTAGATGTAAGGTTGATTGGAAAGGAGGAACATGCAAAAAAGCAGTGGACAAGGCAATGGATGGTGTACATTCTGAGATCCAACACCTGAATAAGTCAAGGCGGTTCCATCTGCTGTTTGGACGGTTTCAGAATGAGTATATGGGGTGTAAGATGTGAAAGCACTACGTGAACCTGTGACATGTTTGGATGCCCCTGAATCTATGATCCAATCAATATGAGAGTGCTTATATGTGGATGCAAGTGCATGTGTCTGAGTACCTTCACCCACGTGGGCGTAGTTTGCAAAGTTGCCAAAGGAGGTGGAATCATGAGAAGTCTCTAATGCCTTTCCTTGCTGCCACTTCTCCCACTGCATAGCTTGTTCGCCTGTCAGAGTGACAGACGTGTTCTCCTCTGTCTGGGCCATGTTAGCTCTAGGGCCAGCTCGGCCTCTTCCTCGGCCTCTACGACCACCACGATCTCCACCTCGGCCTCCACGACCTCCACCTCGACCTCCATACTGTGGAGAGGGACAAGCACGAATCAGATGTCCTCTTATCCCACAGTTGTAGCACTCTCTATCATCAGGTATGGCATATGCGGACCTGACCGGGTTGTTGTCCCCCATTACTCGTAGTCGAACTTCCTCCTGCACCATAGCTGAAATAGCCTCCTCCATTGTAGGCAATTTTGCCAAGTGAAACATGGCAGCCCTTCTACTCTCAAACTTTGGATTTAAACCCTTTAGAAAGTGTGTAACTCGTCTGCGTTGCAGCCACACCCTACCAGCCTCAATATCACCAGCACATGTCAACTGTAGTGGATCATAATGGTCTAAATCTGCCCAAAGTTCTTTGCAATTCACTAGCATATTCTGGACGGTCTTCTCCTCTGTTGAGGCCTCCACCTTGCCTTGGACTTCCACCATCATCATCACATTTCCTGCCCTGGAATACATGTTGCTTAGTGTCTTCCATATTGCTGGTGCACTCTGCATCATCTCCACCATCCGAGCTATGGATGGAGACATCGAAGTTAGCAACCAAGCTACCACCACAGAATTGGTGGTGTTCCACATCCTCCAATCAATGCTCGTCTTGTCTGCAGGCTCAACACAAGTCTCTTGCAGATAGTGTTCCACCCCCTTTGTCCTCAGAATTAGCTGAGCCCTTCTAGACCAACTCAGGTAATTCTTATTTCCTTCTAATTTTACATCATTTGGCATCAGCTCCAGCTTTAAGTCGGATGACCCTGCACTAACTCTCGGACCTATCATACCGTCGCGAAGAGATCACGTAACATGCTTCTTATGTCACCTTGAGTTACTAGCGGGAAGTAGTCTCAATCATTTGCCTTCCTCGTAGCCTCAATTTCTTCGGGGGTCATCTTCTCAATAGCCAGAGATGCCAATTAATACCAAGATATGCCGCGCGTATCTCCCACGATCACGGCAACTCTTCACGCATCAATATTCTGTCGAATCTTGATATTTTCTTTTACCAAATTATACATAACTACACGTACCTCTTTTTTTTTCCCTTTCCCTCCGGCCGAATTTTTCCTTCCGACCTCTTATTTTTCCTTCCGGCCTCTTTTCCTTCGGCCTCTTCGGCCTTTTTCCTTCGGCCCGGCTCGGCAGCGCGTCGTCGCCTCTCCCCTCAGCTTTTCTTCTCCCCTCGGTGAGCGGCCAGGCGACGTCGCTCTTCTCCCCTCGGTAGGCGGCCGGCGTCGTCGCCTTTCTTCTCCTCGGTAGGCGGCCGGCGTCGTCGCCTCTTCTCCCCTCAGCTTTTCTTCTCCCCTCAGCCGAGCGGCTTCGGCGTCGTCGCCTTTCTTCTCCCCTCAGCCGAGCGGGTTTCTTCTCCCCTCAGCGCGTCGCTCGGTTTCTTCTCCCCTCCCCGAGCGGCTTCGGTCTCGGCAGCGTCGTTTCTCGCCTTGAGTCGCGGAGGTCGTAGCGGAGGGGCGCGGCTTCTTCTCTCCGTTGCCCCGAGCAGCGCCCAGGCGGTTGTCCGCAGGAGGCGGTGGCCCGCCCGCCCATAAGTCTTGGCGCTATCTGAGCGATGGCGGCGGCGGCGGCGGATCTGGATGGTGACGGGGCGACGCGGCGGTGGCTTCACAGAACAACCACGAACGGCGGCGGCGACTTGGATCTGAGGTGAGTACCCGGCTCTGATACCATGTTGTTTATCTTGTGTGTTGATCTCTTAGGATCCACACCTCATTTATTTATAGTCTCAAAAACTAATCCGACCCTTACACAATCTACTAATCCGAATCTCATATGATTGGGATATCTAACTCAAACTCAAACTCTCCAACAATAACCATAACATTCAATGCAGTCAACAGTCTCCACCAAAATAGAACCATAGATAAGGATGGTTGCTAAGCTTACCATCCACGAACACAGTACTAGATAATACATACGCGGTTGTTTAAGTTCAGAAAATTATACGCTAAAAGGCAAACCAAAACATGCCGTCTGAAGCCTTCATCTAACATGCACTTGCAGAAGCTTGTGCTTTTCTGGCACGCTTCACTTTTAATAACTCAACTTCATAGACGAGCCACGAATTTGCTGGTATTATTCCTACTGCCTCAGCACCATAGCTGAAAAACAAATGCAATCGAGTAAGTCAAGTACTGTCTTTAATCTCCTCAAACAAATATGCACAAAATGTGGTTAACATATGCGAATGAAATAGAAGAAGGTAAAACATCCATAAACTGGCTAAGAAAACTCCAAAATCATCTGGGGAAAAATAGCATCATAAAAAATAGTCAACGGTATACCAAAATGACCGGAGGCGACGCAGAGACGACTGAGGCAGGCAGGGGAGGGAGAAGGGGCGAGGGGAGGCGGCGGGGAGAGGAGGAGGGGGGGAGGGGGAGGGAGGCGGGGGAGGGGGGAGGCGCAGGGAGGGGGGAGGAGGGAAGGAGGCGAGGGGAAGGAGGCGCACGGGGAGGCGGATGCGAGGGGAGGCGGCACTGGGAGGGGAGGGGGAGGCAAGGGGCAAGCGCGGGGCGGGGAGGGAGAAGCGAGGCGAGGGGAGGGGCGGCGTGGGGAAGGGGGTTCTTGAGGCGAGGGGAGGGGGGGGGGAGGCGGCGCCGAGGAGGGAGGGGGAGGCAAGGAAGGCAGGGGCGAGGGGGGAGGGGAGGCGAGGGGAGGGGCGCGAGGGGGAGGAGGGTCGCGGAGGCGGGGGAGGGGCGAGGGAGGAGGAGGAGGAGGCGGGCGAGGGGAAGAGGCGGGGAGGCGGATCTGAGGGAGGCGCTGGGAGAGGGAGGCGAGGCGAGGGAAGGCGGACCGGGGAGGGGGAAGCGAGGCGCGAGGCGGGGGGGGAGCGGGGAAGTGGAGACGAGGGGGAGGGGGGAGGCGAGGTGAGGGGAAAAAGAAAGCTTACAGGGTTTTCGGGGGAACGGAGGGTTGGGATAGTTGGATGGTATTTGCGGGTAAAAACTTCAAATTTGAAAGGGTATTTTCGTTTGTGCAAGTTGGATTCTCGCGAGAAGCTGCGGGAATGCTGCTCCTCGTTGCTAGTTCATTTTTAAGACAGCTACTCACGAGAATCAGGATTTAGTCGTTTTGAGAAGTTGGGTGTTTAGCATGGCTTCACAAGAATCGATTGAGAATCTGGAAGTAGAAGTTGTACCAAACAGGTCCTTCATCCTTTTACGGGGATAAAGAGTATGTCAGGTGCGCTACTCTGCAGTGTCATAAACAATACTAGATAGGAAAGGGAATTAAGATTAAATGAGTAAATGACCAACCTAATGATGAAGGCAGAAACGCTAACCTGTAGGACATGAATTGTACATTGCAAGAGTAACAACCACGATGCATTCAACTAAAAGGATATGATGGTACATGGATATTTAACTAAATATTATATACAAATGTGTAGATATACAATACAACACTATCAGTAGAAAGAAGCTGCTATCATATGTACACTCGATCACGCAAATCAGGATTGTGCGCTCCAACTATTGCATTGTTGAGAACATCCTCTACACAAATAGTATAAATTAGGTAGAGTATTGTGATAGATAAAGTTATTACTAAGTAAAATAAATGAAGAAACAAGATTATCTATATGAGGCAAATCGATGATGCCAAATGGCTAGCTATGAGATGTCAAAGGACAGACGCTCTTATGCTGGAGTCCTAAGAGGGAAACTCCATTGCAAGACAGGACAAACATAATTTAATCTAGTCTAGTGAATGTTTCCGCATAATTTCACAGCGCTAATCGCTAAATAACAACAAGTTATATAGGCAAGTAACATTGATTCATTTTTTTTAGCATATTGCAATCCAAGTGCACAAATAGGACAGCAAGGAGGAACTATAGATGGATTAAATGGTGCAATTATAGATGGACTAAACCGCTATTAAATGAGAACAAAACACCATGAGCCTAAGAGAAAGGAAGTGAAAACGTGAAAAACACATTTGCTACTTCGCGAAGCCCAACGTTTTCGTTGAATTCATTTAGTAAAATCGAATAGACACAAATACTTGTACCCTATAGAACTATGAACAGATCAACTTATCAAGAAAAAACATCTCCGTTTGTTGCAATGATGTGTTTGATTTGTTGCACAAGAGTAAACTTTTTGTTACAACACTTCACCATTTGATTGTTACACTATTGTTTCAACAATGTTGCGACATTTATTTATGAATGTTTCCACAGTTATTATCAAATGTTGCAATGTTGTAACATCGAAATTTATTTGTTTCAGGATATTTAAACTAGTTTTTAAAAGCACGCCGATGGTTTCTTGCATTTTCGGTGAGAATTTGATTTTTTTTTCCTTTTTTTCCTTGGCATTGTATTTATCATTTGCGTATTTTGTTGCACACATGTATTATTTTTTTGCAAACGTTCTATCCAGATGTTGCTTCAGAGCGTATGTGCATTGGAGAGCTAGTTGTGTCCCCAAAAAATTGAAAAAACTTTTCCTTAAAACTATATCCATTAAAAACACAAAGAAAGGAAAGAAGCAGAAATACTACAGAACTGGCGGTCCAGCCCAGTAGAAGTGGGTTTTATCCAACCAAAGTGAAGGTTTTTTTTTTTTAAAATGCTAACTCGAAAAAGAAGAAGTGGAAAAAACTGCAATGGGTTTAAAACGAAAACTTATTCTTTAGGTAAATTAATTGGGAGCCGTCTTCACTCCCTCTAATGCCATGGCACCCCTGTTTCTTTTAACACTCGCATGCATTCACGGAGAAGGAACACTTCTACAACCGGGAAGAAGAGGTATAAGTATTTTTTCCCCCTTTTGGACAGTGTGCTTGATCCATCTTGATGACGAATTCCACGATAACGAGAAATAGAAATTAATCGTTCGATGATCTTTATTTTCCCTTTCATAAGTTGTTGTGACCTTGCATGCGTTGGAATGTTTTGGATCTTTGCTGTGATCGAGTAAAAAACTTAGAACTTTTACTTTTCTAGTGATGTTTCCATGGCCACTTTTTTTCGCGTGATCGAGTAAAAGTTACTGTTATTTGAATCTCTGTAAGCTTCCTGCATTCCTCCATGTTCTTTAAGGGAGAAATAAAAGTGTATTTGGATGAGCTATGCGAAGTCACATCCTAATTTTAGTAGATCACACCTAATTTAAGTATATACATCAAATACGTACGTACTCTTATATTGGCCACTCTGGTTTTAAGTGGTTTGTTATGGAATAATACCTGCATGCAGATGTGAGGCATTTAATTGGTTTGTTATCCAGTAATAAAAAGTATGAGATCCATATGATCCCCTACTTTGTGATTGATTGGTATCTACAAGGTGTGGTCCGGGGCGGACCTAAGGAGGAAGCCGGGGCTGGTGCCCCCTATCGATGGACAACTCACGGTGTACTCCCCGAGCACCCCCCTAGCTCAGCCGTGCTTAGGCAGACTACGACTGGCCAATAATTCGGTATTCGGTAAGCTGCAAGTAGATGAGAGCACCCTCTAAATTTTGGTCATGGGTCCGCCACTGGGTGCATTGCTTCGTTTTAGTTTTGACAACATCCACCACTCGTATAGCAATGGTGTGAAGCTAGTGTTTGCCAATATCAGGGAGCACACTGATCAAGTAGAGGAGGGCAGACCTGTCACTCGCCCTACTGATACCCTCCCCATCCGCGTCCTTAAACCACTGAAACCAAGTGATGATAATGTAACAACTCAGTTATCAAAATTTGGAACTTGCATGAAATTTAAGATTTTAAAAAAAACTTTTATTGCATTTTGAGAAATTCCAAAAGCTGTCGTGTAATTCAAAAAATACAAGTGAGTTTTCCTTGCTCAAAATCAAATTTAGAAAAAATCTACAAGCTAAAAGGTGTGCCAAACCTCCTTAGGATTTGAATTTCAAATTCAAATTAAATCGTGAAATCTCAAAACAAAATCAAATCTCCTTTTTCTTCTCTCTCTCCCCCTCGGGCCGAAATGTCACCGTGGCCCAACTCTTCCCTCTCCCCCGGCCCAACCGCCACCGCCCTCCTCCCTCTCTCCTTATCCCATCTCGCGCAGCCCAGCCAAACCTCGTGGCCCGCAAGCAAGCCAAGGATCAAGGCCCAACAGTTGTGGTAGCCCAACATCACTCCCCTCTCGCGCTGTTCTCATTATCGTGTGGGCCCGACCCCACGCGTTAGCCCTAGGCACTGTTTTTCATCTTCCTCTCTCAACCTCCTCCCGATGCTCTCCCTCCCTCCCTCTCTCTCCATGTAAGCATGTGACGGGTAGACACTTGAGAGCATGTAGCTATAGCAGTACTCGAGCGCAACACTGCCACGAGGTCGTCCCATCACCACGTCAGCCTCGCCAGCTGGTCCACACCCGCGCGCTCGTGAGAAATCGGGTGCTGAGATGGACACCGCATTGTCGCCTTCTACCTCCAACCGCTGTGAGACGCACGACAGTAAATCTGGATACCACCTTTACTTCTATATACATTCCAATTTACTGTCAGATGAAGTTGCTTGTACTCACAAATTTACTGGACGCCTTGTTGGAATTTACTAGCACATCCCGCCATAGCGCATACTGGCCATGTGACATCAGCGTGGGAGTCATGGGTTCGTGGGCCACATATGTTGGGATTGACCCGCTCGAACGAAGGTCTGGCGTGAGTGGGTGGTGACACGTGGGTCACGCGGCTCGGTAGGAGGGACGGGCTCGGTCGAAGCGTGGGAACCGGCTAGGGTGTAGAATAACTTATTCTACACAGCTACAAAATATACATATAATACCTTTTACTCCTGGGTGTAGAGTATTACTCTCACCTCTAATATACCATCTAAACGAACTTGATATACCCCTTTACACTCGTATATTTGTTACCACCTCTGGTATATATGCTACCAAGGTACCAACTCGCATGGCCCAGCATATATTTGTTACAAGAAAATATAACCATGTATGTATGATAAGAACAACGCCTATTTTACTACAATCTTGAACTAAAATCAATACCACCATAACACAAGTTGCTCTTCTTTTTTGGGGGTTCTGGGGTGACTCTTCTATTAGAAGAGAAGATACGCAAGTTGGAGACTTGGAGTAGTGGTGCAACACACGTCCTTGCTAACAACTGTACTATCGATGGACCAACCACCTCCATCTTCATCAGGTCTCCTCCATCAACTGCAAGAAAGCAAACAACGGGTACTGCCAGTACGACTACGAGAGAGAGATCATTAATTTCCCTCTTGTTGAGTTGAGCTCGTCTCCATTTGGTCCACCGCAACGCGGCATTGTCCGAGCCGAGCATTAAGGTTGTGCGGGCTTGGGAGATCGAGGCCAGGGGAGGAGAGGGGGGAGATCGAGGTGTGTTTGATGATGGACATCGCCGGCGAGGAGGTGGAGGTCGGTGGTGAACAGCCGCAGATGGAGATCGGGTGGCCCACCGACGTCCGGCACGTCGCGCACGTCACCTTCGACAGGTTCCATGGCTTCCGCGGCCTCCCCGTCGAGCTCGAGCCCGAGGTCTCCGGCAAGGCGCACAGTGCAAGGTACGATCTTCTTTCTCTCTTTCCCTCGTTGGATCTCTTTACCTTGATCAAGCACGCAACTCGACCTTGCAGTTAATTGTTCCTAGCTTCTTGTTTGCATGCACCATGTTCTTGCACGTCCTTGCACCATTGACATCGTCCCAAAAACAAAAAGAAGCCACTTGCTCCTTGCACCTAGAACAGAATTAAATTCCCTTTTGATGCAAGTGGTTACTCCAAATAATGCAATTAACGCCAGATTTTTTTTCCCGTTTCTTTTTGGAATGCTTCCTGTCATCATCTCGATCGTGCAGCAAGACGGTGTTTGGCGTTTCGACGGAATCCATGCAGTGCTCCTACGATTCCATAGGAAACAGCATCCCAACAATCCTCCTGTTGATGCAGCAGCGCCTCTACGAACAGGGCGGTCTCAAGGTATACAAGTGACATTTCCTACCCTTGAAGAATTACACACTGTTAGTGTTGTTTGATGATCAAACTCTGCATTTTTTGTTGTCATGGTTGCCCATCCATAGGTTGAAGGCATTTTCAGAATTACCGCTGAGGATAGCCAAGAGCAGTACGTGAGGGACCAGCTCAACAATTGCGGGGTCGTACCAGACGGTATTGATGTGCATTGCCTTGCAGGCTTGATCAAGGTAATCTCCTCTAATTTGCAGGCTGCAAGAGCAACAGAGGCAGCATATATGCATCCATGCGTGTACTTTTTTTTTTTTAGGAAATTAAACTGGAAGATATGTTTGCATGCAGGCTTGGTTCAGAGAGCTCCCCGGAGGGATGCTGGACTCGTTGCCGACGGAAGAGGTGATGCAGTGCCAGTCGGAGGACGACTGCGCCCAGCTCTGCACCAAGCTGCCGGCGGCGAAGGCGGCCTTGCTGGACTGGGCAGTCAATCTCATGGCCGACGTCGCGCGGGAAGAGAAGAGCAACAAGATGGGCACGCGCAACGTCGCCATGGTCTTTGCTCCAAACATGACGCAGGTGATTAATTCGACTGAATAAGCTCGGTGCTCTGAAGATTCTCAAAAAAAAAAAATGTTCAGTGCACTGAAAAGAAAGAAAGATCAAGCTGCGATCTTGCTGCAATTGATGTTGCTAATTAAATCAATTGCAGGCAGTAGATCCCTTGACAGCACTCAAGTACGCGGTCCAAGTGATGAACTTTCTCAACATGCTGATAGAGAGAGCGCTGAAACAGAGAGAGCAGCAGCGATCCTCAAAGGAACAATCTGAAGGCGCTGTGCTCCAGCTCCATGCTCCAGGAACAAACTCAGACTGACGATCCAGTTGCTCGAACATGGATCGAGCAGAAGATACTTGCCAACGCTACCGGACTTGGAACTAAGATGATGTAGTGGTCTTGTAATTAAGGTGATGTAGAATGTAAGCACAATTAATGCAGGTTTAAGCGGTGCGTGTCAGTGTGTGATCAGATCATGCTTTGGTTGTTTGGTTTCATCTACGTTACGTGCCAAGCCGACTTTTATCTGACCGTAGGATCGAGCATATCAGCGGTCTTCATTTTCCTTCCTTTCTTTCGAATATTTGTACCCGGTGGTTAATTTGATTGGCGTTTGAGATATTTGTGACTGCCTTTCTTCAGAAAAAGGCATTTGTGGCTGCATTCTTCTTTGCACGATTCCATTCATTGGCTATATATGTGTTTTTTTTTCAAACGAAAAATCTCTGGAAATCAAATTCGAGTGTCATAATTTCCATCATCGAATCCAAACATTTCGTACAATTGAACACCCTGAAGTCTTTTTTAGGCTTAAAAAAAAGGGAGGGAGAGAGAGAGAGAGAGAGAGAGAGAGACTAGCACGGCCCAGTAGAGGTAGATACAGGCAGTACATGGGCCCGCATGCCAGCCTAATTCCACATCAATACAGGTGGTAAAAAAACATCCCCGTTTGTACTCTCAAAATAAAACCCCTTCTCTCCCTTCGTTTCCATCCCCTATCTAGGGTTTCTCCTCGACGCCGCCGTCTCGCCGCTCCAATTCGCCTCCACCCTCCAGGTGACGATTCCCAACTCTTTGCTCCGCAAAATTAGCGATTACTCCCGCTGTTTTGAATTTGATTCTTTTTGTCACTTGCTCGCGCCTTGCTGCTCTTGCTTGCTCTCGATCTGGGCTCTAGGGTTTTGCGCCCGTTGGTTTGTTTCTTGCAGATGATGCTACAGTTCGTCTAATCACTGGTTTCTTGTATAAATATCAGCATTGCTGCTTATAAGCTATCTTTTTAGTGAATAATGATTTGGTTTCTCGTTATGCAGATCGCCGGCTTTGCTTCGTGAGCCGTCGCCCCGATGGCGGAGGAAACCAATGTAAGCTCTCGGACTCTCAAAGCTTGCTGCATTTTCCCTCCATTTATGTGCCTTTTAGAGGCCTTCTGCTCTCAGCTTTTGCATATGGCTGACTACTAACATGGTTCCTTTTGTGGTTATTATCTCATTTCTTCAAGCAAGGAAAGAAGGAGGAAGAGGAATTCAGCACGGGTCCTCTGTCTGTGCTGATGATGAGCGTCAAGAACAATACCCAGGTTGGTGGAGTTCTTCTATTGAGATCTCAGTTTAACAGAGTGCAATTTCTTCTTTACTGTCTCTCCGCATTGATGCTCTGTTTGAATTATACACCCGCTGGTGTCTGGTGTTTTCATCGTGTTATCTGGGCATATGTTAGCTAAAATCCAATTAACTTAGGTGCTTGTAGTCCGTTTATGTGAATGTGCTGTAGTTTCCTCCATTGCCTTTGCTAGTAATGCTGCCTCGTAGTCCTGCAAAGTTAGGTGCATCGTTGCGTAATATGTGAGTAATTGACCATAGTTCCCTTGCAGCCTTTGTCCTAGTTTGACCGTTGCATTTCAAATGCTGTCTTTGTATTAGCCTTTGTCATGTGTTCAGCTATGTTTATTAATTATAGTTAACTATGTCTTGTACTCCACCTTTTTATTAGCTGAAATTTAGGAAGTGATGCAGTTGTCCGAGTAGTCAGTATTGCATTGTATTTTGACAAGTGCAAGTATGCACTGATGATATGTCCGTATCTTAGGTTCCTCGCGCCATTACCTTCACAAGTTCTACCGCTATGGGTCTTGTATCATATGGGTTCCTTAATTTAGAATTTCTGGAATTGGATTCGTTATTTGCAGTTGGTTTGATATATATTATATAGTTCATTGTGTGGGTCTGTTTAGTGACTGGAATGGTTGAGTTCGCTGCAAGATGAGTTACTGGCTGTTTAATTCATTCACTCAACGCTGTATCCTTTGCTCTTAATTTACTCGTGGTCGTGGATATGATAGTTCGTTTTGCAATGTGTAGCTCATTCCCGATTATTTGTATGAATTGGGAAAAGAAGCTATCAGATGTTTTGCTTGATAGCTGCTACAGTTATATTATCACATTTCCGCTTACTTGGTTAATTTTTAAGGCAACTAACTTGATGTAAATTGCACATTTGCAACCTTAAGACTTTGCTTGCTGCAAGCACACTCGTTATATTCATCTACTCTGTAAAAAACAATGTAGGAGTAGATATCTAGGTGTTACTCACAAAAGTAGCCCATCCTAAGCACTTACACTGACTGCAGATTTTGTTTTCTACGCTAGTCATTGTTCTGACAATGTATGCTCTCTTCTGCCTTAGGTGCTTATCAACTGCCGGAACAACAAGAAGTTACTTGGTCGTGTGAGGGCATTTGATCGGCATTGCAACATGGTTCTTGAGAATGTTAGGGAGATGTGGACTGAGGTATGTGACACATTCTCCAAACTGTTGTTTTTATTTCCTTGTCTTGTATTGCTGTGTTCAGTAACATCTGTTGCCCTTGTTACAGGTTCCAAAGACTGGTAAAGGCAAGAAGAAGGCTCTTCCAGTGAACAAGGACAGGTTCATAAGCAAGATGTTCCTCCGTGGGGATTCAGTCATCATTGTTCTGAGGAACCCAAAATAAGTTAGACGATGCCTTGTAAACCAGAAGAGTCTCTTTGCTACGTTGCTATTAATATGTCAAATGATCTAAACCAGGGAGTGTAAGAGACGATTTATTGAGCCAGAATTAGCGGTATTGATGGTTCAGTGTTGTAGTTGGGATGTTATGAATTTACCTCTCTTGTATCTAACTTGCACCGGTAGTTTCTATTTGGAACATCAATATGTCGGCTGAAGACAATTTAGAAGTTAAAGTATTTTTTTTGTTTGATTCTCGGTGAGCTGGTAAGGCCTTGTAGCATGTAATTGCGCGTTTCAATTTATGGTGATGTTTTGTATCCATCGTTTATATCAAATTGCTAAGATATGTTCCTTTCCCGCTTTTGAAACTGGAACAGTGGAAATACATCAAGAGAGCACCCTTTTGCGTGATCGAATTTCACCATCCTTTACGGATATCAAATATAACAATGTTCCCAATAAGATGCGATAGTCATTGAATAAATTCCTGTTTGGAACTGTGAAAAAATGAGATTTTTTTTTGAAGAAAAAAGGGTATTAAAAATGACTTCCAATACATGAAATACTATTATAAGTTTGTAAGATGAGTAAACAATCGAACAAACGGGTCCATGGGTCAGTGGTAGTGGTAGAGCATTTGACTGCAGATCAATAGGTCTCTGGTTTGTACCCGGATGGGCCCTTCACCTTATTTATTAGCCTTTTAGTTTAGCTAAATGTTCTTGAAACTTCTTTTAAGGTTTTTTTTCCCCTTCTCCAGATACATGCACTTCATAGAGTACCGCAACCGTGTAGATTGTGCACAAGACGAGTCAATGAATCAAACAGCATATAAATGACTATCAGCAGTGCTTGAGCACTATAATTAAGAATGCCTTAGCAGTTTAACAATAAAATAAGTACTGTGCTTGTTTACCAATTGCAGTACTTTACAATAATATCTGTTTCCTTTCTACCAAGTAGTAAATTATAAGAGTGGAGGTCAAGGAAGTGAGCAGCTAACATTTTTGGATCTCTGTTGTTTCTACCAACCAGTGCTGATGAATGAGAGAGAAAAAGAAGAGAAGAAAGTTGAAATCATGAAGTGACTCAGTTCTTCAGAGGCAAATTAGCATTGCTCTGTTCTGTGAAGTACTTCATCCCTTGTTCACATTCACTTGAGCTCTCCTCATGCTCCATGCCTTGAGCTGTGACACCTTGACCGTGCTAGTGCCATTGTTAAACGCATACATGTGAGTGCCTCCGTCGACGAGCGCCACCGGGTAAACTCTGGCCATGATGCAGACCCTGCCACTGCCGCCGAAGCACTCCACTGCCGAACGATCAATCTGCACGGCATAGACATTGCTGTTGGAGCATCCATTTCATTTCTTACATGAGTGCATGAATACCAGAAGAAAGGCAAAGCCTCCCAACTCACCAAAGTTCTCAAAGATAGCTTTCTTTCTTTTTCAAGGTCAAATTCGAAGAAGCCTCCATATGCTGGTGTGTACAGTCCTGGTCTCAGAGACGACCTGCACAAAGAAAAGAAAACTCTATTGCTTATTGATGCAGTGCAGAATAGAGAGGGAGTTTTCAGACATCAATTGATCTGGACATTCTAGAAAACATTAAAAAAAAGGAAAAATCATAAGCATTAACGCATAAGCACTAACCTTCTTAGATCAGAGCACATAAGGATCATGTACTTCTGCTGTGATTTGTAAACCCTGAAGTGCACAGCAGTGTGCTCCTCCATATCGTCAGAGGCCAGGAGAACAAGTCCAAATGGCCCCAGGCCACCATGAACTGATGCATCCGCTTCCCGGCAATGCTTCTCAGCGTCCAAAAGCCAGGAAGGATCAAAAGGATCAGCTTTATCTATGGATGTCAGCTCAAAATCTATCTCCACATCCGCCTGTTTCAAGAAAATGATGTGCCAGATTAGCTACAGTTGCTCTGAGAAACACACCGAAACAGCCAAACCTCAGTATATATATCAGCCTCTTGTGATACAAATTTTCCTGATTCATACATTTAGTTATCACAAGACCGAACATATTTAACTGACATGGTGCATTGTTGAAGTCAAAGGTTTCTTTGGAAGATCAAAGTATGCGTGTAAGAAAAAGAAACTGGCCTGTAAAGTATCAGTTCCCTTAATCTCAAGCAGATCACCCTTTTTCAGCTCTATTCCTCGATGGCTGATTTCATTTCTTCGAAGGGACTCTATCTCTTCAACTGGCCATTGCAGCAATTGCTTGCCATCGCTATCCAGCCAAATTGTCCTGGGGATTGCCTAAATGTAATAACAAATGAGGATACATATGTTATGTTGATATGCTAAATCAGTTAAATCATTATTTCAGTACTAAAAAAATACAGCCAATTAGAGGCAGATTTTCTTACATGGATTCCAGCCCAGCCTTTTGCAACATCATCGGACGAACTATCTGTCTCATTAGTCCAACCCCATATTATCCTCCTGCCTTTTTTCGAATCGAAGAATGACTTTGAAGCATAGTAATTGCCGTAATCAATCCTTGACCACAGTCGTCTGTCATCTAGGACGGTATCTGGCACAAAGGTATCACGTTTCAGATCATAAACCCCAATCATGTACTTGTCAGAGTAATCTAGGCTCATTTTTAGGACATGCTTGGCACCATTCGGGATAGCTGCGGACAGGTCCAGCCCACTGTTCTTGCCGGGCAATACTGCAAAGAAATCCGGGCACTCCCACATGGTGGAGGCATTGGATGAATACAGTGGGTGATCTACTCTAGTCAATGCACAAAATCCTCACTCTTGTACAAAGTGCCGCACTGTAGCCGTTCAGCTCAGCACCAACTGCTATCCTCCACACTCCATCCGGTCCGATCCAACCGGTTGTTGGATCCCTGAACTGACTTGGGTTCAAGCCTGGTCCGACCGGTTGGATCAGCGGGTTGTCATCCGGTTTGGTCCATTCCCTCAGGTACGGGTCAGACCGGTTCTTCGGAAGCACAATGTTTTGAACCTGACGCTTCTCAGTGTCAGCGCCGGTGTATATGATGACTGGTTGATCACCGGTGAGAATTGTGGCTGAACCGGTCCAGCAACCGTTTATGTCGCTTGGGGTATTCCGTTCTATTGCGGGTTCGAGCCGGATCCAGTTGACGAGGTCTGTTGAGACCGAGTGGCCCCAAACTATGTTACCCCAGACTGAACCATTTGGGTTATACTGGTAGAATTCATGGTAGATGCCATTGTAGTACATTGGTCCTGAAATTTAAGACAAAACATAAGTTGTGGGATGCTTCGGTTTCTTCTCCTTTTTGTCTGGCAGTATTTTGTATGAGAGATATTCATACCATTTGGATCTTTTGAGTTGTCGAAGATTTCCAAGGATTGCCAATCCATCGGATATTTGAAAAGGACAAGAGAATATGTCACGACTTGCAACAAATGTACAATTAATAAAACTTGACAGTTGGCAAACAGGAGCAAAGATGCTAGAATTCAGAACATGTCACTACTTCCTTACTTGCCTATGGATATAACAGATCTGTCTAATATTTCAGATTCAGATTTTTTTGGTTTCGTAATTAGGCCCGCTAGGAAAAATACTCCTGCGTTGCTTAACTGAATACTTTCTGACAGGAAGTAGTACTAACAGTAGAGCAAGTATGAAGATTATCAGATAATACTGCTAGCCAAGATGGCAGTGGCAATATAGCATACACCTTGGTGATAAGTGTTAGAGATATATATGTGTTCGAGTAAGATTCTAGATATTATTTAGTTTCCTTATCTGTAACCTGTACTTGTGTATATATAGTGACTCATTGGCCCCCTGATAATACAAGTCGTTATTCCTAACATGATATTAGAGCGTACCTAGGGTTTCGCTTCGCTTGTCGCCCCGCCAACGCCGCTCTGACAGCATCGTCTCTTGTCGTCGCCCGACGACTCCCGATCGGATCCTCGACTGCCGAGCCGCCTCAGGTCTCCAGACGCATCGTCTGCTCCATCGCCGTTTGCCGACGTCTCCAGGGTGCGCCACCGCCTGCTTGACGATCTCCTTGACCTCGCACTGCGCTGCTCGGGACGCCGCCACCTCGGCTTCCTTGTGACCACCTCGGATTCGCGCTGACGCCGACGCTGCCGCCGTGTCCGCCGCTCGGGAAGAAGCACGAGGGAGGCGAGGGAGGCCCTGGGCTCGGTCGCCGCCTCATATTGAGAGGGAGGATCGCGCGGCCGCTGGTGAGCTCCGCCCGCATTGCCGTCACCGACGTCTCGAGCTCTGTCGCCGCCGCTCGCTGTTGTCGTTGCCGTGCCGTCGACCGCTTCGCCGACACTCGCGAACGCCTCAAGGTCGTTGCTCGGGTGATCCTGTCGTCGACTGCCGCGACGACTCGTCACCGACACCGCCGCCGCCACCGCCATCGCCGCTTGCGGCCGCCGCCGTCGCTAGCAGGGGGATTAGGGTTCCCCCTGCCCTTGCGTGTGCGCGTGGACCGCTTCATCGCGTGTGGGCCGGCCTGTTTAAAACAGGTCGGTTGAGTACTGTGCCGAGCGAAGAAAAAATAAAAAAGAAAAAGAAAAAAAACGTCGGTCTGATCGCCGCGCCGTCCAACGCCGCCTACCAATGGGCACCGTTTCCCTCCCTCGCTACCCGGTGATCTTCGACGGTGTTAATTACACCGACTTCATGTCTCACATGCGCATTCACATGCGTGGTCTTCGTATCGGGGGCGTCCTCTCTAGCGATGTCACCTACCCGCCGTGCCCTACTCCTCCGACGGAGCCTACGTCTGTTGCGCTATCCTCGACAGCCGACAAGGCTGCTGTTGAGACTGCTGGCCTTGCTGATGAGAAAGCTGCCTCTGCCTACCAAGAGGCTCTGTTTCTACATGGATCGATTGACCGCCTACACTCAGTGATGCGACGACGACACTCGGCTGCTGTTGTCTTCATCGCCAGTGTCCAACCTCAATTTTCTTCTGAGGTTGTGGGATTTTCTTCGGCTGTTCAGATGTGGACTCATTTCGTCAGCGCTACGAACCCTCTGGAAATGCCCTCTACCTATCACTCACACTCTTCAGTAGGGTGATGCTACTGTTGACGCTTTCTATGATCGAGTTCTCTTGTCGCATCAATCGGACTCTCTTCGCTTTCGCCGCTATCGTTCTGTTCGTCTTTGCTGGTACGCGTCTTGACCAGAGTTTCAGCGTGTCTACGAGTTCCTTACTCGCCTTCGTCTTGAGTTCGAGCAGAGGCGTGCCCAGCTTCTTGCACGCCACCCTCGTGTCACTCTTTTGGAGGCTCTTACCGAGATACGTGCAGAGGAGACTCGTCTGAGTGGTGCTGGTCTGATGCCACTCCTCCGTGCTCGCCGCCCGTCGACTGCTACACCAATCGCTCCACGCCAAGACATCGCCTCCTTCAGCGGCTACCACAGGTGGTGGTGGCCGCCCTCCATCTGGCGGTGACCGTCCTCGCTGCTCCTACTGCGACAAGGTCAGCCACATTGAGTCTCAGTGCTATAAGAAACAGCGGTATCTTTCACACCGTTTTTCTCTAGCATCGCACTGCATTTCTGCATCGACGTCAGATCGACTACTTCCGCAGCTTCTCATCGAAAGGGAGATAGCCGACTTGACGATCGCTTGCCGCCCGAGTTCTCCCTCGGCAGTTCTGCGGTGTTCGCTCTCGACTCTTGGGCCATGAGAAACAACCTTCTATACAGTCAGGTACCTCCCCATGGATTCTTGATTCATGATCATCTTTTCACATGACTTCTGATTCTTCCACTCTGTCTTTCATTATGTCTCTTGATTCCCCTGTCAGTGTTCTTACTGCTGATGGTACCTCTCTTTCTCTCTTTGGTCGAGGACCTCTTAGCAACTCATCCTTTCATGTTCCTTCTGTTGCTTATGTTCCTCGCCTAACCATGCAGCTTCTTTCTGCTAGACAGATTACTGACCTTGGTTGTTGGGTCATTCTTGACTCTGACTCTTGTTGTGTTCAGGACAGCCACACGGGGGCTCTGGTTGGTTCTGGCCCTCGGCGCCTTGACTCTCAGCGTCTCGGAGTTTGACTGGCTTCACCTTCCTTCCACCGCCACCGCCACCGCTTGATCTCCGCTTCACACCTGCCTACCACTCTTTCTCTTTCCAGTGGCACCACCGTCTTGGTCATCTTTGTGGATCTCGTCATCATCCTTAGTTCGTCGTGGTCTTCGTGGTCTGCCTCAGAGACGTATCTTTAGATTGTCGAGTGTAAGTTAGGAAGCAGATTCAGACTTCCTATTCTCATAGTGAGTCAATATCTCGGCGTCCTTTTGATCTTGTTCATTCAGATGTTTAGGGTCCAGCTCCCTTCCTTTCGAAAGGGGGCCATCGATATTATATCATTTTTATAGATGACTTCTCGTCACACTTGGATATACTTTATGTCTTCCGTAGTGAGGCTTTTCTATCTATAAACAATTTACCACTATGGTTCGCATTACGCTTCTCCACTCCTATTCGAGTCTTACAGGTGCTAACTCTGCTTGGCGAGTACCTCTCTCATTACTCGCAGCTTCCTTGCTGAAAGGTGCACTCTCTTCGCCTTCTTGTCCTGGTGCTCATGCTCAGAACGGTGTCGCCGAGCGCAAGCATCGTCACCTCCTTGAGACGGCTCGTACATTGATGATTGCCACCTCTATTCCACCTCACTTTTGGGCTGACGCTGTTTCCACTGCCACCTATCTCGTCAACATCCAGCCCTCTTCTGCTCTTTAGGGTGAGATCCCGGTTAAGCGTCTCTGTGATCTTTCTCCGACTACTCGACATTCGCTCATTTGGTCTGCGTTTGCTCGTTCTCCTTGCACTCGAGAACGCACCAAACCGATCGCCTCGATCGATGTGTGTTTTATGGGATACTGATGGCGAGCACAAGCGCTGCTCGGTCTTTGGGATCCTGTTGGTCGACGGATGCGGATTTCTTGGGATGTGACTTTTGACGAGTCTCGTCCCTTCTACCCACGTCCTGCCTCTCCTTCGGTTTTCTCTGTGGAGTCCCTGTCTTTTTTGACCTTTCCAGATACACCCATCTCTGTCTTGCTCTCGTCCACCCGTCCCACTGAGTCTCCACATATATCTCCTAAGGCCTCCCACTCACACTGTCGCCTCCTTCTTCGTGCTTCAGGGCTCCTCGTGCTCCTCCCACTCTCTTTTACAATCGTCGACCTCGTATTGAGGCTCTTCCAGATGAACCATCTTCCCCTGATGTTTCATCTTGTCCTGATACTCCATCTTCCCCTGATGGGGCATCATCTCCTCGCTACGGTCTCCGCGATCGTCAGTCGATTCGGCCTCCTGCCCGTTTTTGTCTTGCTAGTGCAGCTACCCATGAGCCCGTCTCCTACCGGGATGCTGTTACTCATCCTGAGTGGCAACATGCTATGGCCGAGGAGATTGCTGCTCTCGAGCGTACTGGTACTTGGGATCTTGTTACTTGTCCATCTCACTCTCGTCCCATCACGTGTAAGTGGGTCTATAAGATTAATACTCACTCTGATGGCTCTCTTGAGCGCTATAAGGCGTGTATTGTTGCTCGTGGCTTCCAATAGGAGTATGGTCGTGACTACGAAGAGACTTTTACTCCTGTGGCCCACATGACCACTGTCCGCACTCTTCTTTCGGTGGCGTCTGTTCCCCATTGGTCCGCTTTCGCCTTGATGTAAAGAATGCATTTCTTAATGGCGAGAATTGTTTGGTGGAGGCTATAAATACCCCAACCCAAAGGGACAAGTTACACGTGGCATTGAAGATATCTCAACCCTTGTGAGCATTGTGCATTCAATTCTACTCCCAATTTACTCTTGCATTCATTAAGAGGGAGATCAAGTGCATTCATCTTTAGTTGATTCATTGGCACTTGAGTAAAGTCAGCGAGGATCGTTGATCTATTCTCTTGGGTGTTGCCACACTCCTAGACGGCTTGCGGTGAAGCACGTGATCTTCTCAAGTGAAGCTTGTGAGAAGACCCGAGCAAGATTGTGAGTGGTTGGTGTTCACCATCTCCGAGCTGAGGAAGAACAACCCAAGTGATCGAGGAAGGCTTAATTGTGAGCCGGCTTGAGTGATCAAGCTTCCTCAACGTGGACTAGTGAAGACCCAAGTCTTCGATACCACGGAAAAACATCATTGTGTCTTGTGGTTATTTCTTGTCTTTACAATTCCGCACTTATATTTCTAGCTTGCTTATTGAAATTAAATTGCCTAGCTAGGAGCATAACTTGTTTAGACTAAGTCATTGAATTGGATAAATTGTTAATTTGTTAAAACTTTAAAACCTCCTATTCACCCCCTCTAGCTCTGCTATCCTTGATCCTACAAGTGGTATCGAGCTTGGTCTCTCCGTTGTTGGACTTAACCGCCTAGGAGAGCAAGGATGGCTAGTGAGGGAATGGCTTTAGGAAGGGCTCCACTTTGATGGCACAAATTATGCTTATTGGAAAATTAGAATGTCAATCTTTTAAAGGCCATGAGTCCAAGCATTTGGAAAATCGTAAATGATGGTTACACTATGCCTCTTAATCCACTTGAACCCACGGATCAAGACACGCGTAACTCTCATTTAGATGCCCAAGCTATGAATGCTCTCTTTGGCGCTTTGAGCGGATGAGTTCAATAGAGTGAGCAATTTGAAACCGCTCATGCTATTTGGACAACTCTCTGAAATCCATGAGGTACATCCACGGTCAAAGAAGCCAAATTGCATAAGCTTCGGATTAAATATGAGACATTCATAATGTTGCCTCATGAAAACATCAATGAGATGTATTCAAGACTCAACAACATTGTGAATGAGCTCAAAGGCCTTGGGACTAACCTTTCCGATGTTGACATTGTCGCAAGATGCTTAGGGCTCTTCCGACAAATATGAAACTTTGGTGGCGCTCTTCATCAACTCTCCCGAATTGCCAAGGATGACACCAACGGGCCTTTTGGGCAATCTCATCACAAATGAGTTGTTCAAGAAGGACAAAGAAGAGCTCGTGGAGACATCCTCCTCAAAGAAGAAAATTACCGCTTTCAAGGCCAAAGCGGAATCAAGTGATGATGAGGATGAAGGAGAAGATTCCGATGAGGAGTATGCACTCCTTGTAAGAAAAATGAAGAAGTTCATGAAGAGACGCCCCAATAGAAGCTACAACTTTGACAAATACAAGAAGGGACAATATTCAAGTGACAAGAAGAGTTATAGCAACATTCGATGCTATAATTGTGATGAAAAGGACACATCTCATCTCGTTGCCCGAAAGAAGGATGACAAGGACAAGTCATTCAAGAAGAAAGAATATAATGGCAAGAAGAAGCTTTTCAAGAAGCTTCACAAGGATGGCAAGAATGAAGCTCACATTGGAGAGTGGGATTCAAATGATGAATCAGCGACTCAGACTCAGATGAGGATGAGTCTTCCAAGAAGAAGGGACTAGTTGGCATTGCTATCAAAGAAACTCCTTCACTATTCTCCACTCCTACATGCCTCATGGCAAAAGGAGATAAGGTAAAATCCATTGATAGTGATGAACCAACTTATGAAGAATTATTGGATATGCTTGATGAATTAAATGAATTTAATGGAAAAGAGAAATCAAAATTTAAAGTCTTGAAGAAAGAATATCTCTCTAAAAGACTCTTTTGAGGAGCTAAAGAAAGCTCATGATTCTCTCATCTTAAAGAATATTGAAAAATCTCATTCACATATTGGAATTACTTGTGATTTAATGAATGAGATGTCTAAAGTAGATATTGCTTTAAATGAAAAATCCATGTCTAGCATTTCTACTTCATGTGATGATTTACTTGCCATGCCATGTTGCTCTAGTGATGATTCAATTGCTAGTTTAGCAAATACTTGTGATCCTTTACTTATTGTTGAGAACCATGAATTAAAAGAACAAGTCAATAAACTAAGCAAAAGTTTGGAAAGATGCTTTAAGGGTAAGGCCACCTTAGACAAGCTTTTGAGTGAGCAAAGGTGCTCATTCAACAAGGAAGGTCTCGGTATGTGCCTAAGAAAGGTAAGAAGAGCAAATAAACCCACAAGGTATGTGAGGGAAAATGGTAAGTATTGCTACAAGTCTGGAAATAGGACATGTACAACAAAATTGTCCTAAAGGTAAAATTGCATCTTTTGGTATATATGATTCATGCTATATGCTTAGAAAGACTAAGGATGGTAAAATACTTGCTCATTTTATTGGCACTTCAATTTTAGGCGCTAAAAAGAATGCTATTTGGGTGCCTAAAACCTTGGTCACTAACCTCCAAGGACCCAAACAAATTTGGGTACCTAAAAGAACTTGATTCTTGTTTTGTAGGTG
Source organism: Hsuehochloa calcarea (assembly GCA_036346395.1). NCBI lineage: Eukaryota > Viridiplantae > Streptophyta > Magnoliopsida > Poales > Poaceae > Hsuehochloa > Hsuehochloa calcarea. The sequence goes on along the minus strand of CM070593.1, from coordinate 69,141,524 downwards.
AACTACAAGACCGGTGGAAAACATTGGGTGCTTGATAGTGGTTGCACTCAACACATGACCGGTGATAGAAAAATGTTCACCACATTCGAGAATGGGAAAGGAATGGACAAAATCACATTTGGTGACAATAGCAAAGGAAAGGTAATTGGATTGGGTAAAATTGCTATCTCAAATGACCTTTCCATTTCAAATGTATCTTTAGTAGAATCACTAAACTTTAACTTGTTATCCGTAGCTCAAATATGTGATCTAGGACTAATTTGTTCCTTCTCTAAAGAAGGTGTTACAATTTCAAATGAAATTGATAACTCTTTAATTTTTAAAGGATTTAGATTTGGAAACCTTTATTTGGTAGATTTCACTTCAAATGATTCATGCTTAAAAACTTGTTTGATGGCAAAAACCTCTTTGGGTTGGCTTTGGCATAGAAGGCTAGCTCATGTAGGAATGATTCAACTCAAAAAGCTTTTCAAACATGATTTAGTTGTTGGCTTGAAAGATGTGAAGTTTGAGAAAAACCGACTTTGTAGTGCATGTCAAGCCGGTAAACAAGTCGCTAATTCTCACCCTTCCAAAAGTATCATGTCAACTTCTAGACCATTGGAACTCTTACATATGGATTTGTTTGGGCCAACAACCTATAAGAGTATCGGGGGAAATAGCTATTGTTTGGTTATTGTGGATGATTACTCTAGATATACATGGGTATTCTTCCTAGATGATAAAAGTGAAACCTCCGGAATTTTCAAAAACTTTACAAAAAGGGCCCAAAATGAATTTGATTTCAAAATAAAGAAAATCCGTAGTGATAATGGTTCCGAGTTCAAAAATACTAAAGTTGAAGACTTTTGTGATGAACTTGGAATAAAGCACGAACTTTCCACAACCTACACCCCGGAACAAAATGGAGTTGTAGAAAGGAAAAATCGTACATTAATTGAAATGGCTAGGACAATGCTTGATGAATATAATACTTAGATAGTTTTGGCGGAAGCAATTAACACCGCTTGTCATGCCATAAATCGTCTTTATTTACATCGTCTTTTGAAAAAGACTTCCTATGAGCTTCTTGTAGGAAGAAAACAACATCTCCTATTTTCGTGTCTTTGGTTGTAAATGCTATATTTTAAAGAAGGGTGTTCGGCTATCAAAATTTGAAAGTAGATGTGATGTTGGTTTCTTGCTAGGTTATTCATCAAATAGTAAAGCTTATCGTGTCTTCAACAAAAACTCGGTTTAGTTGAAGAAAAACATGATGTTCAATTTGATGAAACTAACGGCTCTCAAGAAGAGCATGAGAATTTGGATGATGTAGGCAATGAAGCTTTGAGAAGGGCAATGGAGCATATGCAAATTGGTGACATAAAGCCCAAGATGATTCATCATCCTCCACACTAGTTGAACCACCAACATCTTCTACAAACCAAGTTCAATTTGACAATAAGGAAGATGATCAACCATCTAACTTACCACAAGAATCCACAATGCAATTGCTAAGGATCATCCAATAGATCAAATATTGGGTGATGTAAGTAAGTGTTCAAACTCGATCTCGTGTTGCTTCTTTTTGTGAATATTACTCTTTTGTCTCTTGTATTGAGCCAAAGCATGTAGAAGAAGCACTTGAAGATCCGGATTGGGTGAATGCTATGCATGAAGAACTCAACAACTTCACCGGAATGAAGTTTGGACATTGGTGGATCGACCCAAGGAACACAACGTCATTGGTACAAAATGGGTCTTTAGGAACAAGCAAGATGAAAATGGTTTGGTTGTTGAAACAAAGCAAGATTGGTAGCTCAAGGGTATTCACAAGTTGAAGGTTTGGATTTTGGTGAAACTTTTGCTCCGTAGCTAGATTAGAATCAATTCGGATATTACTTGCTTTTGCATCATGCTTTGATATTAAATTATTTCAAATGGATGTTAAAAGTGCTTTCTTAAATGGTAAAATTTCGAACTTGTATTTGTTGAACAACCTTCCGGTTTTGAAGATCCTAAAATCCAAATAATGTCTATAAACTCTCTAAAGCTCTATGGCCTTAAACAAGCTCCTAGAGCATGGTATGAACGACTTAGAGATTTTCTAGTCTCAAAAGGATTCAAAATTGGGAAGATTGATTCAACCTTATTTACTAAAGTTATAGATGATGATTTCTTTGTATGTCAAATTTATGTTGATGATATTATTTTTGGGTCTACTAATCAAGATTTTTGCAAAGAGTTTGGTGATATGATGTCTAGGGAATTTGAAATGTCGATGATTGGAGAATTAAGCTACTTCCTTGGATTCCAAATCAAGCAACTCAAAGATGGGACCTTCGTGAGCCAAACCAAGTATGCAAAAGAATTGATCAAGAAGTTTGGTATGGAGGATGCAAAACCCATCAAGACTCCCATGGCAACAAATGGTCATCTTGACTTAAATGAGGGAGTAAATCGGTAGATTTAAAGCTTTATAGATCTATGATTGGTAGTTTGCTTTATCTTACGCATCTAGGCCCGATATCATGTTTAGTGTTTGTATGTGTGCTCGCTTTCAAGCAAATCCAAAAGAATGTCATTTAATGGTTTAAAAGAATTCTAAGATATTTAAAGCATTCCTCTAGCATTGGCCTTTGGTTTCCGAAGGTGCTAAATTTGACTTAATTGGATATTCGGACTCGATTATGCGGGATGCAAAGTGGATAGAAAAAGCACCTCGGGTAGTTGTCAATTTTAGGAAGATCTTTAGTATCATGGTCATCCAAGAAACAAAATTCGTAGCCCTATCCATGCAAGGCCGAATATGTTTCCGGGAAGTTGTTGTGCTCAATTGCTATGGATGAGGCAAACATTGATGGATTATGGAATTAAAGCGATAAAATGCCTCTTTTGTGTGACAATGATAGTCTTGTGAAAATTGCTAATAATCCTGTTCAACACTCAAGAACCAAGCATATAGATATTCGCCACCATTTCTTGAGAGATCATGTGATCAAGGAGACATTGAAATTAGCCACATAAGAACCGAAGACCAATTAGCGGATATTTTCACCAAGCCATTAGATGAAGGCGCTTTTGCAAATTGAGGAATGAATTAAATGTCATAGATTATTCAAACATTGTTTAAATTTTTGTTATTACGATTGCTTTTATTTGGTGTTATTTGAATATTTTGAAAAGAATTTCTCAAATCTCATATTAAATTTACTATAATTATAAAAACTATGTTCATATATAATCTTCAGTATATTATATGCATAATGATCCCTAAATGATGTTTTATTGAGTGTAAATCTAAGGATCATTTGCAATTATTCAAAATCCCAAAGAAATCCAGAGCTTTATCAAAATCCCGGGACAATCGTACATCCGGAGTTATGCGAGCAGATGCGTCTGATCGGATCATCCGCGTTATAATAGCGGACGTCCGTTTTCCTTTTGACCTTATCACTCCAGTGCTCGTCGTTTCTTTTTCTCTCGATCGCTCGGGTTCCTCTCTCCCGGTAGGCGCTCTCAAAACCCTCTTCAAATCGAGTGATTCTCTCGGTGGATCTCCAAGTCCTTGCATTTCCAGTGCTCTCCTTCCTCAAATCTCAAGGTAAAACATCTCTTGATTCGAGTTTTACGCATTTGGAGCACTCGGCGCGTTTCTAGGGTTTTTGATAATGCGATTGATATCTAGAAATCTAATTGGGCAAAAGTGCTTCACTGGTGTCCTATGACCCTTACGCATCCAGTTCTAGCACTCACTCTCTTAGATTCCATCAAAATCTCGGAGATTCTTCAACCCTAGGTTTTGTCGAGACAATCGGACGTTCGGTTCTTGAGGAAGCGACGCAGATTCGACGTTAGCCACATAACTGGCGGATGATCCGATTATCTGACGAACCGAAATTGTCATTTCTTTCAATTCAATTCAATTCAAATCTGTTCCTTGACATCTTAATCACTCCAATCTCTGTATAGATGCCTAGAATGCGAGGAACATCCAAGAAGTCTCAGGGATCGTCAAGACAAGGGTCTTCGGCACCTCAACCTCCACTTCAGGGAAAAGGAAAGGGAAAGAGACCAGCTCCAGAAACTGAATCAGAAAATAGCTCAGAAAGTAGATCTTTTGAGGAATCTGAATCCGAAGAAGAAGAAGAAGAAGAGGAAGTTCCTCCAAGGACGAGAAGATGATGATTTGATTGATCCTCGGGACTCCTCTTGACCTACATCTTACGTCGAGATGACTATGCCATCAAGCGCCATGTCAATCAATATCTTCTGAAGAATGACACATTAAATCCAAAATTCCACACAATCTTTCAAGAGCAAGTGTATGAGCAAATATATAGTAGGCACAAGAAATTTGCCGATCATAAATGGATTAATTGGTCAAATATTAATACCTTGGACAAATTCAGTGGAGTCTATCAGCTTTTCTACAATGTGGGTCTTCATGATCTTGTGGGCATAAAAGCAATTATGATGACAAGATCATTCGACGTTTATGCCACCTGCATATGTCCCATGACTTGAAGACTTTTAGATGGTGGTCGGTGTGAAATGTGGAAAGCACCAAAGAGGAATTTGCAGAGTGTTGAGAATTGATCCGACTCTTGGGACAAAATCTTTGAGAGTTCACCCTACTTGTTCTGCTTGGGCGGGCATTATGACTCTTGACCAAATGCAAGTTAGGGACAATTCTTGGATTGAAGCGAGTGAGCATGATTAACGGGATAATTAATCATACTTTCTACCCTAAGAGTGGGAATTTCGATGCGATGCGGGGCATGTTTGGAACATGATAGATCATATTGTGGAGGAGTTAAATTTGATGTAGTGGATGTTATTCTTCAAGGCATAGCCTCCTCCAAGAATGACAGAGTTAAAAGGATTTATTATGCTCCTTACATCATGGCATTGATTGTTAGAAAGATCGAGTCCAGTGGTGGTTTGGGATCTACTCACAAGCCATATAAACCACGAGATGCCATTCCTCCTCAACAAGTCTCGAGGATGCCCCTGCCGAGGTTGATGCTCCTCCTCTGCTTGCTATGCCGATGCAAGTGCTCTAGCGCAAGTACTTCAAAATCAGATCTATTATCGAACACTTTGCAGAAATGAAGGTGAACAAGTTGCCTTTCAGATGAGACTCGTCATAGGCTTACTAAGATGGCACTATCCAAAATGACTTCTTTGATGAGACTCATAACAGATTATCGCTTTGTCGAGGGCCTAAATGACTTAGAACATTTTCTCAAGACCCTCAGCGTTATGTTCGCCGACCTCCTCACGCCCAAGGGTCCTTCTTCTAGGGCATGCACCTACCTCCCTCCTCAGTGCACCTCATCGAGTTGGGCTCGCCCTCCAGCTCCTACCACCTCTCGTATCTCGGGATCCCGCGCCCTCGTGTCGGCTTCTCCGGATCTGCACGTTCAGCTCACTTTCTGCTTCTCCTGCTCCTGCTTCAGCTCAGGACCCAGTTTCTTCCTCTCAGGACCCCCCTGTTTGATGCTTTTTGGTACTTTGATGCCAAAGGGGGAGAAATTGTGAAGATGTGAAGACTTAGTTTTAGGGGGAGCTATGGGCTTATGTGATTTATATGTGTTTTGTAAACTGGTTGATTGTTGATCTATTTTGTGCCTGTAATAGTTGGTAACTTTTGTTGAACTTGTGGAATGTGGTTATGTCTTATTATCTTTTTATGCAATGCAATCTGAATTATTTGACATATCTTATACTGTATTGCTTCCTCAAGTTCATAAATGCAAAAGAAACTCCTAAAATTTTCAATTCTTTACATATGCTTGCAAATTATTTACTATCCATATGCATTTGTTTAGGAAGTCTTCTTTTAATTGGATTTGACAAGAAAAATAATTCTCAAAATTTACTTATGCTCATTGCAAAGATTATTTTACCTGTCAAAAGACTTCAAAAGAATATACACTCTTAGTATATTCAAAACAACTTTTCTCACATATTAAGTGTGTTGTCATCAATTACCAAAAGGGGAGATTGAAAGCATCTAGGCCCTAAAATGGTTTTGGTAATTAATGATAATATGTGAATATGGGATTAACAAGTTTACTAAGAATGTGCAAGGTTAATTCCATTTGATGAACATGATGAAGCAAGGATGCATGCTAAAGAAAATGTGAAGATCAACAAGGCTTAAAGTCAAGGTACAAATAGTCTAGGATCCTTTTCTATTTTACCTGGCCTAAGGAGAATTGGTTGGTAGACCGGATTATAGGATAAATGCCGTACTATTAAGGGGATCACGACTAGTAGCTTGATAGCTTATTCTTGTGCCATATGGATCAACTTAGGATCATGCATGCATTTAAAATTGGACTTGAATTTAAGTTAGAATGAATTGTGCTTTAATTCGAATCGGATGAACGAAGGCTTAGCGAGTTGTACCGAGCGCGGTTGTTCGATGATATTTCGCGTTGCAAAATAACGATGACGAGTGTAATCTCCTTTGAAAACCGCTTTTGAGAATCGGTCGATGCGCAGTATAATCGGATGAACCGCATCCGGTTGTTCCGATGATATTACATGATTGCAAAATAACGATCGAGTGTAATCTCCTTTGAAAACCTCTTTTGAGAATCGGTCAGTATCAGACGTATAATCGGATGAACCGCAATACGGATGTTCAAATGTTTTGGCGGTTGTAAAATTCCGCAACAGATGCAAAATCTCGGTTTAGAGACCACAAATCGGACGATCCGGTGTTTGCTGCGGATGAACCGCAACTAAATCCAACGGCTATATCGATGCATTTAATGCGTGTAACATAGCCGTTCTGTATCGCATTGAGCGAAGCGCGTTGTACCGATGCTAACACGCCGGTTGTTCCGATATATCTGAAATTTCGGAACTTCTTCCCAACGGCTAGAATTGTTTGGTGGAGGCTATAAATACCTCCCCAATCGCACAAGGGACAAGTTACACAGTGCATTGAAGATATCTCAACCCTTGTGAGCATTGTGCATTCAATTCTACTCCCAATTTACTCTTGCATTCATTAAGAGGAGATCAAGTGCATTCATCTTTAGTTGATTCATTGGCACTTGAGTAAAGTCAGCGAGGATCGTTGATCTATTCTCTTGGGGTGTTGCCACACTCCTAGAGCGGCTTAGCGGTGAAGCACGGTGATCTTCTCAAGTGAAGCTTGTGAGAAGACCGAGCAAGATTGTGAGTGGTTGGTGTTCACCATCTCCGAGCGGAGGAAGAACAACCCAAGTGATCGAGGGAAGGCTTAATTCGTGGAGCCGCTTGAGTGATCAAGCTTCCTCAACGTGGACTAGTGAAGACCGCAAGTCTTCGATACCACTGGAAAAACATCATTGTGTCTTGTGGTTATTTCTTGTCTTTACAATTCCGCACTTATATTTCTAGCTTGCTTATTGAAATTAAATTGCCTAGCTAGGAGCATAACTTGTTTAGACTAAGTCATTGAATTGGATAAATTGTTAATTTGTTAAAACTTTAAAACCTCCTATTCACCCCCTCTAGTCGTTATCCTTGATCCTACATGAGTTGCGTGAGGAGGTCTACATGCATCCGCCACCGGGTATTCTACGCTTGTATCTTCTATTTGGACAAAGTTCACAGATTTAAGGTCAATTCTTATGATACCAGATCGAATGTGCTCACATTGAAATTCATGATATAAGTGGTTACTGTTGCAATTTCAGTTCAAGAACTTCCTGGCAGATTTGACAATGGTTGGCCAAATGGTTATTATCCTGTTAGTAATTAGCATCATGATATATTTGAATGACATAGCTTTCTGACTCAAGCATATGTTGCGGGCGTTTGGTAGTAAGTTCGACCATTGACCTTGTTAGATGTATCTCATTGCTGTGTATTTTTCTCATTATATAAGGGTTACCTACATATATGCCACATGTACTTGTATATATATTGGCATGGCGCTATTCATAACATGGTATCGAGCAAACAAAGGGTTTTGTTTTGCTCGTGGTCGTCGCCCGCTTTTCTCGTGGCGGCTTTGCCCATGGCCACCGCTGGCGAACTTCCATCGTGCTTGCTCATGGCCACCTGCTTCTGGTCGCCGGACCTCTTGGATCCACCAGCGTTGCGCGCCTACCGGATCCATCGTCTCCCAGATCGTCGCTCGAGAAGTCATGACCACCCTCTCATGCATCGGCGTAGCCCCGATGAAAGATCTAGACCGCCATTATGAGTTAATGGAGTGTTTTGGTGATTAATGACAAATCCAAATATGAGACTAATTCTCTTGTCAAGTATTATCTTTGTGCAGTCTCATTTGGATATAAAGGTGAAACACAACGAGGTATGCAATCGACATCTCAATCTTATATATTGTTGCATTTCTCTGGATCCAAAATATAGGATTGAACTCAACCTTAAGTTAAACTTGAATATGTGCATATGACCTTGTTACACATTTGTGTGTGCATGCACATTTAGGGGAGTTTATCCTATACTTTGTAGTTTCATTAGTATTGATCCATATTCCATTTTCCACATATACTAAGGATCTTTACGTTGAAACAAAACCTTTGAATATACAAAACTTATTGTAGTTAAGTATATACTCATGTTATGAGTATATAGAACTTGTGTAATTCTTGTATACTCATGTTAGAATATATATAACTTGTGTAGTTTATATATACTCATTTGTTCTCTCATTTATCATCATTAAATTTATGAGAATTTAAGTGGTTATCATCAATTACCAAAGAGGGGAAAGATTGAGGTATCTTGTCCCATCATTATGAGTTAATGGTATGGTGTGGTAATTAATGATGATCATTATTGGAACTAACATTTTCCATGAGTTGGATATATAGGTTGTGTTCGAGGATGATGAAGACTTGGGATGATCATGGGTGGATCATCAAGTCAAAAGCTTAGTGTAAATAATGCATCATGAGTTGATGCTTATCAAAAAGAGATGATCATGAGTTGATCATCAAGAAAAGAAGACCCATCATGTGTTGATGGAGGTCAAGTGATGGAATGCATCATGCGTTGATGCATGTGAAGAATCAGGATGGAGAAATCATCATGTGTTGATGATGTTCAAGACAAGATCCGAAGTGAAGAAATCATCATGTGTTGATGATTGTCAAAGTCAAAGACTTGGACTTGAAGTGTTGATGTGCGTCATCAAGCTTCAAGAAGAAGACAAAAATTATGACTAGCTAGGGCTAAGGATGTTGTTCCTAGTCTTTACGGTCGAGTGTTTGGTTGATAGGCCATTTTGCTAGTATAGGATTAGTACTATTAAGAGAGGGTCTTGACTAGTAGCATGAGTTAGTCATGTGTTGATAGCTCATTGTGTTTGCTCTAGCTCATCTATGCATGGAGCTATTATTTGCGAATGTGTTTTGCAAATAGCCGTGCTCATGCATTCAATCTTTGTAGCATGGGACTATACTCTACGCAAATGTATTTTGCAAATGGTTGAAGTCCATGCACTTTAGTCTTATGGCATGATCTTTGTTATTTGCAGAATGTGTTTTGCAAATAGTTGATGCTCATGTTTGATTTCTTGTAGCATGTGACTTAAGTTTGCAAATGTGTTTTGCAAATGGTGTAGATCCATGTACCTTTTCCTTATAGTATGATTCCAAAAGTTGGCAAATGTGTTTTGCAACTTGTTGGGAATCTGCCTTGTGATCCTTGTTAGCATGGCTTATCAATTAGCAAATGTGTTTTGCAATTGAAGTCGTTAGAAAAATAATTCTTGTTTTCAATCGAGGATAATCGGAGATTCGGTGGCTTAGCGGCTTGGAAGTTCCGCGGCTTGACTTCCGAATTCAATGACTCGTTTTCGGAGCGTCCGGTTTAGGGACTTAAGCAGAGTTTAGTCTCACGGAGATTCGTGATATTCGAGCGGAACTTAGATTATCATTACTCAAAATTCCGTGGTTGGTTTTCCGGAGAAGCACCATTTTGGGGACTTAGCCAAAATTTGATGTGCGGATAGTTAAAGCTATGTGTTGGGCGGAACTTAGAAGATCGGAGACTTCTTAATTTGGTTGGCGGTGATTCGCGCTAAAATCAATGACTAGTTTCTCGTCGACATAGTAGTGCGGTGCTTTTCTACTCTCAATGCGGTAGTTAGAGGCCTTTGCATGGCGAGAACTTCCGATTTCCCGATTTTTCAAGGGTTTGTCTCTGACGACTAGTTTTTGTGTGTGGGCTATATATAGCCACCTTGGCCGGGTTGGGAGAGGTGGGCTGAATGCTATTGTTAAGTGATATACCCATTCTTTGAGCTAAGAAACAAGCCTCTATTCTCTTTTGTGCATGTGTTGCACTTGGTGAGATTAGAGAGTAAACCCTAAGTGCATGTGTTACCTTAGGTAGTGGATTGTGTATCCCAGTGACGTTGACACTTGATTAGTTCAAGTGAAAGTTCAGATTTATTACTCTTGGTGTTTGCAGAGCACCTAGGCGGTGGAGGCGTCGTCTTGTGATGATCTTCTCAAGAAGCTTGTGAGAAAGACCGGCGGTTTGTGTTAATGGTTTGGTGCTCGCGTCTAGAGTGGAGGAAGAGCAACCATAGTTGAGTGAGGTGTTGGTTCGGTTGGAACGGTCCAAGTGTTTGGACTTACCTGGGAGTATTTGCTTGATTAGTGGGTAGGTCCAATTCGTTTGGGCTAACCTCAGCGTGGATTAGGGGAGGCAAGCAGAGTCTCCGAACACCACTGTAAAACATAATCGTGTCATCTTGTTTTTACTTGTGCTTTACTTTGAGTAATTTACATTCTTGCTTTAATTGCTTATATATCTTGTATGATTGCTCATATTGTATTGTGTTCATATTGTCGTTACTTAGTTGAGCCTAGTTGATTTAGGTTTTAATTGAGCAAAACCAATTCGCTATTAGCTAGCGTTTACATATTGGTTTAAGCGAAGAATTTTAAAACCGCCTATTCACTTCTCTCAATTGGCCACCTCGATCTTACACGGATTAGCGCCGATCCATGCGCCGTCGCCGCATCGTCTTCCGTCGAAGTTGCTCGGTGTCGTCTTCCTCGTCGCCTCGTCTTGCAGCCTTCCTCGCCGTCGCGTGCCATCATCGGTCCATTCGCCTCTCGGCGATGGAGGTCAACCCTAGTTCCGTGCTCTTTTGGTTGAGCGGCCTTCGATGATTTAAGTCGTAGGCCGTGAAGAAAAGGAGCCGTAAAAAGGAAAAAGAGAGGAAAAAAATAGTATGTCGTTCTAACCATCGCAGTCCACGTTGCTGTTAGACTCGTTGTCTAGGTCGCCACGTTGTCGTAGCCGCCTACCAATGGGCAATGTCTCATTCCTCGTTGTCTAGTGATCTTGATGGGCTCAATTATCGAGACTAGTTTGCACATGCGCCTCCATATGTGTGGTGGCGTCTTTGGGATTTTCTTCTTGGCGAGTTGCCTTGTCGCCTCGTCTGTTCCACTGTTGAGCCGTGCTCTGAAGGATGCTTAAGCGACACTCGTAAAGGGATATCGATGCTTTTGAGGATGTTATGAAGACTTTTCGGACTCGATTATCTTGCCTAGAGGACATGGATTGACGAGGATGCCCATGCCTCTGCTATTTTGGCTGCTAGCATGGAAGTGTATCTCACCGGGGATGTGGTTGGTTTGGCCTCGGCACGATTGATGTGGAACATCTGCAAGCCGCTTCTGGCCGTTGATGTGGACATCTGCGCAAGCGCTTCTGAGCCGTCTAACGATTCCTTGTATCTTTACATTGTGCGTGAGGAGCGATCGGCTGCGAAGAGATGTCATTGTGGGCGAGTTCTATGCCTAGTTATGCGCGGTATGGCGTCGATTGACTCTCGGGGTGGATGTTTGCCACACTTGTCAGTGCTGTCAGCATCAGTAGTCTCACCTGGAGCTTCATCGCATCTACAACTTCTTGACACGTCTTGGTGAGTATGAAGCGGACTCGTGCTCGATTCTTGGCATGACACCCTCGTGTGACTTTGTTGGAGGCCCTTGCGGTGTTCGTGCTAAAAGATTCATCTTCGTGTTGCGGTCTGCTGCTATTCGATCGTTCCTTCGGTTACGCGGCTCCTCTAGCTTCTACACCTCTGCTACTCCATCACGTTGTGTCTTCACGGTGACAATTGTTGTTAGTAGGGGACTCATTGCACCTATTGCAACAAGCATGGATATGTGGAGCGGTTCTACTACAAGAAGAAGGATTTACATCGTGGTGGCCATCCTCAGAAGAACCTGGTGGTTCCTCCTCTCGGAAGAGCTATGGTACTTTTGATTATCGGGAGTTTCTCACCTTCTTTGCATCGTATGGTACTCGCGCCGTCGGTTTCTTTGCATAGTCTTCAATGAGAGACCACCTTCTACTTCTTCCTCGGTATATTACCTTGGATTCTTGACTCTAGTGCTTCCTTTCATATGACATCCGATTCCAACAGTTTCACTTCCATTGATCCTTTAGTGATCCTATCATTGTTCGGACAATGAGATGGTACCTCTTGTTGCGCGGAGACGAGGCATTCTTTGAATTCCTCTTTTCATGTTCCTCTTGTTTCTTATGTTCCCAAACTAACAACTGTAGCTCATATCTGTTTGGTATTTCACCGATCATGGTTGTGTTATTCTCGATTGATTCTTGTTCTATTGGGATCGGCCTGCAGAGACTCTGGTTAATCTGTCCTCCATCGCCCGTGACTCCGCAGCGTCTCAGGAGCTTGACCTAGCTTCGTCTTCCTTCCCGCCTTTATCAATCTTGTCGCCTCCGCGCACTCTCTAAGCCTGCTGCATCCTCCACTTGTCTTTTGCTCGGTGGTATCATCGTTGTGACATTTTGCGGATCGCGTCTATCTTTTTACTTTGTCGTGGTCTTTTTAGAGTGCAGTGTCGATGATGATTCTCTAAATTGTCGGGTTGTAAGCTTGTAGCGGCTTTAACTTCCTTATCCTTCTAGTGAGTCGATGTCACAGGCGTCCTTTTGATCTTGTTCATTCGATGTATGTGGTCAAGACTCTTTCGTTTGAAAAGAGGTCATCGATATTATATCATTTTATTGATGATTTTTCTCACACACATGGATATACTTTATGTCATCTCGTAGTGAGGTTTTATCCATCTACAAAACTTTTGCCACCATGATCCGTACTCAGTTTGATTATCCTATTTGTGTCTTTCGTGCTGACTCTGCTGGGGAATATTTGTCAGGAGTCCTTCGTGGTTTTCTTCTTGGGGGCACTCTCTCGGTTGCTTGCCACGATGCTCATGCCCGAGCGGTGTGGTGAGCAAAGCATCGTCATCTTCTTAAGACAACCCGTGCTTTTATGCTTGTACGCTATTCCACCACATACCGAAGTGAAATTTGTTTCTCTTGCCACTTTTCTAATTAATATTCAGCCTTCTTCTGCTCTTCAGGGTGGGATTTAGGTTGAGCGTCTCTTTGGAAAGACTCGTGGCTATTCTAGTCTTCACCTCTTTTGGGTGTGTGTGCTATGTTCTTCTTGCCCTCGTGGCGCCTGCTGACCAGCTCGATCACGTGGAATCGTTTTCTAGGCTATAACTTGGCGGCGAAGGATATCGTTGTTGAGATCCTGTTGGTAACGGATGTGGTTTTGGGACGTCTTTTGATGAGTCTCGTCCTTTCTACCCTCGTCTCTCTCTTTCCGCCACCAGCATCTCTTGTCCGAGCCTCTTTCTTTCTTGACTTTTCACATCACTCATAGTCACCACCTCCATCACGGCCTTTAGCCTCTTGGTGCCTCCTTCACCGTCTCGGCCAGCCATGAAACACCCTCTCTAGATGCTCCTTTTGGCTTTATTACTTCTTATCCTCTCTACTACACTTGCCTTGCCGTCGCGAGTTGAGGATTCTTCGATCGTCTGTTAGAGATATATATGTTAAAGATATATGTGTTAGAGTAGGATTCTAGATTGATTTGGTTTCCTTATCGTAACTTTGTACTTGTGTATATATAATAGCCCATTGGCCCCCGATAATACAAGTCAGCGATTCCTAACATGGTATCAGGCGATTAGGGTTACCTCTGTCTAGCCGCCACCAGAACCTCTCCTCTCCTCGTTGAGATCGTCTAATCTCAACTCCTTGAGACCATTGCATGACGGTCTTGGCGGCATCGTGGTGCCCCGGTAAACTTAATTCTTCAACCGTGCTCCCGTCGCCCTCATTAGCCGGCAGCCTTTCGGTTCTTAAAGTGCAACCCATGCTTAGCCAGCGTTCTTCGCCTTGCGGGCTCGCTTATCGCCTGCGCGAGAACCCATTCTTTGTCGGCGACCTCCGTCGGCGACCCCCGCTGCGTGATAACGCTGCCGCTGCAAGCCGGCCCGTTCTGCGGGAGACTGCACGCCATTACCGCCCCCGCCGCTCTCGGCGCTCGAATCCGATCCGACCCAGCTGCACTGATTCGGTATCGCCTCGCCGCCCGCTCGCGGGAAAACCTAATTTCCGTGGAGGCATGCGTCTGGCGGCCGTCTCTTTGAGCCGACGATTAAAAACGCCCAAGCGAATAGTAAAAAATCCGTTGTTCTAACCGCGCCGTCCAGCGCCGCTGTTAGACTTTGTTACCTTAATGCCAGCAGCCGTTCGGCGCGCTACCAATGGATACTGTTTCCTCGCTCATTATCCGGTGATCTTCGATTGTGTTAATTACGGACTTCGTGTCTGCATGCGCATCCGCGTGCGTGGTCTTCGTCTCAGGGCGTTCTCTGCAGCGATGTCACCGCCGCCTTGCCACTATTCCAAGCCAGACCTGTCTATTCTTTGCCGCCCAAACGGTAGAGCAAAGGCTCTTCATCGTCTTCTTGGCCTTCTTGATGAGAAGGCGCATCGCTACCAAGAGGCTCTTGATTCCTACATGGATCGATTATTGCCTACGCTCGGTGGTGCGGCAGCGGCCTTTCGGCGCTCTGTCTTCATCGCCGATGTCGACCTCGAGTTTTCTTACGAGGTTGTGGTACTCACCGGTTGTCGGATGTGGACTCACCATCGTCGGCCTCTGAACCTCTGGAGATGCTCTCACCATCGGTGGTTCGCTAGGGCACTCTCTTGACGGTGATGCTACTATTGGCGCCTTCGCTCGAGCTCTGCTATCGGCATCGGTGACTCTCTTCGTCTTCTTGGGTTGTCGCTCTGTTCATCTTTGCTGGTATGCGTGTTGACACAGGTTTGGCGTGTCTGAGTTCCTTATTTGTCTTAGTTCGAGTTCGAGCATAGGCGTGTCCGACTTCTTGCACGCCTCGTGTCACTCTTTTGGAGGCTTTCTCGAGATCTGTGTGAGAGGAGACTCGTCGAGTCTTCTTGGTTTGATGTCACTCCCTCGTGCTCGCTACTCGTCCACTTGCTGCACCGCAGCGCTTCACGTTTGATATCGCCTCCTCCAGTGGTGGTGGTCGTCATCCATCCGGAGGTGGCCGTCCTCGCTGCTCCTATTGCGACAAGGTCGGCCGCGTTGAGTCGATGCTATAAGCGGCCCGGCATCTTTACGGTAGTTCTTCTCTAATCTTGGCAGGTCTTCTACATCGGCGATGCATTGACTCCTTGGCGTTTCTCACGCTCGGCGAGATAGCGGACCGGCGGCCTTGCGCCCGAGTTCTCTCGGCGGGTTCTGCGAGTTACACTCATCGACTCTTCGGCCCGCGAAACCACCTTCTACGGTCGGTACCTCCCATGGATTCTTGATTCGAGGCGTCTTTTCACATGACTTCTTATTCTTCCACTCTCTGCTTTTATTACGCCTCTTGATTCCCTGTCGGTGTTCTTCTGCGGATGGTACCTCTCTTCTGTCTCGATCTAGTACCTCTTAGCAACTCATCCTTTCATGTTCCTTACATTTGCTTATGTTCCTCGTCTAACCATGCATCTTCTTTTACTTTGGCGATTCGACCTTGGTTGTCGGGTCATTCTTGACTCGACTCTTGTTGTGTTTAGGACCGCCACTGGGGGCTCACGGTTGGTTCGGCCCTCGGCGCCTTGACTCTTAGCGTCTCTGGGAGCTTGGTAGCCTCGCCTTCCTTCGGCGCCACCGTCGCATGATCTCTCGCTTCGCCGCTCAAGTCCGCGACTCTTTCAGCGGTGCTTTGCACCGTCTTAGTCATCTGTGTGGATCTGTCATCATCCTTAGTTAAATGCGTGGTCTTCTAGATTGCATCTCGAGAGGCGTATCTTTAGATTGTCGGTACGTAAGTTAGAAAGCAGATAACTTCCCTATTCTCATAGTGAGTCGATATCTGGCGTCCTTTTGATCCTGTTCATTCGAGATGTTTGAGGGTCAAGCTACTTCCTTTCGAAAGGGCCATCGATATTATATCATTTTATAAATGACCTCTCGTCACACTTGGATATACTTTATGTCTTCCGTAGTGAGGCTTTGTCTATCTATAAACAATTTGCCACTATGGTTACTTTGATTCTCCACTCCTATTCGAGTCTTACTGTCTGCGACTCTGTGGCAAGTACCTCTCTCATTACTGCGCTGACTTCCTTCTTGGCGAGGCACTCTCGCTTCGATTCTCTTGTCACGGTGCTCATGCCGAGCGGTGTCGTTGGCGCAAGCATCGTCACCTCCTTGAGGGCGGCTCGTACAGCGATGATTGCGGCCTCTATTCCACTTCGCTTTTGAAGTGAGGTGTTTCCACTCGCCACCTATCTCGTCAACATCCGACCTCTTCGCTCTTGGTGAGATCCGGTTAAGCGTCGTTGTGATCTTTCTCCAGACTACTCGCTCTTAAATGCATTTGTTTGCGTTACTCGTTCTCATTGCACTCGAGAACGCACCAAACTGATTGCTCGATCTGTTGAGTGTGTTTTATGGGATACGATCGCAGAGCACAAGAGGCTATCGGTCTTTGGGATCTGTTGGTCGACGGATCGGATTTCTCGAGATGTGACTTTTGCGAGTCTCATCCCCTACCCGCGTCCTGCCTCTCCTTGATTTCCTCTGTGGAGTCCCCATCTTTGAGCTTTCCAAATACACCCATCTCTATCTTGCCACATATATCTCCTAAGGCCTCTCGTGGTTGTCACTTCTCTTCCGTCGCTATGGCTCCTCGGGCTCCTTCACTCTCTTTTATACTCGTCGACCTCGTGTTGAGGCTCTTCGGATGAACCATCTTCCCGATGTTTCATCTTCTCCACGATGCTCCATCATCCGCTTCCTTCGGTCTCCGCGATCGTCGGTCGATTGACCTCTGCTGTTTGGTCTATTTGTGCGGCTACCCATGGCAGCAGTCTCCTACCGGCGGGTAGGGATGTTACTCATCCCAGTGGCGGCATGCTATGGTAGAAATTCTTGCTCTCGGCGTCTTGGTACTTGGATCTTGTTCCTTTTCCATCTCACTCTCGTCCCATCACGTGTAAGTGGGTCTATAAGATTAAGACTTCGCTCGATGGCTCTCTTGAGCACTATAAGGGCGTCTTGTTGCTCATCTATTTCTTCAGCGGGAGTATGGTTGTGACTACGACGAGACTTTTGCTCCTGGCCCACATGACCATGTCTGCGCTCTTAACTTCGGTGGCGTCATTGCGCCATTGGTCCGTTCGGCTTGAAGTCAAGAATGCCTTTCTTAATGGCGAGTTGCGTGAGGTCTACATGCATCCGCCACTTTGGTATTCCCTTCTGAGGTATGGTCATGCGTCTTCGTCCTTCTCTCTATGGCCTTAAACAAGCCCCTCGTGCTTGGTTCGGCGCTTCTCCTCTGTGGTCACTCTGCGGCTTCTCGGCTAGTGATCATGATCTGCCCTTTTGTCCACACGCCGTCTCGTGGTGGACTCTTCTTCTTCTATATGTTGATGATGTGATCATCACGGAGAGATGATCTGAGTACATTGCTTTTGTCAAGACTAAATGCAGGTGGCGATTCCTTATGTCCGATCTTGGTCCTCTTCGTTACTTCCTTGGGATTGAGGTTACTTCCTCGGATACTTTCTTTATGTCCCAAGAGAAGTATATTCGGGATCTTCTTGATCGCGCTTCTCTCGGTGATCAGCGTAGTGTTGAGACTCCCATGGGCTCAACGTACATCTCCGACCCTCGATGGCGAGCTTCTTCTACGATCAGGCTCGTTATCGTCATCTTGTTGGGAGTCTTGTCTACCTTGCCCGTTACTTGTCGGATATCACTTATCCGATTCATGTTTTGAGTCGATTCGTTTCGGCTCCCGCTCGGGTCCACTCTGACCACCTTCTTGAGTTCTGCGATACCTTCGTGGGACTATCTCTCGCCGTCTCTTCTTTCCACGCTCCATTCGTTCGACTTGAGGCTTATTCGGATGCTTACTTGGGCAGTGATCCCTCCGATCGCCGGTCTATCTCCTTCTTGTGTTTTTCGTGGTGGTTCTCTCATTGCTGGAAGGCGAAAAAGCATTGCAGTGTCTCGTTCGAGTCAGAGGTGAGTTGCGAGCTATGGCTCTCTTGATGTGCAGAGATTACTTGCTACGGTGGTTACTTGAGGATTTTAGTGTTTTGTCACTACAGAGCTCCTCTCTTATCGAGATGAGTCACGAGTGCTATCAGTGTGCAGTGATCACGTGAAGCATAGGCTCACCAAACATATTGGTGTTGATGCTTCCTTCATGAGGTCTTGTGTGCATGATCGGTGATTGCTCTTGATATGTGCCTTGAGCTTGGATAGCGGATTTCTTCACGAAGGCCAGGACTAGAGCACGGCGACGGCTTACCTTTCCAAACTTCGGTGTTGTTGATCCACCATGAGTTTGAGGGGTGTTAGAGATATATATGTTAGAGATATATATGTGTTAGAGTAGGATTCTAGATTTGATTTGGTTTCCTTATACGTAACTTTGTACTTGTGTATATATCTTGGCCCATTGGCCCCTGATAATACAAGTCGCAATTCC
The DNA here is from genome assembly GCA_036346395.1 of Hsuehochloa calcarea. Lineage (NCBI taxonomy): Eukaryota > Viridiplantae > Streptophyta > Magnoliopsida > Poales > Poaceae > Hsuehochloa > Hsuehochloa calcarea. The sequence goes on along the minus strand of CM070593.1, from coordinate 69,122,691 downwards.
TATAAGCGTCATCTTCTTACGATGGGTCATCTTCTTCGACCTCTCCTCCTCGATATGCTCTTCGTGATCACCGTCTATTCGGCCTCCCTGCGCTTTTGTTTAACGGCTCTTGCGAAGCAGACTTCTTATCGTGATGTTGTTGTTCATCGGGAGTGGCGACATGCGATGCGAGAAGAGATTCTTTGCCCTTGAGCGTCTTGCACGTGAGATCTTGTCCCTCTTCCCGCGTGTTACCCCTATCACATGCAAGTGGGTCTACAAGATTAAGACCCGTTCTTATTGTTCTCTTGAGTGCTACAAGGCTCGTCTCGTGGCCGTGGTTTCGGGGATTATGGTCGTGATTATGATGAGACATTTGCTCTTGTGGCTCACATGACCACTGTTCGTACTCTTCTTCTTTGTGGCGTCTGTTCGGGCATGGTTCATCTCTCAACTTGATGTCAAAATGTCTTTCTCAACAGGTGAAATGCATGAGGAGGTTTATCTGCGACCACCATCGGGGTATTGCATTTACGAGGATATGGTTTGTAGCCTTATTCGATCTCTTCTGACATCAAGCAAGCTCCTGCGTGCTTGGTTTGATCGTTTCTCTTACGTGTCATCCGCGGCTAGTTTCTCTGCCGTGCTCATGATCCTGCTCTTTTTATTCACACTTGCCTCATGGTGGTGAGCTTCTCCTTTTATATGTTGATGATATGATCATTCAGGGATGATTCTCGTTACATCACTTTTGTTAGGAGGCGTCTTAATGAGCGATTTCTCATGTCGATCTGGGTCCTCTTTGCTACTTTCTTGGGATTGAGGTTATTTCTACGGTGAGGGCTTATATCATCCCAAGAAAAGTATATCTAGGATCTTCTTGATCGTGCTTCTCTTACGGATCGGCACGGGCGAGACTCTTATGGAGCTTAATGTTCATCTTGGTCGGTGATGGTGAGCCTCTCACGATCCTACTCGCTATCTCGTTACCTTGTTGGGAGTCTTGTTTATCCGGTCTCACTCGTCCACGACATTTCGTACCACTGTGCATATCTTAAGTCAATTTGTTTACGCTCGCTCTATGCATATTTTGATGCAGGGGTTATTAGCATTGCTTTTTCTTGGTGGTTCTCTTATCTTGGAAGACTAAAGCATGAGCTTACTAAGCATATTGGTGTTGATGCTTCCTACATGCGAGAGGCAGTGTAGGACTTACTAGGTTGTTCTTGGTGCGGGATGTGTGCCTTCATAACCCGGTTGGCGGAGACTTCTTTACGAATGCGCAGATCAGATACCAGCACAGCTTCTATCTATCCAAACTTCATATTGTTGATCCACCATAAGTTTGGGGGGGTGTTAGATATATCTCATTGCCTGTGTATTTTCCCCATTGTATAAGGGGTTATCTGCATATATGTCACACCTGTACTTGCATATATATTGATCTATTGGCCTCATAATGAATACAAACGCTATTCATAACAGACATGACATCCCACTGGCACTAAAGTTTGCAACGAATTGAAAACTTACTGTTTTGAGATGCCCATAGAAGCTCCTCAAGTTCAAAGATCCTATTAATACCACCAGAAAGTTCAAGGAATTTTTTATGCAGCTCAAGAATGTCACCAAAAGCTATGAAGCTTTGTGACACCACAGATGCCAAGAACCGCAGCGCATGTGCCAACTCTCCTGTAATCCCAAAATGAGAACATATTATAAAATTCTATGCAAAAAGAATATCACTTAGAACATGGATGGATTTTCAAGATTTATTAACCTTGAGTTGAAGTCAAAGCTCGGTTCCCCTTGTGCTCCAAAGCATATAACATACTCAGTCCCCATGTCACATTGTGAGGCAGCTGCTTCGTCACGAAATCATCAAAAATACCATAAAGCCATCTTTTTCTCAAAAGAATCCTCGAGTGGTTAAGCAACGTTGTGAATTTAGCTTCAACCATCTGATTTATGATAAAAATAATCACAATGTGAGGGCATATACTTTTACTAACAGATCATGTGACAGATGTACAGAAGAAGCTACATGAATTGTGATTTTACCCATTATTATTTTAAGCAGAAGATATAATTGTGATTTAACTACATATGAATCACTTCATATTTAGTATTCTGATTGAAATTCAGAATAGTGATTCAAAGAAAGCACTGAAATAGCCCAAAAAAACACTGTTCACAAGAATCACAATATGGAAATGTAGAAATTTTAAGCACCATTCATGTGGCATGAAGAAACTTACTCCTTTTTCCCTTGATCCACCACCAAAGAAAGCTATGGACTCAGCATGCGTCCGCAATCTTGAGTGCATGAACCTTGTACAGATGTTACAAGGTCAGCACTTGGAAGTTCTTCAATTAATAAGAGAGTCAACTGTGCCAATACTCAACAAAGTATATGTCACTAACCTGAAGGTACCTTCAAGTTCTTGTTCTTGGTTTGCCAGATCACGAAGTCAGGGAAACAGCTCTTAGAAAACCAAGCCCTAGCAACATGTATGCATACAAAATAGCAACTCCTCTTCGCCCAGACAAAAGCTTCATCCTCCATGTAAACCTGGAGAATAATAGTAGCTTTACTAAGAAAACCTGATTAATCAAAGAAACCTGGGCAACACTTGAGAACGTGAAAAACTCACCAAAGAATGTCAACTAGTGGTTTCACCATTCCAGTAACTAAGCCAGCAAGATCATTGGTCAACTTCTCCACATCATGTGTTATTCTTTGGTCTGCATCAATATTCATGCCTGACATGTTAAATACCTGCACACAAAAAACAAAAAAAACAAAAATCTCATACTGCCTAGCTTTTATGCAAACACAAACATTCTAAATAACAGAACAATACTAGCAAGTTTAAGGGGAAAACACTGCTACAAAGTGCAATAAAATGACCGGTACATTACATATTCTGTTGGAACAGTTTACCTTGTAAAAAGCGTTTCTTTTCAAATAATATTGAAGTAGATGGTTGGTCATGCGAATTCGCCATCCAAGGGCAACCTTTGAAGTAAGGTTTCTGCAAAGAAATAATCAGGTCATGAAATCAGTTATGGAAAATCAGTTGCCAATGGAATAGTTAAATATGTATATCACTGGAAAAATAGTACTTAAATTCTTGTGGCGAAGACTCCATGAGGTAACAAACATCAGTACTATACTATTGCCCAATGGAAAGCACATATACAAAATGTGCAGGCGCTTCATTAAAAAATTTAGTACCCAGCAGTCCAGCACTGCCTCAAAGCTTCCTGCGTAAGTACAGGAAAACACTTCAAATGCATGGAACCAAAAATTACCTCAGCGATGGTGCCACAACTGAATTTGCAGCACTTTGCAGAACACTGATCCCAGTCAACCGAATAAAGGCAGCTTTGTCCTGCTCCAGGACATACTTGACACTTGTCCCTGTCAAGATGAGCAACATATTAGTAAAAAGGTACACTAGCAGTTCTATTTCTTCTAGTAAATGAAGACACACAAAGAGCAAACCATTCAGTGAAGCTATACGATCTGAAATCCAAGTCCGAGAGAATACAAGTAGTGCCACTGCAAGCAACTGTCCCCCTTGCTTATCAAATAGTTTAGGAACCTGTCAAACAAATATTCAAGATCGTCATTAGAATTAAAGATTGTAAAAGGCCAACAGATGAATTTGTGGTAGATTTGAACTAATTCAATTGAAGTTCCTAGTTTCAAAGTCTTCAGATGTAATATTAGTTTCCAGTGGAATAAGTCACTGAATAGTGAATACTATTCAGTGACAAAAAATATCTCAAAATCATTAATCGATTACAAAACATAGTTGCGTACCAGTATTTTAGACATTGCAGCTGCTCTGACAGGCAAAGGTCTCGGTGAGAACTGTAACTGTGGGACTAGACAAGATTGTTCTGTGTGTTCTATTTCCATATTGGGGGAAGTAGCTATGACCTGTGTTGAATAAGAATGTTCCTTGGAACCCGATAGAGCATTGCCCTGGCAACAAAATATGTTAAAGGGTGTTAAAAGAGTAATAAATCGAAGACCAATAATAACGAAATAAACAATATGAAATCATAACTACCTTTGTATTGGCAATAAAAGCCCTTTGAACAGCAAGTGCATCAGATTTACGTTCAGTTTCTGATGGCTTCAATACATCAAGCTCCGGTTCAGCAGAAAGGAAGGAGCCATTTCTACTAAAGAAAAGAAAGAAATTTCAACCACTTTGAAACAGCAATTCAAAGGAACAATAAGAAAAAAGTAAAACATATTTTCATGAATATAACCTGTTATCCTGAACTTTCCACCCTCCTTCGCCATCCAAGGACAAAACAATATCATGAAATGCAACTAATGCTGGACGGTGAGATATTGTTATGCATGATGTGCCCATTGCTCGAACCCTTTTGCAGAAACGTTCTTCCATATCAGTTGTCACAGCACTAGTACACTCATCCAGGATGGCAAACTTTGGCTTATGGTAGAACAATCTGGCCATTCCCAATCTTTGTTGCTCACCAAGAGACAATTCATCACCCCAATTAACCTCCTTATCGAGAGGATAGCGTTCTAGCAAGTATTCTAGATCAACCTGGAAAAAAAAAGGCAACACTAAAGATTTCCAGCAAAGTTTACTATGTACTTGTTTGGAACAAAAAAAAAATGCAAAGAAAAAGAATGAGGTGTAGCTGAAGAGGCCAGTGTATTAAGTACATAATTGATACGAGTATTATTACATTCTTTAAAAGATCCACCATGCCACCATAGCTAAGTGGTTCAGTTTCCTGATCTGCTGTAAGTGGATAGATTAGCTGCTCGCGAAGTGTTCCAACAGCTGTATATGGTCGCTGTGGGACATAAAAAATTTCCTTATTAAGATTAGAACCAACACCAGGTTTGACAATGTGGCCAGATACAAGAGGCCACAGACCCCCAAGAACCCGGAAAAGGGAGCTTTTTCCACTGCCGTTGGGGCCTGAAATACGAGGAAAGATGCGTCACAAGATAAATTTCCCATGGCTGAAATTTTCATGCGAAAGTGACAACAAAGACATAAAAATAGCATCAGGTATACATAAAATATCAAGAAAGAATTTCTACTTGGGACGTTAACCTTACCCAAGTAGATGAACTTTAAGGCAGTAATCAACATAATAGGCTAAAGGTGATCGGCAAATCTAGTCAACTGCTAAGACTGGCCAATAAATGCCATGTAAGCCAAACAAACATTTAAAATGATCTATATAAGGTTAACCATTGAAGAACCAGTCAGTGGACCACATAAGCTTGTTTGACACGTGGGGCAAAGAGCCTGCATCAAAGATTTCTACTCTGGTTTAATAATTTTAATTGACCTTCAAGTTGAATTGAACATCTGAGGATAATTAAAGTGGAAGGAAGAAGCTTAAGAATATTCAAATTTCAAATTGAAACAGCAGATAAAAGCATCAAACTAACAAGATCAATTCCAACTGTGATGCCTCCACAGATAGGATCAGGCACCTACAGGCCAAAGCACTGGTTTTAAGAGTTCTCCCCAAGCTATGGAGAGGTGATTGGTCTACAGTCAACCAACTGACACCAAGCTATACTCGGGGAACAGAGAGACTAAGGGACTACAATGTCGAGAACAGGTAACAAATCCTACTTTAAACCTCAACCTGCAAATAAGTGAAGGAGCTTTATGGACAGCAAGTATGGAAAAAGGAATAGCCAAATTAGTCTCATTTCTTCTTGTGTTGAAGGTGTAAACATTCGATCAATTCGATTTCATTACAGCAGCACTGCAAATTTGTGATAACTCAATCATAGATCCAGACTCAGATGAGCAAATATTTGACAGAGAGGATTACCAGTGATCAAAAGATTAGAACCCGATTCTAGCCGTAGAGTTAAATCATCAACCAAGACATTCCCAGAGGGTGTCACCACCTGTAACCAATCATTTATTAGAATCTTGGTACCGAACAGACAAAAGAATCAGCATAATACTCCCCCATCATGATTACCTTAACACCTGAAAATTCTATATAGTTTGCCTCACTGATATAATTTCCAGGAGAAGAATTTTGACTCATTGATCTATCACGAACCCCACATAGCTCACGCGAAACATCTAGTAACTCACGAATACGGTCTGAGTAGCCACTGTCAATCAGAGTGGAAAGTTAATTAGCATAAAATACTTATCAAACAAAATTCCAAATTCATGTATACTGGAAATGCATGGAACAATCCTCAGAACAGGATGAGACTCAAATCTAATTGAACAGAATACACAATCTTAAGTAGCATAATTTTCAACGGTGTTGAGAAACAAAAACACGAATTAACAATATAATACTTACAAACCAGGAAATATTTTTACCTTCTACTCCAGCAAACTACTTAAAAAGAATCTATAGATCATTTCTGGGTAGCAAGGAACCAGGGAGAATCTTCTTGATGAAGCATGATGGATAAAATATTTGAGATGGTTTCATTAAATAAACAGAATATGGCTAAATAAAGGTAAAATCCAGGATATTTGTATCAAATGACATCATGAGAACTATCAAGTATTGTGATAATCAGATCTTCAATGCATAACATGAACAACATTGGCAGGCAAGTAGTATATCATTAACAGCTATGTAACTTTTTTAGAGCAATTTACAGCTATCAATTTGAAAATGAAGACTATTTTATTAATGTTTACTTGGCATATAGGTAGTGCAATCATTTCGCAAAAGGGATGGTGCATTTACCTGAGAAGATTTAAGCGTCTTGAACTGATGGAAAGGGTACCAAGAGACTGAAATAATGATATTATCACACTTGTGTGATATCGAAGATTGCTCAACATCTCTGCCCGTCCTAAAGTAGATGATTCAGGTCTAAGATTTCCCGCAAAGAAAGGTTCAATAATCAAGATAACTCCCACGGTGGCACCAAGATATTTCAGAAGAAAATCTTGAATCATGCCAAACCACCAGTTCTCATGAAGAACAACATTCAAGTGCCTCACAAGAGCCTGGAACCGCTCCATAATGTGTGATGCTTCTCTGTTCTCACCGCCATAAAATGCCACGCTCTCAGCATGGGTTCTCAACCGTGAATGGACTTGCCGATATTCCCCTTCTAGCTGTTGTTCCATGGATTTCAGCTTTCCAAAAGCAGGAGAAAAATTTATAATTGCACCACCAGCACCAATTACATATGCCTGAAAGCAATTACTCATTAACAATTTATCTAATTAAGGAGCAAAGTAGTTATTATAATATATTACACAAACATTAAGGCAGCATAGTTTCCTTAAACTAGAGGAGCATTATTCTTTGACCATAAGAAATACTACATCATACGATAATCCATGAATGGTAACAGATTAACAGTCCTATATAGAAATAATAATAATTACCAGAATCCAGAGGACATATTTTGGACTTGCATAAGAGCAGAGGCGCCAGATGTATATTAACCCATCTGCAACTGCAGTCAGATCATCCTGTACAAGTTAAGCAGCTCTGAGCAGAACTTTGGAATATCACTAGCAATCCTTTGCTCTGGGTTTGAAATCCGATGATCAACATGTGAGATCTTGTAGTAAACCATGTTCTGGACATAAAGCGGAAAAAAAATAATGACATTACAGTAAATATGTGGTTCAAAACAGGAAACATTAAGCAATTGACCAAACTATTGGCTAATCTTCGCCCTTGAAGTACAGGAGCTAAATAAGTGATCTACGTTTCACGAGATAAGCTCTAGAATAAGAGGTAATGAAAAAATGTGGTGAGTACATAAAATCAAAATGAAACAGCTAGAACCTTCCAATGTGACGGAATTCGGTATTCACAGGGACAGAATGAATCCAGCAAGATGAAACAGTAATTCACTTTTTCTGCGTATTGCAGCAACAGAAGTGACTAAACTCTACGGATTAAATGAGTTGAGTTAGATAGCCTCAGTACAGTTTCAGCACTCATTATTTTTTCTATAATGAGGTATCATGGCCCATAAAATATTTGTCTCCCTTCAGCTGTCCTATTTGTAGCTCTAGTTGTTGGTTGCAAGTCTTTTAAATCATTATTCACCAACAATGCTGCCATCCGCGAAGTCTACCAATTGAACTATAACAGTTCACCTCAAAATTAGAGAGTATCAAAGACCTTACTATATATCCTTGGGGAAAGAAAAAAGTGAACAATATGTGAAATATGACGTATAAGGCGCAAACAATTAGGAGATTTCAACTTTATAACACAATATACCTCAAAATAATCAGCATGGACGAGATCTGTCAGAATTTTCTTGAAGCACAATCCTAAGGACCCTGTCAAGTACTTTGAGGTCTGATATACTGTGGACTGGAGGAAGCATAAAAGAAGATTCTCAATAATTAGGCGTGTAAAGGTCGGAACACGCCGAAGAAATGCAGCTCTGAACAAATACCCTTGAACTTTTGCTAATCTGTGGCGGCAATTTATCGTAACACTGCATAAAGATTCGTTGATTAAACAAATATGAAGAAGAAAGCTCTATGAATTTTTACATGTAGTTGAACTCAGACAAGCCTAGGTATAGTTACTGTTATGAATATTGTGTGTATATTGAAGAGACTCAATGAGCAATATATATAGGGTACAAAGGGACACAAGTCTAAACCCTAATACAATAGGAAATATCACTAATACCCTTATATCCTTAACACCCCCCCTCAAAGGCAAGGCGTATGCAATAACATTGCATTTGGAAATGGTTGATACTAAAATGTTAAAAATCCAAAATCTGAGTCTTGATAATGTCGTCGTAGCATGCAGCTCTTGGAAAATATGTCGATAAAAGATCTCCCATCCAATGTCGTGCGACAGCCCATAAAACACAAGGTGCAGGCGCAAAGTCGACCGCGACAACATGACGAAGAAGATGATGAAGCACAAAATAGAAGAGCATCAAATCAATCCGAATAGGAATAGATAGAAGCATGGCGGTCACGGATCGTAGCCCAAAGCAGCAATGGCGTTGCAGTGCAAGCACAGCGAATGCCGCGATTAAAAGAGGCGCATGAGGCATCTGAAAGAAAAGCGGCGCAATGCACAAAAGTACCACGAAGGCGCTCTCACGGAAGAAGCGCGGCGGCCTTGAAAGCCTGGGGCGGCGGATCTGCAGCGATTCGAAGAGAAGAGTGGCGGCTGCTGACATGCAAAAGAAATTCCTATACTTCTATGACTAACAATAAATTTATGGACTCGCATGGCTTAGACGAACTCACAGATAAAGAGTTACGGACTTGGATGAGCATAGCGGAAAAGCGACACAAATAATAGCTAGCGATGCGAAGACTCGTCTCCTTGTTCAACCAACAAGCACCAGTTTGAAGCAACACTATCAGTAGAAACATGATGACGAGGCACAACAAAGATGACCAAACTGCATCCCAATTCCAATCTCCACCGACAGCTCCAGCACACATTAGCATAAATCCCAATGAAAAGGCCACAGTGAATTTATGCTGCTATGATGCTGCTATGTGTTCAAGGCCTCAAATATTAATGTTACAACTGAATAAAACTCAAGAGGCTCCATTGTTGGGAGACCATTCTTCTCTCTGCGAGCATTTAATGCCATGAGCAAAAATCAAAATTGCTCGCTCGATAAAATCAGCAGTGCTTGGAAACTCATAAAGAGGTCCATGACTCTTTCCTCTGGGTCCATGTCAACCAAGTTCTCACTTTGAGCACCGCATCCTCCTCATCCACAGGATCTTGGTGGGAGCCTAGCCTCCTGGTACCCTACACTTACCATATCACGAGTGATGCCCTTGCCTTGGCCTCATGGGATCTGCGTCGCGGGACCTTGAGTGGATCTTCGGGGCTTCTTGATAATGAACCCGTCCTTGACCAACTTAGGATGTTACGGCGGGAGTTGGCCATGAAGATCTCGTTGACCTCGTTGGGGTCGAGCGGACCTTGCCGCGCCGCGAGCCAGGCGCTCGCGGCGAGCCGCTTTGGCTTGAAACCATCTCGCCGCCTCTCGGCTTCCTCTCTCTCCTCCCTACTTGTCTTGCTAGTGCGTGGTGGTGGAGGCACGAGAGTGCAAGCGGCACGCCGAGGACTCCATCGCCATTGCGCGCTGAGTGGCGCGATGGCGGATCCGCGCTTCCTCGGCGTGCAAGGCGAGGCAAAGTGGCGCCGGAAGGTGGAGGCCAAACTATCTGCGGTGACGAGGCGCCCCGGGGCGGAGATTGCTCCTCCAGAGGCGGCGGCGGCAGCGGCGAGGCTAAGAGGTGGCGGGTAAGAAACCCTAACCACTAACCTAACCTAGCTCGATACCATGTTATGAATATTATGTGTATATTGGCGAGGCCCAATGGGCAATATATATAGGTACAAAGGACATAAGTCTAAACCCTAATACAATAGGAAATATCACTAATACCCTTATATCCTTAACAGTTACTATAGTATCACATTATACATATAAGATCCTTAATGACTAAGACTCTAGCAACCCAGTGAGATACCAAAAACATAGCCTTTAGCACAAAAACAATGATAGGCTTTGGTGGGAAATGCAAATAACGATTACAACAAGCTTAAGCAATGAAGTAGAATGAACATTCTCGAAATAGCACCTAGATGACCATACAAGTTCTGACATTCAGAACAGTATTATCAATAGTTCAAACAAATGAAACAAGCACACTAAATAAAATCGTAAAACTTACTGCTGTTATTATCAAGCCGAGAAGGTAATTCCTTCCCTTTGGGCCAATCTTCTTGAGTAAAATAGCAGCCAAAAAATGTAAAGATTTCAATCCATTTTTCTTTTTCCTTGTTTTCGCCAATTTACCATCAACACCATTTTGACAAATGCTCTCTTTATTCCTGGTATGTGCATTTGCATCACTACAAGAATTTGCTTCCTGATGTTTTTTTCGTCGACCTGACTGGGCATATGCTAAAGTACCACCGGCAAGTAGTGCACCAGAAACAATTGCAAGTGTTCTCCTGTGCGCATTTGAAAAAAGAAGCGTAGGATAAGAACTAACAGATCAACTAACCAAATTAAAAAATAAGCTGTTGAATAAGCACACCTTCTTGAAGACAAAAGGTTCCGACCGTGCTCCGTTAGTTGCAATAACTGGAGAGATGCCATTGTTGCTAGATCGCCCTCTCCAAGCAGATATATATCGCCAAAATAGAACGGTTTAGCTGTACAAAAATATTAAAGACCAACAAAACACAAATATCGCCAAGCAAGAGCGCCTCCTGTCACAATACAGCATCAATGGATCCAATTTCAACCTGTGAAAAATCAGCAGATAACTATACAATAACTCATCATGGTCATGGATTGCATTTCAAATAATTTCGGTGTTAGAAAAATTAAGTAAAGAAAAATTGACTTGGCAACCAAGAGGACCTAAATAGCGAGTAAAGCTAACATGTAAACACACAAGAGGGGGGATTAACAATACATTAAGAGCACAATCAAGTTTTGAGGAAGCGATTCCTATCTTCCTGCATTGTCAATTGGGTGAAGTGAGATGTACGCTCTCAGTCATGAACAGATTTACTAAGGAGCTACATGCCTGCATTTCTATGCCCCACGGATGACGATCTAACCCCAATTCCATAACCCACCACACAAACCGATTGTGGCAACTGAGCACCTTACAAGTGCCCTTACTCCTTAGCAACCAATACAATGCTGCAGTTAATATCACCTAGTTATAAATCCCATGAATATACTGATGCTCAATGACAGAAGGGTCGACATTCAGATAGCCCCATCCCACATCTGCTCCTTCACAGCCTTAACAAAATCATATAGTTATCGCAGAAGCAGAGGCAGTAGCATTAACATAGAGGTGCTCTGCCTCCCATCCCACCCACCGTGTTCATCACCAACTACAACTAGCATATAACAGCAAGTAATTGGACCACCTGGTCTCCGCGGGAGCCACCTAGGGTTACAAAACTTGCTACCAGGAGCCATTCTCTGAACCTTGCAGTTACGGAGCTACACATTTGATTTGAGCAGCATCGCTATTAAATGAACTCGTTCGTCGCAGTAATATAAATTTGACGCACCTCAGTTGAACACCCACGCAAGTGCCTGACGCTTCAAAGTTTTGGATGAGAAGTAAACTACTACTAGAGAAATTTAGTTGGAGCACAGCAATGGCGCCGCCTAAACTTAACTAAAGCCGCTATTTAGCAGCACAGTGCGCGAAAAAAAAAAAGCAAGCATGTCCAATCCAAGGCCGCCGCCCCAAAAGAACACGCAACCTGAATAACTGATCGAATTCGAGAGGGTACCCAAACCCAAATCGAGCGAACCTTGCGCCGGCCGAGGCAGCTAGAGAGGATAGGAGAGAGCGGTGGGCCGGGCGATTACCTGGGTGTGAACGGAACTGCCTGATCGGGGGATCGCCGCGCGGAGACGGGGAGAGAGGCGGAGATGGAGACAGGGAGCGAGGCCGGGGCGGCAAGAAGAGGGAGAGGTAAGAATAAAATTTTGAGAGACGGATAGACAAGGGAACGACGGGACGACGAGAGGAGAGGAGCGGGCGGTGTGAACAAATTGGTCACGGTCCGCGTCTCGGGTAGGTCTCCCCTCCACGCCAAAACTCTTATTCGCTTCTCCTCTCACGAGTGCAGTTTGTTATTGTGATGAGTGTTTTTTTCTCCGGGATGTGAACCAGTTTTTTTTTTCCTTTTTCATTTAACATGTGTTTTCAAACAAAACAACAAAAATAATCTTCTTAACAACAAAATAACATATAACACAACTATAATACAAAAACACCGCGCAGTCCTCAATTAGCATCGCATGATAGATCGTCTGCCGCTAGCCCGTCTATAGCGGTGTCGTCTTGGAGGCGACCTCTGCGCTCTAAGTTAGTGATAGGCCGCTTGTTGCGGATTGAAGGCGCAACAGGCCGTCTGCCGTCGGATTGGATGCACGATAGATCTTACAATGTTTTCATACAGTAGAAATGTCATTTTATTCGTGAAACTATTTTTGTTATTTCGTTCGTAAACATACTAAACAGCCAAAAACTATGTGAACCATGTGAGCCCGTTGAACATCCCGGGCCGTACGCGGGGTGCGACCATCAACTTTTTTTTTGGGTTTAATCCACCATCGTTAGAAATCGATGACGTCTTGCTTATCCATTATCATTGGCACCAACTTTTGATTACTTTGATCTATACACGAGAGAATGCCTGGCTTCTCCTTCATTCGAGTCCCGCTTCTCATTCTGCATAGGCCATCACCGTCGTTTCGTCTTGCTTCGGGCGCATCTCGCTGCCTCTTCTTCACGCCGAACCACGTGCCTTGTTGCTTCGTCCAATGCTTTTTGTGCCTTCCCGTAGCGTCCACGGAGGGCTGCTCCACGCGGCTGGGTTGCATTTCGCTACCTTCCGTTGGATGGTCCATGTGTCCCATGCGTCTGGGTGTTGGTCGTCTCTGAGGCCGCCGCGTTCCGATACTTCCTCCCCGAGCGCATCGGTGCACCGTCCTCCTCGGTTGTGCCGGCCCGACGCGGAGGCGGCCCAGGGCATCTTCGTCGGCTCTCTTCGATTCCAAGTCCACCGTGTCCTGGCCTCTCCTCCCCGACTGTGTGGCGCCCCGTCCTCGCCTATTGTGTCGGCGTGTGGTCCTCCCCGGGTGCGCCGCTCCGGCGTGGTCCTCCTCGGTTGCGCCGGCCCGACGCAGCCTCAGTTTTGTCGCGCTAGTAGTCTCCGAGGCTGCCGCGTTCTGGTCCTTCCTCCCTGAGCGCATCGGCGCACCGTCCTCCTCGGTTGCGCCGGCTCGACGCGGTGGCCGCCCAAGACGTCTTCATCGGCTCTCTTCGAATCCAAGTCCGCCGCGTCCCAGCCTCTCCTCCCCGACTGTGTGGTGTCCTGTCCTCACCGATTGTGTCGGCGCGTGGTCCTCCCCGGGTGCGCCGCTCCGACGCGGTCCTCCTCGGCTGTGTTGGCCCGACGCGGCCGCGGCCCAGGGTGTCTTCGTCGGCTCTCTTCGATTCCAAGTCCGCCACGTCCTACCCGCTCCTCCCCGACTATGTGGCGCCCCGTCCTCCTTGATTGCGTCGGCGCGTGGCCCTCCCCGGGTGCGTCGCTCCAGCGTGGTAGCAGTCCGGTTCGCCCTCCCCAGCTGCGTCGCCCTTCTTCGTTCGCGTGTTTGCTATAGTTCTAATCTAAAAACATGAACCTAGCTCATAAGAGAACACTAACTAAAAACATTAGTCGGAATCAAAGTGCGTCACCGTCCGGATGAAGCCATCGGATCGAAGGTTGATCGGACGATCGGGTCGGCGCGGATCTAAGCCAGGGGCCTCGGCGAGTCGCAAGAGGTAGTAGTGATGGCGGCGGTTCTTGGCCTTGATGCGAGTTGCGTGGAGTCGAAGTTGCGGCGAGGGCGATGGCCGTCGGTCGGTCTTCGTCCACCTTAGCACCGTCAAGATCGGTTTTGTATGAACCTTGGTAGCCTAGCACAAGCGCACGTGGGTTTTGCGGGTTCGTTCTTTTGTATAGCGCTAGGTGGCGGGACCGAAACCAAAAGAGGTTAGCGTCGCCCGTCGGTAGCGTGGGCTTGAGGCCCGTGAGACTCGGTCTCGGCGATTAGCGAGATCAATCAACATTCTCCCCTTTGATCGTAAGGCTAACAACATAAGTCCATCCTCAAATGAAGCAGTGCACCAAAGTAATGTGTCGCGTGACCAATGAAGTGACATACAACCTCGATTACCTATAGTATACTATCACATTTTAAAATGGATATTCATAATTCTTAATGGGAGTTGGTTTATTTTAAGGTCCTTTATCCAGAATCAGAGGCTTTCCAATAAACCCATGCCGGCAACATGATCACGAAATATATTGGGTGGTAAGCCTTTGGTAAGCGGATCATAAGCATTGACTTAGTACTAATATGCTTGATACTAATGGTTTGATCACGGATTCTATCTTTCACAACATGATACTTAATGTCAATGTGTTTGGCGGCACCACTTGACTTGTTGTTACTCGCATAAAAGACTGCGGGTTCGTTATCGCAGTATAAGGTGAGTGGCTTAGAAATGCTGTCAACCACTCTAAGGCGGAATAAAGTTCTTAAGCCATCTGACCCGGTAGCCTCATAACATGCCACAAACTTCGACTTGCATCGTTGAAGATCTGTAAGGGTTTGTTTGGAGCTTTTCCACGAGATAGCTCCTCCGGTAGTGTGAAGATATAACTGGCGTGGATTTCTTAGTATCAACACATCCATAAATCTGAATCTGAATAACCTACAACTTCAAGGTTATCGGTATGCTTATATGTGAGCATGAGATGCTTAGTAGCTTGCATATAACATAAGACTTTCTTAACGACCTTCGGTGGTCGGTCTGGATTTGGTGATATCGCCAAGCATTAGGTTACAAAAGCTAAGTCGAGGCGTGTGCTTACTTGAGCATACATAATGCTTAAACGGTGAGCGTAAGGCTATCTTCATCGATCGGTTTCATATTGGTTCCTTGGACATTGAAATGTCCCAAACTTATCGCCATAACGATAGGAGCGGGTGAGCGAGCATTTATGCATATTGTATCTCTTTAGTACTCTGTCAGCGTATGCTTTTTGAGATAAACTTAATACTCCTTTGGACTGTCGGTGAATTTCAATGCCAAGAGCGTAAGAGGCATCAAGAGATCCTTCATATCAAAATTGGATGAGAGAAATCTCTTGGTCTCAAACGGCATATCCTTATCATTGCTAGCCAATAAGATATCATCCACATAAAGCACTAAGATGGTGAATTTACTCCTTGAACTTAACATATATCGTTATCAACTTCATTTTCCTTAAATCCAAAATTCCTTATAACTTTATCAAATTTGAGGTACCCTTTGCCTCGATGCTTGTTTTAAGCCATAAATAGATTTCTTAAGTCGACATCCCATATGCTCCTTGCCTTCCACGACAAAACCTTAGGTTGAGTCATGTAAACATTTTCTTGCAAATCGCCATTAAGGAATCCGAGTCTTAACATCCATCGATGTAGCTCTAAATCATAATGAGCTACAAGTGCCATAACGATTCGAGCGAATCCTTAGTTGAGACGGGAGAAAAGTGTCATTATAATCAATCCCTCTCTTTGTGAGAAGCCTTTTGCTCTGAGCCTTGCTTTGAACCTTCGATATTTCCTTTAGAGTCATGCTTTGTTTTGTAGACCCATTTACGACCCTCTTTGTTTTGACTCAGTCAGAATTTCTAGTAAGTCCCATACATCATTAGTGCTCATAGACTTTAGTTCATCCTTCATGGCATCAAGCCATTTAGGATAATGTTCACTCATCATTGCTTCCTTATAAGAGGTGGGATCATCTACCTTCCTATATCATTAATATCCTCATTCATGTAAACAACATAATCATTTGGGATGGCGGATCTTCTCTCCATTGTGATCTTCTAATAGGTTCAGCAACTATTGCGGGAGGCTGCTTGCGCGAGGAGGCTAGCGAGGCTCATCATTAGGTATGACATTAGGAATTTGAGAGACCCCAACGGTGGGTGCATCAACGATATTTAGTCTTGGAGGTGCAACCACGAAATCGAGGAATAAAAATCTACAGGATAAGCGGTGAAGGAGCGTAAACCCGCTTCTCTTCAAGATCAATTTTCCTAGGCTCGAGTCATCATTATTTTCTAAGAACACAGCATGTCTTGTTTCTACAAACTTAGTTGTTCTATCGGGACAATAAAACCGATACCCTTTAGATCTTTGGGGTACCTATAAAATGGCAACTTCTTGTCTTAGGGTCTAATTTTTCAATATGTGGATTAAATATCTTAGCTTGACTAACAACCCCATACTCTTAAATATTTCAAACTCGGTTTCTCGGTCCATAATTCATAAGGTGTCTTAGATGCTTGATTCTTGGGAACCCTATTAAGAATATGTCTTCTTTGTCTTTAGTGCCTCCATCCATAAACGGGTGATAAACTAGAGTAGCTAAGCATGCTCAGTACCATATCCATAAGTGTATGCAGTTCGTCTCTCGGCTACCCATTTCTTGAGGTTCACAGTGTAGAATATTGGGCAACAATGCCATTTTCTGAAGGAACTTAGCGAAAGGGCGGGAATTTGGCCATAAGGGCATGTCTCCCATAATATTCTCCCCACGGTCCGATCTTACCACTTTGATTCTTAGGTTGTGCTGATTTTCAACTTGACCTTAAATATCTTAAATTTATCAAGTGATTGAGATCGGTCCTTAATGGGAAAAATATAACCATAACGGGAGAAATCATCAGTGAATGTAATGAAAGAATCAAAACCATCCACTGATGTCACAGGAAAAGGACCACAAATATCAGTGTGAATTAACTCTAATAGTCACAATGCGAGTTGCTCCTTCTTTATTTTCTTTCGTATTTTCCTTTAATGCAATCAATGCGTTAGTGCAGTCGGAGAAATCTAATGGTTGGAGAATCTCTTCCTTAATGAGGCGCTCCATTCTCCCCTTGAAATGTGGCCTAAGCAGCGATTGCCACGGTTTGAAGAAGTCTCGATATACTTTTTACGCATAGTATCACACACATTCAAAGAAATCGGTGATTCATTAAGGGAAAGCATATAAAGCTTGTCTTGTCTAACAGCAAGACCAACATTATTTGAATTAAATGTGATAACACACTTATTGTTACCAAAATTACATTTGAATCCATCATCGTCCAATAAAGATACTGAAATTAAATTCCTCCTAATAGAAGGAACAAAAACTACATTATTAAGGCGAAGTGTGAAGCGCTATCTAAGACTAAGGAAAGCAGAACCAAGCGATTCCACTTGACTTCTTTTCCATCGCGACTCTAAGACTTGCTCCCCTTTCTTAGTGTTCTCACGGTATGGAATCCACATAAAGAGTTGGTAGCGTGCACGATTGCACTGAGTCAATCCACCAAGATTTAAGGAAAAATTAGTATAAAGGGTTTCATCAACAAAAGTTATAGAATCATTACCCTTCTTGGCAAGCCACTTTAGGAAACCAACACAACCCTTACGGAAATGTCACGGCTCCTTGCGAAGTGACATGCATTCCAGCTTGGTGCTTTAGCGAAGCAACATTGGGCTTAGGTGTAGTTGCACCTTAGGCCTGATTTATCTGAATTAGGAGAGTAGTGCGACCTTTTCTTGGATTTGAAGTCCCACGAGAACTTCCTTTTGCTAGGACCGCCAACTTGATTCACCAAATCTTTCTTTTCGGCCTAATCCTTTCTTCCTCCACGGACACACATGGCGATAAGATCGCTCATGCTCCATTATCTTCACGAGTATTATAGTTTATCTTAAAAGCGGTGTACTTTCGGAAGGAAGAGAAGTCATTATGAAGTGGACTAGAAACCATCGGATATTTCCATGTCCATGCCCTTGAGTTTTCGACCATATCAGTCATTATCATGATGTGCTCTCTTATCTTCTTTGGACGAGTCATACTTAGTGGATAGAAGCCTCGGATTAATGTCTTGGCATAAACCTTAGTGGAGCCTTTGAATTTCTCCTCTCTTGAAGCGGATACTCCTTAGCATTTTGAGAATCAGGATTGCTCCCGATTAGGCGAGATAAAGTCTTCATAATCATTAGTGATAGGCGGTTAGACCGCTCCCATTTTTGCATTATTATCATATATTTTCTTTTTCTCATCGTGTCGTCCTCACCAATGGTGGGAGAAATGGGAGCGAGCACTCTTAATGCATAATCAAGGTCTAATACTCCAAGGACAAGCTGAAACTCTTTCTTTCCAAGCGGGAAGTTGCTCCCAAAAGGCGCTCAATGTTGTCAATTGTAGCGGCAACATTTGAAGCATTCATAGTGAACATTAAAATCTGAGGAAAAATTAGAAATAGCATAAAAGTATTGCATGCAATTAACCTACGTTGAGTGCGATTAATAACATGCAAAATTACGGTTCTAGTTTATATCAGTTGGGCGAAATAAAGAACTATAACAATTAATGTGGCGACACATGACTACAAACAACGTTAGTCGATATGTAATCATGTGTATACATAATGCCCAAAATAAATCATAAAATTCTCTAATTAAAATATCTCGTTGGTTCAACCTTAATTAGAGTTAATTCATACTAAGATTTGTGCAATTATTAAGCGATTGCACAAAATAAATAATAATAATAATAATAATAAAACTTAATCACAAAAGCACTTTACAAAAAATGGAAAAGCTCTTGTCTTGAATTTAGATAGTTAAGTAATCAACATTAGATAAAACAATACACATAATAAATAAATAAATAATAATCAGAAAAACATTTTTGCAAAATGAAAAAACACTTTCCCCAGGCTCGGCGGTTTTCCTTCCGCGCTCGATGCCTTGCTTTGTCTTTCATGACCATAAGACACGGCCCAAAAAGAATGAGCAGAGCCGGCCGTTGGATTTAAATGAGCGGCGAGATATTCGCGCATCGTTACTTCGCCGAATCGGGCGGCGCGATCCGTCGGATCTAATCGAGCGGTGAGGCGAAAGCGCGGGATATAAAACCGCGGCGGCGAACCCTAACCCTAACCATTTCTTCCGATCCTCCGAAAACTCTGCGGCGGCTGCTGCCGTGAGTAGCGCGAGCGAGGCGTCTTCGTCGACTCAAGCGCCGATGGCGCAAAGAAGCGAGTAAGCGGGCGAGCGGCGTAAGCGGCGCATCAAAAGCGGCGCCCGCGACTCTCCTCGCCGGCGCAGCGTGCGACCAAGGTCGCGTCTTGCGGCCGTCAGTGGAAACCGGTGGCGCCCGTCTGGAGAAACTCGGATCAAAGCGCGTAAGTATTCGCGCTTCTAATGTCTCCGTCCGAGTTCTTGGGGTGGGGTCTAAGATCTGAGTTTGAGGTTTGGGGTTTCTTGAGTTACGACTAGGGTTTGATCCTTCTTCTAATTGCTAACCCGAGCCACGGAGTCTTAGATCGAGCGAGTCTAGCTTAGATCGGTCCCGGGTAAACATGGGTGAGGTTTAATCGGGTTCAAGAATGAACTAGGGTTGCTCGATACCATTGTTTGCTATAGTTCTAATCTAAAAACATGAACCCTAGCTCATAAGAGAACACCTAACTAAAAACATTAGTGCGGAATCAAAAGTGCGTGCCGTCCGGATGAAGCCATCGGATCGAAGGTTGGTCAGCGGCGATCGAGGTCGGCGCGGATCGGCGGCGGGGCCTCGGCGAGTCACAGAGGTAGTAGTGATGGGCGGTTCTTGACCTTGATGCGAGTTGCGTGGAGTCGAAGTTGCGGCGAGGGCGATGGCCGTCGATCGGTCTTCGTCCACCTTTAGCACCCGTCAAGATCGGTTTGTATGAACCTTGGTAGCCTAGCACAAGCGCCGCGTAGGTTTCGGGTTCGTTCTTTTTGTATAGCGCTAGGTGGCGGGACCGAAACCAAAAGAGGTTAGCGTCGCCCCGTCGGTAGCGTGGGCTTGAGGCCGTGAGACTTCGGTCTCGGCAGTTAGCCGAGATCAATCCAACATCGCGTGCTCCGCCTGCTTGATTCGTGCTTCTTCTTTCTCATCTTCTTCCCCACTCCCCCTGCTCCGACGTGGTTTCTATGACTGCCCTTCGTCCACCACCCATCGAGACCACCCTTCGTCCACCACCGAACCTCATCTCCTCCTCCTCCCCCGCCGCACAGGGGATCGAGGCCTCCTTGGTAAGCTTCTCATGGTCCAATCCACTTTGTTGCGTCCAATCCTTGAGTAATTTCTCTAGTTCCATCCGACCCTTGTATGACATGCCCCCACCGGCGATGGGGAAGATGGTCATGGCGCTAGCTGTTGAGGACATGGCGTCGATGGCTCCCAGTGCATTGGCCTAATTTTTTATTAGATTATTCCCTTGAACCAATAGTTTGGGATGGACTATTTTTCTTCTTGTATGATTGATGCGTGTACGTTGCATGTTTAACTTATCTTATTGTTATCCTTCTAACTAGGACAAACAATCAGTGTATTTATATTACCAATTGATATTATGCTTATTCTGCTGTTCTTCGCAAGTGTCGGGATGTTTCGTCTTCAGCCTGGTGTTTTATGTGGCGATGAAGCATTGTTCATATTTCTATCAGCAAGAAGATATAATATTTTTCACGTTCTGTTTCTGTAAATTAAATGGTAATACTACTTGATCCTCAACACAGTTGGTGTGGAGGCTAACTACATCGGTATGTAGCTAACATCAGCCAAAATAATGTGGTCTCATTGCAATTTGATTTCTTTTTTCGTTCACTATTTACATGCTAAATTTGACTTTTCACACAGTTGTGAAGGCTTATCGGTACACATCCTTCACGAGTGTGATGCTCCTGGACTGTTGGTCGATTCCATGTGTCATTGTCCTCACTTGAATCTTCTTGAAGACAAAGTATGGGTTGCAGAAGTTCACTGGTGTTGTAGTGTGTGTGGCTGGGCTTATATTGGTAGTGTTCTCTGATGCGCATGGCTCTGATGAAGCAAGTAAGAACATGATTCCTATGAAGGTTCTCACACAGTTACACATCTGTACACCTATATGTCAGTGTGTCATTATCTACTCAATGTCTATTCAAAGTTTCAATTTGGTTCTGCACTCCTAGATTTCTTATGGTTTTAATAGTGGATACTTGATCCTCTGGACACCAAGCTTTGCTAGAACTTGGCAAATACTAGATAGACATGTGTCAGAAGCATAATATGTAAATGATTTTTGTCTTACACTTTGGAATGTCTGGCACAAGTACCCAACCCCTTCAAACGCGATTTGTTTGTCATTGCTGGGTCCATGCTTTGTGTTGTCAGTAATGTTTCCATTGTAGCAATCAACTACACCTCAATGGTCAATGCTTCACTTCCTTATGAATATAATAGAGATGTAGATATATGAAAAACTTTACAAGTTTTTGTCTACAATATTTCAGGAGTACTTTGTCAAGAAAAGTAACAGGGTTGAGGTGGTGGCAATGCTGGGTGTTTTTTTAGCAATTATAAGTGGTGCACAAATGTATCCTTTGGCTTAATGCAATAATGATTGATTACATTGTAGTTTTTTAAGTACTTTCTTCTGTGTTGCTTCTACTTGACAAACAAAGGAAGCGAATTAGATTTTGTTAGCGCTTGACAGATTCAACTACATCCCATTTTGCTTCATGGTTTGATGCCTCCTCGCTTGGCGGTAACCCATATTTATGCTAATATGATAAGGTAATAACTAGTTCTGCATGACATGGAGGCTCGACCTATAACGTGCTATAATCTTTGATTAAACTAATTGTAATGTTCTTCAGAACAAACTACACTACACCATAGCAAACACCTTGCAAACAACTGCCAAATATCATGCATTCAACGGGCGAGTGCAGCGTAGCGCGCTTTACCATCTATTCTATTTGGTCTTGCAGCCGAAATACTAAGCTAGGTCGATAGGGATGAGAATAGTGCATATGTTGAAATCCCTTTGTTGCTTGATATTTGGGTTTGCTATGCTTAGATTTCTACATGCGAGCTGCTAATACTATTTTCCTACTGTTGGCTAAATGATGAATTTCACCCATATTTACTGACTAATGTACATGCTTCCAGTAGTTTGAGGCTTTGAGCATTACTTGATCACTTGATTGCCTAGCAATTACAATTCAATTCAAGCATTCGTATTTGATATATAGTGCACAAAACAAGATGTATATGAATTAAGGGCGCTAAAAAGGTTTCATTTGTCCCAACATTTTGCAATTGGAACATACCGTAGAAAAAAGTTTGATGCATGGGCTGACTAAAAAAATATTATTATTAGAATTTCGATAGATGTGCATTCTAAAATTAAAACTATTGATACAAACTGCATTTGTTGCCAACTTACCATTATAGCAAATTCACCGTTTCCTATTGACAATTGTTTTTCCTTTAAGATATGCAAACCTAGGTTTTGAGTTGTGAGGGCTGAAATTAGTTAATTTGAACTGTAGTTGTGATGTCGTATGATCTTATCCTTTTGTCCTTGGATTTATCTCTTTTGTCAATTCCGGCCTGTACTGACATTGGAGGTTGTAGTTGAATCAACACATCTTACCAAATTACTAGTGACAAGTAGATTTAGCTTTGTTTGAATTTGTTAGAGATATATATATGTTAGAGATATATATGTGTTAGAGTAGGACTCTAGATATGATTTGGTTTTCTTATCTGTAACCTGTACTTGTGTATATATACTGGCACATTGGCCCCCTGACAATACAAGCACTATTCCTAACATGGTATCAGAGCGTATCTAGGGTTTCGATTAAACATGTCGCCCGCCGCCGCCGCTCGGGCGTCATCGCCTCACTGTCGTCATCTTGACGACTCGATCGGATCGAATCTCGGTCTCCTCGTGCGCCGCCATCGCCTCGGCTTCCCGTGCCGATCCCGTGCCGCCGCGCCCTCGCTACAATCTCGGTCTCCTCGTGCGCGCGCCGCGCCTCGCTTCCCGTGCCAAGCCCTCGCTCTGCCAGACGAGCGACATGACAAAGCCGCCGCCCGGCCGCGAGGCGGCGAGAAAGTCGAGTGCGGTCGAGATCGAGAGATCGCCCGTTGGGGAGCTCCGCGTGTCTTGAGCGAGATCCGCCGAATCCGCCGCTAGAGAGCTCCGCGTGTCTTAAACGCCGACGCAAGATCCGGCTTCCGCGTGTCGCCGGAGCTCCGCGTGTCGGCGCCAAAGCTCCCTCGTGTCTGCGGCCAGCAGAGCTCCGCGTGTCTTGAAGCGAGATCCGCCGATGGGAGATCCGCCGTAGGGGAGCTCGCGTGTCTTGACAGAGCTCCGCGTGAGAAAAAGCGGCCGTAGGAAACCCTAGGTTTGCATTGGCTCTTCTTTGCTTTGGACGGCGTGGGCGATTAAAACCGGCCGTGAAGGCGGTAGTAAAAAAGCGTTGTTCTAACCGTCGCGCGTCGTCGGCGCCGCTGTTGAACCTCGTTGCCTTTGTCGCCGCGATCGGTAGCCGCCTACCAATGGGCACCGTTTCCCTCCTCGTTGCCGGTGATCTTGGCGGTGTTAATTACC
The DNA here is from genome assembly GCA_036346395.1 of Hsuehochloa calcarea. Taxonomy (NCBI): domain Eukaryota; kingdom Viridiplantae; phylum Streptophyta; class Magnoliopsida; order Poales; family Poaceae; genus Hsuehochloa; species Hsuehochloa calcarea. Next base: position 69,098,667 of record CM070593.1, on the reverse strand, counting down.
GACCCGTGTCTCACATGCGCATTCACATGCGTGGTCTTCGTCTCTGGGCGTCCTCTCTGGCGATGTCACTGCGCCTTTCCCTACTCCTCCGGCCAGACCTCGTCTCTGCGCTATCCTCAACGGTAAGCAAAGGCTGCTGTTGAAATTCTTGGCCTTCTTGATGAGAAGGCTGCCTCTGCCTACCAAGAGGCTCTGGATTTCTACATGGATCGATTAACTGCCTACACTCAGTGGTGCGATGACGACGCTCGGGCTGCTGCTTTGTCTTCATCGCCAGTGTCAAGCCTCAGTTCTCTTATGAGGTTGTGGGATTTTCTTGGTGTCGAGATGTGGACTCACCTTCGTCAGCGCTACAAACCCTCTGGAGATGCCCTCTACCTGTCAGTGGTTCGCCAGGAGCACTCTCTTGAGCAGGGTGATGCTACTGTGGACGCCTTCTACGCTCGAGTTACTGGCATGCGGCGTCGGTGGACTCTCTTCGCCTTCTTGTTGTCACTCCTGTTCGTCTTTGCTGGTTATGCGTCTTGACACAGGTTTTAAGCGTGTCTCGAGTTCCTTACTCGTTTTAATCTGAGTTCGGCGGGCGTGCCCGCTTCTTGCGCCACCTCGTGTCATTCTTCGGAGGCCCTTAGAGATACGTGCAGAGGAGACTCGTCTGAGTGGTGCTGGTCTAATGCCACTCCCCTCCGTGCTCGCCGCCCTTCCACCTGCTACACCGCCTCCTTCACGCTTGATGCTGATTGCCTCCTTGGTAGTGCCACGGTGGTGGTGGCCGCCCTCCATCTGGCGGTGGCCGTCCTCGCTGCTCCTACTGCGACAAGGTTGGCCACATTGAGTCCCAGTTCTACAAGAAGCAGCGGCATCTTTCACGCCGTTCTTCTCCTAGCACTGGCACTGGTACTTCTACATCGACGTCTGCATCGACTACTTCCGCAGTTTCTCTCACTGAGCAAGAGATAGCGGACTTGGCGCTGCTTCTTTTGAGTTCTCCTCGGCGGGTTTTGTAGGTTACGCTCACGACTCTTGAACAGCGAGAAACCACCTTCTACGATCAGTACCTCCGTGGATCCTTGATTCCGGAGCATCCTTTCATATGACTTCTGACTCTTCCACTCTGTCTTTTGTTACACCTCTTAATTCCCCTGTCAGTGTGCTTACTGCTGATGGTACCTCTCTTTCTGTCTCTCGTCGAGGACCTCTTAGCAACTCATCATTTCATGTTTCTTCTGTTTCTCATGTTCCTCGTCTAACCATGCAGCTTCTTTCTGCTGGGGAGATTACTGACCTTGGTTGTCGGGTCATTCTTGACTCTGACTTGTTGTGTTCAGGACCGCCGCACAGGGGCTCTGGTTGGTTCTGGCCCTCGGCGCCTTGACTCTCAGCTTCTCTGGGAGCTTGACTGGCTTCACCTTCCTTCCGCTGCCACCGTCACCGCCAGTCTCTCCGCTTCTGCCGCTCTGTTTACCAGCTCTTTCCAGCAGTGGCACCACCGTCTTGGTCATCTGTGTGGATCTCGTTTGTCATCTTTAGTCCGTCGTGGTCTTCTGATGTCTGTCTCAGGAGACGTATCTTTAGATTGTCAGGGTTGTAAGTTAGGGAAATAGATTCAGCTTCCCTATTCTCATATTGAGTCCGTGTCTCAACGTCCTTTTGATCTTGTTCATTCAGATGTTTGGGGTCGGCTCCTTCCTTCGAAAGGGCCATCGATATTATATAATTTTTATAGATGACTTTCTCGTCACACTTAGATATACTTTATGTCTTCCGTAGTGAGGCTTTGTCTATCTATAAACAATTTGCCACTATGGTTCGCTTACGAGTTCTCCACTCATATTCGAGTCTTCCGTGCTGTCTCTGCTGGCGAGTACCTCTCTTGTTACATGCGCAGCTTCCTTGCTGAGCGGGGCACTCTCTTCGATTCTTTGTCACGGTGCTCATGCTCGAGCGGTGTCGGCGGCGCAAGCATCGTCACCTCCTTGAGGCGGCTCGTACGCGATGATTGCCGCCTCTATTCCACCTCACTTTTGGTGAGGTGTCTCCACTTGCCACCTATCTCGTCAACATCCGACCTCTTACGCTCTTGGTGAGATCCGGTTGGCGTCTCTGTGATCTTTCTCCAGACTACTCTGCTCTTCGTTTGTTTGTCTGCGTTTGCTATGTCCTCCTTGCGCCTCGAGCGCGCACCAAGCCCATTTCGATCTGTTGAGTGTGTTTTATGGGATCTGATCTGCGAGCACAAGGGCTATCGGTGTTGGGATCTGTTGGGCGACGGATCACGGATTTCTCGGGATGCGACTTTTGGCGAGTCTCGTCCCTTCTACCCGTCTGCCTCTCCTTGGTTTCCTCTGTGGAGTCCTGTCTTTTTACCTTTCGGATACACCCATCTCTGTCTTGCCCTCGTCCATCAGTCCCACTGAGTCTCCACATATATCTCCGAGGCCTCTCTCAGTTGTCACCTCACTGCCGTCGCTGTGGCTCCTCGGGCTCCTCCACTCTCTTTTGCACTCGCCGACCTCGTATTGAGGCTCTTCGGATGAACCATCTTCCCGATGTTTCATCTTCTCTTGATCTTCATCTTCCTCGATGGGCCATCATCTCCTCTCTGGTCTCCGCGATCGTCGGTCGATTCGGCCTCCTGCCCGTTTGGTCTTCTTTGGTGCGACTACCCATGAGCTCGTCTCCTCTGGAATTTGTTACTCATCTGAGTGGCGGCATGCTATGGCCGAGGAGATTCTTTGCTCTCGTCTTGGTACTTGGGACCTTGTTCCTTTTCCATCTCACTCTCGTCCCATCACGTGTAAGTGGGTCTATAAGATTAAGACTTCGCTCGATGGCTCTCTTGGCGCTATAAAGCGCGTCTTGTTGCTCGTGGCTTCAGCGGGAGCATGGTCGTGACTCTGACGAGACTTTTGCTCTGTGGCCCACATGACCACTGTCGCGCTCTTCTTTCGGTGGCGTCATTCGCCATTGGTCCGTTCTAGCTTGATGTAAAGAATGTCTTTCTTAATGGCGAGTTGCGTGAGGAGGTCTACATGCATCCGCCACTTGAGTATTACATTCTGAGGTATGGTGCATCGTCTTCGTCACTCTCTCTATGGCCTTAAACAAGCTCCTCGTGCTTGGTTTGATCGTTTCTCCTCTGTGGTCACTGCTGCTGGCTTCTCAGATAGTGATCATGACCCTGTTCTTTTTGTCCACACTTCGTCTCGTGGTCGTACTCTTCTTCTTCTATATGTTGATGATATGATCATCACAGGAGATGATCTGAGTACATTGCCTTTGTCAAGGCTCGTGCGAGTGGCGGTTCCTTATGTCGGATCTTGGTCCTCTTCGTTACTTCCTTGGGATTGAGGTTACTTCCACTCGGATGGCTTCTTTATGTCCCAAGAAGTATATTCGGGATCTTCTTGATCGCGCTTCTCTCAGCGATCGTCTTTGTTGCGACTCGATGGAGCTCAGCGTTCATCTCGGCCTTCGATGGCGAGCCTCTTTACGATCCAGGCTTCGCTATCGTCATCTTGTTGGGAGTCTTGTCTATCTTCTTTACTCGTGTGGATATCACTTATCTGTTCATGTTACGAGTTAGTTCGTTTCCACTCCCTCAAGTCCACTATAGCCACCTTCTTCGAGTTCTGCGATACCTTCGTGGGACTATCTCTCGCCGTCTCTTCTTTCCACGCTTCAGCTCGTTACAGCTTCAGCTTATTCGAATGCTACTTGGGCCAGCGATCCTTCTGATCGCCTGTCTATCTCTGCTTCTTGTGTTTTCTTGGTGGTTCTCTCATTGCTTGGAAGATGAAGAAACATCTGCGATATCCGTTCGAGTGAGTTGCGAGCTATGGCTCTCTTGGCGAGATTACTTGGCTACGGTGGTTACTTGAGGATTTTGGTGTTTCTGTCACTACACCGAATCCTCTCTTATCAGACAGTACATGTGCTATCAGTATTGCCCGTGATCCTGTGAAGCATGAGCTCACCAAGTATGTTGGTGTTGATGCTTTCTTAATGAGGTCTTGTGTGCATGATCAGGTGATTGCTCTTGATATGTGCCTTGAGCTTGGATAGCGGATTTCTTCACGAAGGCCAGACTCGAGCACAGCACGACTTCTATCTTTCCAAACTCAGTGTTGTTGATCCACCATGAGTTTGAGTGGGGGTGTTAGAGATTATATATATATATATATATATATATATATATATATGTTAGAGATATATTTGTGTTAGAGTAGGACTCTAGATATAATTTGGTTTCCTTATCTGTAACCTGTACTTGTGTATATATTGGTCTATTGGCCCCCTGATAATACAAGCACTATTCCTAACAGAATTATGTATTGTTGACTATGTTTTTCTCCTTCCATTGCAGATCCTGCTGTCACATTAACCATGTATTATCTATATGCAAATTCCACTCTGCAATGTCTAATGGATTGGGGTCCAACTTAAAAACTTTGGAGTTTTGGGATTGGGGTTTGTCCTTGCAAGACGCCTTTACATGATTTGCTGGTGCTACCTATTAGGTAAAAGAGTACACACAGAAGTTGTGCTGGAGGTCATCTTACACAATCGATACGCATTGTTGTATATTGAGTTTGACCTTCACTTCTTGAAGCGTTCATGTGAGTGTCATGTGAACAAATCAACAATTTGATAATTTAAAATACATCAATAGCCAAGTCTTAGCCCCTCATTGCTATGTTCAATTCCTTTTATTGTTGTTGTTGTGTGAATTTAGACTACAACTAAGATTGCTAGACCTAGGACCTTCATTCCCAATCAATTTTATTAGTTCCAAATCAATTTTGTTATTGGCGATTTCCATTTCCTCTTGCCTTTTCTCTCCATCTCCACTGATTTTTAAAGTAGGCTTACTATTGGTTATTCAGACCCATGCAGGTGCTGGTTGTTTGCTCAAAAGGATGCACATTTGTTCCCTGTGATTTGTGACGACAGATGCATTGCAACCCGTTGAACCACAACGACAACAAGGATGCAAAGGAACTAGGTCCTAACATAAGGACAGTTGTTGCAGATGGATCATGGTGCACTCACCGTAAATGGATGGATAGATGTTTTGTTTCGAGTATTGTATCTGAATTACTCTTGAATTTATAGCACAGTATGGGAAATCATGGTATCAGGTCCTATCCAGCAGCTGAACCGACGGACTGACTGAAATCTGAAATGCAGTCAGTACATATCTTGTGTGGCTTGGCTGTGACACTAATGTTAATAGCAATCACAACACATCAACAATCGGTTAGCAGATAGTAGCTACATTTGATACATCTGTTGGTAGTGTCAGTTTGTTGAATGTAAGTGAATAATACCAGGTTCTTGGCACTTTTTTAAAATAGCTTTAGTTGATTGGCTCTTTTAACATGGCATCTCTGAAACATGAGCATTTGAGCACTTGTGCATATTATCACAGAATTGCCACTGTTCATTTGCATTTTAAGAAACCAGGAATGGATAATTTTTTCTTTTTCAATCAATCCCATCTATGTCACCATTGAATCAGTAAGGTTGACGGTTCTTACGGTGCGGTGAAGCGCGCAAGGACCTTCTAGTTAAGATAGCGTGCACAAACATGTCAGCTTTAGTTTTGGAGTTCTGGTTCAACAATGGCCGGACTTTATTGCCAGCTATCAGTTTTGGAGTGCCGGCCCATAGGAGCGCGCGCGTCATCACACACACACACACACACACACACACACACACACACACACACACACACACACACACACACATATATATATATATATATATATATATATATATATATATATATATATATATATATATATAGGGCCTTATTACTCTGAGAGTACATCTCATTCGAATATCCACTTAAATAAATATATTATACTTCTTTATCATTTTAGTATACTTAAATACCAATTATAAGATACTCGATTGCAATTTGATTGAAAAATTTTCATTGGAGTCCTTTATTTTGTCATATACCTTTTTCATATATAAACAAAGTATACACACAAATTTTCTATAAAAGTGGACTTTCATGAATTTTTCATAGAACTCACTTTGGAGTATCTTATAATCATCATTGGGTATACTCAAATAGATAAAGATGTATTATCATCGATTTAAGTGGTATATGAAAAGCGAGAATACATCTCAGTACCAAACTATTTTCCTATATATATATATATATATATATATATATATATATATATATATATATATATATATATATAGTACTCTGAGAATGCGTGCTTAACTTCTCATATACTACTTAAATTGTATGACAATACCTTTTTATCTATTTGAGTATACTCCAATAATGATTATAAGATACCCCAAAGTGGGTTTTATGAAAAAAAAAAAAATCATTAAAGTCCACCTTTCATAGCTAAATTTGTGTATATACTTCTTTTATATATGAAAAAAGGTATATAGCAAAATAAAGTACTCAATGAAATTTTTCAATCAAATCGCATTGGAGTATCTTATAATTAGTATTTAAGTATACTGAAAATGATAAAGAAGTATAATATATTTATTTAAGTGATATATTCGAAGCGGGAGTATGTACTCCTGGGAGTACAAAACGGGCGTCATATATATACTTAAATACCAATTATAAGATACTCCAATGCGCCTTGATTGAAAATCTTTCATTGGAGTCTTTTCATATATAAATATATAAAGTATATACACAAATTTAGCTATAAAGGTGGACTTTAATGTTTTTTTCATAGAACTCACTTTGATGTTATTGTGAGGGAAATTGCAGCCACCAAGAATGATCGGGTCAAGAGGATAAATTTTGCTCCATATATTATGGCCCTGATTATTCGTCAAACTGATTATAATGGAGCTACACCTTCACACCACAAGTTCTATAAGCCAGAGGGTCCTCCAATACTGCGAACTTTCGGCCACCTCAAGCTCAAGAACACAGGTGATCCTGCTCATCTTCTTTGCTCCTCCACGAGGCCAAGCCTCTCTGGATCGATTTATGCTACATTGTTGGAGATGAAGGCATCTCGGGAGGCCTTCGAGCGGCGACCTCTTCCGTCTGGATGCTTCCTCGCGGACTAGATGCATTTGAGTGCCATCACCTCAAGACTTGCGCCAACACCGCCCGGACTCGGCGCGCTCTCGGCCCGACTTTGCAGAGCGATTTCCTCCTCGATCCGGTTTGGGCGGCGCGCCTCCACTCTCTGCTCGTGATCCTCCACAAGACCCGTGGAGTGAGGTCCGTTTGGTCATTCAATGACAAAGGGGAGAGTAGTGTGAAAATGTGAAAGTCTCTTTGGGAGCTATCTTTTGTAATAAACTATCTTTGTTATGGTATTTGGATGTTTATAATGCATGGTATGCTGTAATGACTTTGATAATATTTTGGTTTATTATGATATCCAAATGCTTATATTTTTGTTGTACTTGGATCTTTGATTGATGATGAATGACTATGATATGTGAATGCTTTATCTCAATTTATTATCATTATTTCTTTTCCAAGTAACAACATTCTAGAAAACTCATAAAATTTTATGAAAATCCAAGCGTGAGTTTTGCTTAATCTTCCCTTTGGTCATATGAGTTTATTTCACACTTTTTGTGACCAACCTCGATATTTGCAAGTGGTTCTTTATTGACAAATTTTCTCAGATTTATTGGAACCATTCTACCCATTTTATCAGTTGCTTTTTGAAGCTTAAATGAAATGTCAAAATCTGGAAATCCTAAAATTTTCAGTTTTCTGAAACTTTGTGATTTTCGTATCTTTAAATTGGTGTATTGGAACTTTGTGTGTATTTGTAAGGACTAGCTCCATGATTTATTTTATATATTTCTGAGCTTGTTTCCACACATTTTTATGTTTCGGCTATCTTTTGATCTCTTCTTTGCAAAATTGAAAATTGTCTTGAGAAGATTTCAAAGTGTGAGTTTAATTGAATGTGTTTCGAATATCGTTCCAAGTGGTTCTCAATATTTTGGTTCAAAAGGGGAGAATGTGTTATGTTCAATAGGTTTGTGACCCATTTTGGTTTCTTCTCACTATCCTGAGAACAAAATCTCTTTTTGGTCATATGAGTCTATTTAATACTTTTTGTGACCAAGCTCCTTGATTTGCAAAGGCTCCTTTTGGATAAGCTTTATCTTGTATTTTTGGTGATTAATGTCAAAAGGGGGAGAATGTTTATATCAACATTCCTCCATTTGGATGGTTGATTTGTTCTTTAAGCCAAAGAAAGGAGAATTGCCAAAAGGTGGCAAAGTGCATTATTTGTTTAATCTCATATCATTCTCATAATGCAGCTTTAAATTTCACCTTATAACTTGAATAGACATAGCTCATTAGCTTAATTATTATCTTATGTCTATTTATATCCAAATGTTATTATTGATAATGGATTTGTCATCAATCACCAAAAAGGGGGAGATTGAAGGATCTAGACCCGCCATTATGAGTTAATGGAATGTTTTGGTGATTAATGACAAATCCAATTATGAGACTAACTCTCTTGTCTAGTATTATCTTGTGTAGTCTCATTTGGATATAATGGTGAAATTCAACGAGGTATGCAATCAACGTCTTAATCTTATATATTATTGCATTCCTCGGATCCAAAATATAGGATTGAACTCAACCATAAGTTAAACTTGAATATGTGCATATGATCTTATTACACATTTATGTATGCACACATCTAGGGGGAGTTTTATTCTATATTTTGTGGTTTCATTAGTATTGATTCATATTCCATTCTCCACATACATTTGGGATCTTTACTTTGAAACAAATCCGTTTGAGTATACAAAACTTGCGTAGTTCTTGTATACTCATGATTATGAGTATATAGAACTTGTGTAGTTCTTGTATATTCAAGTTAGAGTATATATATAACTTGTGTAGTTGATATATACTCAATTTGTTCTCTCATTTATCATCATTCAATTTATGAGTAATTAAGTGGTTATCATCAATTACCAAAGAGGGAAAGATTGAGGTATCTTGTCCCACCATTATGAGTTAATGGTATGGTGTGGTAATTAATGATAATCATATTGTGAAACTAACATTTTCCATGAGTTGGATATATATGTTATGTTTCAGGAGGATGAAGACTTGGGATGATCATGAGTTGATCATCAAGTCGAGATTCAAGTGAAGGATGCATCATGTGTTGATGCACATCAAGTCAAGAAGACCCATCATGTGTTGATGGAGGTCAAATGAAGGAATGCATCATGCGTTGATGCATGTGAAGACTTCGGGATGAAGAAATCATCATGTGTTGATGATGTTCAAGACAAGATCCAAGTGAAGAAATCATCATGTGTTGATGATGTTCAAGACAAGATCCGAAGTGAAGAAATCATCATGTGTTGATGATTGTCAAAGTCAGGACACGGACTTGAAGTGTTGATGTCGTCATCAAGCGTCAAGAAGATGCAAGGCAAAGGTATGACTAGCTAGGGCTAAGGATGTGTTCCTAGTCTTTTCTGGTCTTGATGTTTGGTTGGTAGACCGGATTGCTAGTATAGATTGTCGTACTATTAAGAGGGGTCTTGACTAGTAGCATGAGTTAGTCATGTGTTGATAGCTCATTGTGTTTGCTCTAGCTCATCTATGCATGGAGCTATTATTTGCGAATGTATTTTACAAATAGCCGAGGCTCATGCATTTAATCTTTGTAACATAGGACTATATTTTGCAAATGTGTTTTGCAAAATGGTTGAAGTCCATGCAACTTAGCCTTGCAGCATGATGCTGTTATTTGCGAATGTGTTTTGCAAATAGTTGATGCTCATGTTTGATGCTCATGTTTGATTTCTTGTAGCATGTGACTTAAGTTTGCAAATATGTTTTGCAAATGGTGTAAGTCCATGTACCTTTTTTTCTTGTGGTATGATTCTAAAAGTTGGCAAATGTGTTTTACAACTTACTAGGAATCTTGCTATTGATCCTTGTTGGCATGGCTTGTCAATTGGCAAACATATTTTGCAATTGAAGTTGTTGAAAAAGACGTTGTTGTGCTCTGTCAGGATAATCGGAAGTTCTGGCATTGTATGTGCGGAAGTTCCTATTATCGGAAGCTCGGAAATCGTGGAACATTTTTTCGAGAAGCACCATTTTGGGACTTAGCCAAAATTTGAAGGTGCGATAGTTCCGCTATATCTTTGTCTTGGAACTTAGAAGATCGGAACTTCATAACTTGGTTGGCGGTAGTTCGCACTAAATTCAAGCGGCTAGTTTCTCGTGCGGAATAGCCGTTCTTGTGCTTTTCTCTAAGGTGCGTTAGTTCAGTAGATACATGGTGGAACTTCGATTTCCACGATTTTTAGGGGTTTATCTCCCAACGGCTAGTTTTTGTGTGTGGGCTATATATAGCCATCTTGGCGGTTGGGAGAGGTTCTTTGTGATATTGTGAACATCCTTTGAGCCTCTTGAGCTAAGAGCAAGCCTCTCCTCTCTTATGTGCATGTGTTGCACTTGGTGAGCTTGGAGAGTAAACCCTAAGTGCATGTGTTGCCTTAGGTAGTGGATTGTGTATCCACTTGGCGTTGACACTTGATTAGTTCAAGTGGCGTTGAGTCTTGTTACTCTTGGTGTTTGCAGACACCTAGGCGGCGTGGAGCGTCGTGCGGTGATCTTCTCAAGAAGCTTGTGAGAAGGCAGGCGTGTTGTGAGTGGTTTGGTGCTCGCCATCTCGGAGTGGAGGAAGAGCAACCCTAGTGGAGTGAGTGTTGGTTCGGTTTGGAACCGGTCCAAGTGGTTGGACTTACCTCGGAGGTGTTGGCTTAATTAGTGGAGCCGGTCCAGCGTGGTTGGGCTTACCTCAGCGTGGATTAGGGAGGCCGGCAAGTCTCCGAACACCACGATAAAACATAAATGTGTCAATCTTGTTTTTACTTGTGCTTTACTTTGAGCAATTTACATTACATGCTTTAATTGTTTATATATCATTGTATGATTGCTCTCTTGTATTGTCGGTGCACTTAGTTGAGCCTAGTTGATTTAGGTTTTAATTGTGCAAAACCAATTCGCTATTAGCTTCCGCATTTATATATTGGTTTAGCATGAAAGATTTTTAAAACCGCCTATTCACCCCCCTCTAGTCGGCCACCTCGATCTTACACCGACCCACATTGATTGCCACAGTATCTACGGACCGACCTCTCGTGTTGGAGTCAAGCGAGGATCTTGGCGGGCTTGGATGGTAGCGACGATGAGGCAAACCAAGTTGGTGGTCCAACTGGGGGAATTGTGCCATCGGAGGCACCTTATATGGCATCGAGACTTGATGATATCACGGTGTGTTCGCTCGTACTGCCGCAAAAAAATGGTCCCAGTGGGGGTTTGATGCCAACACCCTCTTAGTTGGGCAGCACTTCCCGAGCAAGACGGACGTGCAACAAGCTATAACACGGTACGCCTTGTCCATCAGCCGTGTGTACCAAGTGCACCAATCTAACTCAGGATATTACGCAGTGAAGTGCGTAGTTGAAGGCTGCCCTCGCAAGGTCAGCGCTCACCGAGCAAAGTTCTTCGGCTCGGTCTTCGCGGTCAAGGCGTTGATCGAACACACTTGCGAGCTTAGCGAGCCCCTGCGGCAACATCGGAGTGCAACTTCTACATACGTGGCAAGCCTCATCAGCCACCTAGTTACGGAGGATGTGTTCGTCTCCCTGAAGATGCTGATGTCAGAGGTCGCCAATCTGGTTGGTTATCTAATTAGCTACAGCAAGGTCCGACGAGTCGAGCAGAAGGTTATCGAGTCTATGTACGGGACATACGAAGAGGTGTACAACCTTGTACCGAGAATACTTCACCAGATTATCGAAGCAAACCCCGGAATATACAGAAACAACCTTGAAAGTGAAGATGCTGATGGAGGGCCCAGCTTCTTTATATTGGACCGGTTGTTTTGGGCTTTCGCCCAGGCCATTGAGGGCTTTAAGTTCTCTCGTCCTATGCTCACGATGGATGACACTTTCCTCACGGGGAGATACAAGGGCATCATTCTCACCTTGGTGACTGTCGAGACGAATAACCAACTTCTCCCGGTGGTATTTGCTATTGTGGAGTGAGAATACATCCAGTTGGTTGTGGTTCTTGGAGAATATGAAGTGGGTGGTTGGAGATTGGCACGACGTATGCCTTATCATAGGCGTAATACTAGGTTGTTGTCGGTCTTGAACACCATGAAGCATGGGGCGAAACCCGATCACCAGTGGAACGACCTACAAACACGGTGGTGCATGAGGCATCTTGCATCGAACTTCTTCATGCAGTTCTGCAGCGAGGAACTTATGAAGACGTTCAAGGCGTTGTACTGCGAGAACGAGGCGAAGTTTGAGTCCATGCAGGCGGACCTCGAACAGGACTACGAGGCATACGAAGTCCACTCGGAATTCTTGGAGGGACGGCGGTGCGGCGAGCAACCCAAGGGCGCCATAAGTTTTTCGTAGTGGATTAATCCCCACTCTCGAGTTGGAGAAATGATCCATTATCTATGACACGAGACGGTGTGAGTGCGAGATTATGATGACCAACATGTTCGATGTGTACAACAATGTCCTCAAAGGTGTGCGGTGTCTCCCTGTCACCGCGATCGTCGAGGAGACATGTACTCGCATTGTTGGTTACTTCGTCAATAGAGCCATCGTAGTGGAGCGATAGATGGAAGAAGCATAAGCAATGGTCCAGAACATGCGGATGTACATGGACCAAAAGATCTGAAGGCCCAAATGCACGACATCCGGATGATCAATGGCCTCGGGAGGAAATGCGAGATCGAGCTACGATAGAAATATGTCAGCGATCGTGTCGGGGAGAAAGAAGCGAGCATGCACCTTTGGGTGATGTGGTGATATGCATCTGCAACAAGCCGAAGCTCCTGCACAAGTCATACTCGCATGTATACAAGGCGTTTTTGCAAATGAGGCAGATGTCCACGCCGTACATCTCTGAGTACTACGACATGCAACACCTTTTTGATACATGGAGTGCAGAGTTTCACACGTACGGTTTGGACATGAACTATAAGGATCTTTGGCCGGATAGGGTGCAATGGGGCCTGAATAAGGCCTTGAAGACAACGAGGGATGAGCGATGGGAGGCGGCGCTTCTGGAATGACATGGATGTCTGCCGACGTACTGTCTTAGTCGCACGATCAAGTGCATGATATGCAAGACCCTTGGGCACTCAATAAATGGTTGCCCCAACAGTCCGAGCTTGTCTAATCGTCATTCAGTGTCATAATTTAATGTATTATCTGCCTTATTTTGTTCTCTACAGTGAAACATTGGGTAGGACTACAATATGTCGGACTCGTCGGCCAACTTCTATGCAAAGATATTGCAGAAGCACAAGCGACTTGCGAAGAGAGCTAAACGATACCCAGGTTTTTCAATGAAAGACACAACGACACCACCAGAGTTTCCACGCGCGTGTGTGTGAAGAAGCGATGAAGATCATTGATCGACACACGACCACCTCTGCGAGCGTACTACGTGCGGGCACCACATCGTTTGTGTATCTTTCGCACACATCGTTTTACACCACCTACATTGAATTCCACAAAATTTTAACTATATTCGCATGTAATGGCGATGCGAGATCTGTTGCATCTTCTTCCAGTGAATCGACTGCCCTGAGATGTACGATAGGGCGTTCATCTAGTAGAAGTACATATTGAACTACGCGGTGCGGGCCGAGGCCTTCATGCGATGGAAACCCTATGTACCGTACCCTATTGAGAAGGCACTGGAGAAGCCCAAGACACACCCGATGGACAAGGAGAAGGCTCTTGCTACTGAGACTGATGGTCGTCGTAGCTTCTCCCGTCTCCCGGGAGTACTCCATATCGAAGAGGTGAGTTATGTACAATTTGCGTCCTTATTTTGTATTTGACCTTTCATTCTTCTAACATCATGCAATCATCCAGCCCGTATCACAGAACATAGAGGACTTCGACACACGCCACCGGCACGGGCAGTCCCGAGATAGGGGGAAGTGGAAGGCTCCTACGACTGAGACCGATCACCATCGTAGCATTTTTGGTCGCCCGAGCACACCCCATATCGAAGGCGTGAGCTATTGTCGGGACCCAAATATGCAAATCTGGACCCTCTGTGTATTCTGCACTAGTCCAGGATCACGCTAGTGCACACAGTGTCAACATCGATGAAATATCACATCCATACAGCGAATATCAGAATAAATGAGTACTTTGAATAACACATAACTGTTGGGACCTTACGGTCGAGTTTTATATTTATTAAGCCATGCAAAGCTGACAATAAAGAAATAAACTGCAGTGAGCAAGTAAACTCGGTGGGCTCCCATCAATTTACCACAAGCAATGGGCGGGATCAAGATCCTAACGATCAACCTTCGTAGAACTCTTCTTCAAAAGCAAGCGCCTCCTCCATACATTGATTTGTTTAGCAAGAGTGAGTACACACCGTACTCACAAGTCATACCACAGAATGCATTTATACATGATGGCTTATTCCAAAGGAATGACTTCTGTGGTTATTTTGCGAAAATGCAATATTTACAATTGAATACAAATAATAGATTGCAAACATAATTGAAAACAATTAAAGAATATTAATTTAACAATTGGTTTCACAAAGGACACAGATCTAAACAAGTTATTCACACATTTGTACAAGTTATCTCACAAGACCCTTAAATGTTTCATGAAAATCTACCTCGTGTAAAATTTTGAGCATGTCCATATCAGGGGCGGCTATTCGAATAGATTGATTAAATACTCTGCAGAGGTTGTACACTTTACCCACATGATACAATCAGTGTTGCAAGCACTAATCATAACAAAACCTTTGAGACTTCATCTCAAACAATGACACTCCGATGTGCTTTCTGTAGGCCAGCCGATACACACGGTGTTTGGTTACGACACACATCGTTGGACAGGGATGCAACGAACCATCCCGCGATGTGACATATCACACCTCCAGCCCACCACATAGCTTAAATACAACCTGAGTTGTCAATGTCAAGACTCCATAACTTACTAAGTCAGGCCCAGCCCATACTAGGCATGTGGGCATGCAGTGAGCCAGTTCAATGGCGCACAAAGTTAAGTCCTTAATTGACCAAGGCAAGACTTCGATTTTAACCCAAATCACCGATTTAAAGCACACAGCTCCACCATTCACACAGATCCACCACTTGCCTCAGTCTAAATCTTTTTCCACCCTGTTGATTAAGTGCAACACATGCCATCAACGAGTAATAACACACAGCACACAGTTTTATCACACAGTTCTATATTCCATTAGTCAAATTTATAATTGCGACTCTCATGAAATGATGACTCGTGGCATGACTAAGCAGTCTACTCGTATCTAACCAACCCACATTGGTGCTACGATAATACCAACTAATAATGAACCAACCAAGGGTGACAAAAGATCATGGCATACAATAGACAAGGTAGGTATAACAAATTGGATTAATAACTATCCCAAAAGCATTTAAATAAATACTTAATATAGAATGCAATACATTGAAACAAAGTATTTTGAAAACTGGGTTCAATATGATCAAAGGTATAACTTGCTTTGGAATAGATCTAGATATTGATCTTGGTCTTGAGGTGCTCCTTCTTCTGCAAAACTTTCCGAAGTATCGACGTCTACGCGCAAACGAGACAAAAGAAACAAAAACAAATAATTAACAGAGGCAAAACAAAAAATCAAATAGATCTCGATTTTATATGAAATTACAAATTTGAATGAGCTCAATCGGAGTTCGGATGCAAAAGATATGGGCTTTAGAAGATTGGAAAATAATTAAAACCCTAATTTGGATTTTTAATTTGATTTCCCGAATTATTTTTATAAAGGAAAATCAGATTATTGTGCAATGCTTGCGTCAGCCGAGAATTTTCGGAAAAAGAAATAGATTTAAAACAATTCTGACATGTGGGCCCCACATGTCGACCTCGAACTCACGGTGGGCCAAGTGCCGGCGAGGAAACTAGCCCGTGGGCCGGGCGGCGTGGCTCGGCGATGCGACCACGCGGTGACACGCCCGGCGAGGGATGTGGCGCACGTGGCGACCACGGAGGCGAAACGCCGGCGACCACGGATCCGGCGGATAACGGCGGTTGGCGGCGGAGAGTGCACTCACGGAATCGGTGTGACTGGCGATCCTGGTGACACGATCACTACCGCCGGAGATGACCGAGCGGCGGTGGCGACACGAGGCGGCGGGCGGTGCGGCCGAAGGTGGCGGCAGCGGTAGAAACTTCCCGAACGCGACGCAGCGCGCATAGGGTTGCCCTCGGCGTGGCGAACTTCGGGGTGGGCTCGATGGCGGTTGAAGCTCACCGATGGCGGCGCAATCCGGCGAGAAGCTCACGGCGGCGAGGTTGAACTCGCTTACAGCGAAAGCGGCGGCGAGCTAGGGTTGGCGGCGTGGGGAAAAGCGGCGGGGTGGATCGATCCTCGTGACAGGCGCGGTTTTAAATAGGGCGAAACCCTAGAACCCATGTCGAGGGCGGCGGCGCGCTTGAGAGACTCGGGCAAAGTCCCGTCGGAGGCGATGAGCGGTGCCGATGGGACCCACTTGTCGGCCGGTGCTCGGACGAAGGTGCGTGGCAAAAGCGGCGCCTCGGTGGTCCCACTTGACCACGAGAGGCGAAGCGGCGCGGTGCGGGCGGGCGAGATCAGCGGGAGCCACGGCGACAATCAAAGGGCAAGCGGGCGAGCTCGCGGCGTCCGTCGAAGGAGGGCGCGCGTCAAGCATCAACAGACGGCGGCCAGAAGCGAGATGGTGGCGTCTTGGGAATAGTGTTGGGCTTGGCCCAACAACATTCGAAAAATAAATTGATTTTCTTTTAGAAACTCGAGAAATTGCAAGTAGTAATTAGAAAATGGCAAATGACTTTAGAAAAATTCGAAATTTCTAGAAAATATATCCAAGCATATAGAATCCAATTAAAATGAGTTTGGCCATTGTTGATGTTGGACTTAAGCACATTAAATCATTTTGTACTTAAAGTCCATATTAAGCTTTTAATTTAAATTCAAACAAATTGCAAATGGTGAGATTTTCAACTAGCAACTGAATAAAAAGATTTTCAAAGGCTAAAAAGTTGGGATGTTCTGACTATGTACAATTTACATCCTAGTTCGTTTTTGGTATGCGGTCTACTAACATCATAGAATAGCATGATATGGGTGACTTGACACTCTCCACCACATGGGCAATCCCGAGACAAGGGCGGGGGCTATGGCTCATGAAAAGTAGTTGCATCCTCCTTTATCTCGATGCAATAAACAGAGTGTGTATAATGTAATGTATGTAACCGAACCACGCGTGACATGTAAATCGCAAATCACAATGTGCATTCCAAAATGTCGTCAATTTTATGTATCAAAAGTTACATTGCAACTCCATTTGAAAATGTCAACACTCCTAGTTCTTTATTTTCATATGGATATAAGCGCCTTGATACACACATATCACACAAAATATGCATACAAATATAGCACAACAAAATTGCATATCATCAGTGTAGTGCAGTTACACATGGGATACAATATGGCTCACTCGTGTGAGCCACTCTCTGCTATTGCGTCTGCGTTCGCGTCCTGGTTTTGCGTCGAGCATGTCCGTGGGATCGTCGGTAGGTCGGAGGCGCGTATTGATTGAGAGAATGCGAGACCGTTGAGTGGGCGAGGTGCACCAATAAGGCGACTCGGTCGGTGAGTGCATCCAACGTTGATGTCATCCGGCTTAGATATCTGAACGGTTACCACCTACAAATCTTTTCATGAATGAAGGACTCCTAAATCCACTACCGGATGGTTCGGGCCCTAGATCTGGCATCTACAAGTCCATCGGTGCGGATGAGCTATGGCATTGGCCGTGCGATGTGCGGCAACCCGGAGGAGTGTCATGTATGCGATACTACGTATTGAGCAGCGTACAACAAGGGTGGGTGCCACAGGTGCTACGGTCGAAACCCTCAAAGTGCTCATGTTCTTTACTACGTTCTTCAACTCCGCGAAGATGTACTTCAAAGTACTCAGCAGCCCCGATACTGTGTGCTCTAGGCTGCTGATGGCGGTCTTCTATGCGCTTGCGATGTGCTGTAGCCGCTCCAATTGAAGTGAGAGACAAAACATGTTTAGTAGTAGAGTACAAATATCATCAATGAAACGACCAAAGGTTGTAAGTATTTTATGGTGTCGTCATGCCTCGAAGTGTTGTGTCGATCAAACGAGTGGTGGAGGCTCTCTTATTGTGTCACCTGCTCCGGACGCTCTGGCGGATGACAGATGAGTCTAGTGGGCGGCCGTGAGTGCGTACCCTTGCATGTACTCACGATATATCCATATGTTGTATGGTATTGCTCTGCAAGATCTCGATGTGCCGTCTTTGTCAAGTTGTAATCCACTCGGGTTGGACCGTTTGCGATCGTCGGCATGTCGGTCCGACTTTGATTGCTGCGATTACGAAAGGATTGATGTTAGAGCGGAGGATATATGTATGAAGTGTAAATATTACTCGGACGGTGGACTCACAAGTAGGCGACTCGCTACGAGGATCCTACCAGGGAGGCACGACACAGTACAAAATTGAACTATCGCATTACGTGTTGCGGCGCGTAAGGCTCCACCATATGTGCAAACACCAAGTGAGATGTCGTCGCGCTAATGCGGCGTGCTCGTGCATTGTAATGACAATCAGTGTGGCGCTCACCGTGCCCACAAAATATGGGCTCCATGGAGTCGGATGATATCGTTGTCTTGCAGCGACTCAAACTCGTTAATGGAGCGGCGAGTATCACCTCGTCGGTTTGTCCTTCGCCCAGCGTAGGCTGCCGATAGTCCACCGATAGCACATAGTGGGCCGTCTGTCGATCACGCAACTTCGCGATGCGGGTGCACTACTCTCGAAGGGGGTCGCCCAACAAGGAAGTGCTCCCAACTCCACAGCTGCAAGAGCACATAGCAGATCAAAGTGGGTTTGACACGATGTCGCACCTCAAGCGTCACACAACCCCTATATGTGGCGCAACAAACAAGCGATCCCAAAGGTATGCAGAGGCATCGCCCGACCTCCGTGTCGACCAAAGACTAAGCGATCTGACGAAGTGTGGTACACCCAATCATACATGTCATGGGAAGAGGTGAACTAAAGAGATAGAGAACATAAGCGGCGAGGTGCGTCAGAACAACCTCGTCGGTGCATCATCCGGCGTTGGTGAAATACCTCAACCAAGTCAGAGAGCGCCACGGGCACTACGAAACACGGGTATCTTGAAACCGATTCCTCAGCCCGGCCTTCCAGTCCTTTAGCAGATGGTCTAGAACAAGTGGCTCACCCTGGATCGGGAGATCAGTCAAGAATGAGACATCTGGAGAGTGGTGTCATCTCGCTTTGCGAAAGTGGAAGGTGCGCGTCTTGGGCCTACGTGTAGAACAAGTGGCTCGACCGGATCGGGAGATCGGTCGAGAATGAGGCGTCTGCGGTGGTGTCATCGCGCCCCAGAAGGTGGAAGGTGCGTATTGGGCTGCACATGTCGACAAGTCTTGAGCAAACTACCGTCCGAGGTGAAGTGGCGTCAAGCGGAACCCGGCTGGCAATGGGCAACAAGCGTGTACGGAGGATGGGGATGTAGCGGTGCCGGCAATCCTTCCGGGCCAAGCGCCCGGGGATGGAGGGTCGTTCGCGTCCCTGCCGATCCACTACTTGCACCGGTGATTCTCGTCGTACAAGGGTTTCAGAAGCTCCGATAGAAGCATGGCTTGTAAGACATGGAAGAGACAGACTATTAGTGATTTTTTTTTATGATGATGATAAATTACTAGAAATTATAAATTACGCATAAATATAGAGAACAAATTAATGTACACTAAATAACTATGACCAAATTAATTAGTAGTTAAGTACGACTAAAATAGTTGTGACTAAAATAATTAAGACTAATTAATTACCATAAATGAACATGTGTTACATAATGATCTACATTAGCCACGATTGAATTAATTACGACGACCTAAATAGCACTAAAATAATTATGACAAATTTATTACCAGAAATTAAAAAAAATCATGACTAACTAAGGCCACTAAATTAATTACCACTAATTAATGACAGCAAATTAATTACATCTTATAAAATATGACTAAATTATTTACATCTAATTCATGACAGCTAATTAATTAAAACTTAATTCCAATTAACTATTTAGGACTAATTAATTGAGTAAAACTATGCACTTACGATTAATTAATTCGTAACTAAATAACTACGCTTGAAAATTAGAACTAATAAATTACGTAAGATTAATTAAACTACGACTAATTAGTTTAACTCACAAAATTTATTACAAAAATATTAGAATGACTAAATCATTTCGTCTATATAAGTACAACTAATTAACTACAAACATTCTACTACGACTAATTTACTAACCACAAAATTTAAAAAGAAATAACATACGAGGAAAAATTACATCTTGATATGTTGCAAATAGCGATTGCAAATAATACTTAGCTATGCGCAAAAGCGAAATCAACATAAGGGAAGCGAAAGCGAGAGAAGCGGCGTGAAAGTGTGAACTTAAATACTGTCTCCTGCAATTAAATAGCCGCTACGAGAGGGTGGGAATCGGATTCCTTGCCGCGCTCAACTCTTGCATGCATGCATATGGAGACAACGATGCGATACAGAGGTGATGTATTAGACATGGGTGATGGGTTGAGGGGGGGGGGGGGTTCTGGCCGGCCACGGGACGGATGAGGCGCATTTGGCAGGCCACGGGACGGACGAGGGCACGTGTCACGTACACAGTGCGTTCGGCCAGCCACCGTGCGGACGAGACACTATTTTTACAATTTTATCATGACATACACTAATTGCGGGGGAAAAAACAGTAGCAACAGTGACACATTTGCGCCAAGCCAAAAATTCGCTCACTCGGCACCTCGTGCACAATCATCAGAATTTATATTGTCCGACTTCATTGTCAGAACATAACTGTGATCTTGACGGGTGCTAATACTAACGTAACACCAAAACACAATGCTAACACACACACACACACACACACACACACACACACACACACAGAGTTTCAGTCATGTAATGGTGTGAGTGAACATGCCAGCCCGCCGGGGTAGAAACAGAACATACGAAAAGGACACCAACTGAAGTCACCGTGTTAGGTTTGATCGTCCTTTAATTTATGATTATCTGTCCCCCCTCATTCCTCAGTGTTTCAGTCCGACGCGTCATTGCTAAGGAAGGGTCCCGAAATTGCTTGGCAATTAGAGTAAATAAACTGCTTACATGCACCGAACCAACTCACTCTTCCACGGTTCGTTGGGTCCTGTTGGGTACAGGCGGGTTCTTCTTATGGGTCAGGGAGGAATTTCTTTTCTTGTGATGGTTTCGGTTGTTACAGTTGATGGGGTTAGATTATCCAGATGGGCCTAGGAAAGGGCCCAACATCCAAAGAACTAGGACGTTTGCAGGCAAGCGGGCCGGGCCGGGCCGTGCGTCGTGGAGGCAATCCCCGCCACCAGATCGGCCGCCGACGTAGCGCCCTCCTCTGCCGCGCACGCATCGCCTGCAAACAATTTCAGCTCGAAACAAACTCTTTCTGGTTGTTCCCCTGTCCTCGGTGCTCGATGCTCTGTTTCTTGTCACGGCGTCGCTCCCTCTTTGTCCCGATCCCCTTTCACATGCCATATCCTCTAGTCCTCTCCCCTGCTTCGTCTCCTCAGCCGCGCGACACGACGGCCCCGTTTCTCCTCCTCCCACTCTCAGCAGCTGCCCTCGCGCCGCGCCTCTCGTCGGTGAAGCAGGGGTTCTCAACGACCACGACCAGTGGTAGGGCTGGCATGGCGGATTCGCAAGCGAAGGCGTCGCAGCCGCCGGCCGGGGGCGTCTCCGAGCGCATCATGCCGCATCTCCTCAACATGTGAGCTCTGATCTGCTTGTATGCCCAGCTTGGCTACTTGATATGCATACTCCTATATAGTATTGCCAGTTTGATTTCGGCAATGTGACTGCTCAAGTATGGGAAATACACGCTACTGCTCGAATCTCGATAGCAGCTTAAATTTGCTCCATGAAGTCTTGAAATAATGCACGTATGCAAGCATGTGATTCTCCTCCGTGTTCAATTCATTTAAGGAAGGAGCAAGCAGCTGGTTCTAGTCAATCGGTGTATGAAATGTTTTTGCCAATGTTCGATTGCAAGGCCAAATTAACCATTTTCCTCTGTCGTTGCCTCGGCAAAAACCACATGAAGATACGGGTCTTGTGCGACGGCTCGGGACTTTGAGATTTACGCGCCACGTGCGACATTTGAGGACCCGCTCATGCGTGCTCATGGGTGAGTTACCTTCGCTTGTACATCCTGAACCAAGCTATGTCTTCAGCATCGGTGGTGCTGGAGATCTATGACGCCCTAAATTCTGATATGCTCCGACCTTATTCGGTAGTCTGCTAACTGTTTCCCATTGTGCCTTCTTTATCTGTTGGTTTCACAGGGTGAAGCAGATCAAATCAGCCTTTTACTCACTTCCTAAGGTCCGTGTAACTCAATCAAAACACTCGCATCACATACCAAACGCAATAAAAAGAAGAAAAAAAAAAGCTTTTTGTTCCATGCTGTTGTCTAAAGCAACTCAAGGTTGTTAAATGCATGCATACATACATACATCGCCAGGTATTCGGTGAATCCAAAATTGTGGAGTACACGATACAAGAAAATGAGATAGGGCCGGGAAAAATCGAGGTAAATTGAAAAGAAATTATGTACATCTGAACGCAAAAAGATGTCCGCTCATAAACGGAACTGATGAAGAAGGCGCGGTGGGTGGGCTATTCTGCTGACAAGTGCGTGCGTGGTTTCAGATACTGATCGACAACAAGCAGCATTACAAGTTGCTGGGCAAGGCCGTGGATCTGACGTCTCTGATCACGCTCAACGTCGAGGACGGCAAGGTTGTCAAGCATCAGGACTGGTAAGTAGATCGGGTGCATGCCTAATGATTAGCTAGAGGATGATGAGCTCTGGCTAATGGCCGGGATCACCAGGTAATTAATCAGTTAGCTAATGTAGGTGGGATAAGAAGCCTCCGAAGAGCAGGGAGACGGTGAGCTTCCCGCTGGTGGGGCGACTGGCGGAGGTGAGCCGCCGGGGAGCCATGCTGCTCACCCACGTCCTCATGGGCCGCGGCAGGACCCCACCCCTGAAAAATACCACTCTACCTGCGTGCTCCGGTGATTCTTGGCCGCCCGTGTTTCTCTGTCGATCTACCTCGTGCATGCTTGGGTTGGGATTTAATTGTGTATCGCTATTGCCTGTTGATTGAACTGTAAAGACTCGTTATATACGCACCACCCTATCATCTGTAACTCGACCGGTTTGCCGTGGTCTCCCGTTACTCGTAAGTGCATTTTCTACATTCTTGCTTTTTTATGGACCATACATCATTCATGTTAAGGACTCCTCCATGTGATGATGTGCTTTGGCCACGTGTATGTAAAGACTACTGCGGTACAATCCCTATATGCCCTCTTTTTGTGTGTGTAACATAGCAGTAACATGTCGACCAGTGTGTGCACGCATCTCGAGGCGAGGCACAGGATCAGAAAGAGCCGTTCGCATTTAGGAGTAACTTTCTTTTTTTAACTGCACTCCAACGTGCTAGCTTCTTTCTCTTTTCTTTTTTTTTAAAAAAAAAGATCTCTTGTTTGTGTGTTTTATCTTAACTAATAAAATAACAATTTTACCCCTGCGCAGCGGGATAATACACTTTCTCCTATGCACGCGGTTAGCCTCTTACACCCCTCCCAAATTCCTTATCAACGTGCACTAACACGTGGACACAATCTGAGAGGGACAAGGTATCGCTCCGTCATCCCCTCATGACTCGTGAATATATCCACACCCAGCTACGCAACCACCCAAGCGTCGCCGTCCAACTTCTTCTTCACATGCACACAAAATGCATTGTCGTACTAATCTACGACTACGCCACCGCGCGTCGACATTAAGCCGTGCCTAAGAGATCATCACCCCTCCGGCACTTAGTCAATGGGTTGTAATGGCGGTGTGCATGAAGATGAGGGAATCCGACAACGTAGGAGGTGGCAGTGTGGGGAGGTAGCACCGGTGACAGGAGGAGGTAGCGGGGAGGGGAGGCGGTATTGGGGACGGGAGAAGGCACTGAGAGGGAAGGAAGGAAAGAGAGAGGCGGTACCTTGAAGGAGAAGCGACTGCGCTGAGGAAGAGAGGGGTGGCAGCGACGACGAATGAGGAAGAGGTAGAGAGCGAGGCGTCATTCTCTTGTCGCGCCGCCATCTCGAGTTCACCGCACTATGTCCTCTTCATCCTAATTAATCCTCCCATGTGCCGCCGTCGCCTCCTGCTCCGCGCCGGGCGAGCAAACATTGCCGCCGCCTCCTCGCTTACCACCGCGTTGCCGTGACAGCCTCCTTCCCTGGCCTCCCACCTTCTCGCCGCAATGTGCCCAGCGAGGGCTGTAGAGGCCAATGCGTGAGCAAGAGTCGTGGTTTGGGTTGGGATGGAAGAATGTGGTCATCAACGCGTAGCACTCTTCCCTGTCAGCTGACAATTGTTGGAAATAGGCAACACACCGGGAAGGGAAGTTGGCATCAACTTCAACTTCTAAAGGTAAACAATCTATGAGTTCAAAACTTTAATTTCCGGATAGTGGTGGTGGTGGTAGTAGATAATGCAATTAGTGGTGTTAATTTATATGTCTGTGAAATAACATTGATATTTATTATGTGGTTTAGGATCTCGTCTGCTAATACATATCATTCTCTTTTGGGAGCTGTCGCATTAGTATGAACACCCTACTAGTATATTAAACAAAGTAGGGTACAGACCCAGACCCAGACCCCGTTGGGTTACATGTTGAATATATAAGCATTTTTCGAAGTACTTTAATCCATAAATATACTAGATGAATCATGGACAATACTCTAGACTTTTTCATAAAGCAAATAGATATGAACACCATAGTCATACTAATTTCCAGAAGAACAGAAAGTGGTATTCATATCTCAGTGTTCAAGATAATAATAGATAATAAAGTTAAACAAACAACAAGTAAGAGATTGATATACCCGAACCGATGAAGCGGAGCGGCGGCATAAGTGTTGGTGAGATCGTCGTTATGCCATGGCGTAGTGGGCGTTATGGTAGTAGTCGCGAGATGAAGCGAGAGGATCCGAGCGGCGATCGGATGAAGGCGGAGCGTGGCGATCATGCTGACGCTCCCAAAACCTTATTCGTCCTCGCTCGTAAAAGCTTCAGGGCGGGGGTTAGGAGGCTGCTCTCCCGGTTCGATAAATCTGAACGACTTCGCGCGATGGAGATCGCCGATCACAAAGGCCACAGGCCGAAGCGGCGCTTAGTCTCGTGGGTCGATTGGAAAAGCAAAGAACACGAGCAGTCTGTTCCTGTAATAGCCAAAAGCCAAAAGCGAAGAGAGCGAGAGACGGAGAAGCGGTGCCATCAACGATGCAAGCTGCGACCATAAGTCCTTTAGTGGCGAGCCTTCGTTAATGCTATTACCCAGTCGGTGCGTTTCAATTTTCAAATAGATAAAGAAAAGCGTGCGGCATATGCGCCGCGCCTTGCACCGCCGCGGCTCAGCGAGCGAGGCAATGGCGCGCGTGTGTTGGCCTCCTCCAATTCCACAAGGGCTACCACGTTCCACCTTATAAAGTGGTGTAACTCCTTCAACTCTCTATGTGGGACTAATTAATTTTAGCGTGCACATGGGCCTTTGAGATTCTCTAGGAATTAAATAGAAAATAAAAACTGGGCCCAGCCCGTATTAATTCCAACAATCCCCACGGATCTCAAAGACACATGTCAAATGCCTTGATACAGTATTGTTTTAATATACCGGTGTTTGATGGATCTAGAATAAGATTGAACATCCATCTTGATCGAAGCTACACTAATCCACAATTGCACAATGGACTAAGCCTTGAATTGGCGGTTTGTGTGAATAAGTTTCACTTAAGTCCTTAAGCGATACTAGGTTTGTCGGTTATCCCATGAGTTGGAGCATATAAGTCATACTCTAGCCTATTCATGAGCTTCCTAGAGATTACCCTATCTCATAGGCTGTGACTAGCGATCGGGCCCATATAGGTGTGCTCTTTCAAGAGCGCTCTGTAGGACAACATCTTTGCTTAAACAATCCACAGAACACATTAAGATAAAAATCAACTGCCATCTGATTTAGGAGAGAGTTGCATCTCCAATGGGTGGAGTGCAGTAAAAGTACTCTCCTCCCGATTAACCAATAGCTTGTTTAGTCAATCCTACTTCATAGGATCTCCGATCACATAGGATGAGTTGCCACTATGGTATAACTCACGTGGGTCTCAAACCCATCTCCTCGATGCATTGTCTATCACATTAAGTGATAAACCGTTTGTGAAGGGATCTACAGATTCTTAGGTGTTTGGATATAATCCAAAGCTATTACTCGAGTTTCTTATTTTTACGACGGACTTGATCTCCTCTTCACATGTCTTGATGCTTTTATATTATCCTTAGAACTTTTCACCTTGACAATCACAATTTGATTGTCACGATTCGTCGAAATAGCGTCTGCGGTTTTCAACCACCGCAAATCCATCAAGAGCTCACGAAGCCATTCGGCTTCATGGCGATATCTAATCTTTGTGAGTTATGCTTCCATTGTTGACCTCGTTAAGATGGTGCCTTGCAAGACTTCCATGAAGCAGCGCCACCTCCAAGTGTGAAGACATATCCACTTGTGGCCTTAATCTCATTAGCATCGAGATATCGGTTTGAATCACTATAACCCTTGATACCACAGGATACGGTATAGTGAATGGCATAGCTCATAGTACCCTTTAGATAGCTCATTACCCTCTCAAGAGCATGCCAATGATCATCTCCCAAATTAAAAACAAAGCGGCTTAGTTTGCTCACGACCAAGCGAGATGTCGAGCACGATGCGGCTAGCTAAATACATGAGTGAACCAATTATCGAGAATATCTCAATTGGTCTCTGGCTATTCTTCAATTCTTCCTAAGCAATACGCTAGGATCATAAGGTGTTGGAGAGGATTTACGAGTCATTATAACCAAAGCGACTCGAACCTTCTCCACATAATGGGTTTGCAACAATGTAATCCCACCATCATCACCTCTCAACGACTTGATATTCAAGATAACACCAACTACTCCTAGATCTTTCATCTCAAAATTCTAAGACAAGAAATCCTTGACCTCCTTAATCACATTAAGGCTTAATCACATTAAGGTGGTCCCAAAGATCGATATGTCATCAACATACTGAGACATAGAATGACTCCTCGCCCCACCATGGCGATAATACACACATATGTCGACTTCATTCACAATAAAGCTGCGGATGTTAAAATTCTGTCGAACTTTTCATGCCATTGCTTAGGTGCTTGTTTAAGACTATACAAAGATTTCAACAACACACATCTTTCCTTCTTGACCATTTACTACAAATCCATCTGGGTACATTCCATGTAAATTTCCTCGTCCAACTCTCTATTTAGGAAAGCCGTCTTAGCGTCCATCGATGAGCGAGAAGACCATGTGAGGCGACCAAAGATAGTAGTACTCGAATAGTGGTCAACCTAGCCACTGGTGAATAAGTATCAAAGAAATCTTCGCCTTCCTTTTGGGTATAACCCTTGGCCATAAGCCGTGCCTTGTACTTCTCGATAGTACCATCAGGCCTAAGCTTTTTTTTGAACACCCACTTACATCCTACAGGTTTACAACCATAAGGACGCTCAGTGATCTCCCAAGTTACATTAGAGATAATGGAATCCATTTCACTACGTACTGCTTCCTTTCAGTATTCCGCATCTGGAGAAGCATATGCTTTAGAAATGGTACTTGGAGTATCATCCACAAGGTACACAATGAAATCAGGACCAAAAGACTTTGCAGTCCTTTGTCTTTTACTCTTCCTCAGAGTTTCATTGTCTTTCTTCTCAGGAATTTGCTCATGGATTTGCTCAAAATATTCCATAGAAATGGCAGGTTCAGGAGTTGTATCAGGCTCCTGACTGGATGAACTAAGCATATCTTTCATCGGAAAAATATCCTCAAAAATTTAGCATCTCTGGACTCCATAATTGTCTTGACATGCACGTCGGTACTCGATTTCACCACTAGAAATCTATATCCAGCGCTATGGTGAGCATAGCCTAGAAAAGCGCAATCCACGATTTTGGTCCAAGCTTACGCTTTTTTGGGAATTAGCACATTGACTTTTGCCAAACAACCCTAAGTGCGCATAAGTATGAAAGTGATAGTCTTTTCTACTCCTATTTTTCATATGGGGTTATCTCTTTATTCTTTGTGGAAATCCTGTTTAGGACATGACATGATGTCAATATAGCCTCCCCCCATGCTTTGGAAAGACCATTTGTGTCTAACAAGGCGTTAACCAAATTAGTTAGAGTGCGGTTCTTTCTTCCGGACCCCGTTTGGTGGGGTGAATAGGAGAGCGTTCTCTCATGGATTATACCATGTTCCTCACATAATAAATTAAACTCATTAGAAAAGTACTGCATACGATCGGACCTAACCCTTTTGATTTTTCTTTCAAGTTGGTTCTCAGCTTCTGCCTTATAGATTTTAAAGTAGTGAAGAGCTTCATCTTTAGTTTTCAAAAGATACACATAGCAGAACCTAGTGGAGTCATCAATCAAAGTCATGAAATATCTATTACCACCTTTTGTCAACACACCATTCATCTCACACATATCCGAATGTATGAGTTCTAATGGTGCCAAGTTTCTTACCTCTACTGACCTTATGAGGCTTACGAGTACTTTGATTGCACACAAATTTGACACTTAGAACCTTTGGCAAGGTGAATTTGGGATTAACTATAAACTGGCTAACCGCGTTATGCAACCAAAATTTATGTGATAAAGTCGTGAATGCCAAATAGTAGTCTCATTACCACTGTAAACATGGTTCACAATATTATTACACAAATATGAAAGAGATAAGCGGAACAAGCCTCACTTACATAGCATTTACCAACAAATTATTCACATTTGGACACAACAAATTTATTGGACTCAAACACCGGTCTAAAGTCATCTCTACAGAAGAGATCCTTGATGAGATTCTTATTGATAGATGGCACATGATGCACATTCTTGATTGCACAATCTTTCCGAAGTAAATTTGGATCGTAGTACCAACACCATGAGCATAGCATGTGACCGTTCCTATTAGAGCAATTTGAATCCCTAGTGACTGGTAGAAGAGAACAATGAAACATCATCACACACATGTATATTAGCACCAGTGTCTATCCACCAATCGGTAGAATGACATACGAAAATAACGATGGGTAAATTACATACCACAAGTTCCGTCTCGGTGGTACCAACAACAACATTAGCGGACTTGGAATTTTGCACTTGCGATTCTTTCCACCTTTGCGTTAGGTGCAATCCTTGGCCCAACGACCAGATTCGCCACACACAAAGCAAAGGCCATCATTTGTGTTTTTCTTCTTCTTCTTGAAGCTAGTTGTTGGTGCAGTCTTGTTCTTGCCTTTGAACTTTTGAGATAGGTCATTCTTCTTATGCACCACATTGAAACTAGAATGTCCCTCATTACCTCTAGTGTGTGTATCTTTTGCTCCCGCCTTCTCTTCAACATCAAGAGACCTAATGAAATTTTCAACAGAAAACTCTTGTCTCTTATGTTTCAGAGAAGTAGCAAAATTCCTCCAGGAAGGAGGAAGCTTGGCAATAATGCCCCCCACCATAAACTTGTCCGATAACACACACTTGAAGTGCTCAAGTTCTGTAGCCATGGATTGTATCTCATGAGCCTGCTCAACTACAGAACGGCCATCAACCATTCTATAGTCATGATATTGCTCCATGAGATGCAGTTCACTGCCTGCATCCGAAATCCAAAACTTGGCCTCGAGTGCATCCCACATCTCTTTTCCAGTTTTAATCACCATGTATGCATCGATTAACTTCTCACCAAGCGCTAACCACGACACCTTTAAAAGGTTATCGGACCTCGAGCTTGCGCTCTGTTCGGAGTAAGTGTTCCCAGTTTGTCGTTTGCCACATGGAAAATGTTCATGGCGATTAGCCAAAGCATCATCTTGGTGCGCCACCTCTTGTAGTTTGCACCATCGAACTCGAGAGGTTTGGCCTTGACAACAAAGCGATTGACAAAAATACCTAGAATAAGGTTTTTGTATTGTTGAATATATAAGCATTTTTGAAGTACTTTAATCCAAAAATATACTAGATGAATCATGGACAATACTCTAGATTTTTCATAAAGCAAATAGATATGAACACTATAGTCATACTAATTTCTGAAGAGCGAGAAAGTGGTATTCATATCTCGGTGTTCAAGATAACAACGAGATAATAAAGTTAAACAAACAACAAATAAGAGATTGATATACCCGAGAACCCGATGAAGCGGAGACATCGGTAGAAGTGTTGGTGAGATAAATGCGTTCACCATGGCGTAGTGGGCGTTGTGGTAGTAGTCGCCGAGATGAAGCGAGAGGATCCAAAGCTGCGATCGGATGAAAATAGAAGCGTGGCGATCGCATGACGCTCCCAAAAAACCTTATTCGTCCTCGCTCGTGAAAGCCTTCAGGGCGGGGTTAGGAGGCTGCTTCTCCGGTTCGACAGTACGCGACTCGTCGGGATGGAGATCGCCGATCCACAAGGCCACAGGCGAGAATCTTGCTTAATCTCGTGGGAGTCTATTGGAAAAGCAAAAGAACACGAACATGTCTGTTCTGTGTAGTAAAAAGCCAAAAGCGAAGAGGCAGAGACCGGAGAAGCGGTTGCCATCAACCAAGTGCAAACCGCGATCATAACTCACTGTAAGCCCAACCTTCGTTAATGCCATTCTTGAGTCGGTGCGTTTGATTTTGAATAGATAAAAAAGCGTCCGGCGTGCGGCGCGCAGCATCGCACAGCCGCTCGCTCGCTCCAGCGAAGCGGCGTGCGTGTGTTGTCCTCCTCAATTAGACTACTGCGTTACGCTATAAAGTGGTGTAACTCGTATTCTCCAGTGTGATCTTAATCAATTTTAGCAAGTGCTGGGCGCTTTGAGATTATCTAGGAATTAAATAGAAATTAAAAACTAAGCCTAACCCGTATTAATTCCTACATTACAGTTTGCCCGCTAAACTGATAGGATACGGTAACTGTGACACGTATCGAAGGAAAATAAAGAAATCCACACCACGATGTGTTGCTTCCTGCTTCTTCCTGTTTTCTTGAGTATTTAGATCTAAAACGGGGATAAATTGCACTCCAATAGAAAGAAGCCAAGGGATCTAGAGGGAGGGGGGACTCGACGGTGACCGGGAAGAAGATCCTACGTAGATGCTGGTACCTCGCTGGCAGCAATCGAAAACCCACTACAGGAGTTAGCATATATATAGTCTAAATTTACACTTACATATAAGGACAAAAGGACGAGCAAGATAACCTGGGAGGGTCCTCCTACCATCACCGGCGGCGACACCGGCGGTAGGGAAGGGCCGAGCGGACAGGTGGAGGATTGGGAAAAGCTACAGTGGAGAGCGAGAACGTGCCAGGTTGTGCCCCCGGGCTCCGGTGATGCAAGACATGGCTACGATGATATCGTCGTCGTCCCCCTTCACAAACAGGGTAAGTTGCGTTCTTCGTGAATGACAAGTGGGCTCTGCTTTCGGTGGGCACAGGAGCACAGCCACACGGGACGCGTGCACAATGATTATGACAAACCAGATAGCGCAGTTTGCTCTTGAATGCCCATAATACCCCTCGCTGTCAGATTAACATGGATCGGCCGACCGCGGTGTTTAAATAAACTTTAAAGTTAAAGCCCTCGCGCCATCGTCAAGCGGCTTTTACTTTGATTGCGCTGTAGATTTTGTTAAAAGAGACACTAGCAGTAGAAAGGGCAAAAGAGCCGAGCAAGACTCTGTGGTGGGTTAATGTGCTATGTTGTGCCAGCTACACTACTAAATGATCCCCGCCGCGTTACGATAATATTTAGCAATTCCAGTAAGACTCTCCTCTCAAAGGTTACCGCACCCCAAAAATATCTTTAGCGGCTATCGTTACGTTTTTGCCACACGATGTGTCACTGACAGGTGATCACCTTGTCGATGAGATTTAGAGTGTCAATCGAATCCGAATTATCTGTTTTATCTGATATCCGAATTCGGTTAGTAGCGAATATGGTTTAGATTTTTCTATCTGATTAACAATACGTTCCGTATTTGTAATATATATATATATATATATATATATATATATATATATATATATATATATATATATATATATATATATATATATCTGAATATAGGTATGGATTTTGTCATTAAAATGTTATTTTATCGACACTATTTATATTGAATTGATAAAATAACATACCTATTTTATTATGATATGGCTAACTACATGGATGATCATTTTTAGTTTAATATGAATTCATGTTTTTAGGTAAAATGGATAAATTAGAATGATTAGTCGTACTATGTGTGAGGATAAAATATCATAAATATCTTGTAATGGCGTAAATTACAAGGATATTCAAATCGATCGAATTGAGTAGGTATTCGATTCATATTCGTATTTGTTACAATATTTTATTAGTATTCGTATTCAATAATATTCAATTTGTATTTATATTCATTTAGAAAATACGAAAAAACCGTTATTCGATTTGTATTCGTTCCATTAGCACCTCTGGAAACGGTAGTTTAGTTTCTAGTTTCTAAGCAACCACAATGCCAAACTAGGATGAACTCCTTATCCATTGAGCCCAGAACTGGTCACGCACGGACACACGGTAGGTCGAAATCCTAATCCACGCTAACCGCCGGAAAATATTCGACCTAAAGCTAAAGCCTTAAAGCCCTCTACCTCGTCTCCCTCAACCCCAGTCCAAGCGAGGAAAACTAAAGTTAAAGATAGAAAGACAAAATTCTCTTTGTCCATGCTCATCATATATCCATTCCATCGTGGTGAGCAAATTAGCGAGCAAACCCAAGGTTGCTAGGCTCCTTCCCAAAACTCCACTTTGTAATATAGGAAAGAACCCTGGCTCCATGAGGAGCCTCGCTGTCGCCGACCTCATCCTCGTCGCCGCGGCGGCCTCCGCGCTCGCCGTCGGCCTCCTCGCCGCTACGCTCCTCCTGCTCTTCCGCCTCCGCCTGCGCCTCCGCTGGAGCAGCAAGCAGCCGCCGCCCCAGCTGCCCATCTCGGAGCCCCGCTCCCCATGACCAAGAAGTACCGCCCGTGCCAGCGCCTCCGCCAACTCCTCCTCCTGCTGCTCTGCTCCCGCCACCGCACCCGCGTCGAGCCGGCCTCCGCCAACTCCGCGGGGTCGTCTCCGGCGCCGGACGCGCAGGGGAGCAGGCGGCACCAGGGCAGGTGGAGGACGTGGCGACGTGGAGGAGCGGTGGTTCAGGCCCACCTCGCGGGCGCTCTACACCATCGACGAGAGTCGTCGGACGGCGAGCGAGGATCAAGAGCCCGAGACGCCGTTCTACACGCCGCCGGCCTCGCCGCCTCGGCCCAGCGGCGACCACTCTCCGGCGGCGGGCGTGGAAGCCACCGCCTGATCAAGCCGTTCGGTCGATGCATGAAGAGATTTGTTTTCTTTGGATTTCTTTCTTTTGTTTTTTAGATTTGCTAGTGTGAACAAATTACACTAGAAGCATTAAGATATATTTTGCTCGTTAATTTTTCCTTTCCGTTTTTTTTTTGGGTGAAGGGTTGCATTCTTGCATGGTACTTACTACTTACCATAGCTGTTAGTTCCTGGTGTAAACTTAATTGTCTGGTGATTAAGAGCTTAATAGTAGTTGTTGGAGAATTTACAGCTGGTAACTACTATTTATACTAGTTGTTTACGCGAAATATGCCCATTATATACTACTCCATGTACGTACGTATATACGCCCGGAGGTTTTGCACGTGAGTATTTGTGTCGTATAATTGCAAGCGTATAGTAAGATACGATACGCGCCTGGCATATGCTTACGTACGTACGTACGCTTGTATATTAGAGTATACTACTCCAGTGTGGCAGTCAGTGTGTGTGTGTTTTCATGTGGGGAAGACTACGAAGTAGTACTACAAAGAGAAAATTAGTATAGCATTATCGCAAAGAGCATAAAGTGAAAGATACCATCGCTTGCCGAGAATAATATGTGAGACTCGGTACCACGTGTCAGCGACTTTGTTGTCTTTGGGATGGTACCGAGCAACATTACCCTGCTACAAACTATACTACTCCAGTATAGAGTTTATACTAGGTTCCACGGAGGAGGTTGGTGAGCGCTTTGAAGTCGAGAGCAATTGCTCTGCTCCCTCCCTGTGATTGCATTGATTCATCACTCTTTACGACCTGGGATCCTGTGACACATAGTAGTTCAAACAGAACAGCGTTATATGGAGTTGAGTATAGATAGCATGACAACTTTTAAGTGGGTGGAATGGAAGAGAGAGAGAGAGAAGCTCGACATTCATGCAACTTATAGATAGCAAGAATTTTTAAGAAACCAAAATTGATTCAAGTATCAAACATTTGCGTATTGGAGAGCTTGTTACCAAATTTTTAGGGCAATGTAGTATCAGTTTGTGAGAGATCTGGGGTCTACAGCATCAAGCTTTAGTATCAAATTATTGGAATGCCAGTCTCTAAAATCTCATCTAACTATTGAGAGTCATACATGTGAGTCCAAACTATTGAGAGTGCCCTAACACGTGAGTCCAATCCACGCCTCATCTGTTAATCTCTCACATTGGATTGTATGCTAATCTTCCAATTTATGTGTTGGTGGCTAATCTTCTAGAATAAAGAAAAGGACTACAAGGGCATGCATGCTAGTTCGAGATGTGTATGAATGAGAAATTGAACTTTTACATGTGCTATACCAATTGAAATATCAAGTGACGTCTCAAGACAATACATGTTGAAATTAAACTCCCTTGATCCAGCATTCTTTAGGCAACATGGCCAAAAAAAAAAGAAGGCCCGTAGATTGCGCAGGTTCTGGACTTGCAATAGACGCTGCTGAACAGACCCTTTCCAACTTGCATGCCGTGTCTGAACCCTTTCCAGAAAGAATCATGAAACGCGTGACAGATGGAATCATACAGCACTTGTCTCCGGTGAGTCCTCCTTGACCAGGCAGCCACCTGGACGGACCTCGATCTGTTGAGGACACAGCAATTGCTGCATGCTGCTTCAAAGCCGCCTCCTGTGGACGAGGATACATATATACCTACCTACCTACTTCGCTGCAAGTCCATCTGTCTTGCCTATCTCCATCGATCCTTTCACGCTTCCTTTTCACGCAGGAAGCGGATCCTCCATAATAACTACGCTAATGCTAATGAGAAGAGCATAATGTCATGTATTTGGTTGTTTTTTTTCTTTCCTTTTCTGATCCAAAACTATAGTATATCATGTTATATGCTATAGTAGATATTTCATTGTTCTATAGTATTTACTGTGATACTATACCGGATACTCTTCGTGTATTCTGAAATCACTGTTTATGCAACGTCGACGTCGCACGTTTCTGCCTTTGTTCAGTTCATTGCATCTGAGGTTATTAAGGTCCCTATTCGATTGGACCGGAGGATTGGTCACTGGCAGTTTGTTCAGAGAATCTGTTTACTAGACTTTTCCCGAAATACGTCCCTAACAGTCACTTAAAGGAGCATCTGACACTTTTGAAGGGTCAATCCAACAAAGTACTTGCCGTCAAGCTAAGGCACTGTACCCCTGACAACGAAAGCCATACATGTAGATTACAGTAGTGAGTAATTAAAAATTTACTGTGTAAATTAAAAAATTATATTATTAAAAGATCATGTATCGTTATCACTACACGCGCAACACATCGAAAGAAGAGTTAGAGCAGCTTAGTCCAACGTCGTGCGCGCGATGCGATGAAAGTAGTCGATCGTCCAACGTCTTTGGCATAGCCGTCTCCTCTAGCGACCTCTCGCCTTCCCTACGTCGTCGTGGACCGTTCTTGATCAGCACATCTCACGGTATCTAGGCGTCCGAGGTTGAGCGTCGTGCCTTTGGTGTGCTAACACTAGCACGCATAATAAGGCCTTAGGGAGGTGGCAACTAGGGTTTCGGTGGATGGTGCAACTCTCATCCCAAAGCCCCCGTCTCCTTTATAAAGAGCTCATAATAGATACAATCCGAACTAATTTGTTCAAACTCACTAAATATATGACCTTGTAGGTTCTTGCGTGTCGGTAGTGACGAGAAAACTCCTTTTGATCCACAAGTTGATAGCGGTTATTAATCGGACATAGCGATTCCCGAATTCACATAAAAGATTATATCGGGCGAACCTTATGCAATATGATCTACGACCAGGTCTTTGTCACTCACAACCAGTTCGTAACTCCTTACGATCAATTTGTGATTGTGTACGACCAGTTCGTATCTGGTCGGACTAAGCGCTTACTTGTGCATTCTCTTTTGCCCGCGATATCGGTGAACTCGGATGAGATATATGTCATCAATAGACTTCAATCTTTTCTCAATTTAGTGGTGGATAACCCGTGTGGTTGACTCTTACGACCACTTGTGACAGTCATGCACTTCTTTTATCCGATCATATCGAGGGGCCCAAAGATATCCCTCTTGTTATACTAGAAGGGGAAAATCTCATATTCAATCAGTCACATCCCTCCACATGTTTCATAGTATACCCGAAAGTTACCTTTATAACTACTAAGTTACGGAGTAGCATTTGGTAACCCCTAAGTGTATTATTACACATATATGAAGCTATACTGATATCAAGTCTAAGGATTATACAACATTATTACTTGAGACCAACTAATGACATATATAAACATAATAATCTTAATAGTGTCTCAAAGTAGGTCAATTCAGCATCATGTTCTATAACATATGCTCACACTATTAATATAGTTACGGTACAATCATATTCATAGTCGGCTCTTAGGGCATATCAGTAACAACTATATCAGTGTCTCATAACGACTGACTTGGAATACTGCAAACATGGACTCATGAGGGTTTGTCTTCTCTTCTCACCCGGAAGACTAATCCATATATACATATACGCAACCACCTGGAATTTTACCGTCGGTGCCGATCAATCTACCTGAGGATGTACCATCTATTCTATACGATGATGTGTGACCAAACGGCCGACAGGATGAACTGCATCACTAGTACTGCTCATATACCATCTTTATATGCACGAATGCGTGCTATAAGCATATCTTGGTGATATTACACAGTTTCTCACACCATGAGAGAAAAGTTATCTACTACGTACTTAATTTGCCCCGTTGGGTAACGGAGATGGGATCGGATTCTCTAAAGTCCGATACGTGAGTAGTATTTTATAACAGTAAATACTATAGAAACAGTATAATATTTACCGTACTGATTTTAGATCGAGACGCGAGCGCACAATTGATTTTGAATTTTTATCAAACTGTAGAGACCGCTTCTAATAGTCTACACTTTAACCTCTACATTAAATATATTTTAATACGGAGGATCCGATCCAGAGACGAGTGTACTGAACTGTACATGTACTACTTGATTGTTGCCTTGAGCGCGATCTAGCTAACAATTGCAACTACTACTGCACTGCGGTACCCTGTACCGCACGATCTCTCTGCCCGTGATATATGCAGGAGTGCTAGTTGTCACTTGTCAGTGTCAGAGCATTGCACCCCAACGACTGGCACTAACCATATTTTGTGCAAAGTTGCTCGAGTACTCATTGTCGAAAGCTTCTATTCGACACATGTGCAAATCACCGACTATAGCATCGATCGAATCATTCGATCGGCGGCTATCCATCATGTCGTATATCATGAAATGAATCATGATCTCATCAACTTCACGAACACCAACATAACGAAAATATCCACAGTATGCATTGTATTGCATCCTCTTGCCAACCATAAGTCAAAAACAAAAGTGCAAAGTTTTCAGAAGTTCTAAGAACAAAGTTTTCAATTCAGAGAAGACGCAGACAGCAGGTGAGCAAGAACAATATCATTTCATGCCACGGAGAAGATTGCCGTGCGCATAGCCAGGGTGGAGAGCACTGCAACTTGCTTTCGCCTCACCGCAGGAACGCCGGACGCCGCTCATCAGGCCGGGAGGCGCAGAGCTGCTTCCTGGAGCCATGGAGATCAGATCACCACCACCGCGGAATTGCAGGGACACGTTTCCGGCCACCAGATCGGTGAAGCTGCAGAACAGGGTCATCTCCAAAAAGCCAGCTCGTCGTCGGTCAGGCGCGCCGTGTGGTCTTTGCTGATCGGCGCAAACGTATACTTGCGTAGCTCTATTTTTTTTTCATCATCAGTAATGATATCTGTGCGAGACTTGCATGCGTATAATTAACTTGCTGTGAGTGAAATCGATGGGAGTGGTACGGTTCAGGTACCTTGCTGGGACGCTGACTGCTGCGCTGCAATGGGTTTCTGGAGCAGGGTTGTCCCAGTGATGACGACCAAGCTCAGCTTCTTGGTTTCCTCTCTCAACTGTGCTTCCATAGACCTGAAGGAGGATCTCTTCCATGTATCCACCAGACCAGCTACAGCCGGTATCACCAGATTTTCCACTTGCACTGACGCCAACACCTAACAATTAAGAAATGTGAGAACAAGAATTCAAGTGATTACTGTAAAAAAGACATCCTTTCTCATTTCAGTGATGATACAGTTTCTGCCATTTTTTAAAAAAAATTACATTTTATAAAGTTACCTCTCCAAAAGTATTAACCACAAGACATATGATGATTTCATCAGATGCAAAATACTAGAGCTAATAGCAGGGAACAGAGAAAGAAACGGTTTTGCACCTGCTCAACAGCCTTAACAAGGCGACGCATCATTCCTTGTTTTTGGTAAGGTGGCAGTGTGCCCGCAAAGGCATTTCTGCAAGTTTTGTGCCATGGAACCTGTAACAAAGAAACATGGCATGTTGATCTGTATCTTTCGAGCAGAAAAGTGAGTGCAAAGTGTAGCAAAACAGGCTGGGTGGCACTAGGATTTTGACAGCTAGATGACATGACGATTGACGACGACAAAAAGGAGCAGTGTTGCACAACTCCTCTAAAACCAGCCCGTTAAATCAGCATCCTAATACTAGATCATTAAGCCGCTATACCTGCAGAGCCCAACTATAAAGCAAATCCCCAAAGAACTAGCCTGATAGGTGGGTTCTTGTTCTTATAAATGTGTTCTGTTCCCACACCCGATGTGAGACTATTCTAACAAATCCAGCAAGCTAGTTACCACCAATTAAGCATAAAAGCATTATTGTCGAGTCCTGTAAATGTAAGTATCTGAACTTTATGTATACGACTCCCGTTGCTCCATATGATTAAGGAAACTATTGCAGCCCACTCTCAGTTTGAGGTGATGGTTTTGAATGTTTTTATAGCTTCAAGGCGCCAGGATATTACTGAAATCGAATGACTGCTACCTACTATCACAATCCATTACCCCTGACCCTGAGGTTGCACATAGTGCTAAAGTGCTCAAGCAAAGAACAGGAAACCCAGGCTATTATATCCAATTTAAGGTGCAACATTGACTTGATGAGTCAGTATGACGTGCAAAATTGACTAGAATGAAGCACATTAAAGGTCTGATTTGCAAATACCCGCTACTCCACTAACAATATGTAGCGTCCCGTTTTTCGGAG
Organism: Hsuehochloa calcarea; assembly: GCA_036346395.1. Taxonomy (NCBI): domain Eukaryota; kingdom Viridiplantae; phylum Streptophyta; class Magnoliopsida; order Poales; family Poaceae; genus Hsuehochloa; species Hsuehochloa calcarea. The sequence continues at coordinate 69,058,869 of CM070593.1, read as the reverse complement.
TTTTTGAAAATTTTAAAATGAGAACTATTTGTTTCTATTCGTCAAAAGCTTAATTTGGAAATTCCAAAATCCATTTGCATTTGAATATGAGTTAATCAAACTTCAATTAAATTAAAGTTGGTTTGATTGAGATTTCTGGAATTTAAAAATCAAAATTATTATTTTAGGAATTTTCTTGGATTTATTGGATTTTAGAAATTGATTTTTGATTTATCCGAAATGGAAAAGTTATTTTATTTGCAAAAGAAAAAGAAAATTTAAAGTTAAAAGTATTTTTATTAAGTCTAGAATAAGTCAAGGAATTTATGTGAATTTTTCTAGAATTTTTGAAGTCTATTTGCTATTTTCTAAATTGCCTTTTGTCTTATTTGAATTTCAAATAAAAGCTATTTAAAAATCCTTTTCGTTTTGGGCGAATCCTCCGCCCATCTCCTATTCCCGCCCGGCCGCTTCTCGCTCTCGGCTTGCTCCGCGCCATTCCCGCTCCGCCGTTGATCTTCATCCGAGCGCCTCGCCGCTGCCGCCTCTTGCGCTTGGCCGTTGGATCGAATCCGGCCGTTCGCTCGCCGCGCCGTCGTTCTTCGCGCGCTCTCTCTTCTCGCCTGGATCTCCATCCAACGCCCTCGCGCCGCCGCCTCCAGCTTCCCACCGTCCGATCGAATCGGACGGCGCCATCATCTCCTATTCTCGCGCTTTGGACTCCCGTCCGTCGATCGGACGGCTCCTTCTCCGCGCCTTCGCTCCGACCGTCCGACGGAATCGGACGGTCCCGATCGTCGTCCTCGCGCTCGCCCTTCTTCCCACGTCGCCGCGCTCGCGCCGCCAACTCGCCGCCTCGCTTCAGCGCCAGCAGCGCTGCGTCTCGCCTCCGCTCCTGATCCGCCACGCGCGCTGCTCTCTCGCTTTAAAACCGCCCGCCTTTCCTCTCTCTTTCTTCTCTCTCTCTCTCTTGCTGCGCCGCCTCCCTTCTTCTCGCCGGCCGCCCGTCCTCTCTCTCTCTCTCTCTCTCTCGACCATGGCCGACACGTGGTTACCGCGTGGCGCCACGTCGGCGCCAGCGTCGCGTTCGCCAGGTGCCACGTAGCGCACAGGTCGCTGCGTCAAAACCGGTTTTCAGAGAAAATAATCGAAAATCAAAACCCTAATTTCATCATTTTATGTGATTTGAAACTTCTTTTGGTTATAACTTTCACATCCGAACTCCGATTTGGGTGATCCAAATTTCTAAATTCATATAAATTCACCCTCTTTCATTTGGCACTGGTTTTGTAATTTTGGAGTTCATTTGGTGCTGTTTTATTTATTTGTTGCTTTTCTCGCGTGTAGATTTGGCGTTGGAAGATTTCTTGACCAAACGACCAAAGACCCTCTCCAATCAGAAGGCAAGAAGGCCCTTAGGCATTTGTTGCAAGCCATACTATTATCTTAATCAATATAAGAGTTTCATTGAGCTTTCTTAAAATATGTTGTTGGGTTTTACCTACCCCGCTTAGTTCTACAACTTATCTCGTGCTTGCTACCTTATCTAACCCTTGGAGATTCACGGATGGTTCGGACTCGTCAAGTCTGCGCAAGTGGTTACGATACTCGATGTCGGAAGGGCGGAGCAAATCCCGGAGAAGCAATTCCACCACAAGCACCTTGATCGATCTGCGAATTTTGGAGCATTCATGACGGCTCAAACCCGGTGATGTACACCATGATGAATCGATGCAAGCTATGAATAACGAGCAACAACAATCGACATCACAATGGAGCCCAGTTGCTCATGGTCACAATGGATCATCAAGTTGGCGGAGTTTATGAGGACCCGCCCACCAACCTTTTCGGACATGTCTCACGATGAGAAGCGATGATTGGCTCGTGTTATTGAGAGAAAACTCACGATCACTCAATGCGTGATCATGAAAAGTTCTGACGCCTCTCACGGATGGAAGGCATTGCCGCCGAATGGTGGGAAAACTTTGTGCAAACGCATGGAACGCCGCAAGACATTACTTGGGAAGAGTTCACAATCTTTTCGCCATATCATGTACGAAGGAATCATGGATCTAAAGAAGGATGAATTCGTGCTCTCAAGCAAGGAGGAATGTCGATGTTGATTACCTCAACAAGTTCTCACAACTTGCTCGATATCTTTGCGAGAAGATGTCGCCACCGACAAGGCTCGTCGAGTCGTTTTACGAAAGGATTGAACACCGACTTCAAGTCAACTTGATCGCCCACACCTTTCCCGATTTTCAAGAGTTGATCAACAAGGCTTTGATTCTAGAGGATAAGCGCAAGGAATTGGAAGATCATCGTAGCGCAGAATGGCTCGGCAGGAAGTCACCAACCCGGTGAGGGCAAGAATGATTCCACCGCAGCTTTAGCCGCTTTTCCACCACGAGTGCGCTGACCACCGCACCAACTTCACACCTCGCCCGCTTGCTCGTAACTTCCACAACCTGCACGATCAACCCCAATCCATAAGCAACCCACGAATACAACGAGTTTGCTTTACATCGTCGGCCAGGGCATTTCGCCAACCGATGTCCGCAGAATGGGACTATCACTCGATGACGCTTCAACCTTGGGAACACACCACCAAGACGCCAAGACAAGGCAACCATCAAGGAACTTCTCAAGCTCGGCCAATCCGGAGGAGCACCGCCATCGGTCGTCGAGGTCGTGTCAACCACGTCACTCTAGAAGGAGCCCAAGAAGCACCGACGTTGTCTTGGGTAAGTTCCTAGTAAATTCGATACTGCATCGATTCTGTTTGATTACGAGCTTCGCATTCGTTTGTTTCGGAATTTTGCAACTAAGAACAAATTGGAAGTTATGCATCTTAAGCATACTCTGTTAGTCCATCGCTGGAGCGAGCTAAGTTCTAAAGTTGGATGTTTAGGAGCTAGGCTACTCATAGTGGAGTTGAGTTTCTAGCCAACCTAATAGTTCTAGACACTCGGACCATAGATGTCATCCTTGGTATGGATTGGTTATCCAAACATAAAGCGATGCTAGATTGTGGCGAAGAGCGTAACAATAGAGGATACCACAGAAAGAAAGTTGAATTTCTAGCCACCTCGATGCGTGATGGACATTTGGTAATCAACGATCGAAGACAGTTTCTTTGGAAGATGTACCAGTAGTAAAAGATTATCCGGATGTATTTCGGAAGAATTACGGGAATGCCACCGGACCGTGACATTGAGTTTGTCATCGATCTAGTGCGAGAACAAAGACCAATTTCCAAGAGACCCTATCGGATGCGGTCGATGAACTTGTGGAAATGAAGAAGCGGATAGAAGAACTCTCGAAAAATAGTTTTGTAAGACCTAGTTAAATGCGCCATGGGGAGCACCTGTTTTGTTCGTCAAGAAGAAAGATGGAAGTATGAGAATGTGTATCGATTATCGTTCTCTCAACGAAGTCACCATCATGAACAAGTACCCATTGCCCGAATAGATGATTTGTTCGACCGGATGAAAGGAGCGGAGTATTCTCCAAGATCGATCTACGATCGAGTTACCATCGATTAAAGATTTGTCCTAAGGATGTACCAAAGACCGCTTTCTCAACCCTGGTATGGACATTATGAGTTTTTAGTCATGTCTTTTGGATTGACTAATGCCCTGCCTATTTCATGAACATGATGAACAAAGTATTCATGGAATATTTGGATAAGTTCGTGGTAGTATTCATTGATGATATTTTGGTATACTCAAAGTCGGAAGAAGAACATACAGACATTTGAGATTAATCCTAGAAAGCTCGAGAGGACATCGGTTGTATGCCAAGTTCAGCAAGTGTGACTTTTGGAAGAAGAAAGTTGATTTTCTCGGTCATGTGATGACAAAGAAGGAGTAGCAATTGACCACAGGAAGGTTAAAGTCAGAATGAATTGGGAGCACCCAAGGCGGTTACTCAAATTCGTAGTTTCTTGGGAATGGCGAGGATACTATCGTCGTTTCATTGAAGGGTTCTCAACGATTGCTAAACCTCTTACGCAATTGTTGAAGAAAGAGAAGAAGTTTATTTGGACCCGACTTGTGAAGAAAGTTTTCAAGAATTGAAGAAATGTTTGACTTGATCCAGTGCTAGTTTTGCTTGGATATTAGTAAGGATTTTGATATCTCTTGTGATGCTTCGCGTCAAGGATTAGGATGTGTCCTTATGCAAGAAGGAAGAGCCGTCGCTTATGCGTCAAGGCAATTAAGGCCTCATGAAGAGAACTATCCTACCCATGATTTGGAACTAGGCTGTAGTATGCATGCCTTGAAGATTTGGCGTCATTATCTCATCGGAATCGTTTGTGAAGTCTACATGATCATAAGAGCACAAGTACATATTCACTCGATCCGATTTGAACATGAGACAGAGAAGATGGTGGAATTAATAAAGGATTATAATCTTGGAATCCATTACCATCCCGGTAAGGCCAATGTAGTTGCAGATGCACCGAGTCGTAAGAGCTCTTGCAATGCTCGGAAGCAAAAGAGTTGTGTTGTAACTTGGGAGGAATTCCGAAGCTACTGACTAGAAGTTGTTAGGAAGTATTTGTGGCGATTTGGAAGTGCACTACTACTCGGAGAAGCAGTTCGTGAAGCCCAACCCAAGGATTACGAGTTTGCCGACCTCAAGAAGAAGATGGCGGAAGGAAAATTTAAAGACTTCACCGTGGATGATCGGGATATATTGTGGATCAATGGGCGTATCGTGTCAGGATATTGATGGTTTAAGACAAGCGATTACGAAGGAAGCCCATGACTCTAAGTATTCGATTCACCTGGAAGTACTAAGATGTATCGGGATGTTAAGAATAAATTTTGGTGGCCAAACTTAAAGCGAGGCGTTGCGAGTTCGTTGCCTTATGCGACGTGTGTCGAAAGTAAAGCGAGCATCGAGAGACCAGAGGTTTGCTACAACCGTGAAGATACCGAATGGAAGTGGGAAGAGATCGGTATGGATTTCATTACGGTTTACCCAAGACTCAATCGAGTTATGATTCGATTTGGGTAATAGTGGATCGTTTGACTAAGGTTGCCCATTTCTTACCACAAAATCACTTACTCGAGACCGCTTGGCGAGTTGTATATGACAAAATTGTCGATGCGCATGGTGTGCCTAAGAAGATAGTGTCGGATCGAGGATCTCAATTCACCTCGTTTCGGCGAGTCTACATGAAGCCACAGGAACTCATCGAATTTTAGTACTACTTATCATCCACGCATGGATGGGCGGTGAAAGAGTTAATCGATATTAGAAGATATGTTAAGAGCACGTGCCTTAGCTAATGCTACCGATTGGGATAAGAGTTTACCGTATGCGAATTCTCGTACAACAACGATTATCAAGCCGGTTTGCGGATGTCACCATTTGAAGCCTTGTATGGTCGTGTCTGCGAACTCCGTTGAATTGGTCGAGACAACGGTGAGCGCGTAGTGTTGGGCGAGATATTATTCAAGAAGCGAAGAACAAGTTGCTATGATCGAGAGAGGTTAAAGATAGCCCAGATCCGAGCAAAAGAGTTATGCCGATAATCGTGTCGTGACCTCGACTTTGAACGAGAGGATTTTGTGTATCTTGAGTTACTCCGCTCGAGGTGTTAAGAGATTCCACACCAAAGGAAGCTTGCTCCAAGGTATGTGGGTCCATTCAAGGTTTTGGAACACCGTGGAGAAGTTGCGTACAGATTGGAGCTACCACGATCGTTAGCGAGTGCATGATGTCTTTCATGTCTCTCACCAAGAAGTGTCTTCGTGTGCGGAAGAAGCGACCGTTGGAGTCAATTGAGCGAAGGAAGATCTCACATACAAAGAGCGACTGTCGAGATTTTGGATGTCGCAGAGCGCGCACGAAAGCAAGACCGTTCGTTTACGCAAAGTCGATGGAGTAACCACTCGGAAGGAGAAGCAGCGTGGGAGCGTGAAGATGAGTTGAAAGCCGAGTTCCCTAGCCTTTTCTCTAGCTAGCGGAATCTCGGGGGCGAGATTCGTTTAAGGGGAGGTTTGTAACATCCCAATTTTGAGCTTTTAAAATCTTTTAAATATTGGTAGCAAGAAAATTTATATTTGGATTTATTTGAATATTAAATTAAAAAGCTTAATATAGACTTTAAGGACAAATTGATTTAATGTGCTTAATCCCAACATCAACAATTGTCGAACTATTTTATTTAGATTCTATATGCTTGGATATATTTTATAGAATTTTACGAATTTTTCCAAAGTCATTTGCTATTTTCTAATTGCTATTTGCATTTTCTCGGATTTATTTAAAAGAAAAATCTAATTAAAATCCTCGAATGTGATGGGCCAAAGCCCACCACTATTCCGTCGCCTCGACCCACTCCATGGCGTCGCTTTCCCCTCGGATGGGCGCGCGTGTCCCGATCGGACGCCCGCCGCTCTTGCTCGCCTCCTCGGTAGTTGGATCAACATCGCCCATTTTTCATACTGCACGCCTGCGCTCCTCTCTCCGTGACCGGTGGGACCCCACCGAGTCGTAAATCCCCGCGCCTTCTTCTTCCTCCGCTTTCCCCACATCGCCATTTTTCGCCAAGGAGCTCGTCAACAATTGCGCAATCGCCACGATTTCTCGCGCCAACCGCACGAAACGAACTCCCCTATCCCGCGCATATCTCTACTGTTTCCCTCCGACTCCCCTCAATCTCCCTTATTTTCGGATCTCCGATCGTGGCAAAACGGACTCATTTAGGCGTTTCTACCCTCGTCGTCCGACCCTATAAAACCCCGAGGTCCCCTCCTCCTGCTCGATCCCAGGCCGCCACCTCGCCTCCTAAAGTCCTAGCGACGCCTTAATTGAGTTTGTAGCTTTTGGCGCGGGCAAAAGCTCCACTTGCGCCGCCACCGGTGACGCTCTACCCGGGAACTACGCCGTCAAGGCATCCCCATCGCCATGGCTTTCTGAACCTCGACATCGCTCGGGCGCCACCGGAGTTCAAGCCCGGCAAACCCGATCACCCTCTTCGCTCGGCGCCAATTCCGGCGACCCCGGCGTCCCAGGCGCCAAATCCGGCGTCACCAGTGCGCGTGCGAGCTACCAGGCGCTGGCCTTCCTCACCGAAGTCGCCGTTCGCCGTTGTCGAGCGCGTCCGATCCTGACGGCGTCGGTGGCGTGGGCCCTGCGTGTCTGACCAGTCGCGCTGCGCTGGCGTGTCACTGCGTGGGCTGCGACATCGCCGCCACGCCTCCGGTTCTCGCGTCGGCTTTGCCTCGGCTCGGAGGACCCGATCCACCGTGAGGCGAGAGGTCGACATGGGGCCCACTTTGCCGATCTGGATTTTAATTATTTTCTTTTTCTCGGTGACGCAAGCATTGCGCAATAATCCGATTTTCCTTTATAAAAATAATTGGAAATTCAAGAAAATCCAAATTAGGGTTTAATTGATTTTCAAATCTTCCAAAGCCCATATCTTTTGCATCAAAGTCAATTGAGCCCATTCAAATTTGTAAATTTATATAAAATTAAGATCTATTTAATGGTGAATTTTATTTAATTTTTGGAGTTTGTTTTGCCTCTGTTATTTATTTGTTTTGTTTCTTTTGTCTCGTTTGCGAGTAGGCGTCGATACTTGAGAATTTTGCGTAAGAAGGAGCACCTCAAGACCAAGACCAATATCTAGATCTATTCCAAGGCAAGTTATACCTTTGATCATTTTGAACCCGTTTTCAAAATACTTTGTTTCAATGTATTGCATTCTATTTCAAGTATTTATTTAAATGCTTTTGGGTGTAGTTATTAACCCAAATTGTTATGCCACCTTGTCTATTGTATGCCATGATCTTTTGTCACCCTAGGTTGATTAATTATTAGTTGGTATTATTGTAGCACCAACGTGGGTTGGTTAGATCTGATTAGGCCTTAGCCATGCCACGAGTCATCATTTCATGTGAGTTGCAATTATAAACTTGACTAAGTGATTATGGGCGTGTGATGAATCTGTGTGTCTTTGTGTGCTATTACTCGTTGATGGCATGTGTTGCACTTAATCAACGAGGTGGGAAAAGATTTAGACCGAGGCAAGTGGTGGATTACTGTGAATAGTGGAGTGTGTGCTTTTTAAACTTTGTGATTTGGGTTAAAGCGGAAGTCTTGCCTTGGTCAATTAAGGACTTAACTTTGTGCGCCATTGAACTGGGCCTTCTTTATGCGACCACATGCCTAGTATGGGTGGGCCTGACTTAGTAAGTTATGGAGTCTTGACATTGACAACTCGGGTTGTATTTAAGCTATGTGATGGGGAGGTGTGATATGTCACATCGCGGACGGTTCATTGCATCCTGTCCAATGGTGTGTGTCGTTCCAAGGGTCGTGTGTACAAATTGACTGGCGATAAAGCACACCAGAGTGTCATTGTTTGAGATGAAGTCTCGAAAGGTTTTGTTGTGATCAACTCGATCCGGTTGGTTTCATCGTGTGGGTAAAGTGTACAACCTCTGCAGAGTGTTAAACCAATCTATTCGAATAGCCGCGTCCTCGGTTATGGACATGCTCGGGAATTTCACACGAGGGGTAGATTTTTATAAAACAATTGGGAAGGGTCAGCTGTGTGAGATAACTTGTTCAGCTGTGTGAAAGAACTTGATTAGACTAGGTGTACTTTGTGAAATCAATTGTTAACTTATTATTGTCTATTTGTTTTGAATTATGCTTTCAATCTATTATTTTGTATTCAATTGCAAATGTTGCATTTCTGCAAAATAACCACAGAAGTCATTTCTTTGGAATAAGCCATCATGTATAAATGCATTCTGTGGTATGACTTGCGAGTACGGTGTGTACTCACTCTTGCTAAACAAATCAATAGAAGTGGAGGAGTCGTCGCTTTGCTTTTGAAGAAGAGTTCTCGAAGGTTGAGCGTTAGGGTCTTGATCGATCGGTTGCTCGTGGTAAATTGATGGGAGCCACCGGAGTTTATTTCGTTTCCGCTGCAGTTTATTTATTTATTGTCAGCCTTGCATGGCTTAATAAATATAAAACTCGACCATAAGGTCCCAATAGTTATTTGTTATTTAAATGTACTCGTTTATTCTTATATTCGTTGTATGGATGTGATATTTCATCAATGTTGACACTGTGTGCACTAGCGTGATCCTGGACTAGTGTAGAATACACAGAGGGTCCAGATTTGCATATTTGGGTCCCGACACTCCCCTTCAACTCTCTATGTGGGACTAATTAATTTTAGCACGTACACATGGGCCTTTGAGATTCTCTAGGAATTAAATAGAAAATAAAAACTGGGCCCAGCCCGTATTAATTCCAACAATCCCCCACCAGATCTCAAAGACACATGTCAAATGCCTTGATACACAGTATTGTTTTAATATACCAGTGTTTCGATGGATACCGAATAAGATTGAACATCCATCTTGAACAGAAGCTACACTAATCCACAACTGCACAATGGACTAAGCCTTGAATTGGCAGTTTTGTGTGAATAAGTTTCACTTAAGTCCTTAACTGATACTAGGTCATCGATTATCCTCAGTTTGGAGCATATAAGTCATACTCTAGCCTATTCATGAGCTTCCTAGAGATTACCCTATCTCATATCTGTGACTAGCGATCGGGCCCATATAGGTGTGCTCTTTCAAGACGCTCAGTAGGACAACATCTTTGCTTAAACAATCCACAGAACACATTAAGATAAAATCAACACGCCATCTGATTTAGGAGAGAGTTGCATCTCCAATGGAGTGGGTCGTAAAGTACTCTCCTCCCGATTAACCAATAGCTTGTTTCATCAATCCTACTTCACAGGATCTCCGATCACATAGGATGAGTTGCCACTATGGTATAACTCACGTGGGTCTCAAACCCATCTCCCTCGATGCATTGTCTATCACATTCCGTGATAAACCGTTTGTGAAGGGATCTACCAGATTCTTAGCTGTTTGGATATAATCCAAAGCTATTACTCGAGTTTCTTATTTTTACGATGGACTTGATCTCCTCTTCACATGTCTTGATGCTTTCATATTATCCTTAGAATCTATTCACCTTGACAATCACAATTTGATTGTCACGGTTAATCGAAATAAGCCTGCAGGTTTTTCAACCAAGCAAATCCATCAAGAGCTCACGAAGCCATTCGGCTTCAACAGTGGCAGTATCTAATGCTGTGAGTTCTGCTTCCATTGTTGACCTCGTTAAGATGGTCTGCTTGCAAGACTTCCATGAAACAGCGCCACCTCCAAGTGTGAAGACATATCCACTTGTGGCCTTAATCTCATCAGCATCAGATATCTAGTTTGAATCACTATAACCCTTCAGTACCCTGGGATACCCGGTATAGTGAATGGCATAGCTCATAGTACCCTTTAGATAGCGCATTACCCTCTCAAGAGCATGCCAATGATCATCTCCCAAATTAAAAACAAAACGACTTAGTTTGCTCACAGCAAACGAGATGTCAGGCCTGGTACGGCTAGCTAAATACATGAGTGAACCAATTATCTGAGAATATCTCAATTGGTCTCTGGCTATTCTCTGATTCTTCCTAAGCAATACGCTAGGATCATAAGGTGTTGGAGAGGATTTACAGTCGTTATAACCAAAACGACTCAGAACCTTCTCCACATAATGGGTTTGCAACAATGTAATCCCACCATCATCACCTCTCAACAGCTTGATATTCAAGATAACACCAACTACTCCTAGATCTTTCATCTCAAAATTCTAAGACAAGAAATCCTTGACCTCCTTAATCACATTAAGGCCGGTCTCAAAGATCAGTATGTCATCAACATACAGACATAGAATGACTCCCTCGCCCCCACCATGGCGATAATACACACATATGTCAGCTTCATTCACAATAAAGCCTGCAGATGTTAAAATTCTGTCAAACTTTTCATGCCATTGCTTAGGTGCTTGTTTAAGACTATACAAAGATTTCAACAACTTACACATTTTTCCTTCTTGACCATTTACTACAAATCCATCTGGCTGTTCCATGTAAATTTCCTCGTCCAACTCTCTATTTAGGAAAGCCGTCTTAACGTCCATCTGATGAACGAGAAGACCATGTGAGGCAGCCAAAGATAGTAGTACTCGAATAGTGGTCAACCTAGCCACTGGTGAATAAGTATCAAAGAAATCTTCGCCTTCCTTTTGGGTATAACCCTTGGTCATAAGCCGTGCCTTGTACTTCTCAATAGTACCATCAGGTCTAAGCTTCTTTTTGAACACCCACTTACATCCTACAGGTTTACAACCATAAGAACGCTCAGTGATCTCCCAAGTTACATTAGAGATAATGGAATCCATTTCACTACGCATCGCTTCCTTTCAAGATTCCATGATCCGAGAAGCATATGCTTTAGAAATGGTACTTGGAGTATCATCCACAAGGTACACAATGAAATCAGGACCAAAAGACTTTGCAGTCCTTTGTCTTTTACTCTTCCTCAGAGTTTCATTGTCTTTCTTCTCAGGAATTTGCTCATGGATTTGCTCAAAATATTCCATAGAAATGGCAGGTTCAGGAGTTGTATCAGGCTCCTGACTGGATGAACTAAGCATATCTTTCATCGGAAAAATATCCTCAAAGAATGTAGCATCTCTGGACTCCATAATTGTACTGACATGCACGTCAGGTACTCCAGATTTCACCACTAGAAATCTATATCCAACGCTATGGTGAGCATAGCCTAGAAAGACGCAATCCACGGTTTTTGGTCCAAGCTTACGCTTTTTTTTGGGAATTAGCACATTGACTTTTGCCAAACAACCCTAAGTGCGCAAGTATGAAAGTGATAGTCTTTTCTACTCCCATTGTTCATATGGGGTTATCTCTTTATTCTTTGTGGAAACCCTGTTTAGGACATGACATGAAGTCAATATAGCCTCCCCCCACCATGCTTTGGAAAGACCCGCTGTGTCTAACAAGGCGTTAACCAAATTAGTTAGAGTGCGGTTCTTTCTTCCAGCAACCCCGTTTGACTGGGGTGAATAGGGAGGTGTTCTCTCATAGATTATACCATGTTCCTCACATAATAAATTAAACTCATTAGAAAAGTACTCGCCGCCACGATCAGACCTAACCCTTTTGATTTTCCTTTCAAGTTGGTTCTCAGCTTCTGCCTTATAGATTTTAAAGTAGTGAAGAGCTTCATCTTTAGTTTTCAAAAGATACATATAGCAGAACCTAGTGGAGTCATCAATCAAAGTCATGAAATATCTATTACCACCTTTTGTCAACACACCATTCATCTCACACATATCTGAATGTATGAGTTCTAATGGTGCCAAGTTTCTTACCTCCGCGGCCTTATGAGGCTTACGAGGCTGCTTTGATTGCACACAAACTTGACACTTAGAACATTTGGCAAGGGTGAATTTCAGGATTAACTATAAACTGGCTAACCGCGTTATGCAACCAAAATTTATGTGATAAAGTCGTGAATGCCAAATAGTAGTCTCATTACCACTGTAAACATGGTTCACAATATTATTACACAAATATGAAAGAGATAGGCGGAACAAGCCTCCGCACACATAGCATTTACCAACAAATTATTCACATTTGGACACAACAAATTTATTAGACTCAAACACCAGTCTAAAGTCATCTCTACACAGAAGAGATCCGCTGATGAGATTCTTATTGATAGATGGCACATGATGCACATTCTTCAGTTGCACAATCTTTCCCGAAGTAAATTTCAGATCGATTGTACTAACACCATGAACAGTAGCATGTGACCCGTTCCTATTAGAACAATTTGAATCCTAGTGACACAGTAAGAAGAGAACAATGAAACATCATCACACACATGTATATTAGCACCAGTGTCTATCCACCAATCGGTAGAATGACATACGAAAATAACAGTAGGTAAATTACCGTACCCTGAAGTTCCCGTCTCAGTGGTACCAACAACAACATTAGCAGACTTGGAATTTTGCACTTGCTGATTCTTTCCACCTTTGCGTTGGCTGCAATCCTTGGCCCAACGTCCAGATTCGCCACACACAAAGCAAAGGCCATCCTTTGTGTTTTTTTCTTCTTCTTGAAGCTAGTTGTTTGTGCAGTCTTGTTCTTACATTTGAACTTTTGAGATTGGTCATTCTTCTTCTGCACCACATTGGCACTAGAATGTCCCTCATTACCTCTAGTGTGTGTATCTTTTGCTCCCGCCTTCTCTTCAACATCAAGAGACCCAATGAGATTTTCAACAGAAAACTCTTGTCTCTTATGTTTCAGAGAAGTAACAAAATTCCTCCAAGAATGAGGAAGCTTGGCAATAATGCCCCCCGCGATAAACTTGTCCGGTAACACACACTTGAAGTGCTCAAGTTTTGTGGCCATGGATTGTATCTCATGAGCCTGCTTAACTACAGAACGGCCATCAACCATTCTATAGTCATGATATTACTCCATGAGATACAGTTCACTGCCTGCATCCGAAACCCCAAACTTGGCCTCGAGTGCATCCCACATCTCTTTCCCAGTTTTAATCACCATGTATGCATCGATTAACTTCTCACCAAGAACGCTAACCACGGCACCTTTAAAAAGGTTACCAGCAGTCTCGAACGCTCGCTCCTGTTCAGGAGTAAGTGTTCCTTCAGGTTTGCCGTTTGCCACATGGAAAACGTTCATGGCAGTTAGCCAAAACACCATCTTGGTGTTCCACCTCTTGTAGTTTGCACCATCGAACTCAGAGGGTTTGAGCGTAGCAGCAAAGCCAGTTGACGAAAAATACCTAGAATAAAGTTTTTGGATTGTTGAATATATAAGCATTTTTCGAAGTACTTTAATCCAGAAATATACTAGATGAATCATGGACAATACTCTAGACTTTTTCATAAAGAAAATAGACATGAACACCATAGTCATACTAATTTCCAGAAGAACAGAAAGTGGTATTCATATCTCAGTGTTCAAGATAACAACAGATAATAAAGTTAAACAAACAACAAGTAAGAGATTGATATACCCAGAACCAGTAGACGGAGCAGCAGCAGAAGTGTTGGTGAGATCGTCGTTCGCCATGGCGTAGTGGATGTTATGGTAGTAGTCGCGTAAATGAAGCAGAGGATCCGAAGCAGCGATCGGATGAAGACGGAGTAGCGAGCAGTCGCGCGAACGCTCCCCAAAAACCTTATTCGTCCTCGCTCGTGAAAACCTTCAAGGACGGGGGTTCCGGAGGCCTGCTCTCCCGGTTCGACAGTACAGACGACTCGCCGGGATGGAGATCGCCAGTCACAAAGGCCACATACTGAGAATGCTGCTTAGTCTTTCGTGGGAATCGATTGGAAAAGCAAAAGAACACGAACATGTCTCTGTTCCTGTAATAGCAAAAAGCCAAAAACGAAGAGACAGAGACCAGAGGAAACGATTGCCATCAACCAGTGCAAACCGCGGCCATAAGTCACTGGTAACTGAACCTTCGTTAATGCTATTACTTCGAGTTGATGCGTTTTGATTTTCGAATAGATAAAAAAGTGGTGTAACCACGTTCCACAAGGGGGCAACCACGTTCCGCCTTATAAAGTGGTGTAACTCCCCTTTCAACTCTCCATGTGGGACTAATCAATTTTAGCAAGTGCACATGGACCTTTGAGATTCTCTAAAAATTAAATAGAAATAAAAAACTAGATCTAACCCGTATTAATTCCTACATTACAGTTTGCCCTCTGAACTGATAGGATACGATAACTGTGACACGTATCGAAGGAAATAAAGAAATCCACACCACGATGTGTTGCTTCCTGCTTCTTCCTGTTTTCTTGAGTATTTAGATCTAAAACGGGGATAAATTGTACTCCAATAGAAAGAAGCCAAGGGAACTAGAGGGAGGGGGGACTCGACGGTGACCGGGAAGAAGATCCTACGTAGATGCTGGTACCTCGCTGGCAGCAATCGAAAACCCACTACAGGAGTTAGCATATAGTCTAAATTTACACTTACATATAAGGACAAAAGGACGAGCAAGATAACCTGGGAGGGTCCTCCTACCATCACCGGCGGCGACACCGACGGTAGGGCTACAGTGGAGAGCGAGAACGTGCCAGGTTTTGCCCCCGGGCTCCGGTGATGCAAGACATGCTACGATGATATCGTCGTCGTCCCCCTTCACAAACAGGGTAAGTTGCGTTCTTCGTGAATGACAAGTGGGCTCTGCTTTCGGTGGGCACAGGAGCACAGCCACACGGAACGCGTGCACAATGATTATGACAAACCAGATAGCGCAGTTTGCTCTTGAATGCCCATAATACCCCTCGCTGTCAGATTAACATGGATCGGCCGACCGCGGTGTTTAAATAAACTTTAAAGTTAAAGCCCTCGCGCCATCGTCAAGCGGCTTTCACTTTGATTGCGCTGTAGATTTTGTTAAAAGAGACACTAGCAGTAGAAAGGGCAAAAGAGCCTAGCAAGACTCTGTGGTGGGTTAATGTGCTATGTTGTGCCAGCTACACTGCTAAATGATCCCCGCCGCGTTACGATAATATTTAGCAATTCCAGTAAGACTCTCCCTCTATGGCTCTCAAAGGTTACTACACCCCAAAAATATCTTTAGCGCAGCTATCGTCACGTTTTTGCCACACGATGTGTCACTGACAGGTGATCACCTTGTCGATGAGATTTAGGGTGTCAATCGAATCCGAATTATCTGTTTTATCCGGTATCTGAATTCGGTTAGTAGCGAATATGGTTTAGATTTTTCTATCTGATTAACAATACGTTATGTATTCGTATTCGTATAAAAAATATATATAAACGAATATGGTATGGATTTTTGTCATTCGAAATGTTATTTTATCGACACTATTTATATTCGAATTCGATTAAATAACATACATATTTTATTGCAGTATGGCTAACTACTTGGATGATTATTTTTAGTTTAATATGAATTCATGTTTTTAGGTAAAATAGATAAACTAGAATGATTAGTTGTGCTATGTATGAGGATAAAACATCATAAATATCTTGTAATTGTGTAAATTACAAGGATATTCAAATACGATCGAATTGAGTAGGTATTCGATTCATATTCGTATTCGTTACAACATTTTATTCGTATTCGTATTCAATAATATTCAAATTTGTATTTATATTCATTTAGAAAATACAAAAAAACCGTTATTCGATTTGTATTCGTTCCATTAGCACCTCTGGAAACGGTAGTTTAGTTTCTAGTTTCTAAGCAACCACAATGCCAAACTAAGATGAACTCCTTATCCATTGAGCCCAGAACTGGTCACGCACGGACACGGTAGGTCGAAATCCCTAATCCACGCTAACCGCCGGAAAATATTCGACCTAAAGCTAAAGCCTTAAAGCCCTCTACCTCGTCTCCCTCCAACCCCAGTCCAAGCGAGGAAAACTAAAGTTAAAGATAGAAAGACAAAAATTCTCTTTGTCCATGCTCATCATATATCCATTCCATCGTGGTGAGCAAATTAGCGAGCAAACCCAAGGTTGCTAGGCTCCTTCCCAAAACTCCACTTTGTAATATAGGAAAGAACCCTGGCTCCATGAGGAGCCTCGCTGTCGCCGACCTCATCCTCGTCGCCGCGGCGGCCTCCGCGCTCGCCGTCGGCCTCCTCGCCGCTACGCTCCTCCTGCTCTTCCGCCTCCGCCTGCGCCTCCGCTGGAGCAGCAAGCAGCCGCCGCCCCAGCTGCCCATCTCGGAGCCCCCGCTCCCCATGACCAAGAAGTACCGCCCGTGCCAGCGCCTCCGCCAACTCCTCCTCCTGCTGCTCTGCTCCCGCCACCGCACCCGCGTCGAGCCGGCCTCCGCCAACTCCGCGGGTCGTCTCCGGCGCCGGACGCGCAGGGGGCAGGCGGCACCGGGGCAGGTGGAGGACGTGGCGACGTGGAGGGAGCGGTGGTTCGGGCCCACCTCGCGGGCGCTCTACACCATCGACGAGGAGTCGTCGGACGGCGAGAGCGAGGATCAAGAGCCCGAGACGCCGTTCTACACGCCGCCGGCCTCGCCGCCTCGGCCCAGCGGCGACCACTCTCCGGCGGCGGGCGTGGAAGCCACCGCCTGATCAAGCCGTTCGGTCGATGCATGAAGAGATTTGTTTTCTTTGGATTTCTTTCTTTTGTTTTTTAGATTTGCTAGTGTGAACAAATTACACTAGAAGCATTAAGATATATTTTGCTCGTTAATTTTTCCTTTCCGTTTTTTTTTTGGGTGAAGGGCTGCATTCTTGCATGGTACTTACTACTTACCATAGCTGTTAGTTCCTGGTGTAAACTTAATTGTCTGGTGATTAAGAGCTTAATCGTAGTTGTTGGAGAATTTACAGCTGGTAACTACTATTTATACTAGTTGTTTACGCGAAATATGCCCATTATATACTACTCCATGTACGTACGTATATACGCCCGGAGGTTTTGCACGTGAGTATTTGTGTCGTATAATTGCAAGCGTATAGTAAGATACGATACGCGCCTGGCATATGCTTACGTACGTACGTACGCTTGTATATTAGAGTATACTACTCCAGTGTGGCAGTCAGTGTGTGTGTGTTTTCATGTGGGGAAGACTACGAAGTAGTACTACAAAGAGAAAATTAGTATAGCATTATCGCAAAGAGCATAAAGTGAAAGATACCATCGCTTGCCGAGAATAATATGTGAGACTCGGTACCACGTGTCAGCGACTTTGTTATCTTTGGGATGGTACCGAGCAATATTATCCTGCTACAAACTATACTACTCCAGTATAGAGTTTATACTAGGTTCCACGGAGGAGGTTGGTGAGCGCTTTGAAGTCGAGAGCAATTGCTCTGCTCCCTCCCTGTGATTGCATTGATTCATCACTCTTTACGACCTGGGATCCTGTGACACATAGTAGTTCAAACAGAACAGCGTTATATGGAGTTGAGTATAGATAGCATGACAACTTTTAAGTGGGTGGAATGGAAGAGAGAGAGAGAGAGAGAAGAAGCTCGACATTCATGCAACTTATAGATAGCAAGAATTTTTAAGAAACCAAAATTGATTCAAGTATCAAACATTTGCGTATTGGAGAGCTTGTTACCAAATTTTTAGGGCAATGTAGTATCAGTTTGTGAGAGATCTGGGGTCTATAGCATCAAGCTTTAGTATCAAATTATTGGAATGCCAGTCTCTAAAATCTTATCTAACTAATGAGAGTCATACATGTGAGTCCAAACTATTGAGAGTGCCCTAACACGTGAGTCCAATCCACGCCTCATCTGTTAATCTCTCACATTGGATTGTATGCTAATCTTCCAATTTATGTGTTGGTGGCTAATCTTCTAGAATAAAGAAAAGGACTACCACAAGGGCATGCATGCTAGTTCGAGATGTGTATGAATGAGAAATTGAACTTTTAACATGTGCTATACCAATTGAAATATCCAAGTGACGTCTCAAGACAATACATGTTGAAATTAAACTCCCTTGATCCAGCATTCTTTAGGCAACATGGCCAAAAAAAAAAAGAAGGCCCCGTAGATTGCACAGGTTCTGGACTTGCAATAGACGCTGCTGAACAGACCCCTTTCCAACTTGCATGCCGTGTCTGAACCCTTTCCAGAAAGAAACATGAAACGCGTGACAGATGGAATCATACAGCACTTGTCTCCGGTGAGTCCTCCTTGACCGGAGGCAGCCACCTGGACGGACCTCGATCTGTTGAGGACACAGCAATTGCTGCATGCTGCTTCAAAGCCGCCTCCCTGTGGACGAGGATACATATATACCTACCTACTTCGCTGCAAGTCCATCTGTCTTGTCTATCTCCATCGTTCCTTTCACGCTTCCTTTTCACGCAGGAAGCGGATCCTCCGTAATAACTACGCTAATGCTAATGAGAAGAGCATAATGTCATGTATTTGGTTGTTTTTTTTTTCTTTCCTTTTTCTGATCCAAAACTATAGTATATCATGTTATATGCTATAGTAGATATTTCATTGTTCTATAGTATTTACTGTGATACTATACCGGATACCTTCGTGTATTCTGAAATCACTGTTTATGCAACGTCGACGTCGCACGTTTCTGCCTTTGTTCAGTTCATTGCATCTGAGGTTATTAAGGTCCCTATTCGATTGGACCGGAGGATTGGTCACTGGCAGTTTATTCAGAGAATCTGTTTACTAGACTTTTCCCGAAATACGTCCCTAATAGTCACTTAAAGAAGCATCTGACAATTTTGAAAGGGTCAATCCAACAAAGTACTTGCCGTCAAGCTAAGGCACTGTACCCCTGACAACGAAAGCCAGCTGCTGGTTGAGTACTTGAGTTCGGGTAAAGTTCAGGCCACTGTTGTTGAGATACATGTAGATTACACTAGTGAGTAATTAAACATTTTACTGTATAAATTAAAAAATTATATTATTAAAAGATCATATATCATTATCACTACACACGCAACACATCGAAAGAAGAGTCAGAGCAGCTTAGTCCAATGTCGTGCACGCTGATGCAGTGGAAGTAGTCGATCGTCCAACGTCTTTGATCGCCAACCGTCTCTTCTAGCAGCCTCTCGCCTTCCCTACGTACGTCGTGGACCGTTCTTGATCAGAACATCTACGGTATCTAGACGTTCAGGGGTGGAACGTCGTGCACTGGTGTGCTAATACTAGCACACATAATAAGGCCTTCGGGGAGGTGGCAACTAGGGTTTCGGTGGGTGTTGCAACTCTCATCCCAAAAGCCCCACGTCTCCCTTTATAAAGAGCTCATAATAGATACAATCCGAACTAATTTGTTCAAACTCACTAAATATGTGACCTTGTAGGTTCATGCGTAATCGGCAGTGACCCGAAAACTCCTTTCCAGTCCACAAGTTGATAGCGGTTATTAGTAGGACATAGCGATTCCCGAATACACATAAAGATTATATCGGGCGAACCTTATGCAATATAATCTACAACCAGATCTTTGTCACTCACAACCAGTTCGTAACTCCTTACGATCAATTTGTGATTGTGTACGACCAGTTCGTATCTGGTCGGACTAAGCGCTTACTTGTGTATTCTCTTTTTGCCCCACGATATCTGACTGAACTCCAGATGAGATATATGTCATCAATAGACTATTCAATCTTTTCTCAATTTAGTGGTGGATAACTTCGTGTGGTCGACTCTTCGACCACTTGTGACAGGGTCATGCACTTTTTTTATCTGATCATATCGAGGGGCCCAAAGATATCCCTCTTGTTATGCTAGAAGGGAAAAATCTCATATTCAATCAGTCACATCCCTCCACATGTTTCATAGTATACCTGAAAGTTACCTTTATAACTAACAAGTTACAGAGTAGCATTTGGTAACCCCTAAGTGTATTATTACACATATAGGAAGCCATACTGATATCAAGTCTAAGGATTATACATCATTATTACTTGAGATCAACTAATAACACATATAAACATAATAATTTTAATAGTGTCTCAAAGTGGGTCAATTCAACATCATGTTCTATAACATATGCTCACACTATTAATATAGTTATGATACAATCATATTCATAGTCGGCTCTTAGGGCATATCAGTAACAACTATATCAGTGTCTCCTTAACGACTGACTGGGAATACTGCAAACATGGACTCATGAGGGGGTTTGTCTTCTCTTCTCACCCGGAAGACTAATCCATATATACATATACGCAACCACCTGGAATTTTACCGTCGGTGCCGATCAATCTACCTGAGGATGTACCATCTATTCTATACGACGATGTGTGACCAAACGGCCGACAGGATGAACTGCATCACTAGTACTGCTCATGTACCATCTGTATATGCACGAATGCGTGCTATAAGCATATCTTGGTGATATTACACAGTTTCTCACACCATGAGATAAAAGTTATCTACTACGTACTTAATTTGCCCCGTTGGGTAACGGAAATGGGATCCGGATTCTCTAAAGTCCGATACATGAGTAGTATTTCATAACAGTAAGTACTACAGAAATAGTATAATATTTACCGTACCGATTTTAGATCGAGACACGATCGCACAATTGATTTTTAATTTTTATCAAACTGTAGAGATCGCTCTTAATAGCATACATTTTAACCCTTCACATTAAAGATATTTTAATACAGAGGATCCGATCCAGAGACGAGTGTACTGAACTGTACATGTACTACTTGATTGTTGCCTTGAGCGCGATGTAGCTAACAATTGCAACTACTACCGCTCTGTAGTCTGCACTGCGGTACCCTGTACCGCACGATCTCTCTGCCCGTGATATATACGGGAGTGCTAGTTGTCACTTGTCAGTGTCAGAGCATTGCACCCCAACGACTGGCACTAACCATATTTTATGCAAAGTTGCTCGAGTACTCATTGTCGAAAGCTTCTATTCGACACATGTACCGTCACCGACTATGGCATCGATCGAATCATTCGATCCGGCGGCTATCCATCTTGTCGTATATCATGAAATGAATCATGATCTCATCAACTTCACAGACACCAACATAACGAAAATTAAGTCACAAAAGAGGTAAATATCCACAGTATGCATTGTATTGCATCCTCTTGCCAACCATAAGTCAAAAACAAAAGTGCAAAGTTTTCAGAAGTTCTAAGAACAAAGTTTTCAATTCAGAGAAGACGCAGACAGCTGGTAGACAAGAACTATATCATTTCATGCCACGGAGAAGATTGCCGTTCGCATAGCCAGGGTGGAGAGCACTGCAACTTGCTTTCGCCTCACCGCAGGAACGCCGGACGCCGCTCATCAGGCCGGGAGGCGCAGAGCTGCTTCCTGGAGCCATGGAGATCAGATCACCACCACCGCGGAATTGCAGGGACACGTTTCCGGCCACCAGATCGGTGAAGCTGCAGAACGGGGTCATCTCCAAAAAAGCCAGCTCGTCGTCGGTCAGGCGCGCCGTGTGGTCTTTGCTGATCGGCGCAAACGTATACTTGCGTAGCTCTATTTTTTTTTCATCATCAGTAATGATATCTGTGCGAGACTTGCATGCGTATAATTAACTTGCTGTGAGTGAAATCGATGGGAGTGGTACGGTTCAGGTACCTTGCTGGGACGCTGACTGCTGCGCTGCAATGGGTTTCTGGAGCAGGGTTGTCCCGGTGATGACGACCAAGCTCAGCTTCTTGGTTTCCTCTCTCAACTGTGCTTCCATAGGCCTGAAGGAGAAGGATCTCTTCCATGTATCCACCAGACCAGCTACAGCCGGTATCACCAGATTTTCCACTTGCACTGACGCCAACACCTAACAATTAAGAAATGTGAGAACAAGAATTCAAGTGATTACTGTAAAAAAGACATCCTTTCTCATTTCAGTGATGATACAGTTTCTGCCATTTTTTAAAAAAAATTACATTTTATAAAGTTACCTCTCCAAAAGTATTAACCACAAGACATATGATGATTTCATCAGATGCAAAATACTAGAGCTAATAGCAGGGGAACAGAGAAAGAAACGGTTTTGCACCTGCTCAACAGCCTTAACAAGGCGACGCATCATTCCTTGTTTTTGGTAAGGTGGCAGTGTGCCCGCAAAGGCATTTCTGCAAGTTTTGTGCCATGGAACCTGTAACAAAGAAACATGGCATGTTGATCTGTATCTTTCGAGCAGAAAAGTGAGTGCAAAGTGTAGCAAAACAGGCTGGGTGGCACTAGGATTTTGACAGCTAGATGACATGACGATTGACGACGACAAAAAGGAGCAGTGTTGCACAACTCCTCTAAAACCAGCCCGTTAAATCAGCATCCTAATACTAGGTTATTAAGCCGCTATACCTGCGAGCCCAACTATAAAGCAAATCCCCCAAAGAACTAGCCTGATAGGTGGGTTCTTGTTCTTATAAATGTGTTCTGTTTCTTCCCACACCCGATGTGAGACTATTCTAACAAATCCAGCAAGCTAGTTACCACCAATTAAGCATAAAAGCATTATTGTCGAGTCCTGTAAATGTAAGTATCTGAACTTTATGTATACGACTCCCGTTGCTCCACATGATTAAGGAAACTATTGCAGCCCACTCTCAGTTTGAGGTGATGGTTTTGAATGTTTTTGTAAGCTTCAAGGCGCCAGGATATTACTGAAATCGAATGACTGCTACCTACTATCACAATCCATTATTCCTGACCCTGAGGTTGCACATAGTGCTAAAGTGCTCAAGCAAAGAACAGGAAACCCAGGCTATTATATCCAATTTAAGGTGCAACATTGACTTGATGAGTCAGTATGACGTGCAAAATTGACTAGAATGAAGCACATTAAAGGTCTGATTTGCAAATACCCGCTACTCCACTAACAATACTACTTTAGGATCAATGCAATTTAGTTTTTAGGAGAGCATGGAAGCACTCTCAGCTGGAATTGATAAGATAAGAAGAGTTGAGGGGTTCGTTTGGTTGATGGCCAATGCGAACCAAACTAAAATTTTGGCATATCCAAAAAGTAGACAAAGCCAAAATTGAAAAAAATATATTGTTTGAACCGTGACCAAGCCAATTTTTTGCGTTACCAAAATTTTAGCGAGTGATTTCCTCGCTCTCGGATTGCGAGAGTGTGACATTGAATTTCATTGGTGTTATCAAATTTTGGTAGTAAACCAAACAATAACCAATTTTTATTGGGTTACCTACCAATATTTGATTTTGTTTACTAGGGTAGTAAACCACACAGCCCTGTGCTTTTGAGGCGAGTAATAACATGCCAAAAGGCCAAAACCAAGTAGAACACCAACATATATACTAGGCCCAGAAATCAACAAAAAACAGCCTAAACGACCAATGAGGCCCATCTCAACCATAAATTAGTGTATAATGCAGTGAACAAAAAGTAACGTGTCGTCAACTGGGTACGAAATAATCTAAGAATGCAGCAAAATAGAGCCAAACATTTAGTCCACCGGCGTAAACTCCGAGTAAACAAGAGACAAAATAAAAACAGCAACATTATAAACATGAACTACCAAGGGGAAGGAAACAACAAGAATATTTTTTTTAAAAAAATCCGAACCTCAGCAAGGCTACTGAAATGATCTCTCCATCCTTCTCTAGAACCATGGTGTAGAATCCTTCATAGCTCAGTCGTTTAAATTCTGACCTGTTGCAATTATAGGATGGCATAGCATATAAAAAAACCCAGCTCCATTCATACATGTCAGCTTAAAATGAGTCAAATACTATTGTTGAGGTATATACATGTATACTAGAAAATAGCTAAGTGATGATATGTGCTTAAATATCTGAAACATGTTATATATATTATCAAAACAAAAAGAAGAAACCACCACATTCGCTCTCGAGGGCTCAAAATTACCACGTCAACCGGAGGGGAAAAGAGAGAAAGATCTACAACGTTTATTTTGGTGGGTCTATATTATAACGGTGTAAATCAATAAGGAGCATTATAGTTGGATAACAAATACAACTCTATTTCCAAATATAAACATACATATTGTAGTATATAACCACACAATTGTGCGGAAAAGAATTGTTAAAGTTGTATAATAGATACAACTACGTCTTCAATCATGAGCATTAAAGTTGGATAACAAATGCAACTCTATTTCCAAATATAAACATGCGTATTGTAGTAGTATGTAACCACACAATTGCACGGGCGTCTTCACTCATGACAATTATCGTTGGATAACAAATAAAACTCTATTTCCAAATATAAACATACATAAACCACACAATTGTGCGGAAAAGAATTGTTAAAGTTGTATAATAGATACAACTACGTCTTCAATCATGAGCATTAAAGTTGGATAACAAATACAACTCTATTTCCAAATATAAACATGCGTATTGTAGTAGTATGTAACCACGCAATTGCACGGGCGTCTTCACTCATGACAATTATCGTTGGATAACAAATAAAACTCTATTTCCAAATATAAACATACATATTGTAGTATCTATCCACGCATGCAATTGCGCGGGAAATTCGGCTAGTTGCTAACCATGTGACATATCAGGGTTAGCATATTTAGGAAGCCGTGGCAATAATTCAAATAAAATGCCGAAGCAATTGAGTCCTAAGTAAGTGGCAATACTCTTGATGCCTGACAGAACTTACCGTAGGCTGTAAACAGCTTGGTGGAGCATATCAGTCTTAGTTCTTCGATCTTTCACAGGATTAAAGCACTCATTGAGCACACCAAGAGCCACTGCAAGCTTCACATTGCACTCAAGAACGACAGGCATGTCTTCAGAACTGACCGGCTCGTCCTTCTGAATCTTCATGAGAGCCCAGGAAAAGCCATCTTCAGTACGGTTCATGACCCCTACCATATCCGATAGCTGAGCTGCCAGCTGAAATGCATATGAAGCAAAGGCTTAATGTGAGGGGTTCAGTACTCGATCAGTGGAAACTATCACTGACATAACACACAGAAATGCATAATTTAAATTTTTTAACCAATGCTGGGGATAGGATGTACAATGGAAATATAAATCAAGTGTTCACCTTCTTGCAGGTTTCGGTACAGTAGGGACCAATCTCGTGGCCAGTGTTTAGCAATGGACGACAGTACTGATGATCTGCAAAATAAGGTGTTGTCAGTGCAGTTCTTCAGTTCTTCTTCAGAAACAGAAGAGAAAATTAATCATGATAAATTGATAAAGAGAAAGATATATGCTTACACTTGCGTGCACATTGTTGGCATGTGGACAGACCATGATCATCATTTGCCATGCACAAAATGCATCGGCAATAGTGACAGATCCACGAGCCCTCTGGAACCTGAAATTAGGCGCACATTAGCTAAGAGAAAGTTAGAAACTATTTTTTTTTGGTATGGTTTATCTGTCGTTCCTTCAAAGATTTGATTGCAAACAGAACATGCTGCAACCTAATTTGTACAAGCACTCTGCAACTCTGTATGCACCAAAGTATATATCGACGCAGTTGAACTGTTGGAGACATGAAGAAACACACACATATATAGACTGTTGTTACCTTGATAGCGAGGCAACCTGGATGGAAGGTCGAGGGGCAGCTATCGCAGCACAGCAATTGGCCTCCATCGGCGCAGATGCCGCAGGCATCGTCACTGCAATCCTTGCCACCTTTGATCTCAAGAGCTCCCTTCTTCTGCTTGGCAAGCAACGACTTCACGAGCTTTTTCTTGGCCTGCGAGTTCTTCTCCTTCTCCTGCTCGAGTGAAGCCCTGACCTTCTCCTGTGCATGCAAGATCTTCACCCTCTCCTGCTCCCATGCCTCCTGCATGCACCGCAGCAGAGGCTTCCCGGACATGAGCAGAAGCTTCTCCCATGGCTGCCCAGGCTGACCACAGCCGGCGTGGGCCTCGAGCACCGGCAGCGGCACAACGGCCTCGCAGCAGCTGCAATGAATGCCCGACATGGTGACCGGGCCGGAGATGACCTTCTCGTTGCAGCCTCCCGGCACGTAGAAAACCTTCTCTTTCTCCTTCAAGAAGCCCGCGCCAATCAGCCAGGTCAGTATGGTGTGCTTCTTTGCTACCACTGATGGCGCCGTGCCCGCGCTGTTCCTCCTGGCAATGAGACTGCATCTGGTGCTCGGCGAGGCGGCGTTGTTCTTCCTCTTCCTGCTGTTGCTTGGCGGCGCCGCGGGAGAAACAATCTTCAGGTCGTTGCTCTGGGCGTCCGGATTCGAGCCCGATGGGTTGTCGCCGACGAGCTTCCCATCAGGCGCAGTGGCGTTCTTGCCGGAGACTTTCTGCCTCGGCTTCTTAGATCCGGCAGTCGGGTTGTTGCTCCCCTTGGGCGCGCGCTTCCGGACGCAGCCATTTGGCGACGGAGCGGCCTTCCCTTGGGCAACTCCAGTAGTTGGCATCGCGAGCACAGGGCCCAGACGTTGCACCGCGGTGTTGGCATTGCCGGCGGCGGCGACGGCGGCGGCACCGGCACCGGTAGCAGCGGCGCTCCGAAGCAAGGTCACGTTTGCCTGTTTGCCGCGGCCTGCGCTGCTACCTCCGGGACAGTGGCTGCCGCCGGCACTGCTTTGGACGGCGACGGCGCCATTGCCACCAACGCCGCCGCTACTAGCTCCCGGTGTCCGGGGCACGAAAGATGGCATCCCACGGGGTCCGGAGGATCTCCCGGAGAACGACGGCTGGCCCTGCGGGGCCATGCGCGCGTAGTTCTGGACCCACGGCGGCCGGGTACCCCAGCCTGCCAAGATCATAAGCTGCTGCAGCAGATGCGGCGACGGCTGCGTCGACGCTCCATTGGAAGCACGCCCGGCCACGGCCGTCGTCGCCGCGGCAGCGCCCGTGGTTGGAGCGCTGTAGTTGTTGGCGGCTCGTACTGCTGGTGAACGCAACGCGGCGGCTCGCGGAGACTGCAGATACGCCCCGGCGCTCGCTTGTCCGGCCGTGCCGCCGCTAGAGTTGAGCACGTGGAATGGGTTGCTACTGGTGGTGGTGGTGGTGACGGCGGCGTGGGCGGTGCCATTCTCCGTTCTCGCCGGCACCGATGACGACGACATGGTGCCAGGTCTTCTTCGCAACAAACAATTTTCGATCGGGGCGTAGGATTAATTAAGATGAAATGAAAATTTGCACCCTCAGCTGAGAAACTAAACAGGAAGTAAATAAAACGAAAAACAACGACGCAGTGACGCACAGGGTAGCACCAACGCAGCATCCTTTTATGCATTGCTTGATATGCAGTTAATCAATGCTTGCTGATTTCACTTGCAGCCGTGCAACGCGGTGAAGAGAGCTCGAATACAAGGGAAAATAATAAAACCTTGGCAACAAAATTAATGGTTACTATCGATCAAGGTATTTGAAGTCTTGTGTCTAATCAGAATTGCACCAACGACGAAAGAAATTCAACAACAACAACAAGAAGAAGAAGAAGAAGAAGAAGAAGAAGAAGAATTGCACCAACAATGCAATGGATTAGGCATTGGATGACATGCAGGTGCTGAATCAATATTTCAACAAAACAACCGTATATTTTGAGCTCTTTTACAGTACACTTAATTTAATATGAGATATCTATTCTTTTTTATCCAATAATTTATATTAATTATGATTTAGTTGTACTACACCTGGTAGTATGAGTAGTATATATAATTCCGGGAGGGATAGAATTGTAATTGCTTATGTGGAGATCACATGTCACAAGAGTAATATTTTCAACTTTAGTTAGAAAAGTTTATAATACCCTTATAAAAAATTATAAATACAAAGAAAAAATTATTATACTCTTAACAAATCAATGATCGAATTTGATTTATACTATCACCATATACTACCCGTAAAATATACCATAAAAATTCTCTATATTTATTCATTGTTTGACATGTAGGTGCTCAATACTTCCAGCTGTAATCTGTAGCTAGCTGTACTACGAGGTAAATACATCTCAAATGGACTGGTAAAGGAAATGATAATGTGACACATAAGCGATTTTTTAAAAAAGAAATAAGAGTCGAATTTTGGGTTCTCACTCTCCTCCTATACCCTTTCCTCATTCTCTTGCACACTGAAACTCTAGCCGCCGCCTCGCCCTTGGCCCCTTGCACGCTGCCCGATCCTTTCGCTCGACACTGCTGCGCCTTCTTCCGGCTCACCGCCTTCTGGTTTCGAATCTGTTATCTGCATACATATCTCATAATAGATTCGGCAGTGATAAATTCGACTGATTTTCCAAAATAATTTAGTCAAGTTAATTATATAGAAAATCCAATTAATAAAACCTTGTCACACAACTTAATAGTTACCATCGATTATTCAATAATACTAGATGAAATATTGCACCTTATAAAGAGAAAATGCTCTAATTATATGCATTTTCACATAAAACAAAAGAGATGTGCATATGCATCCAAGCAAAAACAAATATCCAAAATTATCTGAGAGAAAAAATTGCGCGCTTTATACTTATGAACTATATATTTTAATGATAGAAAACATCAGTGAAGTTTGCACTTATATAGTATATTAAAAGAGAAATGTTTATTGGCACTCTGAATTATGATATAAATTATATATATCAACAAAGACGTACCCACCACATATCCGCTAGTTCAATCACGACCACCCTCGCATCTCCTCCCACCCTCAGCGTCTGTTGCCACCTACCACGGCTGCCTCTGCTAACAAAGAGCTTTGCTGCCTTCGGCACCAACCACAAAATAAATACATAAATAATCAAAATCTATAGAGAAGAAGAAGGAGATATTTCTACGAGTCGGAGTCGGAGTTGGTGAAGACTACTGCTGTTCATGTTTGGAAAAAGAAAAAAAGAATGAGTTTAGTTTTGGCATGGGTAGGAATAGAGAGGAACCCACATATGCCACATCATCACGCCTATTTTATGTTGTTAACTTGGTGGCCACGACTTATAAGACTGCGGGGAGCTAAACATGAAAGGAAACTGTTGGTGCTGTACATGTGGAGGCAATTGTGTGGACATCGCCTTAGATGTTAGATGGCCTTGGGCATCTAAACAATGCTACCGCCACCAATCTACATAAATATGGTGAGATTTATGATACCTTCTTCGTTTTAAAGGCAAGAAAATCTCACAATAATCCTATAAAGGAAAAAAACTATATAAATTCTCTCATTAATCAAGAGAAAAGAGAAGGTCTACATTGATTTTTTGGGACTAGATTATAACAGTGCGGATTAATAATATATAGTTATTAGAGTTGTATAACACATACAAATGTACTTTCAATCATATAATAGAGTTGTCTCTCTCGTGTCGCAGCAACCGGTGTGACCATCGATTTTGATGTGTAACACCCAAGCCCAACACTGAGCCTAGAATGCCACCACACTACTCTTTAAACTAATAATTATCGACACACTATAAAATTACAGCAAGGAAACAATGATAATCATATCAATGGACCACAAAAAAAAACATGCATAATTATGGATCAAGCGACAATAAATAAGCATTGGGAATTATAACCAGGTAAATAATCCAAAATAGCATCAACCAATGAATCCAAATTAATAAAGCAAATAGTCTAGTCCAAACATTGTCCTAAATTTTATTCAACCTCTAACATGTCCAAGAGTAATCCAATTTTTGACTGAGAAGATTATTAAGGCAAATGATCATGTGTTGTCCATGTGCTCTACTCGCTCTCAGTTACGGCAACCTCGAAGATCACCTAAAGACAACAATAGAGCAAGGGTGAGTCCACGACTCAGCAAACACATCCATAAACAACGAACAATAATAAATCATC
The DNA here is from genome assembly GCA_036346395.1 of Hsuehochloa calcarea. Classification (NCBI taxonomy): domain Eukaryota; kingdom Viridiplantae; phylum Streptophyta; class Magnoliopsida; order Poales; family Poaceae; genus Hsuehochloa; species Hsuehochloa calcarea. Next base: position 69,028,720 of record CM070593.1, on the reverse strand, counting down.
AGCATTCAATAACTTCATTATCATCACAGGTACTTCCATTAATATTCTCATGCAGTTATCGTCTCTTTGTTTAACACACAATAATCTCATTTATGAATGCAACTCTATTCTACATGTTCACATGCACTTCTTTCGCGTATACCGGTATAGCGTGAGTGAATGCTCGCGACAACATTCACTCTCAAGCCCGTTCCTCCATAAGGATCGGGGACCTCCTCCACTCCCGTGGAGTTGTGATCAATCGTGATCACCTTCTTTTATGCAAAGATGCTTATGAATGCAAACATGCAAACTCCATCATAAACATCATATCCAACTTTTCATCATGCTTGTCAACAACGATATAAACATACCAATTATTTGTTTGCAATTAAACAAAATAAAAGCACAACAATAATGGTAATAGAAGATAAAGAAAACAGTGATCGATCATTGATCGCTGTCTACCATGCACTTGCCTTTACTAGTTGCGACGCACAATTTGGCTAGCAGATGGCAACAAGTACGACGCCTCTCTACATTAAATACACAAATCTCAATACAAGCTACATCATCATAAGAACAACAATCAATCGACATCGCTCCTACACGTCCCCAAATATACCACGTTACGCCGGTACCGAAAAGTTACCCATAGATGTCTTAGTACTAAAACGAACGTAACTTTTGACTCGAAAGTCCGATCACCACAAACCACCCCATTCTGGATTCTTTATAAAATTATCCACCTTTTCTTAGATTACAAAGACTTCTAATTAAATCATCTAACCCTCCGTATTTAGCCCAGAAAGCCGATCTGTCCGCTTCGGAACAGCAGTCTTACTAAATTCATAACTTCTGTTTTACTCAACCAAAATTCGCGTTCTCAGATTCTACAGAACCATCGGACAATTATCTACAACTTTCATGTAGATCAAAAACTCTAATTAAGCCATTTACTATTTTTACTCTACAGTCTACCAAAACAGCGCCGAAAGACGACAACCGTAAAAACAGCGGTCTTCCGAAAATCATAACTCGAATTATACTTGTCCGATTGACATAATAAAATATGCTATAGAAAGATATTTATCTCAATGGCAGTAAACTTGGAAGTTAGAAGTGAAATTGATGGATGTGGTAACTGCATACCTTTATGGAAATTTGAATTCGGACATTTATATGAAGATACCTGAATGTACCCCTGTCCCGAACCAAGATAGAGCGAATAGAAATCTATACAGTGTGCAACTCAGAAAGTCACTGTATGGATTTGAAACAATCGAGCGAGATGTGGTATAATCGCTCGAAGCGACTTTCTACGCAAGAAAGGCTACACGAACAATGAGAATTATCCCTGTGTATTTATACGACGATCCCAGGATGGATTTTGTATAAATCTCAGTGTATAAAGATGATCTGAATATCATTGGAACCTTAGAAGGTATTAAGAAAGCAAGCTCTTACCTGGAGTCAGAGTTCGAAATAAAAGATTTGGATCAAACCAAATACTGCATAGGCTTGCAGCTTGAGCATATCCCGGAAGAGATTCTAGTACATCAGCCAACCTACGCTCAGAAAGTGTTGAAAAAGGTTCGGCTTTGAAAAGGCATATCCTTCGAAAGTGCCGATGGTCGGAGATCCTTGCAGCAAGACAAGGACCGTCTGAGATCTAAAGAAGATGGGGAGGAAGTCCTGGGACCAAAATTCCCACACCTGAGTGCAGTAGGAGCACTTATGTTTTAGCAAACTGTACTAGATCAGGCATTGCATTTGCCGTAAACCTATTAGTAAGGTATAGTACAAAAACCTACCAAAGGCTTTGCCGGAAATAATGGACATCTTCCGTTACCTCCAAGAAAGCAAAGAACTTAGTCTATTCTACAGAAAGAACCAAGACTTGTGTATGAATGACTATGCAGACATTGGGTTCCTGTCGGACCCACATACAACCAAGTCGCAAACAGGCTATGTATTCCTATGTGGTGGAACTGTAATTACGTGAAAATCGTCTAAGCAAAGTCTTGTATCGACTTCGACGAACCACTCACAAATCATAGCACTGTACGAGGCCTCACAAGAATGTGCTTGGCTTCGGCGGATGATTCACCACATCTAGCAGTCATGTGGATTGAATACCGTGCAAACCCCCACTATTATCTATGAAAATAATACAGCTTGCGTCGCACAAGAGTAAATGGGTTATGTGAAGAGTCCCCTTACAAAGCATATCAATCCCAAGTTCTTCTATGCTCACGAAATGCAAAAGATGGACGAAATTAAAGTACTGCAAACTAAGTCATGTCAAAATCTTGCAGATTATTCACTAAGTCACTTCCAGTCTAGTTTTGAAAGATGCATCGTGGAATTGAAATGATAAGACTTAGACAAGTGCAGAATTCAGGGGGAGAATCTTCACGAACTCATTATTGAATCTTGATCACGAAGATCAAGTACCCAAAGAATAAATCCTGGAGATTAAATCAAGCAGGGTGGATTGTACTCTTTTTCCCTTGACGAGTTTTCCTGAAGTTTCTCGACTAAGGTTTTTAATGAGGCAATTCGTGCAACACAGCAGAACGCATGACATGTACTCTTTCTCCAAATTTTTCCCACTGGGTTTTTATGGAGTTTTGACGAGATATGAACATGTTGGATGAGTGTTCAAGGGGGAGTGTTAAGCGGGCCCGGGACTGCAGAGTCCGGCCCGATCTGAGCCAGGACCGGAGAGTCTGGCCAGTTGAACTCCTCATCCGTAGTCTATAAATAGAGGTCACCCCTCTCATTGTAACCCTAATTGATCCGAAGCAATAAAGCGCACCACAAGTCCCGCATATCTCGTGTTCATTCTCTTGTTGTGTTCTTGTGTTCTTCATCGTTCTTACGATTACGATCATTGTATACGAGGTACCCGTTCGGACTGGAAAACCCTACCCCCGAGTTCCCCTTGGGTGGCGGCGGCTCCTTCTTGGGAGCCGCGCGTTCTTCAGTGGCGGTGGCTCCTTCATGGAGCGCCACCACGAAGGTGGCGGGGCCGGTCTTCTTTGGCGATCCGAGGCGCAGGCCGTCGGGCCGCGCGGATTGCTCCCAGCGGGGCAGCGTGGGGGCGGCGCCTCGAGGGCGCGCGCGCCGTCTTGCGCGTGAGTGGAGGCGGCCGGAGGTGCGGCAGCGGCCGTCGCGGCCGCTTCCGGCGAGCTTGCGATGCGACTTCGGTGGCGCCCGCAGCGTGGAGGCTTCGGCTCGGCAAGCTTCTTGTGGGCCCGCAGGCGGCGTCTTGAGCGGCGCCGGCTGGCGGCGCGCCGGCTCCGGCAGCGGCGTCATGTGGTGCCGCCGGGCGGCTCGGCGGCGGCTTCATGCGGCGGCGCCGAAGCGGCTTCATGTGGCGCCGCCGAAGCGGCTCCGGCGGCCGCTCTGGTCGGCGGCCGATGCTACGGACGTCGCGGCGGCGGGCTCGCGACCGTTCTTTCCCCTCTCGGTTCTGCGGCATCGGGGCTTGCGGCCGACGGTGCCTTGAGGCGGCGGCCGAGTGGCTTCTCCCTTCTTCCCCTTTCACGTGATGCATGGCGGCTCTGGCGGGATGGTAATGGCGCCGGTGGCGAAATTGACGGCGACGGACGAGCGTCCGTGGGCGGCTTCAAGCCGCGCCATGCGGCGGTCGTCGGCGACGCATGGTCGATCCGCCTCTTGTCTTTGGCGGGCATTTTCGTAGCGCTTGGCGGCCGGCGCCTTGGCAGCGTCAAATTTTTTTTTTTTTGTTCGTCGTATGTTTGTCTGTGCATATGTGATCTGTACATGGAAATCCTTGTTCATCCAATGCAATTCGTGCAATTACGGTCGGTGACTTGAGTCGACTTGCGGTAGATTATAACGAATTTGCAATCTACTGATACAATCAACATCCGATCTTTCATGCAATCTCCGATCGACATTGTGTCGGCGACTTCAAGTCATTCATGGTAGATTAGAACAGATTTGCAATCGTGAAAAATAATCTAGAAAGCCAAATTTACGTAATTGAAAGCAATCTAGAAAATACGATTCAATCTACGAGTGTCGTTCTTGACGGTTACCTTTCGATGCGAGGAGAGTCGATCGTCGCGATAACGTGTTGAGTAACCGTCATTTGGCGAGTCCAATCCGACGGTACCTCGTATACAATGATCGAATCGTAAGAACGATGAAGAACACAAGAACACAACAATAGAATGAACACGTAGATATGCGGGACTTGAGTGCCGCTTATTGCTTCGGATCAATTAGGGTTACAAGGAGAGGGGGTGACCCTCTATTTATAGACTATGGGATGAGGAGTTCAACTGGTCCAGGACTCTCCGGGGTCTGGGGCCCGTCTTGAGCGAGACTCTCCGAGTCCTGGGCCCGCTTAACACTCCCTTGAACACTCATCTAACATGTTCATGTCTCGTCAAAACTCCATAAAAACCCGAGGGGAAAAATTTGGAGAAAGAGTACATGTCATGCGTTCTGCTGTGTTGCACGAATTGCCTCATCAAAAACCTTAGCCGAGAAACTTCAGGAAAACTCGTAAGGGAAAAAGAGTACAATCCACCCAATTTCATTTTTATCTCTGGGATTTATTCTTTGGGTACTCGATCTTCGTGATCAAGATTCAATAATGAGTTCGTGAAGATTCTCCCCCTGAATTCTGCACTTCTTTAAGTCTTATCATTCCAATTCTACGTATGCACCTTTCAAAACTAGATGCTGGAAGTGATTTTAGTGAATAAATCTGCAAGATTCTCACATGACTTAGTATGCAGTACTTTAATTTCGTCCATCTTTTGCAATTCATGAGCATAGAATAACTTGGGGTTGATATACTTTATGAGGGGACTCTTCACATAACCCATTTGCACTTGCGCAATACAAGCTGCATTATCTTCATAGATAATTGTGGGGTTTGCGCGATATTCAATCAAATGATCGCTGGATGTGGTGAATCTTCCACCGCCAAGCACATTCTGTGAGGCCTCGCATGCAGTGCTATGATTTGCAGTGGTTCGTCAAAGTCGATACAAGACTTTGCTTAGACGATTTTCATGGAATTGCAGTTCCACCACATAGGAATACATAGCCTGTTTATGACTTGGTTGTATGTGGGTCCGACAGGAACCCAACATCTGCATAGTCATTCATACACAAGTCTTGGTTCTTTCTGTAGAATAGACTAAGTTCTTTGCTTTCTTGGAGGTAACGGAAGATGTCCATTATTTCCTGCCAATGCCTTTGGTAGGTTCTGTACTATACCTTACTAATAGGTTTACGGCAAATGCAATGCCTGATCTAGTACAATTTGCTAAAACATAAGTGCTCCTATCGCACTCGGTATGGGAATTTTGGTCCCGTGACTTCCTCCCCTCTTCTTTAGATCTCATGCGGGTCCTTGTCTTGCTGCAAGGATCTCCCGACCATCGGCACTTTCGAAGGATATGCCTTTTCAAAGCCGAACTTTTCCAACACTTTCTGAGTGTAGGTTGGCTGATGTACTAGAATCTCTTCCGGGGTATGCTCAAGTCGCAAGCCTAAGCGATTTGGTTTGATCCAAATCTTTATTTCAACTCGACTCGGTAAGAGCTTGATTTCTTAATACCTTCTAAGGTTCCAATGATATTCGGATCATCTTCATACACCGAGATTTATACAAAATCCATCCCGGGATCGTCGTATAAATACACAGGATAATTCTCATTGTTCGTGTAGCCTTTCTTGCATAGAAAGTCGCCTGAGCGATTATACCACATTCGCTCGATCGCTTCGGTCCATACGGTGACTTTCTCGAGTTGCACAATCTGATAGATTTCTATTTGCTCTATCTTGGTTCGGACAGGATACATTCGTGTATCTTCATATAAATGTCCAATTCAAATTTCCATAAAGGTATGCGATACCACATCCATCAATTTCACTTCTAACTTCCAAGTTTGTCGCCATTGAGATAAATATCTAAAGGTAATTCCGCCCATGACCGGGAATAGGTTTCTTCATAACAATCTCTGGACGTTGAGTGAAACCTTGTGCAACGAGCCTTGCTTCTTTCATTTCTCTTTCGAACAAATACCCACTTATGCCCTACAGGTGCACATGGGGAGGTGTGCGACTACAGCCCAAACACCTCTCTTTATTCAAAGAGAACGATTGATTTCTATTGCCTTCTTCCAATCTTCTCAATCGACCTTTTCTTATATTCAACGAGCGATGCGGGCTCGGATCAAGATTGATGATTGTGACAATTTTCTTTGCAACATTGGCTGTTGGCTTATTCATAGATTCTCCCAAGATCATATAGCTATGTCTTCAAGGGGCGATATTTCTTATGCTTCTATTTGCTTACCGCTACTTTCAATTGCGGGTCAAGTCCCTTTAGTTTTTCAGCTCCGATGTGTGCGCACACATCCATGCTGATGTCTCCCTTCATGGGGATGTTCAATTCTAGTATGCCTTTTCTGAAGGTTCCATACCGGTGCCAGGTCTCAACTGGCTCCCCTTCTGATTCTGGGGTACTTTGGTGATCGGCTGTGTCAAGTCCTTCTCATCCTTTTTCACCAGGCGTCCCCGGTTACTTCGGATTCGAGGGGCCGGAGTTCTCGTCCTTTCGGAGGCCTTAGGACGGGATTAGGGATACCTTCATCGGTATTTCAACCCTCTCCGGTGCATTGCGTACATGCATATGCGACTTGGTCACGCTCTTCAAATCACTAAAGTGGTTAGGCAGTTGATTCGCTAATGCTTACAAATCAATTATCTTCTGGACTGCAATTATTTTCTAGACTTCAATTGTCTTCTAGACTTATCTATTTGCTTCACTAGTGCGCGGGTCATATGCATGGATTTCAATTATCTTCTAGACTTCAATTATCTTCTGGACTTCTCTATTTCTCGACATTTTACATCAAGGGTTGATTTCCTCCCCCTAATGACGAGAAATAATTCTCATCTAATATGCTATCAGCGAAGCGGGCTGCATGCAAATCTCCAGTCGTGGGGTCCAAATACCTGATTATGGATGCTGTCTCATAACCAATGTATATCCCAGACTTTTGGAGAGTGCCCATTTTAGTTTGCTGTGGTGGTGGTATAGGTACATAAACCTTGCAACCAAACCTTCAAAGATGAGAAATTTTCAGTGTTGACCCTTGCGCTAGTTGCATAGGTGAATGGATGTTATATGTCGGTGGTCTAAAATTGATGAGAGTTGCTGCGTGCAGGACTGCGTGTCCCCAACATGTAGTTGGTAAATAACAATTCTGCTAGTCCATTCTGGGTGTGGACATGCGGTACGGGATGCTCAATTTTAATTCTCATTTTCACACAATAATCATCATATGCCCTTGAAGTAAATTCTCCGGCGTTGTCCATTCTGGTGGACTTCACATGATAAGGGAAATTATTCTTAATGTTAATTATCTACGAGATTAGCTTTGTAGAAGCGGGGTTTCTCGTAGACAATAAACAATCGTGCGACCATTTCGAGGAAGCATCGATGAGCACCATAAAATATCTAAATGGTCATGACGGTGGGTCATTTAGGACCGCAAATGTCTCCTCGATACGGTCCAGAATGCGGGATTTCGTCCTTTACTTTGAGTAGAGGGTCTAGTAATCGCCTTCCGATGGTACATGCAGGGCACACAAAATCTTCCGGATTCGGGAAATTCTTTACATTGACACTATGTCCCTGTGAATTATTAATTATATTTCTCATCATCTTAAGACCTAAGTGGCATAATCTATCATGCGAGAGATAGAAGAGGTTTAGAGCTTCTAAATATAGTTTTCAGGGCAGTATAGGCTGCAGATGCCTTAATATTAGTGTAGTACAGCCCATTTTCAAATGAAGGAAGTCATTCTAATACCATTATTCTACTATTTTCGTCACGCTTTGTAATGAGCAGGTATTCCTTACCATGCTCTTCTTCAGTCTCTACGTGGAAACCGTTAGCGCGAATATCCTTAAGAGTTCTAGTCGATTATGGGCACAACATGGCTTCTTTAATGACCAAAGTTGTGTCCGTCGGGAGTATAATTGTGGCCTTTCCTGAGCCTATTATACATGTATCGCTGCCTGCGATTGTCGTAAGGCTACGAGCATTCTTACTGATCGACTGAAAAAAAATCAATATCTCTCAAGGTGGTATTCATTGTGCCGCTACCTGCTAAGCACACTTCCTCCATAGGGCGCTACATGCGATCTAATATAATGTACTTTATTAATATGTAGCAGAAATCCAGCAACACATAAAATAAAAATACTTCAGATATTAGAACATAACTTGCTATCATAAATACGGGAAATATAAGTCTTGCAGGACTCATCATATGAATTTAATGCTTTGCTCTTCTAGAGCCTACAACCATTATTCAAAGTTCATCACAATCACAAAATGCAAGTGACTGTAAAAGGATCTAAGTGCAATGCGTGCACTAGATCGAATCAGCGAAGTATTCAGAAACTTCTGCCTCAATCTGCTACATGGCGATCTTCTCCTCTTGGGCAATTACGGTTGTGGCCGCTGCTATGTCCAAAGGAGGGATGATGGGGGCTGCTACTAGGCTTTCCATATCCATAAGTGCAACTAATGGGTGTGGATCTTCCGTGCCTGCAATGGTGAGGTGTGCCTCATGCTATCCTTTGCCCCTTTTCTTAGACTGTAAAACACCAATTACGTGCGACTCACGACCTTACCCTTCTTGCCCTTCTCCTTCGTGAGAGGCTTCATCACCTTGTAGCTACTAGTATTGGCTTCATGGCCATTATTGCTACTAGGTGGCTGTGAGATGTAGTTCTTCCTTAGAACATCATCTTGTGCTTTCGCAATTTTCACGGTGTCAATTAATGCGGCATACTTCTTGTAGCCATTTTAGCAATAATTGCGTGCGGATTGCACCGCATTCGGGTGAAGGTAGAGAGGGTCTTGTCAATCTTCTGCTCATCCGTGATTACATTATCACAGAGTTGAAGACTGTACAAATTCTGGCCATGCTAGGCCAACCCTTTCGAACTTCTGGTTCGTGATGCGAGTCATTTTTCATATTCATGCAAAAAGTTCATAGGGTTACTGCTGGTAATTTACATAAAATGGTTGCAAAATTCTCATAATGCTCGTCGAACTTCCAGTTCGTGATTCCGTATTTTTCCATGCATTTTCATGATTTACTGCTATTTTCAGTGATTAAAAGCAATATGAATAATCACAAATAATCAAAACAGTAAATACAATAAATAAATTGCATAGAAATAATAATGACAAGGTAAAAATGCTTCAAATGCAAAAACCGATTCAAAATTTGAATTCCCGAGGCCCTTTTCTGCTGGAATATGAATTTTCGGCGCATTCTGCAATTTCCAGGGGCTAAAACGTGAAAAATTCAGTTCTGAGAAATTTTTCGCGTAATTTACGGAAACTCCGAGGGCCTGTTTGCAAATTGGCCCTTTTTTCGGGTTTTTTTTTTTTCGTTTTGTCCCGGTTATACGGGCCGGCCTAAAAAGGCCGGCCCGTTCTTTTGGGCCGGCCCGTTCCGCCGGGTTAAAACCCGGCGGGGCGTTGGGGACTCGGGGGTAGGGAAAACCCTACCCGAAGTTCCCTGGTGGCGGCGGCTCCTTCTTGGGAGCCGCCGCGTTTTCTCGAGTGGCGGTGGCTCCTTCATGGGAGCCGCCGCGCGGAGGTGGCGGACCGGCGGTCTTCTGGCGATCGAGGCGCAGCCGCCGCGGGCCGGCGCGATTGCTCCCGCGGGGCAGCGTGGGGGCGGCGCCTCCCAGGCGGCCTTGCGCGTCGGCGGCGCAGTGGAGGCGGCCGGAGGTGCGGCGGCGGCGCGGCGGCCTGCTCCGCGAGCTTGCGATGCGACTTCGGTGGCGCCGCAGCGTGGAGGCTTCGGCCCGCGGCTTCTTGTGGGCGCCGCACAGCGGCGTCTTGAGGCGGCGCGCCGGCGGGCGGCGCCCGGCTCGGCGGCGGCGTCATGTAGGTGCCGCCGGCGCTCGTGGGCGCTTCATGCGGCGGCGCCTGGCGGCTTCATGTGGCGCCGCCGGGCGGCTCGCGTCGCTCTGGTCGGCGGCCGATGCTACGACGTCGCGGCGGCGGGCTCGCGACCGGTTCTTTCCCCCTCTCGGTTCCTGCGGCATCGGGGCTTGCGGCCGACGGTGCCTTCGAGGCGGGCGGCTTCGAGAGTGGCTTCTCTCCTTCTTCCCCCTTTCCTGTGATGCATGGCCGGCTCCTGGCCGGGATGGGTAATGGCGCCGGTGGCGAAATTGACGGCGACGACGGCGTCCCGTGGCGGCTTGCCGCGCCCATGCAGGGCGGTCTCGTCGGCGACGATGGTCGATCCGCCACTTGTCTTTGGCGGGCATTTTCGTGGCGCTGGCGGTCGGCGGCTTGGCCGGCGTCAAATTTTTTTTTTTTTTTATTTACTGTTCGTATGTTTGTACTGCATATGTGATAATCGTACATGGAAATCATCGTTCATCCAATGCAATTCGTGCAATTACCGGCGGTGACTTGAGTCGACTTGCGGTAGATTATAACGAATTTGCAATCTACTGACAATCAACATCCGATCTTTCATGCAATCTCCCGATCGACATTGTGTCGGCGACTTCAAGTCAGCTCGCGGTAGATTAGAACAGATTTGCACCGTAGAAAAATAATCTAGAAAGCCAAATTTACAGAATTGAAAGCAATCTAGAAAATACGATTCAATCTACGAGTGTCGTTCTTCGACGGTTACCTTTCGATGCGAGGAGAGTCGATCGTGCTGATAACGTGTTGAGTAACCGTCATTGTGGCGAGTCCAAATCGACGGGTACCTCGTATACAATGATCAGAATCGTAAGAACGATGAAGAACACAAGAACACAACAATAGAATGAACACAGAGATATGCGGGACTTCAGGGTCTGCTTTATTGCTTCGGATCAATTAGGGTTACAAGGAGAGGGGGGTGACCCTCTATTTATAGACTATGGGATGAGGAGTTCAACTGGGTCAGGACTCTCCGGGGTCCTGGGCCCGTACTGGGCCAGGACTCTCCAGAGTCCTGGGCCCGGTTTCTTAACAGTTAACTTGGTGGCCACGACTTATAAGACTGGCAGGGGAGCTAAACATGAAAGGAAACTGTTGGCTGCTGTACATGTGGAGGCAATTGTGTGGACACTGCCTTAGATGTTAGATGGCCTTGGGCATCTAAACAATGCTACCGCCACCAATCTACATAAATATGGTGAGATTTATGATACCTTCTTCGTTTTAAAGGCAAGAAAATCTCACAATAATCCTATAAAGGAAAAAAAAACTATATAAATTCTCTCATTAATCAAGAGAAAAAGAGAAGGTCTACATTGATTTTTTTGGGACTAGATTATAACGGTGCGGATTAATAATATATAGTTATTAGAGTTGTATAACACATACAAATGTACTTTCAATCATATAATAGAGTTGTCTCTCTCTCGTGTCGCAGCAACCCGGTGTGACCATCGATTTTGATGTGTAACACCCCAGCCCAACACTGAGCCTAGAATGCCACCACACTACTCTTTAAACTAATAATTATCGACACACTATAAAATTACAGCAAGGAAACAATGATAATCATATCAATGGACCACAAAAAAAAACATGCATAATTATGGATCAAGCGACAATAAATAAGCAATGGGAATTATAACCAGGTAAATAATCCAAAATAGCATCAACCAATGAATCCAAATTAATAAAGCAAATAGTCTAGTCCAAACATTGTCCTAAATTTTATTCAACCTCTAACATGTCCAAGAGTAATCCAATTTTTGACTGAGAAGATTATTAAGGCAAATGATCATGTGTTGTCCATGTGCTCTACTCGCTCTCAGTTACGGCAACCTCGAAGATCACCTAAAGACAACAATAGAGCAAGGGTGAGTCCACGACTCAGCGAAACACATCCATAAACAACGAACAATAATAAATCATCAGCATTCAATAACTTCATTATCATCACAGGTACTTCCATTAATATTCTCATGCAGTTATCGTCTCTTTGTTTAACACACAATAATCTCATTTATGAATGCAACTCTATTCTACATGTTCACATGCACTTCTTTCGCACAGATATCAGATAGCGTGAGTGAATGCTCGCGACAACATTCACTCTCAAGCCCGTTCCTCCATAAGGATCGGGGACCTCCTCCACTCCCGTGGAGTTGTGATCAATCGTGATCACCTTCTTTTATGCAAAGATGCTTATGAATGCAAACATGCAAACTCCATCATAAACATCATATCCAACTTTTCATCATGCTTGTCAACAACGATATAAACATACCAATTATTTGTTTGCAATTAAACAAAATAAAAGCACAACAATAATGGTAATAGAAGATAAAGAAAACAGTGATCGATCATTGATCGCTGTCTACCATGCACTTGCCTTTACTAGTTGCGACGCACAATTTGGCTAGCAGATGGCAACAAGTACGACGCCTCTCCTACATTAAATACACAAATCTCAATACAAGCTACATCATCATAAGAACAACAATCAATCGACATCGCTCCTACACGTCCCCAAATATACCACGTTACGCCGGTACCGAAAAGTTACCCATAGATGTCTTAGTACTAAAACGAACGTAACTTTTGACTCGAAAGTCCGATCACCACAAACCACCCCATTCTGGATTCTTTATAAAATTATCCACCTTTTCTTAGATTACAAAGACTTCTAATTAAATCATCTAACCCTCCGTATTTAGCCCAGAAAGCCGATCTGTCCGCTTCGGAACAGCAGTCTTACTAAATTCATAACTTCTGTTTTACTCAACCAAAATTCGCGTTCTCAGATTCTACAGAACCATTGGACAATTATCTACAACTTTCATGTAGATCAAAAACTCTAATTAAGCCATTTACTATTTTTACTCTACAGTCTACCAAAACAGCGCCGAAAGACGACAACCGTAAAAACAGCGGTCTTCCGAAAATCATAACTCGAATTATACTTGTCCGATTGACATAATAAAATATGCTATAGAAAGATATCGAAATTATCTACAATTAACTAGTAGATGATATTTTCAACATTCGATATTAAGGTACCCGAATAAATCGTACAACAGAATAACAAGCTAAACCCATCTCTCCTACTAATCCAAACCGGATGCATGTCTATAAAATACTTTGCATCACTAGTTATCCACCAGCTAGCAATGTGTACTAATTAGAATTAACTAATTAACATCTCACTAATTACTATTCAAAACAACCTGTACTATCGAAACCAACAAAGGAACACAAATACTTACTAGCCAAGCAAGAACGAGAAATCAAGAAGAAGAAGAATCTTGGCGAAGCAAGAAGAAAACCAAAGAAGCGGCCCGGCGGATCGGCACACAAAGCGAAAAGCGGCAAAGCCGCAATCGGCAAGAATAGCGAGGCGACCATAATGGCGCAGCGATGCAATAAGCACCCACGCGGTCTCGGCCACGAGCTTCCACGCTTGCGCAGGCTTCGCTCGGCTGGCTTCCACGCAGCAAAGACATGCAACAATGGCAACGAACGCGACAGGCGAGAAAAACGCAGCACTTAAGCGCGAGAGGCACGACGCAAAGAATCGGTCGGTGGCGTCTTCGGCTCGGCCGCGCCGGCGCAAGCGCGATCTGCGACAATCGGCGAGACCTGAAGACGACGCAGAGACAAGAAGAAAAAATGCTGGCGGCGAAAAAAAGTGGAGGCGGTGGGTGGAAAATAAATGGCTAGGGTTTTCTAAAATTCCACAAATCTATTTATAGCTCATAAAAACTCGAATTATCCTATTTTCACGTATACTAAATTCTTTAATTACGCACAAGCCCTAAATTCTTTAACTAATTAATTTATTATTAGTATTGCTATTATTATTATTTTCGAATATTACATTCTACCCCAATGAATTCGACCCCGAATTCTACTCGCCGTTCTACTCAAATAAAAACTACACTGCTGAAATTAAACAACAAAACAACACGTACCCGACGTGAACAACTCCGGATAATGCTCGCGCATGCGAGACTCCAACTCCCAAGTCGCTTCTCTCGGTGATCGTCCACGGACCTTGACGTATACCAACGTCTTGTGCCTCAAGACTCGCTCGACCTCTCTCGAGAATCGCGCCACGGACGCGACTCAACTGTGAGGTCTTGCTCAATAGTCAACGGCTCTAATGAAATCTTATGCTCTGGATCTCTCAAAAACTTTTTCAGCATCGAGACGTGAAACACATTATGAACTCCACGCATGGACTCAGGAAGGTCCAGGCGGTAAGCTAACTTCCCAATTCTTGCAATAATCGAGAACGGTCCAACGTACCTCGGGCTAAGCTTCCCTTTGGTACCGAATCGGACAATGCCTTTAGTGGGAGACACTCTCAAGAGCACCTGGTCACCCACCGCAAACTCCAAGTCACGCCTCCTCAAATCGGCCTAACTTTTCATCTTCGCTCGAGTACGCTATGATTCTCGCCTCACCATGGCTACACGCCAACGGTCTTGAATCCAATCCGACCCAAACGCCTTCTCTCCAATCGCATCCCAACAAAGCGGCGATCCGCACTTCCGCCCATAGAGAACCTCAAATGGCGCGGCTCTAATCTTCGGAATGGTAACTATTATTATAAGCAAACTCTGCAAGTGGCAACTGGTCCTCCCAACTACCCTTCCAAGATAGAACACAAGATCGCAACATGTCCTCCAAAGTCTGAATAGTCCGCTCTGACTGCCCATCATGCAATGGGTGAAATCTTTGTACTAAGGCGAGCTGTGCCCAATGCACTCTGCAGACTTTCCTGAACTTGAGACAAACTTGGCGTCCTCGTCGTAAATGATGATCTTTGGCACACCATGCGCCTTACTATCTCACGCACATAAATAGGAGCTAGATCACTCATTTGAATTTGTCGTGCGAATAGGAATGAAGTGCGCAGACTTGTCAATCGATCCAACACTACCCAAATCGCATCCTTCCTCATGGCGAACGAGGCAACGCCACCACAAAGTCCATAGAGATATCATCCCAAGGCCACTGGGGTACCTCCAAAGGCTGCAACAACCCCGCAGGACGCTTGTGCTCAGCTTTCACTTGCTGACAAACACCACAAGAAGCCACATAATTAGCAATGTCCACCTTCATTCTTTTCCACCAAAAATTCTGTTTCAGATCTCGATACATCTTAGTCTCACCAGGATGAACAGTGTATGGAGTGCGATGTGCCTCCCTCAAAATATCATCTTTGACCTCCGCCTTTTGTGGCACGCAAAGACGTCCTTTAAACCTCAAAGTACCAGAATCGTCCATGCTAAAATCACCCTCTTTGCCCTCATCCAAACGCTTCCTAACCTCCTGTAATAACCGGTCACTCTGTTGTGCTTCCCGCACACGGTCTGGAATAGCTGACTCAAGAATCAACTGTGTCTCAACATGTGTCGTGCCGGCATAACAATAGGATATACCCATGCGATCAAAATCAGCAATAAGGCAATCTAGAGTAGCAGGAGTCGCCTTGCGACTAAGAGCATCAGCAACTACATTGGCCTTGCCTGGATGATACTGAATAGTAAGATCGTAGTCCTTGATCAATTCCAACCACCTCCTTTGCCTCAAATTCAGATCCTTCTGAGTGAAGATATACTTGAGACTCTTGTGATCTGTGAAAATATCACAAGGCTCGCCGTATAGATAATGCCTCCAAATCTTGAGAGCAAAAACAACCGCAGCCAACTCCAAATCATAAGTGGGATAATTCTGCTCGTGCTTCTTTAATTGTCTCGACGCATAAGCAATCACCTTACCGTCTTGCATGAGAACACAGCCAAGACCCACTCGAGACGCATCTGAAAAGACTGTGAACCGCTTCCCTGGCTCGGGAAGAGTGAGAATAGGAGAGGTCACCAACTTTGTCCTTCAAAATCGTAAATCTAGCGCTCACACTCATCGGTCCACCGAATCTCACACCTTTTGAGTAAGTGAGACATCGGTTTGGCGATGATAGAGAAATCCTGCACAAAACGCCGATAATATCCAGCCAATCCCAAGAAACTCCTCACCTCCTTCACATTAGTCGGCCTCTTCCAATCCACCACGGTGGAGACCTTGCTAGGATCAACAGCAATACCCTGAGGGTTAATCACATGACCCAGAAAACCCACTTCTGAAATCCAGAACTCACACTTCTTCAACTTAGCATAGAACTTGTGCTCTCTCAAAGTATCTAAAACCAGCCTCAAATGACGCTCATGATCCTCATTGGTCTTGGAATAGATAAGAATGTCATCAATGAACACCACCACGAAGTCATCTAGATACTCGTGTAACATGTTGTTCATGGTCTCCATAAAAATGGCAGGTGCATTAGTCAATCCAAAGGACATAACTTTATACTCATAATGCCCATACCTGGTGGAGAAAGCAGTCTTCTCTACATCCCGCTCACGCACGGATTTGGTTATACCTCGATCGAGATCAATCTTGGAGAACACTTGAGCTCCATTCAACCGATCAAACAAGTCCTCAATACGGGGCAATGGATATTTGTTCTTGATTGTGACTGCATTAAGCGCGCGATAATCAATACACATACGCCAACTCCCATCCTTCTTCTCAGTGAATAGAACAGGAGCTCCCCATGGCGATACGCTACGCCTGATCAAACCTTTAGCCAACAATTCATCCAATTGCTTCTTCAACTCGTCCTGAAACGGACGTGCTAATCGATATGGAGACATCGAGATGGGACGAGTACCCGGAACAAGATCAATGCGAAACTCCACGTCTCGCGCAGGTGGCAAGCCCTAAGATCACCGGGAACACATCGGGATAATCACTAACCACCGAATCTCCTCAATCTGCGAAGCCACACTCGTTTCGGCAAGAGCTAAAAGAAGTCCGATTTTCATTGCCGCTGACCGAAAACGATCCGGTAATATCGAAAGAGAGCGCGGGGCGCACTCCTGAAAAGTCAAAGTCTCCCGGCACGAGGTGCGCATGAGATATTCTACGTAAACAGGATATCACGGCTCGATAAGAGTGCAACCAATCCATACCCAAGATAACGTCGAGCGGCTCCATTTGAATGACTATCAAATTCGCGTGAACTTCTCTCCATCAATGACAACAGAACACCCAGGACAAGCAAGAGAACTAGCAATAATACCCCGGAGAACTAACTAACACCGGTCGAGAAATCCATCAGATACTCAAGTTCGCTCTCTAGCAAACGCCGTCGAGACAAACGAAAAGGTAGCCCCTCAATCAAAAGGACTAAAGCATCAAACGAATCCACAAGCAAAGTACTGTCACCACGTCGGGGCGACCCGCAGACTCATTGTGGGCATGGCGTACACTCCGGTGGCGCCATGGCGAAGAAGACGACGGCGGGCGGCGAGCCCCAACAATCTGCGTGGCGGTGCGGTAAGGCGGTCGTGCAACCTGAGCGGTGCCGAAGGTGGCGGTACCCGATAGTACCTGGCGAGGCGCCAAGTGAAGGAAATGGCATCGGAGGAGCGATCATCATCCGGAAAGATCCTCGAGCGGGACCCATCAAGAAGAAGATGGCACAGCTCCCACTTGATCACGCTAAGCGGGTTACGCGACACACCCGCTCCTTGTGACCCGGCCGGCCACACCGACGGCAATCTCCGTCCAAGTGCACTTTCAGCAGTGCGTGCGGTGTCCATCACCGCACTTAAAGCAAAGCATGCCTGCCTCGGGACGGACGAAGAGCTGAGTACTGCAAAAGGACGAGGCGCCAAGAAGGAACGGCCTCGAGTGCTTAGACTTGAAAGATCGGTCCTCCTTGAATTTCTTGAAAGGTGTTGGATGCACCCACTTCCTCACTAGAGCTCCTCTTGGTCACCACCGAAGCAATCATCCACCAGAGGCTTGTCGCCTTTGTGAGTCGTGATCTCCAACTCCATGCCTCTAGCTTGCTCCACAACAGAGTGTAGTCACGGAGTGGAGTAGCTCCCAACACATGTCGGCAGTACTCAATTGAGACCCAGACGGAACCTCTTGGCTTTCTCGAAGATCATCGTTAACATCAAGGGACGGCGAACCAAGTTGTTGAACTCACCTCATACTCAAGAATAGACCTCTTCCCCGAGCAAAGGTCGTCAAGGCAACCTCCATCTTCTCAACAAATGAGTAGGGTAGAACTTCCTTAAACTGATCAACAAAGTCCTCCCAAGTGATCGCCCTTGAGTGGCGGTCCTCAAGACAACACGCCTCCCACCAAATATCTGCTGCCTTTCAAATGAAAGGCTACAAACGGACCCTCCGAGGTGAAGACATCTCTAAAGCTCCAAACCGCCTCCCATGTAGCGCAACCACCCATTGCTCGGACCGGTGTACCGACCACAAACGGATCCAACCTCAACCCCATCCACTCGAAGTGACATCCGCGCCTCGGAACCGGTGGATGTGCGGCAGAGCAACAACAGATGCCAGAAGAATAGGCTGCCGGCGCTGCTGACGAAGAGCACGGATCTCTCCCACCAACTCTCTCAAGAAAGCGGGTCTCATCTTG
Organism: Hsuehochloa calcarea; assembly: GCA_036346395.1. NCBI lineage: Eukaryota > Viridiplantae > Streptophyta > Magnoliopsida > Poales > Poaceae > Hsuehochloa > Hsuehochloa calcarea. The sequence continues at coordinate 69,010,195 of CM070593.1, read as the reverse complement.
GCCCCAACCGAGGCGGGTCAACAAAAACCCCTCGGCCATCGACTCATCTGCTCACAGAGGTGCCTCCACGGAACCTCGTCCGCGGCCCCGACCTCCACGATCATGGCCACCATGACCACGTCCTCTACCCCCTCGGCATAGCTATCAACCACAATCAACAATACACAATGAGTTCAAAGCTCAAAATAAACTCATCCATCAACAAACAACATCACGGAAGCGTAAAACTATATTCGTACCTCTCTCTAACCTACTGTGCACTAGTGTGTCAAATTTTAGGTTAGTTAACCATTAGCAAATTTTAGTTGATTTACTAAACTAAAACAAATTTTAACAATTTTAGTTTGCCTAAGTTGTTAATCTATTCACCACGGACCTAAAGCCCGCTCTGATACCAACTGTAACACCCCAGCCCAACACTGAGCCTAGAATGCCACCACACTACTCTTTAAACTAATAATTATCGACACACTATAAAATTACAGCAAGGAAACAATGATAATCATATCAATGGACCACAAAAAAAAACATGCATAATTATGGATCAAGCGACAATAAATAAGCAATGGGAATTATAACCAGGTAAATAATCCAAAATAGCATCAACCAATGAATCCAAATTAATAAAGCAAATAGTCTAGTCCAAACATTGTCCTAAATTTTATTCAACCTCTAACATGTCTAAGAGTAATCCAATTTTTGACTGAGAAGATTATTAAGGTAAATGATCATGTGTTGTCCATGTGCTCTACTCGCTCTCAGTTACGGCAACCTCGAAGATCACCTAAAGACAACAATAGAGCAAGGGTGAGTCCACGACTCAGCAAACACATCCATAAACAACGAACAATAATAAATCATCAGCATTCAATAACATCATTATCATCACAGGTACTTCCATTAATATTCTCATGCAGTTATCGTCTCTTTGTTTAACACACAATAATCTCATTTATGAATGCAACTCTATTCTACATGTCCACATGCACTTCTTTCGCGTATACCGGTATAGCGTGAGTGAATGCTCGCGACAACATTCACTCTCAAGCCCGTTCCTCCATAAGGATCGGGACCTCCTCCACTCGTGGGAGTTGTGATCAATCGTGATCACCTTCTTTTATGCAAAGATGCTTATGAATGCAAACATGCAAACTCCATCATAAACATCATATCCAACTTTTCATCATGCTTGTCAACAACGATATAAACATACCAATTATTTGTTTGCAATTAAACAAAATAAAAGCACAACAATAATGGTAATAGAAGATAAAGAAAACAGTGATCGATCATTGATCATTTGTCTACCATGCACTTGCCTTTACTAGTTGCGACGCACAATTTGGCTAGCAGATGGCAACAAGTACGACGCCTCTCCTACATTAAATACACAAATCTCAATACAAGCTACAGCATCATAAGAACAACAATCAATCGACATCGCTCCTACATGTCCCCAAATATACCACGTTACGCCGGTACCGAAAAGTTACCCATAGATGTCTTAGTACTAAAACGAACGTAACTTTTGACTCGAAAGTCCGATCACCACAAACCACCCCATTCTGGATTCTTTATAAAATTATCCACCTTTTCTTAGATTATAAAGACTTCTAATTAAATCATCTAACCCTCCGTATTTAGCCCAGAAAGCCGATCTGTCCGCTTCGGAACAGCAGTCTTACTAAATTCATAACTTCTGTTTTACTCAACCAAAATTCGCGTTCTCAGATTCTACAGAACCATTGGACAATTATATACAACTTTCATGTAGATCAAAAACTCTAATTAAGCCATTTACTATTTTTACTCTACAGTCTACCAAAACAGCGCCGAAAGACGACAACCGTAAAAACAGCGGTCTTCCGAAAATCATAACTCGAATTATACTTGTCCGATTGACATAATAAAATATGCTATAGAAAGATATCGAAATTATCTACAATTAACTAGTAGATGATATTTTCAACATTCGATATTAAGGTACCGAATAAATCGTACAACAGAATAACAAGCTAAACCCATCTCTCCTACTAATCCAAACCGGATGCATGTCTATAAAATACTTTGCATCACTAGTTATCCACCACTAGCAATGTGTACTAATTAGAATTAACTAATTAACATCTCACTAATTACTATTCAAAACAACTGTACTATCGAAACCAACAAAGGAACACAAATACTTACTAGCCGCGAAGAATCAGAAATCAAGAAGAAGAAGAATCTTGGCGGCGAGAAAAACCAAAGAAGGCGAATGGCAGCTAGACAAAGACACAAAGAAGCGGCGGCCGCAATCGGCGCAGAATAAAGACCACCATAATAAATATGCCAGCCTTAGCAATAAGAAGGTAACAGACCCACGCGGTCTCGGCAAGACAGCTTCCACGCGCGAGGCTTCGGCCGGCCGGCTTCCACGCTGCAAAGACATGCAACAAATCAGGCAAAGAACGCTGCAGAGGCGGCAGAAAACGCAGCAAAGACTTAGCGCAGGAGGCACGGCAAAGAATCGGTCGGCCGGCGCAGGTCTTCGGCTTACCGCCGCAGCGCAAAGCGGTCTGCAGCGGCAATCAGCGAGACCGCAAAGAAGAAGACGCAGAGACTAAGCAAGAGAAAAAATGCCTGGCGGCGGTGAAAAAAAGTGGAGGCGGCTGGGGTGGAAAATAAATGGCTAGGGTTTTCTAAAATTCCCACAAATCTATTTATAGCTCATAAAAACTCTGAATTATCCTATTTTCACGTATACTAAATTCTTTAATTACGCACAAGCCCTAAATTCTTTAACTAATTAATTTATTATTAGTATTGCTATTATTATTATTTTTAGAATATTACATTCTACCCCTTAATGTAATTCAACCAATTCTACTCACTGCTCTACTCAAATAAAAACTACACTGCTGAAATTAAACAACAAAACAACACGTACCCGACGTGAACAACTCCGGATAATGCTCGCGCATGCGAGACTCCAACTCCCAAGTCGCTTCTCTCTCGGAAGATCGTCCACAAGACCTTGACGATACCAACGCCTTGTGCCTCGAGTCTCGCTCAGACCTCTCCGAATCGCGCGCACGGACGCGACTCCACCGTGAGGTCTTGCTCAATAGTCAACGGCTCTAATGAAATCTTATGCTCGGATCTCTCAAAAACTTTCTCAAAGATCGAGGCGTGAAACACATTATGAACTCCACGCATGGACTCGGGAAGGTCCAGCGGTAAGCTAACTTCCCAATTCTTGCAATAATCGAGAACGGTCCAACGTACCTCGGCTAAGCTTCCTTTGGTACCGAATCGGACAATGCCTTTAGTGGGAGACACTCAAGAGCACTGGTCACCCACCGCAAACTCCAAGTCACGCCTCCTCAAATCAAGATAACTTTTCATGCGCTCACGAGCCGCTAACAGATTCTCGCCTCACCATGGCTACACGCCAACGGTCTTCAATCCAATCCGGACCCAAAATCGCCTTCTCTCCAATCGCATCCCAACAAAGCGGCGATCTGCACTTCCGCCCATAGAGAACCTCAAATGGCGCGGCTCTAATATCGAATGGTAACTATTATTATAAGCAAACTCGCAAGTGGCAATCGGTCCTCCCAACTACCCTTCCAAGATAGAACACAAGATCGCAACATGTCCTCCAAAGTCCGAATAGTCCGCCTGATCGCCCATCCGTCTCGTGGGTGAAATGTCAGACTAAGGCGGGTGTGTGCCCAATGCACTCGCAGACTTTCCCGTAACTTGAGACAAACTTGGCGTCCTCGCGTAAATGATGGTCTTTGGCACACCATGCAATCTTACTATCTCACGCACATAAATAGGAGCTAGATCACTCATTGAATTTGTCGTGTGAACAGAATGAAGTCTGCAGACTTGCTTGAATCGATCCACCACTACCCAAATCGCATCCTTCCTCGCGGCGAACGAGGCAACGCCACCACAAAGTCCATAGAGATATCATCCCAAGGCCACTGGGTACCTCCAAAGGTCGCAACAACCTGCAGGGCGCTTGTGCTCGGCTTTCACTTGTCGACAAACACCACAAGAAGCCACATAATTAGCAATGTCCACCTTCATTCTTTTCCACCAAAAATTCGCTTTCAGATCTCGATACATCTTAGTCTCACCAGATGAATAGGTGTATGGAGTGCGATGTGCCTCCCTCAAAATATCATCTTTGACCTCCGCTTTTGTGGCACGCAAAGACGCCCTTTAAACCTCAAAGTACCGTAATCGTCCATGCTAAAATCACCCTCTTTGCCCTCATCCAAACGCTTCCTAACCTCCTGTAATAACCGGTCACTCATTTGTGCTTCCGACACGGCCCGAATAGCCGACTCAAGAATCAATCGTGTCTCAACATGTGTCGTGCCAAGCATAACAATAGGATATACCCATGCGATCAAAATCAGCAATAAGGCAATCTAGAGTAGCGAGAGTCGCTTTGTGACTAAGAGCATCAAGAACTACATTGGCCTTGCACGGATGATACCGAATAGTAAGATCGTAGTCCTTGATCAATTCCAACTACCTCCTTTGCCTCAAATTCAGATCCTTCTGAGTGAAGATATACTTGAGACTCTTGTGATCTGTGAAAATATCACAAGGCTCGCCAGATAGATAATGCCTCCAAATCTTGAGAGCAAAACAACCGCAGCCTAACTCCAAATCATGAGTGGGATAATTCGCTCGTGCTTCTTTAATTGTCTCGACGCATAAGCAATCACCTTACCGCCTTGCATGAGAACACGCCAAGACCCACTCGAGACGATCTGAAAGATCAGAACCGCTTCCTGCTCGGGAAGAGTGAGAATAGGAGAGGTCACCAACTGTCCTTCAAAATGCGTAAATCGCGCCACACTCATCGGTCCACCGAATCTCACACCTTTTGAGTAAGTCGAGACATCGGTTTGGCGATGATAGAGAAATCCTGCACAAAACGCCGATAATATCCAGCCAATCCCAAGAAACTCCTCACCTCCTTCACATTAGTCGGCCTCTTCCAATCCACCACGGTGGAGACCTTGCTAGGATCAACAAAGAATACCACGAGGGTTAATCACATGACCCGTAAAACCCACTTCAAATCCGAACTCACACTTCTTCAACTTAGCATAGAACTTGTGCTCTCTCAAAGTATCTAAAACCACCTCAAATGACGCCATGATCCTCATTGGTCTTGGAATAGATAAGAATGTCATCAATGAACACCACCACGAAGTCATCTAGATACTCGTGTAACATGTTGTTCATGGTCTCCATAAAAATGGCAGGTGCATTAGTCAATCCAAAGGACATAACTTTATACTCATAATGCCCATACCTGGTGGAGAAAGCTGTCTTCTCTACATCCTCGCTCACGCACACGGATTTGGTTATACCCTGACTGGAGATCAATCTTGGAGAACACTTGAGCTCCATTCAACCGATCAAACAAGTCCTCAATACGGGGCAATGGATATTTGTTCTTGATTGTGACTGCATTAAGCGCGCGATAATCAATACACATACGCCAACTCCCATCCTTCTTCTCAGTGAATAGAACAGGAGCTCCCCATGGCGATACGCTACGCCTGATCAAACCTTTAGCCAACAATTCATCCAATTGCTTCTTCAACTCGTCCTGAAACGGACGTGCTAATCGATATGGAGACATCGAGATGGGACGAGTACCCGGAACAAGATCAATGCGAAACTCCACGTCTCGCGCAGGTGGCAAGCCCTAAGATCGGTTGGGAACACATCGGATAATCACTAACCACCGAATCTCCTCAATCTGCGGCCACACTCTGCTTTCAAAGAAGAGCTAAAAGAAGTCCAGCTTTTCATTGCACGACCCGAACAGCCCACCAATCTCGAAAGAGAGCGCGAGGCGCACTTCGAAAGTTAAAGTCTCCCCGCATTTGAGGTCGCATGCAGACGGTTTCTACGTAAACAGGATATCACGGCTCGATAAGAGTGCAACCAATCCATACCCAAGATAACGTCGAACGGCTCCATTTGAATGACTATCAAATTCGCCGTGAACTTCTCTCCATCAATGACAACAGAACACCCAGGACAAACAGTAGAACTAGCAATAATACCCCCAGGAGAATTAACTAACACTGACTGAGAAATCCACTGCATACTCAAGTTCGCTGATCTCGCAAGCATGTCCTCCTGCATTACCTCTTCGCCACCGCCCTCAACGGTCCCCGCAACAAGTAAGGCGTAACGCGGGCAGGTGGTGGATAGAAGGAGACAACGACATCCAACATCGGCAACAATTAGGGTAGAAGCCGATCTAGGCCGCGTCATTGTTTACGATGAACACACTGACAGGTGGGCCAATTTAGACGATAAACACTAAGATGTTCCAAATTAGACTAACACCATGTTTGGTATCCAATAATTGAGGCCGAAATCTCAGAACTGAAATATGATTCCAGCTATGGAGGTGTTTGGCTGCCGCTGGAATCAGAATCCCCAATTCCACGCCCAATTTTGTGTACCGCCCACAACTAAGCCCAATTCCTCCTCTAACCGTGACATTTGCGTGGAACCAGTGGGAGCTCGTGGCGCCTCTCCTCCCCAACGCTGTGAGTTATGACCCCGACACCCTCGTGAAGCCTCTCCATCCTCGCCGCCGACCCGAGGTGAGTCTCCTCGCCGTCGTCGACCTTGTACCTCCCCATCCGCCTCCGCCTCCTCATCCACCTCGGTTGTTGTAGGATCGTTAATGGCAACCAGAAGGGGGGGTTGAATGATCGTGGAAGATTTTTTTAACCCGCAAAAATTACTATTACCAATTGTCAGCAAAAACAAAGAAGAATCACGCACTCAGCAGAACCTGGATGCTCGCTGAAGACTAATCCTTGGGCGATGGATTACACTGGATGTTCACGTACATGCTAGAAGCAAGAACTACATGCACATGCTAGAAGCCGATCCAAAGCAATACACATGTACGTACGTGATAGTCTTCGGTTTGGCTTCTTCTATCGGCGCATGCAGCAAATTCTTCCAACACACACTCGTACGTATAGGAAGCCGATAGATTCTAGATGAAGCAGTTACGCTGGAAGCTTTTTTTTCAGAACACCAACCCAAGCAGAAAAAGCACATAAGAGAGCAGCGAGACATGGATTAGATCTGATTGCTATTTCTGGATCATCAAGTTTTTGTGGCTACAAAGCACCCTCCTGGCACCCCTTAAACCCCAGAACTAAATCAACATCCATCAAGCCGCCCCATACAAAATGAACGACGTCGTTGTTTTCTCTTGTGAGGATGAATGCACTCCGCCACCAGCGCCCAACACCTTCACGTACACAACCAGATCTACCAAACCTCCTCCCTGTATCTTTTTTCAAGAACCCCAAATGTGGCACACAAGGTCATGTCATTAAATCCAATCCCAACAAACAAGGGACTTTAATACCCTTCCTAATACACAAGATTTTCCAATTTATCCCAGCTTTCTAATTTTGGACAACCCAAAATTGTTACATATCATAGCCTTCGAACTGCACCTCTATAGCTTCAACACGTATCATCCATATTTGATCTCCACACGCCCCAACTCAAGCTCGATCGTCTCCTCCAACATCCTTGACCATCTGGACTATGACCTCGCATCAAACCATCTCCTGATCCTCACCGTAGACCACGATCGCCTCCGAGTTACCCTGCACATGCAAAGACCAAAGCAACATCTTTTTCTAGTACAAGTTCTTCCCAACGTGACCAACATAAGTCCACACACATGCCACACGCCTCAAATAACATCAATAAGCAACATTGTCAATTATTCATCAACTAGAATTATTCTAGACCTAGTCACATGGTCTAACAATCTTTTCCCTTAATGAATACATTGACAACACCTCAAAAATTTTAGCTCAAAATTTCTCCCCCTTTGGCAATGTGAGCATCAAGGAGCGAAGGGAGAACCCACATCCAAGGATCATTGATCCATGTTTTTAATGAAAAGAAAGATAAACACACCATGAAAACTAGAAAGATTATTCAAACAAATTGAAATGATGTGTACAAAGTCATGCTCTTATAAAGCTTACCCGATCATAAGAATGCACATATAGCAAAGCAAGCCAAAATAAACTTATAATGTGATTAAGAAAATTAATATACATGACAGACTTTCAAAAAAAAATGACCGGTTCAGCTAAAGATATTACTAAAGAAGATAGCCATAAAAAATACAGATTTAAATCTAGATGCTAGAATCAAGAACTAAGTGAGCCACAAATGCCAAAATGAAACACCAAGCTTAACATAGATTTGCATAGCTCAATACACTTTATTATTGACACTTTGATTATGACTTATCTCAGTAAGGCACGCGCTAGATTAGGAGCCATCTACAACAGCCTCATGAGATTCAACCTAAATTAATTTCAGCACATTTAAAATGGCTTTTTGAGCCAACTTGAATCACATTTCATTACTTGAAGCATCTCAAGCCTTACTTTTCGACCATGCCAAGCCAAAAAGCTTAAGGTTTCACGATCTCGGTCATACAAAACTCTCCCTAAGTTCATACCTAGTGCAATGGCACGCCGTCTGATGGGAAGAATTGTTGAGATGTATACATAATTAACAATTTCACCAAAATTTGCCACATGCATTTCTAGAAAAGCTAGAAGTGATTCAAGAAGGAACTAAAATGGCTCAAATTTAGACTTGACCTAGAATCAGAATTTAACTAGGTATTTAAACATGACACATATCAAGAAGTGATTACTATAAAAAAAAAACTAGCCAAAGAATTCAGCCTTGCTATGTTGTTTGTTCAAGTTGACAAAATTTATTAAATAGCTAATTATGGCCTTGCTAAGCTACACATGTAAAATCATAATCAAGAAATCTCAATATACATATCATGACTTGTTTCGTGATTATTGGCGTAAATAATATTTAAAGTGCTCAAAAAAGGGAAAAACAAACTTTTACAAGACGTACAAAAGAGAACCCCCCACTCAGAACAATCGCATTGGTTGACATACCCCCAACTCACTCCGCAAACGGACAAACCGAGAAGTATCAAGCGGCTTAGTGAGAATAAGATCTTGGAATCCAGTACTGAGACACACGACACGGAGGAACAACAACAAAACTAGAACTAGAACCACGTGCGCATGCACGATCAGGACGTCAAAAAGGAACCTGTGTGACTGCTCCTCGAAACACATGCAATACAGAATGTGAATTATTTGAATTATATCCCAAACCAGTACGTGAAGCTGATTTAAAGCCACCATGAAAGTCCTAAAAAAACTTAGCATTCACATTAGTTCTAGGAACAACAAAAGAGATTGTACGTTTTTGTCTTAAGGCATTCAATCTTTCATTTTTCTCTTTCTTAGCACGCCTAAAGCAAAATTAATACAAATGCCTATCTCTTCCACAGTAGGTTCAATAAAATTTAACATAATTAGAATTATTTTGAGATGATGAGCTAGCACATACAACATTAACAACTGAACTTTGCATAAAACCAGCAGATTTAAACACAGTTTTATGAGACTCACTTTTTGTTTTAATTAGACCACTTCCAATGACCTTAACAACCTTAGGTGGATTATTATTGACATAATCATCAACATTAAAACATAGAACAACATTTTTGACACTCAGTTTTGGCTTGTCTAGAATCATATTCAAATTTTTTTGCCAAAAGAAAATCTCTCTAAAGTGTCCTTAAGGTACTCATTTTCTTTAGCTAAAGTGGGACAAGTTGTGCATTTAACCGGTTCATTCACAAGATTCTTAGAAGCACTAGACTGAATCAATCTATCTTTTTCAGCAAAGTTATTAAGTTGCCTAGTCCGAGCTTCTATTTCTGTGCTAAGCTTAGGACAATTAGTGCAAGAGAGTGTCTCATGGTAAAATATTTGTTTAATAGATTCCTGAGAAGAATTAAGTCTAGCTTCTAACAATTCACAATTAGAGCAAGCTTTAGATTGAGCATTCGGAATACTTGACTCTAAACATGTAGGATAACTAAACTTGAGTTTTTCAATTTCATCATTTGTAAGTTTTAACTTTTCATCATAAGAGTCATGTGCCAATATTAGTCCATCAAGTATAGCAGTCACATCCATGATACGGACATCCTTAGCTATGTTGTTTCATATAATATTTTCAATTCATTAAATACCTCAGAACAACATGAGCTTACTAAGAGAGTTGAAAATAAGAAAACTTATCCAACAGTGAATCTGCTCACTTGAATTTCCTTTAAATTAGTTGAGAATTTCATACTACCTAAAACTAGTGTTTTGCTTGTGCTCAGATTGGAAGATTCAATAATGTACGGAGATGAAGGATATGAGGTTGTTCTTGAAGAAAGGCCGTCACAATGGAGGAGAAGCTCGTGGGAGACAAGCAAGGGGAGAGAAGCCCAAGAATCCAAGTCAAATTCGAAACTTCCACAAGCCCAACCAAATTCAAATTCGGAATCAACTCAGAATTCAAATTCGGATTCGGAATCAGCAGGACAGTCCAGAGTAAAAATGTCATAACTTTCTCATACGAAGTCGGATTTGAGTGTTTTTGGGCTTGTTGGAAAGCCAACTTCAAGACCGATCCAACGGATCCTCCCTCACTCCGAAATTCATCCTGTATCAAAAGATATGACCGAAACAATATGACAGTTGTAAAATTAGAATTTCCTTTTTGTTTTAGATTGAGTCGGAATTGGAGTAGGAGTTTAATTCCGAATTAGAATAGGAGTAGGGCCTCTTGGCCAGCCATGAGGAGGAGTAGGGGCACTATATATTGAGGGATAGACCCCCATTGTAACCTTAGACCACGTTTAATATATTTTTAAAGCTTTTGCTTGATTCTCCTGTTGTGCTTATAGCCAAAACAGATGGAATTGGGCGTTGAGAACAAGGGGTCGTTCTTGCTTTTCCGCTGGGAATTGAGGGTTCGACGATCTTCGCTTGTGGTCAGCGAGGATCCAATCAAGTGTGTGTTTGAGCGAATTTTCCATAGAGTTGCAAGTCCATGCATTGGCGCGGGGGATCAGCTGGTGGTTCGTCAGGATACACAAGTTATCAAGATATTCTACGTCGAGAAGATCGGGCACCCCGCATCAACTAGACTGAATCAATCTATCTTTTTCAGCAAAGTTATTAAGTTGCCTAGTCCGAGCTTCTATTTCTGTGCTAAGCTTAGGACAATTAGTGCAAGAGAGTGTCTCATGGTAAAATATTTGTTTAATAGATTCCTGAGAAGAATTAAGTCTAGCTTCTAACAATTCACAATTAGAGCAAGCTTTAGATTGAGCATTCGGAATACTTGACTCTAAACATGTAGGATAACTAAACTTGAGTTTTTTAATTTCATCATTTGTAAGTTTTAACTTTTCATCATAAGAGTCATGTGCCAATATTAGTTCATCAAGTATAGCAGTCACATCCCTAAGTTGAACCAAGGTTGATGTATTAATTGTTCTAGCAGTCTCCAACTTGGAATGTAAAACTTGACAAGACTCACAAGATTCATCATCAAGAATAGAAGTTCTAAGTCTATCAATTTCTGTGGATATCATGGGAATATGCTCCAGATCTTAGGATGATGTGACAATTGGTAATGGTGTTTACGGTTTGTCGTTTCACGAGTTTTCGACAACGCTACAGGCTTTCTGGACAGGGGCGGTCCGACCGGTCCTAGCACGGCGGTCCGACCGGTCCCAAATCGGTTGGACCGGCCATGTGCGGCGGTCGGACCGGCTGTGACCTAAAAGTGGTCAAAACGAGCTGGGCCAAAAATAGGTGTTGTAGGCAAGTGAGGGGATCCCAATGCACTTGGTCTCATGATTTTTGGAGTCTCCAGTAAGAAGTTCTATACATTTTAAGTTTCCAGAAGGTTTCGGAATTTCAGGGCTTGAATTTTGGCTAAGTCCCTACTGGCGGTCCGACCGGCTCACAGGGAGCGGTCCGACCGGTTTCTACTTGAACGTCGGCCAACTTCGTGGCGATGTTGTTTTGTTAGGTCAAAGTCATTGGTTTCATGGCATATGATTTGCATGATGCATGTTTTGACTAACAAGAGTCAAGTTGTGAAGAACTTATTCCCGAATTCGTGTTTGCTTGTCTATGGTTGTGCAGGTTGCTTGGTGGTCAACGACGGTCAATGGCGAGGAGGATCGGGACTAGACTTGGAGAGTTGAGGTCCAGAACGATCGACGATGCCGGGTGAGGTCAACGACTCAAGCGTGACACAAGATGGACAAGGGTGACCTATTGGCAAATCCATGACGCATGGTGAAGCGGTTTAGGTCAAAAGTTAAAGACGGCGCTTTGCGAAGCGTGCGTGTGTGACCCGTTTGTTAGTGGGCCTTAACGGGAGCCCAATTGAGTCAAACCCTAGAGAGTTCTAGGCCTCCACTATAAATAGGAGGAGGTGGTGGCTGCACCCTCTCTCTCGCTGTTTTTCACCTCTTTTGTCGCTTGCAAAACCCTAATTGGCTTAGGGAGAGTTGAGGTGGAGGCTAGGGCTTTTCATGGTTTGAGGAGAATTTCGTGATCTTGGATTGACCACTGATCCATGATGGTGTGGGTGTAATCCAGCAACGATCACGTTCTTAATCTATGCAAGGTTTGCTTGAGATAAGTCTCTTTTCGTTCTTGCTTTCGATTTCGTGATTTTAGGGCTTTCTTTGATCCACGAGTTTGTGATTGATTCTTTCACATAAATTAGCTTGCTGTGATATATGTGAATCTATCTAGAATCATCTTGATCATCAATCACTCACGAACAAGATTTAGGATCAAGTTTTCGTTCTTACCCGGTTTTAGACCCTCTGTTATTCATTTGGTAATTGCTCAGGATCTATCCAAGAATTATCACAATATTCGATTGGAATAGGTCCTCAATAGCATATAGAAGGTGTGTGTAAAATTTCATAAAGATTGAAGTTGAGAATCAAAGTTTGACCTAATTGCAACTTCGTCATCGGGCTGATTTTACTGTTTCAGATCTGTTTCGAGTCGGCGGCCGATCGCCATCATCACGGCCGACCGATTTTGAGCGGTCCGACCGCCAAGACAACAATGGTCGACCGCCCGACAATCGGTCCAACCTACCGGGTCCAGAGGTCGACCGCCTGCTTTGAGATTCTGTAATCTTAGTTGATTTTGTTATTTTGCTTAGGGGATTTAATTGGATTCAATACTAGTCTTCCGCTGTACTGGTATATTGATCTTCATAGCTTCATCATAGCTATTGGAGTGAAATTGTGTTGAATTCATATTTTGTGTAACATCCCAATTTTCAGAGCTTTAAAAATCTTTTAAATATTGGTAGCAAGAAAATTCATCATTTGGATTTATTTGAATATTAATTTAAAAAGCTTAATATGGACTTTAAGGACAAATTGATTTAATGTGCTTAATCCCAACATCAACAATTGTCAAAACTATTTTATTTAGATTCTACATGCTTGGATATATTTTATAGAGTTTTCTGGAATTTTTCCAAAGTCTTTTGCTATTTTCTATGGGCTAATTGTATTTTCTGGATTTATTAAAAAAGAAAAACCTATTTTAATTCCTTGAACAGATCTTGGCGAAGCCCAACACTATTCCATCACGCCATTACCGCCCCGCGTTCGCTTTCAACCGTTGATCGCCATCGCACGGCCGCCGCTTCGCCACACCGCGCTTCCTCGCTCTCGCCGACAGTGGGCCCGCGATCGAGTCGTCGTCTCGCGGATCTTCTTCCTCCTCGCGGCGTGCGTCTTGCCATTATTAGAGCTTCACTCCCGCACGACAACGCCGATTCTCTCACGATTTCTTGAGCCGACCCGCACCAAAACGTGTCTCCTGTTATTCCATATCCGTTCCAAACCAAATCAAACCCGAATTGGTTTCAATCTCGAAAATCTTGGAATTCAAAACCCAGTTGTTTGGACCCGATTGGGGTTTCAAATCTCGGTGTCTCCGAGCCTATAAGTACTCCCTTAGCTCGCCAGCCTCCGCAACCCTAAACCGCCACTCGCCGCCTGACGCCTCTAGCGCCGCATTGCAAGCTTTAGGGTTTTCGGCCGAGCTTCTTCTCCGGTGGATTGCACCGCCGCGTCGTCGCCCTTGCTCCACCGATCGCACCGTTGTGATCGAAGTCTCGAGCTACCTCGTGCGCACCTCCTCGTCGCCGAGCACCGCGAGCGCCGTCCGACAAAACCGGTTTTCCGCCGCTTCTTCCTCGCCGTCGGCCATCTCCGTCAACCCTGTGTGCTCAAACCAAGCCCATGTGTGCGCATTAACCTCCTCTACACGTTGGTACCACTCACCGCGGCGAAGTCGCCGCCGTTCGCGCTGCCATTGGTTCCCGAGCCATCGCCGCCGTCGATCCGATGTGGCGGCCGCGTCGGCCCACCTCACCACATGCGTGCGTGTCGCCTTGTTGGCGCCACGCCGGTGCCACCACAGCGTGGGTGCGCCACCTCACCCCGACCCGATCCGAGGCTTGGTGGATTTGGTCCACCGTGAGCCGTGCCACTGACAGTGGGTCCCACATGTCAGAATTCTTTTTAAATATAATTATTTTTCCGGAAATTCTCGGCTGACGCAAGCATTGCGCAATAATTCAATTCTCCTTTATAAAAATAATTCGGGAAATTCAATAAAATCCAAATTAGGGTTTAATTGATTTTCAAATCTTCCAAAGCCCATATCTTTTGCATCCGAAGTCCAATTGAGCCCATTCAAATTTGTAAATTCATATAAAATTAAGATCTATTTAATGGTGAATTTTATTTGATTTTTGGAGTTTGTTTTGCCTCTGTTATTTATTTGTTTTATTTCTTTTGTCTTGTTTGCGAGTAGACGTCGATACTTCGGGGAATTTTGCAGAAGAAGGAGCACCTCAAGACTAAGACCAATATCTAGATCTATTCCAAGGCAAGTTATACCTTTGATCATTTTGAACCCAGTTTTCAAAATACTTTGTTTCAATGTATTGCATTCTATTTCAAGTATTTATTTAAATACTTTTGGGTGTAGTTATTAATCCAAATTGTTATGCCACCTTGTCTATTGTATGCCATGATCTTTTGTCACCCTAGGTTGATTAATTATTAGTTGGTATTATTGTAGCACCAACGTGGGTTGGTTAGATACGATTAGACTGCTTAGCCATGCCACGAGTCATCATTTCATGTGAGAGTTGCAATTATAAATTTGACTAAGTGATTATGGAACTGTGTGATGAATCTGCGTGTCTTTGTGTGTCATTACTCGTTGATGGCCTGTGTTGCACTTAATCAACAGGTGGGAAAAGATTTAGACCGAGGCAAGTGGTGGATTCTGTGAATGGTGGATCTGTGTGATATAAACTTTGTGATTTGGGTTAAAATCGGAAGTCTTGCCTTGGTCAATTAAGGACTTAACTTTGTGCGCCATTGAACTGGCCTTCACTGCATTTACCACATGCCTAGTATGGGTGGGCGACTTAGTAAGTTATGGAGTCTTGACATTGACAACTCGTGTTGTATTTAAGCTATGTGATGGGTGGAGGTGTGATATGTCACATCGCGGACGGTTCACGCATCCCCGTCCAATGGTGTGTGTCGCTCCAAGGGTCGTGTACAAATTGACTAGCAGAAAGCACACCAGAGTGTCATTGTTTGAGATGAAGTCTCTGAAAGGTTTTGTTGTGATCAACTCTGATCCGGTTGGTTTCATCGTGTGGGTAAAGTGTACAACCTCTGCAGAGTGTTTAAACCAATCTATTCGAATAGCCGCGTCCTCGGTTGTGGACATGCTCGGGAATTTCACACGAGGGGTAGATTTTCATAAAACAATTGGGAAGGGTCAGCTGTGTGAGATAACTTGTGCAGCTGTGTGAATAACTTGATTAGACTGTGTGTCCTTTGTGAAATCATTTTTTTTAACTTATTATTGTCTATTTGTTTTGAATTATGCTTTCAATCTATTATTTGTATTCAATTGCAAATGTTGCATTTCTGCAAAATAACCACAGAAGCCATTCCTTTGGAATAAGCCATCATGTATAAATGCATTCGTGGTATGACTTGCGATGAGTACGGTGTGTACTCACTCTTGCTAAACAAATCAATGTATGGAGGAGTCGTCACCGCTTTTGAAGAGGATTTCTCTGAAGGTTGAGCGTTAGGGTCTTGATCCCGATCGGTTGCTCGTGGTAAATTGATGGAGCCACCGAGTTTATTTCGTTTCACGCAGCTTTATTTATTTATTGTCAGCCTTGCATGGCTTAATAAATGTAAAACTCGACCATAAGGTCCCAACAGTTATTTGTTATTTAAAGTACTCGTTTATTCTTATATTCGTTGTATGGATGTGATATTTCATCAATGTTGACACTGTGTGCACTAGCGTGATCCTGGACTAGTGCAGAATACACAGAGGGTCCAGATTTGCATATTTGGGTCCCGACATTTTGAGAAAAAGTGAGCATGCTCCTATTCACCCCCCCTCTAGTCGCCTTTTCGGTCCAACAATTTCAAAATTTAAGCTCTCAACAACAAAGTCATGATTTTTAATTTTCTGCTTATACTTTTTGAGCTCATCTGTCAATCTAAGCACAACACGAGATAAATCTGTCTAAGAAGGTTTTACCTCATCAGGATCAGTATAGAGATCATCATTGTTGAGCTCCTCACTGCTTGCCATAAAACACATCCCTGTGAAGTCCACCTCCTCTGTCTTCTTAACATTGTCCTCATCATAACTTCCAGAATCAACATCACTCAAATCAATCTCACCAAGTGCTGAAAGTATTTTGTTGACCGCCCTGCGATAATTGCGCTTCCAGCTTGGGTCAATCTTGGATTGAGAGTGATGAATTGGTGCCTTGTCATCCTTGGCCTCCTTGCCTCTTAGTTTAGGGCAATTCATCTTGATGTGGTTTAGCTCACCACACTCATAGCATCTGATTGGACCTCCTCTCTGCCTTGTTTTGATGTTGTTAATTGCCTTGGTCACCCTATTAGAGATGAGTACAAGCTGCTCTTCTGGAATCTCCTCTAACTGTTCATCTGAAATCAAACACAGTGCAGACAAAGGAACATTAGAGAAATTAGAAGAACTGTCAACTTGGTTAGTCACTAAACCCACAAAATTGGACTTATTTACCATGGCCAAAATATCAATCTCATCTGTTTTCATCTTGGAATAAAGATAATTAAAAGTGAGTGTTTCCATGTTAACAGAATGATTAATAGTAGTGACTAACAAATTCCAGATAGACATATCCAAAGCATTTAAAATTTGACGAGCATTGTCAGAATCAGAGTATGTGACATCAACAGATTGCAAATCACTAACAGTTTTATTGAAGTGATAAAAAAGTGCATCTATTGATTCTCCTGGTTTTATCTCAAATTTACAATACTCCTTTTTGAATTGGTTCTCATGAACACCTCTAACATACTTAGAACCTTCATGATAATCAGCTAGAGTAGTCCAAATTTTATTAACAGATTTAATATTAGCAATTCTGACAAACTCGTTTCTACCTAGACCTTACAACAGAATATTTCTAGCCTTACCATTAGCTTCAACATCAGCAGTATTATCAGCAATAACAATAGGGGACACTTCATATGGACTTTCAACTTTTTTCCAAATAACATTACCGTGTGCTTGTAGAAAAACCTCCATGCTCATTTTCCAATATATATAATATGACCAATCGAAAAACGGTGGCTTACCTAAAAAACGATCTCGATCTGATGCCATTGTAACCAAGCTCTGATACAACTTGTAGGATCATTAATGGCAATCAGAGGGAGGGGGGTGAATGATTGTGGAAGATCTTTCCAGCCCGCAAAAATTACTAATACCAATTGTCAGCAAAAACGAAGAAGAATCACGCGCTCGGCAGAACCTGGATGCTCGCTAAAGACTAATCCTTGGGCGATGGATTACACTCACGTACATGCTAGAAGCAAGAACTACATGCACATGCTAGAAGCCGATCCAAAGCAAGACACATGCACGTACGTGATAGTCTTCGGTTTGGCTTCGTCTATCGGCGCAAGCAGCAAATTCTTCCAACACACGCTTGTACGTATAGGAAGCCGATAGGTTCTAGATGAAGCAATTACGTTGGAAGCTTTTTCTTCAGAACACCAACCCGAGCAAAAAAAAGCACATAAGAGAGCAGCAACGAGACAGGGATTAGATCTGATTGCTATTTCTTGATCATCAAGTTTTTGTGGCTACAAAAGCACCCTCCTGGCACCCCTTAAACCCTAGAACTAAATCAGCATCCATCAAGCCGCCCCATACAAAACAAACGACGTCGTTGTTTTCTCTTGTGAGGATGAATGCACTCCGCCGCCAGCGCCCAGCACCTTCACGTACACACCAGATCTACCAAACCTCCTCCCTGTATCTTTTTTAAGAACCCCAAACGTGGCACACAAGGTCACGTCATTAAATCCAATCCCAACAAACAAGGGACTTTAATACCCTTCCTAATACACAAGGTTTTCCTATTTATCCCAGCTTTCTGATTTTGGACACCCTAAAATTGTTACGAGTCATAGCCTCCGAACCGTACCTCTGTAACTTGAACACACATCATCCATCTTTGATCTCCACGTGCCCCAACTCAAACTCAACCGTCTCCTCCAGCATCCTCGACCCTCTGCCACCTAGATATAAGAAAAGGTCCAGTACTGTTTGTACACTTGTTTTTGTTTTTTTTGGGGGGAGCTCGATCCATGTAATTGATAATTGCTATATTTATCTCGCTCAACCGACCCTAAGGATTTACATACAACACTTATCACCCAAATTAAGATCATATAGGATGCAATTTTGTCCATCTGTCTTGTGTTGGTAACTGGAGAGAGTGATGCCTAATTTTTTGAACCCGTGAATGCTATACTATGCCCGATTAGTCCTTATGGATGTAATTTTGAGTTGAAGTGAGTCACCCTCCTAACTATGAGGTGCTTTGTCCATCCTAAAAGTTTTAGATAGGTGCATGCAGTGCACGCATGAATCATCATTGAATTAATGCCTCCTTTCCTTGTACTTAATATTCGATTGTCATTTAAATGAAAAGTTGTTGTGAGGCTAGAACATTGGATAACCCTTCATGTAAGTCAAATCACTACATGCATTCTTGTGTTTTTCTCTCTCTTTAATTTCTATTTGATGGATTGTCGTTGGCATGCTTAGGTTGATCCCACTAGACCCGAGCTGTAGCTTTGCTTGCTTTCGCATTGCATTTGTAAAACGGAAATAATTTCACGTGTTAATGGTTTCTACCTATGTGTACTGCACATTCATATCCCCATCCTTGTTTGTTCTTCCTTGCATTGATCTTTTCCAAAGCTTTTGTGCTCCTGTCCTGATACAGCTAAAGGGAATCCGACCCACAAAATTGTTTTGTATCAAATTATGTTGTAGACAATGGTTAAAAGTTTTTTTTCCTTCAAGTTGTTAATTAGTACTTCTAATTACAAAACAACACATTTATGTGTACATGTCGGACATTCATGCATTACCCACAACACTTGAACTGTATAAAAAATAGCGTGTACTACACCGGACATACCTTTAGAGCTGCAAGTTAACACAAGTGAGTGACGATGAGAGGAGGACAAAGAGAAGAAGGTTAGCCACTGCTGGATTCTTTGTTACGGTTACTACGATAATTAATTGGCCATGCATGTGCACAGTCGGAAAAAAGGGTTAGAGAGCTTGGTGACTTTAGTGAGGATGAGGCTGAAATTAGAACTATAGAAAGCAAATACCAAGAGACCTTTACTAGGGTTCCAATTTTTGTTGCTATGATAGCTCAAGCTTGACTATAAAAGACCCGCTTTTGACCTATGTGCTATGCTACGTGAAATTAAGGTGTGGTTTATGTAACACTTTCTACGTATCGCTTGAAGAATCAGTAACATTGTTCTTGCTGATTGTAGGCCACAATCGAAACAAAGTTCCAGTTAATTCGTAGCACGTTTGGATGGTCGCTCGAGACAAACAAGTAGGCATTTTAATGAGGTGATCTTAAGAGCTATTCTATCACTACCTCATGAATTCATAAAGCTGTGTCCGATCCTTCAACTGAGCAACCCGAGGATTATAAGTGGGAGTGGTTTTGAAAATGGTCTTGGGACGACACACATATTGATGTCCTTGTACCTGTGGCTGAGCGAGGTGGATACATGGATATGAATCAAAAGGTAACAACTAATGTGTTGGGTGTTTCTGATCGGAATGAAGTTTTTGTACGTCTGAGCTGGACGGGAAGGTTCAACATCAAATTCGTGAGTAGTACGAGATTTAATGACACGACACGACACGACACGATGCTATATTTTGCTGTTCCACATGGTGGTTTTCTGTCTTAGTAGGATAGAATATATTTCCCCATTGATATTTCAACTAAAATATAATATTGTTATTTTGTAAAACCATTAGGAAAAATACTACTCTGTAGATGCTAGTTGCTTCCTCTAGTTCACAAAAAATAAGTCGTTTTAGAATACGTGTAGTCAAACTTTAAAAACTTTTACTATCTATACCTTTTTGAATATTTAGATTAGATACATAAAAATCATATGTGTAGATTCATCTAGAAAAATATTTTCATAATATTGTAATTTTATCGAGTTTTACTAATATATTACAATACTAATTAGTAGTTAAAGTTGCATTTTGGAGGCCGTGTCGATGTCCAAAATAACTTATTTTTGTGAATCGGAGGGAGTATACCAGTGACCCAGGGTTTCTTGCTCCTTACCGATCTGTCGGCTATCATTTGAATGAGTGGGCAGCTTGTGGAAATGACCCCTGTACTCCAAAAGAGCTTTATAATTTGCGTCATGCTTCAACTAGGAATGTGATAGAGAGGACTTTTGGTATGCTAAAGATGAGATGGGCAATATTGAGGAACAACTCATTTTTTGACTTACCAACTCAGGTCTCTCATAGTTTAGTTACCATGCCATGCCATCAATAACTTATTTATAAGTTATATTGACATGTCATACTAATTTTGTCGCAGATTCGTGTCATTAATGCTTCTTGCATCATCCATAATTTCCTAAGAGATAGACAGAGAGAGATAGACAACATAATGCTAAATGGTTCCTAAGAGATAGACACAGAGATGGACGACGAGTGCTAAATGATGTGGATAGGGTGATAAATGGTGTTGCCAAAAAGATCAAGAAGAACCCAGTATGATTAGGCACATTCATTCATCAGATGAGTGGAACAATTATCGGGATAGTTTATCTAATCATATGTGGGCTGATTACCAAGCAAGACGTGGACGAAATGTTTGATTCCAAACTTGCTATATGTGCTGCTATATTTTTTTATATAATTTATATTTTGTGCTAACTCATGAAGACATACACGAACTTGTTTGTTAGAGTTTTGGAGTTGTCTTGTTAGTAACAAAGTTGCTATATGTGCTGCTTTATTTTTGTATTATGTATAATGTCAAGTGTAATTTATCTTTTGTGGTAACTCATGGGGACATCCATTTACTTATTGGTTATTTACTTGGCTTCCCATTGCTTGCTATAACAAGGATATGGACAAGGCTAAAAAACATGCAAGAGGCTATGTCGTCTGGACAGATGAAATGGCTAAGGCTTTGCTGAATGTCTTTGTTGATCACTATAACAAAGATGATCATGCTCAAAATGGGTGAAAACTGTTGGAACGAAACGACGATTAGAGGGGGAGGGGGGTGAATAGAAGCACGATCTCTTTTTCACCTTGATAGGATTCAACACGTTTTTCACTCCAATAACTATGAGAGCTATGAAGATCAATGTACAAGCATAGTGGAAGAATTGTATTGAATCTAATTTAAAACCCTGAAGCAAAACAATCAAAATCACCAAAAACTAAATTTACAATGAGTTGGGCGGTCAGACCTCTCAGCCTAGCGGTCTGACCTCTCCATGGGGGTCTAACCTCTCAAAGGGGCGGTTTGACCTCCAGCACGATAAACAGTAAAATCAGCCCGAGCTCGAAATCACAAATTGGTCTAACTTTTGATCCACAACTCCAAACTTCACGAAACTTAAAACATACCTTCTCTAGAATGTTAGGAACCTATTCCAATAAGGATCGTGAAGATCATTGTCAAAATTCCGACCTTTTTCCGTTTGAGTGAAAGTTGCTTCAAAATCGAGTCAAAACCAAAATATAATCCAAAAACTTGCTGGTGTGTGATAGATGATCAAGATGATTCTAGATGCATTCCCACATATCATAGCAAGTAAGATTCAGACCAGAAACTAAAAGAAAATGGAAGGATCAAATAAAGCCCCAAAATCACAAAAGAGAGTAAGAACAAGAAGAGACTCATTTTGAGTAATCATGCTAGGATTGATTCGAGATTGATGTTGGTTTACAACCACTCAATCCTGGAGGATAAAGGCTCAACATTTGAGCACACAATCAATCCAACTCTCTAGAACCCTAAACTCTCAACTTTCCTCTCCCTAAACACAAACTAGGGTTTCTTCAATACAAGGGTTGGGAGGTGCACAACCAGCACCCTCCCCTATTTATAGTGGAGGCTAACTTCTAGGAGGACATTCCTAATGGGCACCCATTAAGCCCACACACAAACGTGTTTAACTCACCCATGGATTTCAAAGCGTTGTCTCCATCTTCTCTTGACCTAAACCACATCTCCTTGCGCCGTCTTGCGTCGCGGTTTAGCCAAAAGATATTAAGGTGGTATTTTAGTGAAGTTATCAAAATACCCCTTCTCGATCCTTCTCCAAAGACCGAGTCCAAACTTCATGAAGCAATCACATGCTTCGCTACGTGTAGGTTGATCAACGACTCTCTTCATGTCGGCAAGTCTCTTCCATCCGGCTCCCACCGAAACCACCATGGCACTTGCACCGACCCCCGCGTCGCTTGATGCAGCCCGTCGCACCGAACTTCTCGTTCGGTCATCCTTACCATTTTGCTCCGTGCTTGAGTCCATTGACTTCACCCGACATCCTCGATCGTTATGAACCTCAGCTCTCCAAGCCTAGTTCCGATCATCCTCGTCGTTGACCTTCAAGCCTCCTACACAACAATAGACAAAGAAATCGATTCTGGGAACAAGTTCTTTACAACTTGATTCACGTTAGTCAAAACATGCATCATGCAACACATATGCACTGAAACCCATAAACTTGACCTAACCAACAAACATCGCCGCCCAGCTGGCCGGTGAATAAGTCAAAATCGGTCAGACCATTGTCCACTGCGTTATTTTTGTATTATGTATAATGTCAAGTGTAATTTATCTTTTGTGGTAACTCATGGGGACATCCATTTACTTGTTGGTTATTTACTTGACTTCTCATTGCTTGCTATAGCAAGTATATGGAAAAGGCTAAAAAACATGCAAGAGGCTATGTCGTATGGACAGATGAAATGGTTAAGGCCTTGCTGAATGTCTTTGTTGATCACTACCACAAAGATGATCATGCCCAAAATGGGTGAAAACCTTATGTCTACACTGCTGCAATAAAAAATGTTCGTGAGAAGTGCAGTGTGGATATAACCAAGGACAATATCATTTCAAGATGCAAGACTTTTGATAAGCACTACCACACTATCAACAAGATGTTATTTAGGAGTTGATTCGGTTGGTATTGGGACAAAAACAAGGTATCAATTGACAGTGATGATGTTTAGAAGTTCGAATTCTCTCATTGTGGCTATGTTACTTATGTTTGGTCATTTTTCAGTAACGTTGGAAGCTCTACTGATATAGACAAGTCCGGCTCTAGTTACATTGTAAGAACTTTTGTTTGAAATAAAATAGACCCTTTTGTTTCTACCATTTCTTATATGTTCAGTGAAACAAATGTTTTAGAATAAGATTAATCATACTTTATATATTCCATCAAATATTTGGAGGGTATGTAAGGATCCTTAGCCTTCTTTTTCGGAAAGTTGTTGATGTGCCGCTTGTAAGGTCGAGGAGGCCAACTAGAGGGACGGAGGAAGGGGGTTGAATAGGCGGTCTTTAAAATTCTTTAGACCAAAATCAAGTTTTAAGCGAAAATATAAATCAAATTGGTTTTGCACAATTAAAGCATAAAACAACTAGTCTCAACTAAGTGCACCAACCACCTAAGTCTAATACAAGGTTTGCAATCCTAGGTGTCAAGCACACAATTTAATTATATCAAAGTAAATTACAATAATGTAAATGAGCACAAGGAGCAAACCAAACACAAGATGACACCGTGATGTTTTCCTGTGGTGTTCGGAGATTTGCCGGTCTCCATAATCCACGTTGAGGTAAGTCTAAACGAATTGGACCAGCTCCACGAATTAAGCCAACACCTCGAATCCACTAGAGTTGCTCTTCCTCCTCTCCGGAGATGGCGAGCACCGAACCACTCACAACATCAAGGTCTTCTCACAATCTTCTTTAAGAAGATCACTGGCGCAACTCCTTCAAGCTATCTAGGTGTCGGCAAACACTAAGAGTAACAAGTCGGAGACGTTCACTTGAACGAATCAAGTGCCGAAGCTCGATGGATACACAATCCACTACCTAATGCAACACATGCATAATGATTAGCCTCTCCAAGCTCATTAAGCGTGACACATGCACGTAAGAGGAGAGAGGGCTTGCCCTTAGCTCAAGTGAGATGGAAATAGCACCAACATTTTCTCTCAACTGGCCACAAGGGGTATTTATACCCCACACAAAGAAACTAGCCGTTTGAGGAAAGATGCTTGAAAAACAGTGGAACCCGGTTTGACCTCCAACAAATGGCAGGTTAGACCGACCTTACTGCGACAGCTATAAAAACTAGATGTTACAGGCTTAATCGGTCTAACCACCCACACAAGGACCGGTCAGACAGCTATTGCAAGTCAGACCATCCGAGGGCCGTCAGACTGTCCGGAGGACCGGTCAGACCACTCCACTAAGGAGCTCAAGCCAATCCGGAGGAGAAATTCTACTAGAAAAAGTTGACTAGGGGGAGGGTCAGATCGAGGACCAGTCAGACTGGCAACACATGCCCAGTTAGACCGCTTCTCTGATCGGACAGTAGCCCCACCGATCAGACCGCTGCATACTAATGATTAGACCACCTAAAGGTTAAACTGTTAACACAACCCGGTGAAATAGCAGGGA
Source organism: Hsuehochloa calcarea (assembly GCA_036346395.1). NCBI lineage: Eukaryota > Viridiplantae > Streptophyta > Magnoliopsida > Poales > Poaceae > Hsuehochloa > Hsuehochloa calcarea. The sequence continues at coordinate 68,985,049 of CM070593.1, read as the reverse complement.
CCAGTCAGACCAACCAACACATGACGGTCAGACCGGCCACTGGAAATTTAGAGGAACTGACTACATGCACTTCAACACAATTTGGAAACACATTCACAAATTGTTGTGCCATGCAAACAAGGAATAAAAAGCATGATCCATAACAAGTTGCAAAACACATTTGCCGACTATTGAATCATGCCACAAGGATTAGGAACATGAACTCAAACCGTTTGCAAAACACATTCGCAAACTAAAGTCGTATGCTATAAGGATTATGCATGAGCCTCAACTATTTGCAAAACACATTCGCAAATATCGGTAACATACCACGGAGAGCTAGAGCAAAATAATGAGTTATCAACATATGTCACACTCAAGCTACTAGTCAAGACCCCCTCTTAATAGTATGACAACCTACACTAGCATTCCGGTCTCCAAACCAAACACCGAGACCGGTAAAATGACCAAGAAACACATCCTTAGCCTATGCTAGTTATACATTTGCTTTGCACATCCGTTTAGAGCTTTTGGATGATAACTCACATCTCCTCTCTAAAACCAGGTTCTTGACTTGAGCATCAACATATGATGCCGATCACTTGACTTAACTGACTTTCAACACATTCATCAAGAGACTTAACCTATTTCACCAACTTATAGAAAATATTAGTCCACATGGTGATTGTCATTAATTACCAAAAAACTCTATTAACTCCTAATGACGGGTTTAGATTCTTCACCACTATCCTCACCAGCATCCCTTTATAGGGATGAGGACCACTGTAGCATTCATCCCTTCAAGTTCAAGGCACTCAAATAGAGAAATCCTGACAACTATGCAATGAGTGAAAATTAAAACCAGTCAAATTTTGGTAGTTTGCTTCCAGAATTTTCTTGTTATATATTAGTACCATCCTGAAGGGTAGTTAGGTACTAACTTAACATCAGAATTTTCTTGTTAATTTTCCTGACAAGATGGTACTTACTTTAATTGTACATAAGATGTGTATTTGCATGTCCTGTTTACTAACATCTGATTAATATGTGCTTTATTTGCAGGAAAACAAGGAATCAGCTTGCTATAGACACAAAGTTGTCAAGTTTTGGTATTCAATCAACAAAGGATCATGCCACCGGACTACCGGAGGTGTCAGGACGACAGCTGAGAGTGCCACTGAAATGGCTACTGAGGATGTTGGTAATGGCAGGGAGGTTGATTCTGCGACCCCCTCATCATCAACTCAAACAGGTGAAGAACACAAAAAGAAGAGGTACAGATCAGATGAAACTATAGCTTGCATGCTTAGGGAGAAACTAGATACTTTCACTGCTGCTTTCCTTAAAGTTGACCATTCTTAAGCTTCAAAAGTTGCTACTACTGAAAAAAATACTAGCTGCTCTTAACGAAATATCTGGATTAGACGAAGATGAACTCCTGGATGCTTATGATATCCTCAATTCAAATGATCTCAAGTTCAAGTCTTTGATGCCGTTGCCAATAGGAATGAGAAAGAAATGGATACTAAAGCAGGTTAAGCCATGAAGGTTCGTTCTGTTTCTTCGTATGATGGATACATAGTTCCTTTGTAGGTTACTTAGTGAACTAGGCTGTTTTTTCATGAAATGGTTTATTTTTGTTTGTATCTTTGATGATTTGAGCAAAAGGTAACCACTAGATGGCACAAGAACTTTAGGATTTGGCCACTAGAGAAGTTTCTTTACTATATTAATCTAGGCTAGATTTTTAGTGGTATTTTGATAGAAGTGTTATTTTTGCAACATCTAGTAGTATATGACTGTTTTAAAAAAATCAGGGGATTTGTCGTCATACACTAACATGGAGAGAAACTTCAATAAAAAATATAGCCGTCGGTAGTACTCCTACTTGCTAGCTACAGGATTGTAGTACTGAAAACTGAAGGTATACATAGCTTTTTTGTGACTTGTTGCATATTGTGTGCTTAGATTCTATTGATTGGGTTTTTTTTTTGTGTGTAATATATGTGAAAATTTTAATGTTTTGTCTTCTAAGATTTGCCTATGAGACTCAATGTCTGTAGGATATTGCAGGTTTTTGTTGCTTTGTATTGTTAAGGGAGCACACAGCGGAACTAAAAGACTTGATTTTTTTTTATACTTTGGCATGGCAGTAGTACAATACTCTTACTAGCTGCTACAACTAAAAACGAGTTACATGTGACTCGCAATCAAGGTGTATGACTAGACACTCTTTGCAACTGCCCCTTGGTATATTACTTTCCCTTTTTTTTGCAGCAACAAATGATATGTTGGCCAAATGCGATGTTGAGTGTCAACTCAAGTCTCTTCTTGGAATGATAATTTTGCATCTGAAGTGGTTTCCAATGCCTTGTTCCATAGTTCTCATTACGTGGATATATTGCTTTTGTATAGCCGCCTTGTGTCATGGAGTAGCTTCTAATGACTAATATACATCCATGTCGCTCTCTGGACAGTCTAAATTCTGGGCAAGTTTTTGTGATTTAGCCACTGTTGGAAAAATATCAGTTAACTGTCGGAGCAATATGATACTATATGTCATTTCGTACTCAGATGTGAAGTTATTTCATCTGTTGTTAGCTCTATTTTCTGTTCACTACTTTGTCTTTTAAAATATATGAGTTTTAACCCATGTATGTGGTTTGCACTAAGGTGTGCTTTATCTGTTCCTTTTCTTTGTTTATGAATTTGGTCCATTTGAATTCTTTTCCTGCTGTATGTATTGGCTTTGGCCTTTTGTCCAACTCATTTTCTTATCGGCTTAATGTAAGTAATATTCTTGGCCCTCTAATTATTTTGCTAATGTAAGTGATACATATTTCTCGATAATGTGCAGCGTCAGTGACCCACCCCACCCATGAAGCAACATCCCACCCAGACAGCATTTGGATTTGCTTTCCTTTTCCAATTCCAAGTGACACCCAAACACAAAAATTGAAGTTGGAATCCAATTGCTACCAATTCCGAATCAGGTAGAAATGGTGTTTGAATCCAATTCTTCATTCCAAATTGAATTGATGGCTGCGTGTAAGATTTGCCAAATTAGAGTAAGATGTACTGAATTAGACACACTTTTGCGGGTTTTGTGACTTGAGTTTTATGAGTTGCCTAATGCCTACCACACTAGCTGTATTAGCAGCCTAGCAGGCAAACTCGCCTAGACGAAAGAAAGGTACCGGACTAGTAGACTACCCACCTATGGACGCGGCCGGCGGCGGCCTCCGTTGGACGGAGGAGGTGGACGACCTGGTCGACGCCGGCGACGTCGATGGAGCTATCTCCCTTCTGGAGTCCGTCGTCTCCAACCTCTCCACCACCGTCTCCTCCTCCTCTCCTTCGCCGGGCGCCGACCTTCGTCTCGCCACGGCGCTCGGCGACCTCGCGGGACTCCACGCCTCCAAGGGAAACACCCTCCGCGCCGACGAGCTCCGCTCCCGCGGCATCATCCTCCGCTTCCGCGCCGCAGTCCCCGAGGCCTTAGGGTTTGCTTCCATTCCTGTTCTTGCCTTTAATTGAATCTTTACTTACTGAAACAGTCAGACTTCTCAATGCAAAGCTTGTTGATTATGATTTTTGTTGGTGGAATCCTGAGATTATGGAGAAGTCTCCATCTTAGTCTGTCTGGTTGGCGATTGGGATATAGCTAATTCTCCAGCCGTGATTTTTATGAACTTATAGTTGCTTTGTGTAGTCGTTATTGTCTAGTATTGTATATTGATTGGAATAATAATTTATTATTTGATAAGAAGTGCTGATTTTTCTGAGACTTGGTTTAGTTCTCTTTGTAAATTCTAGCTTGTAACTCATGATTCCTTAAATATTAGAGAATGACTCACAAAAAATTGCCATATACTTTGAACAAATTAACTGCAATTGCTTTCCTATTTGGGCCACCTGCCTAACTTCTGTTTAACATACATTGAAGGGATCATGGGACCACGGAGAAATCTTCATTACAAGAGGGTGCTATGGGTTCAAAGGACTCTAAAGTCTCAGCTAATATCGATGAGAAGAATGAAGATGAAGAGGATGGTCCGTATGATTTAGAGTGTGTGCCAGCTATTATCTTGGAAACAGCTCAGACAAAACAGAGATCTTGAATTCTTCCTTTGGTGCATGCAGATTGGGAGGCTATTGCAGATCGTGGTGCACATGATGGCACACTAGTGCGCTCCATCGAGCAAGAAGCAAGGGTGTCTTCTTGTAGTTCTTCGGAGAAAAGTAGCACTCCATCTTCAGGACCCAGGAGGAGGGGAAGGGGTTCTTTTCTTTTTGATGGGTGTGCTCTATACAGTGACCAGTGTGGTTTGGAAAGAGATTTGGATGACAAGGGGTCTAATCCTCGGAGTGGATCAAAGGCTCATGTGAATGAGCAGGAGAACAAAGCTGGTAAAGGTATTCAGGATATCCAATTTTATCTGTATAGTTAGCTTGTTCAGGGTGAGTAAATCAAGGACTTATTCTTTGGTTTGGTTTTGTAGTTGCAACACAATTTGGGACAAGGCATGTCCTTGTTCTTTATGACTTTTCACCTAGCACATGCACAACAGATTTGGAAATAATTTTTGAAAAGTTCGGAGACCATGGAGTTGCCATTCGCTGGGTTAATGATACTGTTGCACTTGCAGTTTTTCGAACTCCATCAGCTGGTAATTTGTTTCTTACAGTTATTTTGTAATAATATTTGTGTATGGTTCTTCATATAGCATGATCTGCTCAGGTAGACATGGTCCCCATGTCGATGCTTAACCTGGATTTTTTTTTTTGATCAAAATGTACTACTCCACCTGTTGGAAGCAATTTCTTGGAGAAGGAATATAAAAGTTGATAGCGTTTCATATTTATTTGGTGTAGAAGGACAATACATTCTCAGCTGTCTCCCCACAACTTTTGAACTGAAATGTTAGGTTGTGTCGCCATAATCCTTTCACAAAAAAGATGATAGGCATCCCTTACAATTCCCTTCTTTCGATTGTTTGTAAGGAACTTTGTTATTTCATGATATATGTTTAATTGTGATACTGGGACAAAACATTGTATTTTTAAAGTCCAATATAGACAGCAGAATGCGTACTTTACTATGAGTCATGGTTTATTGTCCAAGTGTCATGCTGGTTCAATGTTGTTCCATTCTGTTAGAACCTAGAACTTCATGCTTATGATATGAACTTTCAAGTTTTCTATTAATTTTGTTTTGTGGCTTTATTCCATGCATCCTGACCAATTAACTTGTAGCTAATGAGGCACAAGCTTGCGTGCCTCCAAGATATAAAGTGCGGTCACTAAAGGAGGAGGACGATCTATTGGCAAAAATAGATGGTAGAGGTAACAGCTGGTTTCTTGTGATGATTCTTTTCCGCTTGATCTTCGCTCTGTGGATGATGCATATATTATTATAGCCTGTACTCCAATCTTATGTTCTTTGATAAGCCTTATTGCATGCCATCTTTTAGTTTGCTCTCATGTTGCAGACCTAGAACCGCCCATGCCAAGGCCGAGGACGTCAGCCAGAACAGCGCAAAGGCTAATTGCTCATGGGATGGGGTTAAGGCAGTTCACAAACTTCGGGTCGGATGAACTGAAGAAACAAGAGGAGGTGAGAAGAAAGCGAATCGCTGCTCGACAAGCTATGCGTGACGAAGCATGGGGTTCAGACTGACTGGCTGACTGAGAAAGAATTGTTGCCGTTGGCGCCTCTGCCAGGCCTCGTTTTGTTACACGGTTGTGACTAAATTTCTGCACTCGGTTTATGTCCGAGCCAGAGTGGGCACGAAGACCCATCCAAATGTTAAGCACGGCGGTGTATTGGAACGCTGATGCGATTCCTGGATCACAGTATATCGATGGGTAGACCGTAATTTCCCTGGGTTGTAACGTTGATCACGGTGTTCCGGTGAGACATAAAGAAGCCACAGCATTGACAGTACCATCCATACTAGGCATGGTTGAGAAGCTGGTCGGGCGCCGCCGTCCTGACTCCCATCACCACCGCGCGTGTCGTGCGCCACTTGGGGGTAGAAGGAACGTTGCAAGGGAGCACCGAGGGAAGGAGGAGCCAGGCCGCGGCTGCCTTTGCCTTGGCGGCTTCGCACGCTCAGCTTTGGTAGTCTTTACCGAACAAGCACATCCAACTGAATCATTCTGCTCCTGTATCACTAAAAAAAGAACAAATGTGGGATCCCCATCCACAGCGGCAAGGTGGTTTTCCCCACTCTTCCGGATGATCGTCCGGAACGTTAGTTCGCCAGGCAGAACCCGCATCCAGCAACCAATTGCAATCCTCCTCTTCCTAACTGATATGATAGGAATTCTGAATTCCTCTCTGCCGTGGTGAATAGAAGCAACTGATCTGGTGTACAGCTCATCCAACCAAACTATACACTACTACGAGACTACCCCCTGCTCCCACGGTAGCAAGCTCGTCTCTTATCTTTTCTTACCCTTCCATGTTGAACCAAGTCACTCTAGCTGCACGGTGACTCAGAGCAAGCTCGTCTTCTCTTTTCCTTTTCTACTCTTCCATGTTGAACCAAGTCACTCTACCTGCACGGGCTGTCATAGTAAATTGGGAGCTCAATTAAACTCAAGTCCCACGACAGCTCTTCGCCACCAGTTAGAAACGTAAAGAAAAATCACAACACCCATAGCCACAGCTGTAGGTTGTATCTACAGAAACAACTGGAAGGGAGCTTCGATCCAATTACATCAGCATTTAACACAACAACAAAGCCCAACAGATGGGTAACACTTTGGAAGGGATGATATACTTTAAAGCCCAACAGATGGGTAACACTTTGGAAGGGATGAAATACTTTCTTTCGATTTGAAATGTGCCTCTAACTGGGAACAGCTACTTACCACACCATCCTTATAAATAGATAAGAGGCAGGGGCAGATATTTACTCCCACAAAAGGGATGTGAATCCCTAAAAAAAGAGTCAATTCGAGCAGGAGCTCCAGAATAAAGAATATTAATGAGAAGATGGCATCTTGGAGGGCAGGAAAAATGAAAAAAAAATCCTCTCGTCTCAACAACTGAATGATGATCACTGCTTTCACTACCAATATCACCAGCACCTATCATTTTCGTCATTTAGGACCTCTTCTGAAAATTGGATTAAATTTGTCATTTGTACCAAAAGACAAAGTATATAAATTATTGGATTTCGGTGGCAATGCTGAAAATGTTGCCATTAAGCCCTATCCTTGCCCAGATTCCTCAATAGTGGGCAGGTTAAAAATTTTGGGACTAAGTTAGACGAAATGATGAGTTGGGTACTCATGCTCATATCCGTTGTAATCATAATATAGCCTTTCACCACAAGCTATATCACGGCAGGCAACCAACAAGACATGGCTCTCACCATCTATGTCGTACCTGACACATTTAATATTCTGCTTCTTCTTGCCATCCCTGCAAAAATTTAACAATTTCAAACTTCGAATTTAGTGGACTCCCTCTCTTGAGGACAGAATACCAAATTACAACCAACAAATTCTGCAAGAATGTAGAAATAAAAATAGAATGCCATGAAAAAATATGCATACTATGCAAATGCTGATCATAACTGACATACAGATGCATTTAGCACATCTTACGCAACTAAGAATAAAATGGCAATTACTTACAGAGTGTGGTTATTAATGCCATTAATAAAGCGAGAAATGTTTCCACGTTTGTCAGGGCAAATAACCAGCCTTTTGGAAGGATCTGCTGTCAAAAGAAGGGTCATTATACTATCACAATCATCATTCGCCCTGTTCTCCAACAAATCAACATCTCCAGTATATTCAGCGATGAAGGTCATATCCTTAATATCTGCATCAGCTTGCACAGTGAAACTGAAAATAAACATGCATTAGTTTAATTTCTGTGTACTGAAAATGTTAAAAACATCCAAGCATCATGAGTTCAAGAAAGTACCCCTCACGGGAATCAAAAACCACAAGAAGTTGAGGGTATTCTCCTCTTTTCTGCATGGTTCTGCAAAGTTCTATGGTTTCTTTATCCTCTTTTGGAAGAACCTTGAAAGTTGAGTACATAATTAGACACCAAAAGGTCCAAAAAAAATGAAACATTGTTTTAACTAAAAGATTTGCTAACCTGCATACCACCTTCCTCCAATCTTGCTTGATTGGAAGACCTAGGGGCCATACTAGGCACGTAAGTCAACTCATTGCTGAACTCCATATTTGAAGATGTCAAAGCAGTGGCTAGAGAAGCCATTTGCTTAAGCCTTTGAACTCTATCTTCAGTTGGGACAAATGGCAGTAGCCTCCTCCTCTTCTTGTGCATAACGAGAGGACGCTTCCTTCGCCTCCTAGCATCTAAACAAGTATGAAGTACATTAATTATGTTAAGTCCATTGCTGCATGCAGCTTTAAGTCTTGAACTCCATGTTGGACCAACATTCAAGAGCTTAATTGGCCAGACAATAGATGGGCATGACAAGCTCGTATTGTAATTTAAATTCAATGAAGAGTTCACTATGGAAAACGTTTACATTATCATCTAGGTGTGGTAGTGTAATTTGCTGTATGTATACCAAATTGACTAATAAAAAACTGGTTACATTAACAAAAACTGTGATTATAAAATTTAGGAGCTAAGAAACAACAGAAAGCACACACCTCAATTTGTTTCAGATTCAATCTGATTCATACTTGTTTTCAATAATGGATTAGTTTGTGTTTGAATCTGACAATAGTCTGATTCAATGAAGCCAAAGGCAAAAGGCGCACTTGACGCACTAAGTCCTTAACTTGCTTGAGGTGCAAGGTGCAAGAAAAGTGTGCACTTGAGAAACTTCATGTGCAACCAAAAGAAATACTTACCTATAAGTGAATAACTCCATTCAAGTTCTAAGGAAAAATTTTAGAAGGAAGTCGGCTCCTAGTTATCAGGTACAATAACCAATCCACTAAAGAATTAGATAGCATGGCAAGTCATCTTTTACATCAAATTTTGTGAACCACTGAACTCCTTTAAGTGACCCCTGAAAATTCACTTCAGACCATCCTAGTATCTAATGGTGCTTTAAAAGGTGGATACAAGTTTAGTTTAAGGCTTTTAGATACTATCTGAAAACAGTTCAACATATAGAAGCCTAGTTTAAGGCTGCAGTTTGCTTTATTTGAAAAGATTGTAGCTAGTGCATTGAGTAAATGAGCTACCCTTAAATAAATAAAATACAGGTTAGTAGAGCTCGTATCAATACATTGAGCAATCGGTAATAAGACCGTGTGTATATGGATTCTTATGGAAAGGTGATAGCTATTTTTATGGCTCAATGAATGCAAGGCAGATCATCAAGAGGGTATATGTGCAATATCCCACAATGGAAGTCGATTAATCCGTAAAAGCTTGACCGACCTACAAAGCGAGTCACAAGATCTTTGTTTTAATCACATTCCTATTACTACAATGAAAGCATGCACCATTAACATGAATTAAATGTTTGTTCAATAATGCTTTCCCGCCTATTTCCAGTGGTGATGTAAGTGAGCACCTCATATTGTAAGGTCACTGTATAGTTCATTACCTAGAAAATTCAATTCACTGGAGATATTTGCAGGCAACTATTGCATCGACAGGCCAGCCAAGCACCAAAACAATTCCAGAATCAATATAAAACACCCCGAAAAATAGAACTTCTGCTACTGCTTACTCCTATTGGGTGTATCGCACTTGTAGCCAGTCACATTTTAGACAAACTATTTACACTATGAGATAATCAGCAGGTTGTAATGCAGTATGTTTATTACGTAGCTATTCCCCGTCACCAATGCCAAAGCTTAATAAGCATACAATGGAATCCAACCCAATAGCCTATCCACTGTTTCATCAATCAGCCACGCCATGCAATTAAGCACTATTCATGATCTTCCCCCACTTGCAATTACCTTGAGAAAGCCCACATTTTACCGCCGCGACGTCCTCCGTTGCCTTCTGAATCCGGAAGAAATCAACGATCTTCGTTTGCGTCATCGGAAACCCTAATACCCCCTCACCACAAAAGCCACAACGAAAAATAGTGAGATAGCAATACAAGGCAGGTGAGCAAGAAAAGGTGTGTCAAGAATGGAGAATGGCGAGATCGAGGTCGCATGGCGCCTCGCGTGACGCACTTTTGAGGGGCTCGGAGGTCGGGGCGCAGTCGGGGCAGAGCCAGGGGCCGGACGGGACCCTCGCGGCGATGGGGCGGAGGCAGAAGATGTGGCGGCCGCGGTCGCAGACGTCGCAGAGAAGCAGCTCCTCGTCGCGGTCGCCGGAGCCGCACACCTCGCAGAGAGCGGTCTCGTAGGCCTGGCCGCCGAGGGCGCGGGCGACGGGGGGCGGCACGTCGGCGCGCGGCGCGCGGCGCATGACGTCGGAGATCGAGCAGAAGCGGCGGGGAGACGGTGGAGGGGGCGGCGCGGCCGTGCGCTTGCGGCGGAGCTCCGGCGAGGTCGTCGTGGATGGCGCGCTGCGGCCCATGGCGGCGACCGGGGGAGGGGGGGGGGGGTACTTCGGGGAGCCGTGTGCAGTGCTGTGCCTGTGCTGGGGTGGAAAAGAAAGCGGTGAGGCGATCCAGGTAAATAACCAACCTCTCTCTCGAGGTGACCGTTGGTAATTCTCACCGCCGCTCACACCAGCCAGCCTCGTCGTCATCGTCTTTTCCTTCCGTTTTCTCTCCAGGTGGTGTGAATACACACCACTTGGTGGCATGCAAAGCTACAAATGATGTCACATTATCAAAATTGCCAAAAGTATATGTCAGAATTTGCAAGCATCTGCTGTTTTTTTTCTTAAAATTTGATAACACAAACTCCGTTTACATTAGCACCTGCGTTTCCAAAGTTTCGAAGAGAACTCCGTATACGTTATCGCTTCGTCTTACTCGCCAATTCATGAGCAAATACTAGGTGCTCCAATTTTGGCAGTGCCAAAATATGACAGAGATTAGTAAAACAATTGGGCACAAACCAAATGGCCCATGTTCTTATGGGTAAAAGATGGGTTTTTTTAAACCACTATGCATCGAACAGCAATCTTTAACATTGGCATGCTCGATTGCTTGACTCTATTTGCTCACCTGTCATTTGATTAGGCAGATTTCATCAACCCGAGCTTCCAGTGTCAGTGTAAGATCCAATAAGTACACTTGCAGGTTTCAACCACGTGGATTATATGGAATATGAAATCGGCGATGAAAACAGATTAGAAATATCACCTTGGCCGCCGCTCACGAATATCAGGATCTGTGAAAAGTTATTCTTTAGGTACAGCCAGTCAGCCATCACACATGCCACAGGCGATCGTTATATAAATTTAATTTTATTAGATAGCCCTAGTTCTTTTGACATAGCATAGCAGGACTTGGCTGGGAATTTTTTGTCCCAAGTGTTACAAGGAACCAGGATTTGGATAGCTAATCTAGTCTAAATCCAACTACAGTCACAAAGAGAGAGCTCTTGGATTCACAACTCGTTAACCAATCTTCTTTCTTGATCCAGTGCATTTCCCACATTTTGGTCCTGATTTCTTGTGCAACCTATGAAGGTACCAACCTTCTCACCAACAATAGCTTTTGTGATATTTCCGGGGTTTTGCAAGTTAAACACGACAACTGCAAGATTACACGCCAAATTAAACTTGAGAAACAAAGACAATGAGAAGCCTCAGAAACTGATAGCGTCCATACCAGGAATGTTGTTTTCTTGGCATAGTGTAATGGCAGTCATGTCCATTACTGAGAGGTCTTTTGAAGTCATCTCATGGTAGCTCACTGTCTCAAGAAGGCGGGCATTTGGGTTACACTTGGGGTCCGCATCATACACACCATCAACATTTGTTGCCTTAAGCACTACCTCTGCATTGACTGTGTGCATAATAAAAGAATAAACGGTCAATGCAAAATAAATAAAGCAAAAAACTTCTATTGAAAAGTACTGTTCATCTTAGAAGTCAGTCTAGGAAAGCTAGATTCAAGCTCACCTCATGATAACATGTTTCTACACGCACCTCGCACATTGTGATTTATGATTGGCTATGTAATGACATTAATGAACACACCGTAACATAAACTTTCTAACAGTCCCTAAACTGTTAAGCTAGACAACTGGACGTACGGTTATTTCTTTAACCTAATTGTTCAACTCACAGCCTTCATTTTCAACTTAATTTGCGCAAGGATCTTCATGCATTCATCATCAGATAAACTCGGAGAGGCAAGACAACTAACATAAAGTGCTACTGTGGGTAGTCCTATAGTCCTATATAACCTGCAACTGACAGGAGCATGACAACTAATATAATGGTAAAAATACCATGAATGTTTCACAGTATTACATATGTAGCTAAACCTATGGCATGACAAGGGCACATGCACTACCAAGTACCAACAGCTACATTAGCATGCTTAAGCACCCTTTTTTTCGAAGTGAAAGAAATACACATCTCCGCAAGCATATTTTCTCTAGTTTTTATAACCAAAACAGTTCACTAGTGAAGAATAGAAGATAAACTCACTTTCTGCACAACGGAGAGCTGCAGCTGTATCAGTTGTAAAGAATGGGTTCCCTGTCCCAGCAGCAAATATAACAACTCTTCCTTTCTCTAAATGCCTAACAGCTCTTCGGCGTATGTATGGTTCTGCAACTTCTGACATACGGAATGCAGTTTGAACACGGGTCGGTATTCCAATGCTCTCCATTGTTGCTTGAAGAAATATTGCATTCATCACAGTGGCCAACATGCTGAATTAGGAAAACATTAAGAAAAAGTAGCATGATCAGATGCAGCCGCGAACTATTTTGTATAGCAAGAAATCATGCAATTACTTATAGCAAGAAATGTCTTTTTAACTAAAAGCTGCAGATAAAAAAATATATTATGGCAGAGAATAGGTAATAAATTACAAGTGGGTTTGAGCTTACACACTGTAGACAGCATATAGTCATGGATTGTTAAATGGTTTGTCAAATGTAACTATAATTTTCAACTCAGTAAACTATTCTGATGAAATTCTGATTCTATCATATTTAAATGTGGCTTATGTGATGGCCACGATCAGACATGGCAGTACAGATGTTGAACTGGCCAAAAAGTTGACATGAATTACATAGCATTGCATGCTACTACCAAGATATTCTGAGATTGGGCTCAGTTCTTGTTTCATTATGTGCCTTATAACACACTATATGGCGTTTCAACTTCTTCAAGGCTACTTGACAGCCGACCAAAGGATGTTAATATGACTTAATTATGAAAAGATATCAGGCATTGAACATCGTACCCAATGTAATCTGCAGATGAGCGGTCAAGCGCACTACATCCAGCCCAAGAGGCTCCACGGAAGATATTGCCCCCACCAACGACAATAGCAACCTGCAAGGGCTCTCAGTTTCTCACATTTTTTAATGTACAACATATGATTCTACCAGAGAAGACAAGAGAAACAAATGCACATAACATAAGAATGCTGGCTTGGAATGCAATGCAATTTAATCGTTGAAATAATTAATGCCTACTATTATATATGCATATGCGCATTTCACTTCATTTAGTTTCAACCTTCAAACAGGTAATCCAATAAGTAGCCAATAAAAAAAATGAAAGGCAGTATTAAGGACACACCTCTACACCTAGTCTGGTGACGGAAGCAACCTCTCTTGCAATTGCCATTGTAATCTGCGACAGACCACATAATTACATTAATAACATGACCTATGCACATCAATTGTTTAAATTCAAAGATGCTCCACCAAAAGCAGCCTCACCTTTGGGTCGATGTTTTCTGTGTGATCCCCAGCAAGAGCTTCCCCACTTACTTTAAGCAATACCCTTTGCCATCTATATGGCTTTTTAGACCTAGAACCTTCATCAAACATAAGGCTGAACGGTGGCATCAGTGATGTTTGACTTCTGACAAATGAAAGAGTCAGTAGATACATTATGAAAAGTAATTACATAATTACTTCAAGTCTTCAACATCCAAAGGAACTAGTACAGAATTGACTGCAGATATGATGAAGTTGATAGGGAAGCAGCTGATTCCAACAGAATCTAAAGAAAAGTCGCATTAAATGACCTTTACCATGCAGATGTGTGGCTCGAGTCAATAACTTAAGTCTGATGCTGATGACATTACAAAAATATTAAAAGATGCTTATTATGTTATGCACCACTCTTCGCACAGATAATCTCATCTCTACCCTTGTTAGGCCTCTCCGCTGGCCGCAAGCATCCTACACACAGCATGGATTCAATAGCAACACCCTTACCGTCTAGTATAAACCTCTACTCCTATCTGGGCTGTTGTGTGCTACAGCTAAACTATCTAGTCTTGAGGGAAACAGACACTATGATGAAGCATTCCGTTGAACACCACGTCAGCGCTCCCGCACACATAGCCCGACACAACCACCCGCCCTCGCGCGCGCCCGCGCGAACCACCATCCACGTAGTCACTCAGGAGCCGCGCGCGCGCGCGCGCCACGGATAGATGGATAAAATAAATAAAAGAGCGGCATTACAGCAAGCACGTTGCGGCATCGGGCAAAGAACACCGCGTAACCAGACGATAGGGTGTAGAATCGTGTACCGGAAGTTGGATGAGGAGTCGGAGGAGGCGGCGCAGGCGCGCGGCGTCGTGGAGAGGAAGAGGGGAGGCGCCAGGCGCGGGGGCCTCGGGCGCGACGAGGAATACGACGGGGAGGCGGAGAGGGAGAGAGCGGGATGCAGGTGCCGAGACGGGGACTGGGAGAGAAGGAGGAAGGAGCTCGACACGCCGGCGGCTGCCATGGTGGCCGTCACTCCTTCCGGAGAGGCGAAAGGGATGGGCTCACGGAAACCACGCGACTAGAAAGAGATATTTTTGAATCGGATTAATTAGCTATACTTTTGCCGGATTTACCATTGGAATTGGGCCTAGATCATGAATAGGCCAACTGGCTGGTCTTATGACTGGGCCACGGCCCAGTAACTTAATGGTGTGATCCGAATTAAGCTCTGCGAACCTACTGAACCACTGTGTCTGTTGACCCCATCGTGGAAAAGGGGTGGGCATAGGTCGGCCTGCCCAATGGTTCACTGAACCGTCCCTCAATTTCTCTGAATCTACTGAACTACTGATGTCTGATATCTGTTGACCCCATCGTGGAAAAGGGGTGGGCGTGGGTCAGCATGTCCCAATGGTTCACTTAATCGTCCCTCAAATTCCAGTAATATGGGTACTGGTTCGGCCCAACAAAAGAAATAGTTCGAATGGGTCAAAACCTATTGGTTCCTGAGCATTGAGTGGGTCGACTCTTTTCTTGCTTATCTTATGTGCCTCCGATGCTCCCATTTCCAATTCCCCACCACCACTGCTAACCGCACAGCAGCCCGAGCTACATGGGGAACGGGGCACAAAATGAGCTAGAGCAACCGGAGGGAAAAGAGACGCAAGAATCCATGGCTAAGCTCTGGTGAGGTCTAGCGAGGGCAGAGGAAGGCCGGAGGATGCTAGGTAGTGGCAAAAATGGATGTAGGAGATCATCGTTAATCTGTGGGTAGCAGCGGCACGACCGGTGGTAGGCTGCGGCTGACGGACGGCGAGCGCGACGACAACGCCATGCTTGTGTCAGAGTTTCTGACTTTCTGACTTTCGTTTCAGAGTTTCTGAACTTCGTTAGAATCAACACTTCTGCAGATTCAGACCTGGATCAAAACACTCAATGCTTGAAGAAAGTATTCAGAATCGAGATGTGAATTTTGCGCTGCAAATCTTGCAGTCTTTTTGTATTTTTCGTTTTCTTATATAAACTCAGAAGATTACATGTTGACTCCGTTTCAGAATCGCTACAGTTAGCTTCAGAAACGGACTTGGCCAGGGAAACAAACTCTGTTTTCGAAACCAAACAAGCTGCTACTGGACAAAACAAACGTCCGACTCTGTTTCCAATAGGAAACAAAACTCTGAATCAACAATCTATACTAGCTAACTTATCTCAAACAGATTGCTTAACAATTTTGCAAACTGACTGGAACTGAAACTAAAAAACAAGAACAAAAAACTGACACAACTAGCTTATATCAACAGCTTGGGCACGACGACCATAGCTAAATGTCGGTGGAATCGAAAACCTGAGCGAGTCACGAGCATCTAAGCGGCATGTGGATGCTAGTGGGCGGATGCGACGCACCGTGTTATTACCCCAGGGATAATCATACTTAGGCAAATAGATTATTTTTCGTCTGCCCGGTAGAACACCGCTCTAACGAATAGTAAGCCATTACCAGAGTCAACGCAGCGGAACAATAAAATAGAAACTGTACATTCTTATTATAACAGTAGCCACACAAGCCTATGGTTCTTATTACAACTAATAATTTACAACCGTATCCTTTGTCCCACTCGGGATAGTTCCCGGTAGGACTAGGATCTACAAAGGAGAATACTAGCAAGTTTGAGTACAAAAGTACTCAGCAAGCATTAATAGCAAAAGATGCACTGAATGACTATCTCTGTTGTCATTACATTTTCTAACTCATATCTTTTCTGAAAATAACAACAAAAGTTAAGTGATAAATTTTAGTACTGAA
Source organism: Hsuehochloa calcarea (assembly GCA_036346395.1). Classification (NCBI taxonomy): domain Eukaryota; kingdom Viridiplantae; phylum Streptophyta; class Magnoliopsida; order Poales; family Poaceae; genus Hsuehochloa; species Hsuehochloa calcarea. Next base: position 68,968,482 of record CM070593.1, on the reverse strand, counting down.
AATACTACTTGTCACTCGGAGAGAAGAAAGACCCCCAGTGGTTCCCGTATGCTCAAATTTTAGTGTCAGGCATGAATTCATGATTTTATTTAGCACTGCGCAGGCTTATACCATTTTACCCATAGCTACTCTGATCCCTCTTTAAACTGGGTCCCCCTGCATTTCCTTTGATGCGGGTTCGAGATCAGAATACAGAACGTTTTCCAGGTTACGTGATTAATTTCTCCACTCATTACTTTCCGTCGGTGCTAACCTGGCCACCACCGAGTTCTGGTAATGTTGGTTGGGCCAGTTCATCCTCTTTGCACCCAACACTCCACCTAGCGCTATAGCGCCTCTTCTTACACCACACTCACACATATTACTTACCCTGGTGTGGAGAGCATAATTACGTAACAAGGTAGCATTTTCTGCCCGTCGAAACGGGAAAATGGTTGGCACTTAAATACGGTCTCATTCCGAGTAAGAGTTTTGTTGGTCCTTATATACTATCAATATGTAAAGGGGTCCCACCTCTTGCCACACCATCATCTTTTTTCTTCTTTTTTCTTTTCCCTGCCCTGGGTCCCCTTTACCAGCCACAATATTAACTCATTCATCATCTTTGTCCTCTTATCTTTCTCATCATTTCATTTATTCGATTTGAGTTTTTGAATATAGTTTTCATGCAATACATATAAGATACAGTAAAATAAAGTTTACATTTAATATAGCTATTTTTATGATTAAGAGGAAAGCTTGCCTTTAGGAGTGTAGGAAAGATCAGCGTCAACGGAATCGAAATCAGACACTCCCGCCTGCGACGGTTCTTTTTCTGTAATTAATCGAAGGTGCGAATAATAAATACATACATAAATACTTAGTGGTAATTGTGTGTTATTAGGTGTACAATAATGAGATAATTGGCTTTGTTAGCGGATTTTAAATTTAGTAACATTTTGCGGATCTTGCTAGGTTAGCACTCCCCACGGCGGTCATTCTATGGTTTACTCGTTTGATAGTCGTGATCGCCGAACTCGCGTTCTATTCCCCGACACACTACTACTTGAGCTTATAATCCGCTACGCCTGCAAGAATCTACCTGAGTGCGCTAATAAAACTCTTCTAAATTTTTCCTAAACTTAAATACCCTAAACCTAATTCCCTAACTCTAATCCCTAATCACCTAATCACCTAATTAACTACCCACCTAATTACCTACTTACCGCCCTTTCCTAACTCTACCCCCGGCCGACACTTCCCCCCATGCCGACTCCCTTATCTCCTCCCCTTCCTTCTATATCTCTCGCTCTCTCTCTCTCTCGCACACTCCGCCGCCGCCGCCTCCTTCCAGCCGGCCCACACCTCCGGCTCCCTCTCGGCTCCTGGCGCACCCCAGCATCGACCGCCGCCTCTGGTCACCTCCGGCCCCCTCGTTGCTTGTCGACCCGGCCACCAGCGTCTCCCTCGGCTCGGCTTGCTAGGCCTACTACCTCCTGCGCACTCTTCTGCAGTGCCCGGTAGGCTTGGCCTTCGGCCTTCCCTCCGCTCTCCCCTGGTGCACCCGTGGCTCGGCCAGCCCGGCCTGCGACCGCCGGCCATCACCGATCATGGATCTACACAACCAGCTACTAGCTTCTTTAACCCCTTACTTAATCTCCTCAGGTGAACTTGGTTAGCATGCTTTTAATTAATTCTTTTCTGATGTTTGAAGCTTATGGTTCACTTTCAGATTTTGTGTACTGATGCATGGTGGGGGTGGGAAGTGGAAGGTGGACTACCATGGGCTATTGGGCTTTACTGAGGTACTTCCTCTCCTACTCTAACCCTCTCCCTCCCCTGCTCTGAGATGAACTGATAAATGATGATGATGTGATGATGATGAACTGAGAGACATTTGCTATTGTGGAATGAACAAGGTGCATGTGTATGGAGGAATGGCAAAATGGTTGTGGGGGAAAATGGTGGTTTACTTGAGGGTTGGGCTTACGGCCGATGATCAAGATGGTGATGCCGGCAGTGGGGTGGATGTCCTCCTGCTGTTGGTCCTGGTGTGGCCTTCGGTGGTTGCTTGCGGTTCAAGAGCCGCCGCCGGCTTCGCCTTTGCTCTCTGGCTCCTCCCTGGCTTCCTTCCTCCTCTTGCTCCCTGGCTGCTGCTGTGTTCTTATCTTTCGGCTGAGAAGAAGTGGGAGGGGGAAATGGCAGTGGGAGGCTTGCCTTGTGGTGGTTCTTACTTCTGGTAGCTTGGCTTGCTCCTGGCCTTGCTCCTGTTCTCTTTCGGCTGTGAAGTGTAGCTTGGTGTGCTGGGAGTATGAGAGGCCTTGGCTGGATTGAAAGCTTCAGAGGGAAGGCTTCGTCTGCCTTATCTCCAGTCTGATGCAATTGCCAAGGCTTATGTGGGGGAAGATGAACTCTGGGGCAGATGTATTTGGCTGGGTTTGGCTGGGGAATGCACTGGCCTGGGGGATGCATTGACTGTGGGAATGCATATGAATGGGGAGATGCATTTGATCGCCTATCCAAAGGCAATCGCATGGCTAGCTTATCCCTTAACTGTGTTTTCCCTTATTACCATGGCCCTATTCCTATTTACCATGATCCTATCTCTTTTGCCCTGTGCAAGATATTCCTTGGCCCTTGCTTTGCTTTGGCTGATAAGTGAAATGAGACATGGTGAGGTTTTTGGCTTATGGAGAGATATGTTGTGGGATTTTATTATGGTTGTGGTAGTCTGGGTACTGTGGGTGTTGGGCTAAGAAAAAGGAGTTGGTCATTGGTCCATTGGGCTTTGTCGGATTTTTCTATGGTTAAGGTGAGTCGGTATAAGTCGGTGTCGAATTCTAGAATTGTCGGGTGATGAAACCTATGGAAATAAGACGACACATATATACTTGGGTTGGTCTAGGTATCGTGGGTATCCAGGTGCCGACTGATTTGGGTTAGCCTAGGTATCTTGAGAATCAAGGTGCCGGTTAACCTAGGTTGGTGTGGGTAGTCTCGATACTCAGGGTGCCGGCTAATCTAGGTTGATCTGGAAACAAAGATGATTCCTATGGTACTCTGACAGCAATTTACTTCTTCGCTCTTATTTTAACGGGTCTGCTCTAGTCTGGATGATCTTTTGATTTTTGGTGGCCAATGCATGCAGGGTTTGCGGAATGATCAAATAATTGTTTCGAAGGCTGGCAGTGAATGGACAAGGATAGACTTCGCGACATGCAATGCAAGATTTTATTTTATTCTTTTTGAAATGTACACCAAATGTAAATTTTTATATTTATATGAGATTACTATTTGTTTTTGTTTAGATGAATTTTAATTAATGTTAATCATCGATTAGTGTTGTTTAGATTAATTTAATTTTCTGGGTTCTCACAGCGGACGACGACAAGGATGGTGTGTTGTGCTGGCCTGGCATCGTCGACCAGCGGTGGTGCAGGAGTGGCATCGGGGTAGTGCAACTACAGTTCATCCTAGGTGTAATACCCTGAAATTTATTCGGGCGAATAGGAGAGTATTCGGGAGAAAGAATTAAACATGGATTACAATTTTCAGTGATCACAAGGGGGTTTCCGCGAATTCCCAACAACCTGGGCCTTGGGCCACGGCCCATGTGGCCCAAGAGGGAGCCGGCCAAAGGGGGGATGACCTTCCCCCAAAAACCCTAAACCCCCTTCCCCCTTTCCCCCACTTGGAGCCGCCACCCTCCTCCCTCCCGTGCGCCACTTTCTCCTTCCCCCTGCGCCAGATTTGTTCATCAGATTTGGGTAAGTTCTGTATGTTTTTTGATCTGTCTACCTCTTATAAAGTTGTAGCCCATGGTCTTAGATTTCTTTAGGCACCGAGATCATCTGATTTGGAGTTACGGTTTTGGAGATATGGTAGTTTTACCGCGATTGTCTAGGAGAGCTGACGTGATTTGACAGATTATCTTGTCGGACCATTATGAATTATTTAGAGGCCGAATCAGAAATGCCACCCAAAATGAATGTTGTATAGAATTCAGTAATCTTTCCAAGTTGATAAAGAACACAATTTTTAAAGTTGGCTATAAAAAGTTATGGAATTTTTACCGTCGCTGTGTTCTGACTGTCAGATTAATGGAACAGAGAACTTCACCTGAACCTTAGGGTTAATAGAAGGCTGAGTCAGGGGACTTTCCCAACTAAGTTATTGTAGCCCTTTAAATAATATTTCCAACTTGATAAAGATCACCTCCATTGGATCTGTAGAATGAAAGTTAGGGCATTTTTCCTTGCTGCTGTTCTGTAGTTTGGTCAGATGTCTGTCACGCACTTTCAATTGCAGATTAGCCTTATGTACGGGCATAATTAGAAAATCTTGTCTGCTAGTGTTTTGAAGGTTTATCTGTTAAGTTTCATTGGGTGCTAGTTTCATGTCGTTTCGAGTCCCAGATAATTAATTATGATTTTTCTTGTACTGCTGTCCAGTAGGATGGGCAGGTGGCTGAATAGTGTAATGTCAGTTTAACTTCGTTAATTGTGTTGGTTAGTCGGAGGGTTAGTGTAGATCTCCTGTAGCTAAGTCATGCCACGTTATCCTTATTCCAAATATGTACTTCTGTAGGCGGCGAGGCATCGCGTGTGGGAACACCTTCGTTGCTTGCTAACGCGTCGCGACGAAAGCAAGTACTATCAAATTCTTTACATTGATGAATGATGTGTGTTTGTGTTCATGCTAATATTTCTATGATCCATGTTTTCAATCAAAGATGTTAATCAATATTCATATTCCATTACATGCAATTCCAATGTGTTAAGATATATTGATTTCTGTGGAACGCTCGCTGTTGGTTGTTGTGCCGATGAGTTGATGATCCATGTTCATATTCCATGATGTACATTCCGTTCCTATTTGATAATCCATGAGGAAGAAAGTGATAAAATTCATTGCATATGTTCATTCAATTCATGTGTTGTTCATATGCATTCTACGGGAGTGGATTTGTAAAGACTCATCAACTCCAGTATGGACATGTAAGACCCACCATTCCAATATGAGCAGTTTCGGACACCCGTATGAAACGTTCTTCATACGGTAATTTGGTCCCCGGACTTTGTTAAGTACGGGCTTAAGTGAACATCGACGGGTGTCTCACTCGCTATACTGGTATGAGCATGTGTTAGTCCATTCCTTTCAATGCATCCATTCATTCCATTCATATACATAAGTTTTCATAGATTAATTCTTAATTCGTAATGTGACTGACTTGTTCATAACCTGGTATGTTCAATTGTTTATTGTACTTGCTGAGTTTCGACTCACCCTTGTTTTTCTGTGTTTATTTAGGTGAACCTTGTTGATGATAATGTTAATGGGAGGGAGTAGACCAGCACATTTCACACAGTTCATTACATTATATTTTCATTAATGGATTCAACCATGTTAATCTTTGATGAGAGATGAACTGTAATAAGTAATGTTTAGACTTCATGTCATGTCGTTCCATGATTAGTTCCTTGATTATTCACCATTGATGAATTGATTATTTTCACCTCGTTACCATGTTATTGTTGTCTGATTAGAGGCATATTGAACCTTATTCCGCAATTGGATGGTATGTTGTATCTTTAGGTAGCATCTTGGCTTCCGAATAGCCAGGGTGTTACACCAGGGGAAGATGGCTAGCCTACTCGGTTCATATGGTCTTCGAATACGGGATGACGCAAAGATGTGGCTGGAAACTCACCAGCAAAGAAGCTCTGGCGTGGAGGAGCTTGGCGCCTTGGCGGCGGCTTCTCGGGTCTGAGGAGGAAGAAGCTTCGATTCGATGACTTAGAGGGCGAGGAACTAAAATCGAGAGAGGGGAAAGGAGTATGAGGACGTAGAACGCAATCTGACACGAGTGGTTCGTGGATAAGCTCACCGAAGAGGATGATTTGGTGGGCAGCGAAGTTGGTAAGCCGCGGTAGTGGCCGAAGACAGTGAAGATGATAGCGTTCCGGCTCGGCTACGAACGAGCAATATCAACAAGTGGATATGTTTTGAGGGAGTGTAGAATGCATTTGGACCCGGTTAGAAGATGAGAAGCTCACCCGCCCGACGGGAACGAGGTGGCAGAGCTCGGCCGCACACTGCCGGGAGTGATTGAGAGGACGAGATTCACGCTCCCTCTCTCTGGCGATTGTTCAAGCGAAGGGGTTCGGCTCGCAAGATCCAATGGATTATGGGGATCACCTTGGCTTCCTCATAAGGGCCAGACCACATGCTCTAAAAAAACCTATGGTCTGCTACGGTTACGTTCGGATCAAACAGCTCCGAACCATTCCCACCCCTAGTGGAAAAGAAGACATTGATGTGCCAAAGAGGCAAAGAGAGAAGATTTCACTGTACGCATGACTAATTGGCAGTAAAAATCAAGAATAAACTAGTAGCAATACCCCTCATGCAAAGAGAAAATATCGATCTAAACTCATGTCCAGTGCTCCCACTATCCTACCCACACAATATGCATCAAGATTCATGCTTAAGTTTAGAGTTTTCGATATTAAATGGATTTAGAAAATTAGAGAGGAATTTAAGCACCGGTTACAGGAGAGATAAACTACATCGGGACCCACCACCACATCTCTCTCTTTCGCTTTCGCACCTCACTTCCTTCTCTCCCTTGGTCTCCGGACTAATTTGAATTTTGAAAGGTACATCTACTGTACAATACAAAAAACCTATACAGCTCAAATAGTACTCAAATACCAATACATCTATCATGTATAATATACCAACACATCTCTCAATGTATTGCACGTCGTATGTACAAACGAGAGGTGTAGAGAGGGGAGTACTGCACACCGTATGTACGAAGAAAGGTGTACGGAGGATGCCTCCATGTACTGTATGTACGTGTACACCATATATAAGAGAGGGAGAGAGAGAAAAGTTAGAGGAGCACCACCGAATCTACTCGAGGTGTCGTGGCCATCGAGTTGTACCAGCAAGCAAGAAGCACGACACTAGTTTGTACTGTGTACCCCTCCACGCTGGTGCACCGACCACGCGACGAAGATGTTTGTACGGAGTACATGGAGGAGGCCGCGAAGACCATGGTGGTGGAGGGGTACATCTGTATTCCTTGCCGGATCGAAGGACGGTGACCCTAGCGATGGTGTACTCCTCAACAACACCGATTTCGGCGAGGTGAACGACAACGAGGTGGAAGAAGACAGAGCGACACTGGGGAAGGAGGAAGATGGCGGTGGAGTGGTCAGAGATGGATGGATCCGAAAGCGGCAAGGTCAGGGACGGCCAGATCCGGTGGCAGTGACGGTCAGATCCGACCACACCAACTTTGGAGCACCTCAGTAGCTCATGTGCACGTTGCGACGGAGCGGGAGCACGTCCTGGTAGTACACGATGCTAGAGGTGAGAAATAAGACCAAATCTAGCCGACGATGGAGAGGATGACGCTAGCCAAATTCATCACGTCGCATCTTACCCCGCCAACATACATCCAAAATACTCTAAAGCGTTCATCACCTTTGTCCTTGAAGACACAAAGGGGCTATTCTTTCCACACCAAGAATTCCTCGTCATCTCGGCAACCATAGCGGACTTTGAAGTAAAGCATGTCCTAGTAGACGAGGAAAGCTTCACTGATGTACTTTTCACCAAAGCCTTTGACAAAACAATGATCCCTCAAAGTAGGCTGTCACCCTCAAGCGTTCCCTTCATAGGCTCGGAGGTAGGCCAATTGTCGTCCTTGACCAAATAGGCCTATCGGTCACATTTGGCGAGGACCCTCGTCTCGAATGGGAAGCATCACGTTCGACATTGCCAAACATACCATACCAATACAATGCCATCCTAGGTCGAGTCGCCCTCAATGCCTTCGGCGCCATGGCGCACCACAACTATCTCTGCATGAAGCTACCAGGCCCAAGAGGCCCCATCACTATCCGGGGCAACCAAGACATCGCCTGCCAAACGGAGCTCGAGATTGCGGCACGTTGTAGGATCAAGGATGACCGACTAGAGGGGGTGAGTAGGAGGTTTATAAAAATTCTTGTTCTCTAATTAACAATTTTAGCAAGAGTTATCTAATTAAATAATTCTAGCACAACTTAATATATATAGTTCAAGTGTTTTGCTAGGACACCTCAAAGCTATACTAAAAACAATCTAGCTAAGCAAGTATATGCAAGCAAGAGCTAGAAGTGTAAATGTGTAATAAGTAAAACTAAGAGAGAAAATCGTAATGAAGACAATCAATGTTTTCTCATGATATCGAAGACTTTCCTTCACTAATTCACGTTGAGGTAACTTGAACGAATCAAGTCGGCTCCACACGTGCATTTCCCTCGATCACTAGAGTTGATCTTCTTCCTCTCCGGAGATAGTGAGCACACAACCACTTCACAAACATTGCTGGATCACTTCACAATCTTCTTTGAAGAGATCACTGTGCTAACTCTTCTCCAAGCCGTCTAGGTGCTGACAAGCACCAAAAGTAATAAACTACAACTTTTGCTTGAAAAAAACAAGTGCCAAAAGGATCAACCAATGATGCAATGCCCTTGAATGCTCTCAACTACCTCAACATGAGAACTATGAGCAAATGGGTAGTAGATAGTGCACTAGAGGCTCAAATGTATTCAATGAGGTCCCAGACTCTGAGCTTGGTGCAGGTGAGGGGGTATTTATAGCCTCCAACCACAAAACTAGCCGTTTGAAACTAATCTTAGAAAAAATTGGTAGATGCGGTAGTACCACTGTACAAACCCGGTACTACCGCACGCACTGTTCAACGGTCGGAATGAGTGCATTAAATGCTTCTGAACTAACCGTTACATAAAGGTTCGGTACTACCGCTCGGCTCAATCGGTACTACCGATTTCCAGAGGATAAAAGAAGCACAAAAACATGCTTTTCTGGAAATTACGTACCGCCATATAAACATCAAACCTACCACAATGCGGTAGTACCGCTTTCAAATATGCGGTCATACCGTTCTTCAAGGGAGAAGAAAACTCCTAAAAACATACTTTCTGGAAAATACGTACCGCCAACTAGAATCCGGCCCTACCGATTTTGCTGAACTATTTCCAGATGCAATTCTAAATGCAATGCATGATATTTGGTTGATCAAAATGGTACAAAATAAGTCATCAAGCTACTAGCCATGATCCCTCTTTATAGTACGGCATCTAGCCTACAAATCCGGTCCTTTCTCCAATCACCGAGACCGGTAACAACTATAAAAGGATTCTTAGGCTACATAGTACCTTTGTTTTGAGCCATGTCGATCTTTTCATCATGTTTGCATGTTTGCATTGCCATTTTCATGTCATCATTCAAACTCCGGGACTAAGCCAATAGAACAAATTGGCACATATATTAGTACCATAACACATTGTCGTCATTAATTACTAAAATTATTTTTAGGGGCCTAGATGTTTTCATGCGTCCACACGGTAGAGTAAAACCCAATGGAGCCTACTGTAGCAAAGTGGGTTCCTAAGGCAAAACCAAAAGGAGATCTGATGTAATACCCCGGAATCGGATCGGTAAATTAAAGAATTAGTCGGGAGGAGAAAAGGGATTAAGAGGAATAGTAATACCTGGAAAAATTGGGGTTTTCGCATTTGTTCGACAACCTGGGCCGTGGGCCGCGGCTCAGGAGGGGAGCCTCTAGTGGCCAGCCAAAGGGGGGGTTCCCACCCCCCAAAAACCCTAATTTGCCCCTCTCCCCTCTCCCTTTCCCTCATTGAGCCGCCGCCCCCTTCCCTGCCTTGTGCGCCTCCACCACCCCCCATTGCACCTCCCCTACACCACCACCTCCCCAGCAGCACCACCTCCATCCCTGGCGAAGCTCCTTGCTGCGGTCCATTGGAGGAAAGGCGAGGAGACCACCGTTGGATGGCCGGCCAAGAGGAGGTAGCAGATCGGTTTTGTTCAGCGCTATTGCTCGTCAATTTTGGGTACGATATGTACGTTTTCTAATCTGACCACCTCTTAGAAAGTTGTAGCCCTCAGTTTTAGCTTTCTTTAGGCACCGAGATCACCTGATTTGGACTTACGGTTTAGGGGTTATGGTAGTTTTACTGCGACTGTCCAGGAGAGCTGACGAGAATTAGCAGATTGTCTTGTCTGACCATTATGAATTATTTAGAGGCCGAATCAGAAATGCCACCTAAAATGAATGTTGTAGAGAATTCAGTAATATTTTCAATTTGATAAAGAGAACAATTTTTAGAGTTATGGAATTTTTACCGTCGCTGTTTCCTGACTGTCTGACTTGCAGAGACAAAAACTTTACCTGAACACAAGAATTGGTAGGAGGCCGTATCAGGGGACTTGCCCAACTAGGTTTTCGTAGATGGTTTTGTCATGGTTCTAGAGAGACCAAGATCACCCTGTTCCTAGTTTCATAGTGAAAGTTATGATGTTTTTAGTTATTCTGTCCCAGGAAGTTTTATGCTAGACTGCCGGGGGAATTGGGTAGAACCTCTATTCGAGCCCTAGGTCTCGAGGAATTGGGTTGAGGGGCATAATCGGAGTCCTTTTTCTCAGAGTATTTATTGTTAGAACAATTCTTGTGTAGGAGGCGGAGTTCCGGAGTAGAGGCACCATCCCTGCGTCTTTGCGCCTCGTAGCAGGAAAAAGGCAAGTACAGTTAGTGGTAGACTATTTATGAGCGATTGTTCATATTGTTACATTATGAGAATTTTGCGTTGTTCATAGAAGCTAGAATGATATGAATATCAATGATTATGAATGCTAGAGGTACAAGTAATTCTTATTTCTGTATGATGATTTAAAGTTCTGCACATGTGCATCATGCCATCATATTAGAGGCTTGGTCACGTGGTGACCAAGCATTTATTGAGGTCCCCGTCATGAATATGACAGGCTTTTGGTCCCCATACTTGTGGAGTATGGGCTGTGATCCCTGTGCTAGAAGGCACAAGCATGGGTATGCATCGACGGATGCATACTCCGCAATACCGGTATATGCAAAAGAGAGAAAGAAAAGTGCATTTGAACAGCTTGCATAGCATAAGCATGTGACATGTCTATTATTGAGAATTATGGATGGATGTTGATGGTTACAGTTGCATATGTTATTGTCTTACTAATTGTACTTTGATGAGTCTTGGACTCACTCTTGCTGATGTTGTGTTTTTAGATACTTCGTTTGTGGACGGCATGCATGGGAGGGAGTAGAATTAAGCTTGGTCTCACATTGGCACAAACAAACTTTCCGCTGAATAAACCATTTGAGCGATAACTCGGATTTTGAATAAATTGCTTGAGATTTGTTTCTTTACGCTTTACGTCTTGGATAACTTCTGTTGGAGTTGGATATCGTATTATGGATGTTACTTTTATAATTATGTTTTAAACTGTGCATTTGGATAATTGCTTATTATTATTGTTCGCTGCGCGGACTTCAGGATGGTTAGTAATTCAAAGGAGATTCTGTCAAAATTTGAAAGAAATGTCTTTGTTTAATTTGTAGTTATGCTAGTGTGGTAGCATTCCAGGCTCAGGTTGGTCTGGGGTGTTACACCTGAAGAGGGTCCTGTTGTCTGAAGGATCCCTAACCAAGACAATAGCCATCAGCGCACACCTCACGCCAGAAGCAGAGGCCGCGATAGTAGGCATGCTTCGCAAAAACAAAGATATCTTTTCCTACGGACCAAGGGACATACCAGGGGTCGCCTGCACAACAATAGAGCACAAGATCGCAATTATCGGAAGTGTGAAGCCAAGAAAACAAAAGCTACAACGCATGTCCACATATAGACAAGAAGCCGCAAAAGCCGAGGCAACAAAGTTACTCCAAAACCGCGTCATACGGGAAATTAAGCACCCTGAATGGCTTGCCAACCCCGTGGCCGTGTGAAAGGTGAATTGCAAATGACATATGTGTGTGGACTTCATAGACCTAAATAAGGTGTGCTCGAAGGACGACTTCCCCTGCCCCGTATAGACCAACTGGTGGATACCACATCCGAAAGCGAATTAATGAGTTCATGGCAAAGGAGTACGAAGCAAAAGTGGCATTCATCACCCCCTCAAAACATACTGCTTCGTGTGCATGCTCTTCGGCCCTAAGAATGTGGGGGCAACCTTTACCAGACTTATTACAAAAAAGTCTTGGCACCGCGGTTCGGCCAAAACATCGAAGCCTATGTCGACGACATTATAGTCGAGCCACAAGAAGGGAACACCCCCCAAGAGACCTCTAGGAAACTTTCGACAACTTGTGGGTGGAGGGCGTCAAGTTCAACCCCAACAAATGCGCTTTCATTGTTCAGACAGGCATGTTGCCGGGGTTCCTCGTCTAGGTGGAGGCATCGAAGCGAACCCCGACAAGATAAAAGCCATACAAGTGATGGCTGCCCGCGCAATGTCTGGGAGGTACAAAAGCTAACGGGGCGACTCACAACATTCAGTCATTTCCTACAACACTCGATAGAGCATGCTCTCCATTCTTCAAAACTCTTCACGGGGCGGAGCCCTTCAAGTGGACGGACGAGTGCCAAAAATCCTTCAACGAGCACAACCGATACCTTGCCGACATGCCTATCCTAGTGAGCTCGAAGCCCAGAGCGATGTTGCTACTCTACCTCTCCACCACGGCTGCCGCCGTGAGTGTGATCCTCGTGCAAGAGGTCAATGGGGCACAACACCTCGTATACTACGTTTTGGAGGCCCTGCAAGGTGCGAAGACCCGATACATTGAGCTCGAGAAGCTGGTGTACGCCCTGTTAATGGTCTCCCACAAACCACACCACTACTTCATGGCGTATGAGATAATAATGCCTTTGTCGTACCCTGTTCACACACTAATGCATAACAAGGACTCCACATGACGTATGGGACAAATCTCTAGCCGAATTAGCACCCTTCAACCACAAAATCATTGCCAATGCGACGATCAAATCGAAGGTACTAATAGACTTCATCGTAGAATGGACCTCGTCATCATCAACATCCGAGCCACAAACTGGCCCAACATGGACCCTCTACACTGACGGGTCGTGGTGTGCCACCGGTAGGGATGAAAACGGGATGGGCATTTCCCGCCAGATCCGAAGCCGGATTCAGTCGGGCCCGGATTCAGGAAGGGATTAGATTATTCAGATGGATCCGGGATGGGATCCGAATAGTTGAATCCGGATTCAGGGTCAGATTCGGAGTAGGCAATATCGGGCAAATCCAGGATGGGAACCAGATATCGGGATTTTTCCTTGCTAGATATTCGACAACTAGCCTCTCCTGAATCTTGGCCCATGGATATTGGTCGGCTTAGCCAACTAGCAAAGACTTAACCCTAGTCTTTGTTCCCCCTGGAGGGATACGGGTAAGCTACGCTAGCTGGCAATTTAAAAATTCTACCACATAAACCAGGATTTCATGGAAGCAAGAGATCATAGATCGTTACCACCAGATACGCAGTGCTGCGGAAGAAGAGTTGGAGCAGTCGGATCCAACATACAGTGTTCTCGTTGCCGATCGTCTACTCCAGCAACCAGTCGCGTCCCTCGTGAAGTCGTGGATCATCCTTTAGCGCAACAGCAACCGCAGTAGTGCCTCTACAGTATCCACACATCCAGGGATGGAACACCGTGCACCGGTGTGCTAGCACCAACTCGTACGGTGGGGCTCTAAAGGAGATGGCGACTAGGGTTTCGGTGGAACAACTCACGTCATGTGTATCTCGTGTCTCCCAACAGTCTCATGCGTCTCCTTATATAGTACCCATGACAGATCCTATCTGAACACATTTCTTCCAATCTGTTAAGTGTGTGACCCTATAGGTTCATGTATAATTGGTTGTGACTCGGAAACTCTTTTCCGACCACGAGTTGTTAGTGGTTCCTGACATGACATAACGATTCCTGAATACACATAAATTATATTGGACGAACCTTAATGCATTATAATCTACAACCAGATTCTTATCACTTATGACCAGCTCGTATCTCTATACGACCAGTTTATATTTAGCCATGACCAGTTCTTAACTCTTTATGACCAGTTTACAACTACTTAGTGATTATGTTCGACCAGTCTACGACCAGCTCGTATCTCCATACGACCAGTCCGTATCTGTTCGAACTGAACGACCTGCTCGTGTATTCTCCTTTTGCCTCACGATATCTAGTGAAACTCCTTGTGAGATAATTTGTCATCCACAGACTACTCAGTGCTTTCTCGATCAAGCGCCGGATAACTTCATGCGGTCGACTCTTCGACCACTAGTGGCATAGCCATGCACTTTCTTTATCTGACCACATCGAGGGGTCCAGAGATATCCGACCAGTCACATTCCTCCACATGTTTCATAGCATACCCGAAAGCTACCTTTATAACTACCCAGTTACGGAGTAGTGTTTGGCAACCCCAAAGTGCAATATTACATATGTAGAAAACTATGCTGATCTCAGGTCTAAGGATCATACATCATCATTTCTTGAGATGAACTGATAACACATAAAATCATAATAATCTCAACAGTGTCTCAAGGTGGGTCAATACAACACCATGTTCTCTAACATGTGTTCACATTATTGATTCGATATCCTTATATCCATGACCGGTGCAATATGGTTATCAATCAATACATACGCTGGTCAATAGAGTCACTAGTGTTCTGACTAGTGACATCCGACCAGGGATTCATTTAGAACGACATCATATAAGTTAAAGAGCTTCACCAACAAGTCACATACTTATTAATCTTTACCAATGATGATTCATTCAAGGAACTAAATAACATGTTGTATTAGAGTTGGACTCTACTTTGAGACTATAAATAAAGGGTGTATGATCCTACAGGATACACACAACAATTAAAACCCCAAAAATCAATGGAATAGTATGGGAATGGGAGACTTTATTTTCAATTTCTTCTGAAAGAATATTCTGATATTTGCATTTACGGTTCAGATTCACTAAGATTCGAGTTCTTTTTTAGTGCCAGCTTCATGTATGTATTATTCAGACTTTAGTTAAATCCTGTCTTCCATTAGGTATTTATGCATTAGGGATTTTCTCCATGCTATTTTGAGTAAAATCGAGCATGAATTCCACATGAACTAGTTAGAGTTCCTACTTTTGGAGTAAGCTTATTTTTCCCTTTTTTTTCTTGGGAATGTTATGTTCTAACTTCTGAACATGATCTGATATTTCTTGTTTGCAGCGAATGTTTGGGATACCAGGATCCAGATGATTAGATACCCTTTCAGGTTTCCTGCTTGCAGTTTTTCCTCACCGAAAGTATCACCACAGAAATATCTGAATCTTCTAGGCAAGTTGTCCTTTTGATGACCAATACCATTTCTCCTGTACTCTTGGACACGATTATAAAAGGTAAAACAAGAATTCACATTTACATACCTTGATACTATGCATATAGAAATTCCAAATACATATGCTGATAGTCATGGATTATGCAGTTCTGCTTACTAAAGAGCCATTCTTGCATCTTCTCACAGGTGATCCTCGAGTCCAGGAGGCCAACATAACATGGGTTGAACCACAAGCCACATGCTGGGTCCAGAACTCTGGTGCAGAACAGAAGGGCGAACTGGCACTGGAAATCACAGTGGAAAAGCGCCAACTGGAGAGAGTGGTGATGCCTGGGGAGCAGCAATGGACGCATGCATCCCTGTGATGGATCTGATAGATACTACCAGGTCTGTTACTTACGGCATTCAACAAGTTCGACAAGTGTTTGGCATTTCCTGCGCCTACGATCGAGTCACACAGGTCCAGTTCTTGTCTTTCTCCTTTCTGATGAATCCGGATCAGCTGCAGTTTCCATTGAAGCATTACTCATTTTTCTGCTCTTTTTCTTAATCTTGTGGATCATCCTTTCAGCACCTTTCCAAAGCTGTTGGAATGATTACAAAATCAGTTCTCAAAGAACACCTGACAACTGTTGCAAGCAGCATGACCTGCACAGGCGACTTGCATGGCTTCAACAGCTATGGTTACGAGGCCACATTCCAATCCCTGAAGGTGCAGGCACCATTTATGGAGGCCACACTATCTGTAAGTCATGCATTCTCACTTCCTTTGAATTCCCCATTTCGATGGGCCAGTGCCAAGTGTCTGTCCATCATAATTCAAAAAATGACAAAACATTCCGCAGAGAGCAGCGCAAAGCTTTGAGAAGGCTGCAGAAAAGGTCTACTCTGATCAGCTGGACAGTGTTGTGTCCAACTGTTCTTGGGGTAATCATACGGCAATTGGGACTGGCTCAGCTTTCGAAATCTACTGGAACTATGAGAACCTGGTACATTGATCATTTCACCTGTCTATATCACTCTCTTATCTGCACAACACATAATCTTTTTTCCATCTGCTTTGAACTTTTTCATATTTTCAGTCTGCAAGGAACGGAAACCTCGGAGGGTATGGTGTATATGACTTCTTTGCAGCAGTAGGCACAGCAGAAGCTACTCAAGACAAGACAATTGTTGCTCAATAGTTCCTGCTGCCTGTATGGTGTTGATAACCTTCAAGAGGATGAAGTTGAAGAGGATGATGTGTTATGTTTGGGAGTAAACGCTCCAATCTCCTGGACAGACAAGACAAAAGCTGATGATTACCTGCTGCATGATCTCGACGGTAGTAGCACTGCAGCGCACAGCACTGGCCAAGAACGCCAGAGAAGGCAGACTATGAGTAACTGGAACTCAGCTGCAAACTGGCAGAATGATCAGAGAAGTGCCGCGGTTGCAGGATCAACCAGCACTGGTGAATGGAACAAGAGTAGTTCTATAGGCAGAGTTTATCAGAGAAGGCAACCTAAGAGTAACTGGAGCTCAGATGCAGCACGGCAAGATGGTAAGCCGAGCTGCAATAGAGCAAATGTCACAGGCGCACAGAACTTCGCCATGAATGCAGCATCATCTAGCTCAGGTGGATGGAACAGGAAGACTAGTAATCTTGGTCGAGGTGGTGGTAGAACTAGAAATCTTGGTCGAGGTGGTGATGGAGCAGTGTTGGAAATCAGAGGGATCACATCGTGGAGGTGGTAACAGTAGGAACTGGAGAGCCCAAAAGAAGAACAGTGCAAAACAGGGAGGGAATCCTAGTTTTACACCAGTGGAGCAGCAGGTACAAGCGCAAGTCGAACCAATCATGAAGAACGTGAAGAGGATCATCCGTGAGTCAAGGTATATTTCTTTCTCGCCCAATGCGACTTGAAAAAACAAATCTTTTCACATGTACTGAAAACTAGCAAGGATTCTTCAGGTAGAGTAAGCTGGTAGATATATGATAAGATGAAAGTTAGGTTCAAGTTTGAACGCCACAGGGTCTAAGTAACTGCAACAAGTGGAAAATACATATGCTATTGTAGACACCAGGTTGCTCCTTCTGTGTTTGTAAATTTGTATCCCTTCGCAGTCCATCTCTTTCCATACTTTCCAGGGATGGCATCAAGCTTTCTCCTGACGACGAGATGTTCATCGTCAGAAATATTCTCATGTACCACCCAGAGAAGGAAAAGAAGATGGCTGGTCAGGACAATTACATAATGGTAAGCAGCTTGCCTTTCTGATGCATCATCGGAACCAAAACGGGAATGTCATGAAAATTGTTTCCCTGCTTGCAGGTTGCTAAGCATGAGGTTTTCCAGAGCAGGTGCTTGTATGTCGTGTCCTCAGACGGTTCCCGCTCAGATTTCTCCTACAAGAATGCATGGAGAACACTTCATCAAGATTCACTACCCAGACGCTGCAAATTCATTCTGCAGAAAGTACTTCAAACGATGAACCATAGCATGAACTGTGCTTGCTTGTAGTAGTGCCATCTTCTAACCACCTGAACTGGCATGCATGATTTCCGTGGCATTTTATGTCCACAAACTTATACTTTGATGTCCTCAAACTTATACATTTCAGTATGCTTGAAAACTTTCTATAACTGTGATCTCATTTCTGAACAGTAGCAAACAAAAAAACACCCTAGATGCCTATACATTTGAATGCTTTTCACTGTCTTACGACTGATACTATAGTGTGTTACAACTCAACCTCATGATTCTATTGGATGAATAGTGTAGTATATATACAAACCCTAGAGCTCATGGGCCATACATGGGCCATATACACATATACATAATACACATACACATAACACCCCTTTCGAACTCAACATAGGTCAGGAGGATCTGAAATATTGAGTTTGGAGAGATAGAAGCGATGCTGCTCTCGAGTTTGAACCTTGGTGAAGAAATCAGCGACTTGAATTTCAGAGGGCACATACTGAAGAGCAGTAGTCTTCTGTTGACAATGAGAACGTGTGAAAGATGCATCTACACCAATGTGCTTAGTTAGCTCATGCTTCACTGGATCAGTAGCAATCTGTATAGCAATAGTGTTGTCACACAGAAGAGATGCAGGAGTGCCGCATGACACACCAAGATCAGTTAAAAGCCAACGAAGCCAAACAATCTCTGAAGTAGTAGTGGCCAACGCTCGAAGCTCAGCCTCAGCACTAGACCGTGAAACTGCAGTCTATTTCTTAGACTTCCAGGCAATAAGCGAAGACCCAAGAAATATGCAATAGCCAAAGACAGATCGTTGATCAACAGAATCACTCGCCCAAGTCGAGTCAGAGTAAGCATAAAGCTGAAGCTGATTCGACCGAGAATAAAAGAGACAACGATCAACAGTCCCTTGTAGATAGCGCAACACATGTAGTAGGTGGGCATAGTGAGCAGATGTGGGAGCAAAAACAAACTGACTGAGCACATGAACAGAATGAGCAATATCAGGATGTATTACTGCAAGATAGACAAGACTCCCAACAATATGACGATAACGAGAAGGATCTTCAAGCAAAGTGCTATCAGTAGGACAAAACTGAAGATGAAGTTCCATAGGAGTAGCAGTTGTCCGACTGTCAGTGAGACCAGAACGAGCAGCAAATCCTGGATATAGCGCTGCTGAGATAGATAGTAGCCATCATCTGTGCGAGTAAACTCAATCCCCAGAAAATAACGTAGAGGACCCAAATCCGACATCAAGAACTGCTCACTGAGTCGTTGCTTAACAAAAGCAATGCACTCCATGTCATCTCCAGTAATCAGCATGTCATCAACATAGAGTAAAAGCATAGTACGACCACGTGGAGATGTATGAATAAACAATGCAGGATCATGGTTACCCGGGAAGAAACCAGTAGCTAACACAACTGAACTGAACCGCTCAAACCAAGCACGAGGAGCCTATTTGAGGCCATAAAGAGCACGACAAAGACGACAAACATGACCAGCAGGAGCCACAACACCCTGGGGTGGTGTCATATAAACCTCCTCCTATAAGTCACCATGAAGAAAAGCACTCTTCATATCCATCTTAGAGATAGTCCAAGAGCGAACAGCAGCCACAACGAGAGTGCGAACCGTAACATATGAGCAACATGAGCAATGTCTCGTCATAATCACGACCATGTGTCTGCTGAAAACCACGAGCAACTAGTCGAGCCTTGTACCTCTCCACAAAGCCATCAGATTTGCTCTTAACTTTAAATACAAATTTGCAAGTAATACGAACAGCATGAGTAGGTGAAGGAACAAGATACCACGTACTAATACGATCCAAAGCAGCTAACTCTTCAGTCATAACTAACTGCCACTCAGGATGAACCACAGCCTCCTGATAAGTGTGAGGCTCAGACACAACAACAGTAGAAAGAAAACAATATCTGTCAGGAGCAGCAATAGTAGTACGATCACGAAGCTCATACCAAGATGCCGGTGCCGGTGGAGGATCATCAGAAAGAGTATCATCAGTACTAGCTATGGCATCAGAGGGGGAAACAGTGGACGGCTGGGTATCAGGAGGAACCCTAGACCGACGAGTATATTGAAGAGGAAACGGTGATGTGACTAAGGATGGATAAGAGGACTTCACAGAAAGATGTGTATCAGACGAAACAATGGGTGGAAGATAAAGAAAAGAGAGAGACTCAGCGGGAGAGGACCGAGCGGTAGAAGAATAAAAGTAGGGACGATCCTCAACAAAAGAAACATCACGAGGAATACGCATGCGCCGAGCAGAGGGGTCATAACAACGATAGCCCTTATGCCCAAGACTATATCCAAGAAAAAACATACTCAACAAACTGAGATGTTAACTTGGTGCACTCACAAGGTGGAAGCGGAACATAACAAGTACAACCAAAAACCCGAAGTTGGTCATATCGTGGGGGGTGGCACTCCAGGGCACTTTCCCTGAAGGCGAGAGGATGACTGCATATTAATGAGATAGATAGTCGTAGAAACCGCATCAGCCAAAAAATGCCGTGAAACATGAGATGCAAGTAAAAGAGTACGAACAATCTCAATAAGATGACAGTGTTTACGTTCAGCAACACCATTCTGAGCATGGGCACCAGGACAGGAAAACTGAGGGAGGTTCCCTCAGTGGAGAGAAATTGACGAAAAACATGCGACAAGTACCCCCCTGAATCAGAACGAAAAGTCTGAATAGAAATGAAAAACTGAGTGTGAACCATACGAGCAAAAGATAGATAAATGGACAAGAGTTGAGAACGATGTTTCATAAAATAAACCCAAGTATATCGAGAATAGTGATCAATAAATATTACATAATAGAGATGGATACCTTTGGAAGCAAAAAGAGCAGGACCCCAAACATCAGAATGAAATAACTCAAAAGGATGACTAGACCGAAATGTACTGGTAGGATATGGGAGTTGCAGCTATTTACCAAGCTTACAACCCTTACAATCATAACTAATGTCAACAATGGCACGACCTAGGACACCCTGACGAGCTAATGTAGAAAGACGAGATCCATACAAATGACCAAGCCGATGATGCCACTGAGGAAAACTAACAGAGGCTGACGCAATAACTAAATATGCATGAGCGGAGGAAGATGGAAGACTCAGACGAGCAAGGAAGTAGAGACCCTGATAATCTCTAAGGCGATGGCCAGTACCAACAAAGACTCCTGTCCGACGATCCTGCACATAGCAAGTAGAGTCATCAAACCCAACAAAGTAGTGCATATCAGCAAGTTGACCAACAGACATAAGGTTCATAGAAAGCTGAGGTACAAATGACACATCAGGAACAGTAAAATGAGAAGTAGAGAGAGTGCCCTGATGAGTGACTGAACATGTGGTGCCATCGGCTATCTGTACACATGAACCATCCATAACAGGTCGACATGATGCAAGATGAGACTTATCTAATGTTATATGAAAAGAAGCTCCAGAGTCCAAAACCCATGAAAGACTAGTACCTGACACAGAAGAGGAGGCTATAGCAAGACTGGCAGACCCACTAGGAGGGGCATCAGATGAAGACCGCTGCTGAACTTGAGTCTGAAGAACCTAAAGCTGTGACTGAAGCTGACCCAACTGAGTGACGAGCGGAATCCCCAACAGATGCAGGAGTGGTGACAGCAACCACACCACGACGACGATGGTGAGATCTAGGTCGCAGCTCTGGATGGAGTTGGTAGCACCTCTGAACAGGATGACCAGGCTTCTTGCAGTGAGAGCATAAAGTCTGGTTGGATGTAGCATCAGGAAGTGAACTAGGCTGATAAACCTCCTGACGAGGTGTCGCAAGAACAGACTAAGGTAGTGTCGATCCGAAAGACAGATAGCGAAGTCGAATCTCCTCAGCAATCAACGCAGCAAGGGCCTCCTCCATGGTTGGAAGAACAACACGTCCCAGTAGTTGAGCTCGAATAGACTCAAAATTCTGGGCGAAGGCGCATGACAAAGGTGAACATTAAATTCTGTGCATCATGACCCACCTTACCTACACAACCAGTACATCCAACACAGGAAAGAGGAACCATGGAGGTCAGTTGTCGTGAAATGCAAGTGAAAGAATTGTAGTACTCCTCAATAGACATCTCCTGCTGACATAAATCATGAAGAGTTTGTAGAAGAGAAAATCAATGCGCCGCACTAGTCTGCTCATAACGCTGCTGAAGATACTTCCATATCTTGCGAGAA
Source organism: Hsuehochloa calcarea (assembly GCA_036346395.1). Classification (NCBI taxonomy): domain Eukaryota; kingdom Viridiplantae; phylum Streptophyta; class Magnoliopsida; order Poales; family Poaceae; genus Hsuehochloa; species Hsuehochloa calcarea. Next base: position 68,946,519 of record CM070593.1, on the reverse strand, counting down.
CTTGGAAGATCAATGAAATCCATCCTGATTGAAATTTCAGCATTGTGACATAAGATACCCATAACATGATCATCAACACTTCGCCATGCAGTAGCCTCCTTCACATCAGTCTTCTCAGTCGGAGGCTCCACCGTAATATGAGAGAAGACCAATAGACCGAAGAAGCATGCGAACCGATGACTACCACTCACGATAATTCTGACCATCCAGCTTGATATCTGAGGCCAGAAGAGCACCTCCCATACAGAGAGAATGAGAAGAAGCAGAGATACCATCAACCATTACACCAATTCTGCAACCAAACCGAGGCAATGCAGAGAAACAGTGCCTCATCCACAAAGGTAGCAGTGCCCTGTCCTGGTGTCCAGCAGCGTAGTAGTAGTAGTAGTAGTAGTAGTAGTAGTAGTAGCAGCAACAATCACATGCTTCAACTCAACATGAGGCACAACTACTCCCAGATGTGCAGACAAAGGAGATAAGCACCGAACGAATTGCTGAAGATAACAAGGAGACCTCCGCACCCTTCATCCGGGAGAGGCGAGCGAGCGAGAGAGAAACCACCAGGAGCGTTGAGCAAAACCTCCAGACGTCGGGCCTCAAAGCGCAAGCGAGCCGGCGGCGTAGGCGAGCAAGCGTCGGGGAAGACTTGCGGCGCGGGCAAGCCAGCGTCGGGGAAGCAAGCCAGCGGTGCAAGCGAGCAGGGCTTCAAGGTGCGGCGGCCAAGATCGGGAGAGAAGCTTCAAAGCGCGTGAGCGGGCCTCGTCGGGGAACCTCCTCAAGCGAGCGGAGAGCCGGTGTCGGGGAGGAGAAGCAGAAACCCAAGCGAGGGTGAGCGGAGAGGAGCCAGCGTCGGGGAGGAGAATTAGAAACCCAGGCGAGGGCGAGCGGAGAGGAGCTGTGGACTGCGCCGCCTTACCGAGATGATGCACGAAGGCAGGAGACGGGCGGAAGGTAGAAGGCGGCGGCAAGCTCTGATACCATGTTACAACTCAACCTCATGATTCTATTGGATGAATAGTGTAGTATATATACAAACCCTAAAGCTCATGGGCCTTATGGGCCATACACGGGCCGTATACACCTATACATAATACACATATACATAACATAGTGGAGTTTTGCTCCAACAATATGCTTCGGGTTAACGGCAAACACTAAACCTTCAGGTTTGCGGGCTTTCATCGTAATCACACACACACAAACAAAAGCAATATATGGAAGGTTCACTTCAAAACACCAGACTAAAATTTATGTACAACAAACTAACCAAAACCAACGAAAGATTCACAATTGCTTCATATTATCACTTGTTGTGTCCTTCAACTCTATAATTGAACTTTTAATGATGCTAAAGTCGAAACATTTAACAGCTACATCATCTGCTTCATAGCATAGCCACTTTAGCTACAACAAAACTTCACACACCCAAAACAAGCAGGACATCATCAATGGGAAGTAGGAACTAACAATTACCTTCCCTGAAAGAAAGCATACAAACTCAATCAGCGGCAACTCCGGCCTTCATCTCCACTGCGGCCTTCCTTTCGCAGCCTTCAAGATACCACTTGAGGATCGCAAGCCTCGCAGTCTCAAAGGCACAGTACCCTAGAGCAGCAAAGCACGCACTGTGCAGCACCCTCGGTCCAATCCCCCGGGACAGGCCCATCAGCCCCTCCTCGGCGACGACCTCCCGCATAGTCCCCACTACCGTGCGGCTCCCCTCGGTGCCCACCCTGGTCATCAGCCGCGTCTTCACGACGTCCAGCGGGGTGGTGAGCGCCGCCGATATCGCGCCTGCGAGAGCGCCGCACAGCACGCTCTCCCCCGGCGTGAGGCTGGCCTTGTTGCGCTGCTTGAGGGTGAAGGCCTTGAGGTACTCGAAGGAGGAGTAGCTCAGAACCCCCGCGGGGAGGTTGCGGAGGAGGGTGGCGGCGTATCCGGCGTAAAGGCCGAAGAAGCCGTCGGTCTGGAGGATCTGGAGAAGCACCTGCCAGGAGCGTCCCTTTGCGGCGCCGGACTGGAGGCGCTGGGTAATGAGCTCCTTGGGGACCATGATTGCGGAGGAGGAGACGTTGCCGCTGGCGCCGGCGAGCGGGGGCACGAGGAAGGGGAGGAGGTGGGGGCGGAGCAGCGACTTGGCGAGCTCGCAGGTGCCGAAGTAGACGGCGGAGGAGGAGGCGGAGCCGACGATGACGGCGGAGAGGCCGCGGTAGAGGCCGAGTGGGCCGTCGGTGCGGAGGATGTCGAGGAAGACCTGCCAGGAGCCGCGGGACGCCGCGCCGGCCTGGAGGCGGGTCTTGACGGCGTCGATGGGGAGCAGAGCGGCGTAGGTTAAGGCCCCCGCGGCGGCGCCGGCGCAGGCCCCGATGGCGGCGCGGGCGAGCGGGGTGGGGGTGGTCGTGGCGGGAGCGGGAGCGGGCGCGGGCACGGCGGGGATGGAGAGGGAGGAGGAGGAGAAGACGGGGGCGTGGGGGGAGGAGGCGGCAGGGGAGTGGTGGAGGAGGAGGGAGGTGAGGTCGGAGAAGAGGGAGGGGAAGTCGAGGTGGGATTGGGAGTGGGCGTTGGTGGCGGTCATGGGGGCGGGCAGCGCGAGGGAGAGCGTCTTCTTCGAGTTGGACGACGGCATCTTGGCCGTGCCCTGCCGCCGCGAGATGGAGGAGGAGAGGTGAGGTGGAGGCTGGGAATCTGGGATGGATTTGGTGCGGGTTTTGGTGGAGAAGCACGGGGATTTGGAGCGACGGAAATTTGCTGCGGGCAGAGCAGAGCCTCTCACAGTTCCACTCCACCTCTTGAGTTGAAGCCCTACCCAAGATCTGACCAAATAGCATCATCACCAATCTCAAAGCAACCTTCTTCCCCAGCCTTTCTTGCGTCTTTGGCTGCAAACGAGTGGGAGGTGCAAAGGCCGAGGGAGGCTCCTGACGCGGTCGATGACGTCGACGGGGGCATCCGTGGCGGCGTGGGAGAGGGAGGCGTAGAGGAAGCATCGACACCAAGGACGTCGATGAGCTCATCTTCGTCAATCGCCCCTGGTCCCTCCCCGGCCTGCGCCCCCTGTGATGGACGCACAAAGGCGGCACGAAGGCCGACGAGAGAGAAGGACACGCGGAGAGAGCAGCAAAGGATATCACACGCCAGGAGAGAGAAGGAAGTCGAGGGGAAAAAATAAAAGCAGCAAAACTTATTCCCCTTACGAGCCTGCCAATTGTTAGAATTATTGGCAAGAATCTACAATGGATATCTAATCCTCCTCTTTGTGTTCTTGATTCTCGGAAGCTCTCCGTATGCATGAGATATTACTGTAGCATATGTGTACCCCTCTCAAGAGAGCTATTTTCGTCATGTGGTGGATACGTGAAATCAAGACCTCTTTGATGCGGCCGCGATCCATTCCCCATTCTCATTAACATCATCGCGCGGCACGGAAGCGATCTACGTTGGTGGCGACGTCCAGCGCGCGCAATGAGACCTACGCGCGGACACTGCCCGCCCGGCGCCCGGCGCCCGGCGCCCGCGGCCAGCGGCTTGCGAGTTACGAACGCAACGCTGTGCCGTCGTTACCAGTGTACAGCGGGCGGGGCAAGGGCCGCGGGAACGTACTGTCAACCAAACAAAAAGGAATCTAATGAATTCTCCTTGGATTACATGATTGTCAAACTAGACAGTGTAGTACCATTTCCACAAAAATTCTACCACCGCATCATGCCATCATGGTTTGCAGCTCTGCTCAACGCACATCAACATGTACAGATTTTTACACCTGCATTCACTACAGAATGGGGAAGGGTGCCTCACGGCTCTATGTACATTACACCAGGGCAGTAGCCCTGGATGGATGATTCAACTGCGAGACAAAAAATAATTTGCCCTGGATGGATGATTCAACTGCGAGACAAAAAAATAATTATCGACATTACAGGAGCAAAAAAGAATCTCTTGGGGCCTTCCCGTAGTGGCAAGGCCCCTGAATCCCTGGTATTAGGGCTCTGGAGCCTCGTTTCATGTTCTCCGGTGATCGCCAGGCAGCAAGTCAGTCCTCAGGTCATTGGGCTGACCGGGTTGATGCGGCTGACGAGACTCGTTCAGAACTCCTCACGTTATATCTCTCATATACCCTCTCACGGTTCTCGTTCCACCAGTTCTCCGCTTGATGCTCACCGAACCGTCTTCGGCTGGAGAGAAATTTAAAACAAGAGCCAATGGACAGGCAAATTAGACATTACTTAACAAATAGAAGGCATCTCATGGTTCTCAATAAGATCCCAGTACAAACTGTGTGCCATTAAAAAGAGTAGGCTAGCAGCGCTATGTGCTGATTAAAATAAAGAGGGTAAGAAGCAATTGATTAAGTTGTATTGCTCAAAACATTAAAGCAGTAGTGGTGATTACACGATTGAATCAGGGAATAACACAGCCTTCTATTTTATGTTCTGGAACATGCCACTACAAGCACCTTGAAGCGATAATGCAATATGTAGCCGCATAAGCATGTCAGACTCATTAAGTGATTTGCAAAAAAAATATTTTATTCAAGCAATACCACATCTACTTATAAATGAAGCAAACAAAAAACAACCATAGCAGTACTTAAGAAAGAGAGAAAATCTCAATTTACCTGAAGCGTACCCGCTTCAGATCCCGAGTCCCATCACGAAGTGTTGTCAGTGTTATGTATACACCTGGTTCATACTGTTCAATCCATCCAGCCTGAACTTGGTTGCTGGACAGTGATATCGTGCCTCGAGATTTGTAACCATCTTCACCATTTTGAAGGGACCTAACATCCATGCTAGCACTATCACCACCTTTACTGCTTGCAGTGAGCAATTCATCGCTACTGCTATATGCTCTTTGATTTGAATGTTCAGCATCATGAGGAATTGAAACCCTATGTGTCAAGGGCCTCAAACCCCTGACTGGCCGGACCTCGGCTGCGCAGTTCGTAGCCGCCGTCCGTCACGCCGGCGAGGTTATGCCCCTCAGCCGTCGGCTTGTAGAGAGATAGGGAGGTTAGGGATAACTTTTCTGCTTAATCCAAAAATGGTTCTCACGTACAGCCTATATGGCCCTTGGCCTAATCAAATGGGGAAAGCTCTCCTTAATTCTAGGATCAGCCTAACAAGGAAACAATCACCAGCCACACAAGGCAACAGCCACCTAGCTTTCCTTCTAGCCACTCGCCGCCCTCTCGGCTCCCGGTGCGTCGCGCTCTGTCCCTCCTGGCTCATGGCCGCGCGCTCAGCGTCCCTACGGACGTCGCGGGCTCTTCTGCGCCGGCTGTATGTGCGCCCGTACATGACATCTCTCCCGCCGTCGAAGACCAGCTCGTCCTCGAGCTGAAAATCAGGAAACCGAAGACGGAAATCGTCGAAGTCCTCCCACCTGCGGCCGCCGTTCATCCTTCCATTGGACCAAAGACTGACGACACCGCGCGCAGCAAAGCGGCCAGCGATCTTATCGAACACCGGCAAGACAGCCGTTAGTGGGTGGCCGGCAGCGCCGGGGGCGAAGAGGGCGGCGTGCCGACGAACTTCTTGAGCACCCCGACGTGAAACACATCATGGAGACGTGCCCCCGGAGGCAGCTCGAGCCGAACAGCCGCGGCGTTGATGATCTCCACCACGCGGTACGGCCCGACGAACCGGGGCTTGAGCTTGCCGGAGGTGGTACGTGGCAGGGATGCCGCTTGACGCTGCCTAAGCCGAAGGAGAGCCCAATCATCGACTTGGTACTCCACCTGCCGGTGATGCTGGTCGTAAACACGCTTTTGGACCGCCTGGGCCTGCTCGAGACGGCAGAACCGACGCCGCCCGGAAGAGGCCGCACGTTCCTCCATCTCCTGGGCCACCGCAGCCACGCGCGTCTCGCCGGGCTCATACGAGCGGATGGTCGGCGGGTCGCGGCCGTAGACCACGCGAACGGCGTCTCCGGCGGCCGACGCATCGGAAGGCGATGTTGTAGATGTACTCGCCACGGAGCCAACGGAGCCAGCGCGCGAGACGGTCACCGCAGCAATGGAGGTACATGACGATCACCGTTGGTCGCCTCGCTCGCCGTCCGTCTCAGCGGGTGAACGCGGACGACATGAAGAAACTTGGTCCCGGTGAGCCGCATGAGCTCACCGAGCACGCCGATGTGAACACCGGTCGCGGTCCGAGACGATGGATCGCGATGCGCCATGGCGACGATGTCGCCGAAGAAGGCTTGGCGACGGACTCGCGGTGTGCGGGTGGGCGGGCCAGTAGAAGTGGCGATATTCTTTGAAGCGGTCGACGACGGAGAGGATGACCGTCTTGCCTCACCTTTGCGCGCCTCAATGAAATCAATCCGACATCCGCCACACGCTGGAAGGAATGAGCGTGGCCGGAGCAGAGCGGCCGGGCGCAGATGGTCCGACTTGTACTGGCAGCGGGTGGCACATGCCTTCACAAACTCTGCGCACAAACGTTTCATGTTGGGAAAATGGAAATCACGCCGGCGCGGTGCGAGTGCGATGGATGCCCTCGTGGCCGTCCTCGTGGATCGCGGACGGAGATCTCTCGTAAGCGCGACAGCCGGGAATGTAGAGCGGCCGCGAGGCAACCAAGCCGTCGGTGATGGCCCATGGCGCCTGTGGTGCTGCTGCACGAGCTCGGCGTGGATAGCGACGCCAGCGGTCCGTCGCTTAGGCGTGGCGGTCGCTTCGATGAAGTCGAAGCGGCGCGAGAGATGGCGGCACCGCCATCCTCGACGTCGCGCGGGAGAGCGTCGGCGGCCGTGTTCGTCGCCCGGGCGGTACTCATCGCAGTCGGCCCAAGAGCTTGCCGACCCAAGGTGGTCTTTGCGGAATCGTGGCGGGCGCCGTCGAGAGATACTTCAAATCGTAGTGATCCGTCTTGGCGAGGCGCGCCCCAGTAGGGCCTCCATGCGGACGGCTTGAACCGAACCAATAAGCTCACGTTCATCTGCCGCTGGCGTGGTGGCGGCGCCAGCGCCCGGTGAAAGTAGGCCCGTGGTAGCCTCTGGACGAGCAATGGCCGGCCCGCCGTCGGCTGCGTCGCGCTCGACGATGAACATCTTAGTGAAGTCGGGCATGGCGAGACGGAGCCGACGCGATCGCCGCCGTGCCTTGGCCGAGAACGCCTTGGCGCGGCCGTCCCAGCGAAGCCATCCTTCTGAGAGCGCCGCTGCGAGGGCGGCGCCACCGCGTCGTAGTTATGCACGAACTTGCGGTAGTATCCGCTAGTCAGAGAACCCGCGAGCAACCTGACGGAGAGCGCGCGAAGGTCGGCGATCGTGGATGGCTGCGCATTTGTCGGATCCATGGCAGCCCCGCCGCGAGATGGCGTGGCGAGTGCGCGACAGCGGCGGCACCAAAGGAGCATTTGTGCGCTTGACGAAGAGCGTGTGGCGGCGAAGCTTCGTCGAGGATCGCCGTGCGCCGCGCGGTGATCACCACGCATCGCTATAAACCAAAATATCATCAAAAAATACCGGGGCGAAACGGCGGAGAAACGCCGAGGAGGTGTCATTCATCGAGCTTGGAAGGTGGCTCGCGCGTTGCACAAGCCGAACGCCATGACCGAGAACTGCATACAAGCCCTCATGCGTCACGGAAGGCGTCTTGTGGATGTCTTGGGCGCGATGCGGACCAGTGGTAACAGACCTCAAGTCGAGCTTGGTGAAGAACTTGCGCCGTTGAGCTCATCCAACGGCTCGTCGACCACGGGATCGGAAGGCGTCCTTGGCCGGTCATGGCGTTGAGGCTCGGTGTCGGCGAAAACGCCATGGCCGTCGGGCTTCTTCACAAGGAGGGCGAGGCGGCGAACGGCGAGTCGCCGCGGCGACGATCCCTCGCTCCATCATGGCGCACACCGCCGCTCGGCTTGTCCTTATGGGCGCCGATACCGATATGGGCGTCGGCCATCGGCCGGCAGGCCAAGCCAAAGAAGATGCGCGTGGTCGTGGCGCGCTTAGGCGGAGCGGCCGGTGAGTGGCGAACACGTCTGCGAACAAGCCGGCAGGGCCTCCATAGCGCTCGCCGGCCACGGTAGCGCGTCTGGCCGGCCGGCCCGCCGCGCCACGCCGTCCAGAGACGGTCACCGCCGGCCGAAGGACATGCGCCGGCTGGCGTGTCCCATACGATTAGTCCCGTGGCACCCGCCACTTGGTGCCTGGGACGATGTCGTGCCGCCAAAGGCATGACGAAAAGCTCCACCGAAGTCGGGCGCCGGCGATGAAGCGGGCGCGTCGCGGATGACGCCGCGACAGGTGATCTTTCGCCGTTGGCCACCATGGCCGTGAGCGGGGATGGTGGCGGAGGCGACCGACCGGCCGCCGCGCGGCCTCCTCGAGATGAAGTGCAGGTCTTGCCGAGTCGGAGCGCGACGAGCGTCGCGCCCCAGTACGCTTGCCGGTGACGCAGGTGTCCACGCACGCACGCCCCACCGCTGCGGCCGAAAGCGTACGCCTCCGTGTCCCGGTCGCAGGTCGGCGGCGTCATCGATCTCGACACCGTCGGCGAAGAATATTCGTTTGCAAAACCGTTATGACCACGGGCATATTTCGCCACGCGATTAAAACATAAGCCAAAGCGGCGACGTTCGCCTGCTCGCCAGTGGAGACGCCGCCGTTGTTGCCTCGATGACCGGATCGGCAGCCGCCGGTGTGGCGGCGGCTAGCTTGTATGGCGGCGCAGAAGGACCGAGACGAGCGGTGGCGGCGCAAACACCACGGGCGCTGGCCGCCGGCCGGAGAGCCTGTCGAGCCCATGAAGCTCCACTTTGGCCGCGCCAGACTCATCGCGGCGGAGCGTGTCGGGGTTATGGATGCGCACCGCATGACTCGGGGTGGCAGAAGACCACCGGTGAAGAGCCGACCCGCTGGCCTCATCCAGCCGCCGGCCGCGTGGCGTGAGGGCTTAGAAGCGATCAAGCGTACTCTCGACGGCCCCGGCATGGCAGACTCGGAGGGCTCGAACATCGGGCGACCGGAGGCGGCCCAAACGCTCGTTGAGGAGGCCCTTGACAACCTGGTATCACGGTCTCGTCGTTCCTCACCCACGCGCGCCGATCCCTCGCCATCGCAAAGCTCCACCACAGCCATGGCCGAACCCACCCTCGCCGACTTGCTCGCTGAACTAAAGTCCCTCCGCACCGAGGTGACCTCCCGAAGTCGACATGGCGACATGAAGGACAAGTCCGCCGACCTCGGACAACGACGGCCGTCGCCGCTCAACGGTTTGCGAGATCAAGATCCGTTCTTCAAGCACAAAAAGTGGGATTTTCCCCGCTTTGATGGCACGGTCGATCCAATGCTCTTCCTCAACAAATGCGAGTCGTATTTCCGCCACCATCGCACCATGGGGGAGGAACGCGTTCGGACGGCCTCGTACCATCTGGACGACGTCGCCCAGCTGTGGTACAACCAGCTCGAGGAGGAGGACGGCGCACCATCTTGGGGTCGGTTCAAGGACCTCCTCAACGAGCGTTTGGGCCGCCTCCGGCCCGCCCGATGTTCGAAGCTCTCGAGCGCCGCCGCGCCCGGCCTGCCGAGGAGTACGCCAATCGCTTCCAAGCCCTCCTGCCACGCGCCGGGCGGCTGGATGAGGCCCAACGGGTCCAGCTCTTCACCGGTGGTCTTCGCCACCCCTGAGTCATGCGCTGCGCATCCATAACCCCGACACGCTCCGCCGCGATGAGTCAGCGCGTCGAGCGGAGCTCATGGGCTCGACAGGCTCCTCCGGCCCGGCCGCCAGCGCCGGGTGTGCGTTGCTGCCGCCACCGCCTCGTCCGGCCCTTCTGCCGCCGCCACGGCTCAGCCGCCCGCCCCGTAGCCACGCCGATCCGGTCATCGCGAGGGCAACCGGTAAGCGCGTCTCCACGGCGAGCAGCGAACGTCGTCGCTTTGGCTTATGTTTTAATCAGGACGAAAATATGCCCGTGGTCATAATGGGTTTTGTAAACGAATATTCTTCGCCGACGGTGTCGAGATCGATGACGCCGCCGACCTGCCGCCGCCGGGGACACGGAGGCGCCTGCTTCTGGCCGCAGTCGCGGCGCGTGCCCGTAGCGACACCATGCACCGGCAAGGCACTGGGGCCGCGACGCTGTCGCGCTCTGGACTCGGCAAGACTTACGCTTCATCTCAGAGGAGGCCGCGGCGCGCGGTCGCTTTCGCCACTATCCTCGCCTCACGGCCATGGTGGCCAACGGCGAAGATCACTGTCGCGCGGCGCTATCCGCGACGCGCCGCTCATCGCCGGCGCCAGGCTTCCCGTGGAGCTTTCGTCATGCCTTTGGCCGGATGCGACATCGCCCCGGGCACCAGTGGTCGGGTGCCTGGGACCAATCGTATGGGACTCGCCAACCGGCGCGATGTCCTTCCAGCTACATGGGCCGCACTGCGCCTCGGATTTCGGGCGTATCGCGCGGCGGCGGCCGGCCAGACGCTGTCTGCTCGCGGTCGGCGAGACGCCATCGAGGCCTCCCGCTGTTCGCAGACGTGTTCGCCACTCCACCGCCTTCCGCGCCGCACGACCACCGCATCTTCTTGTCGGCCCCGACGCTGCACCGGTGGTCGACGTCCATATCGGACCCGGCCGCCCATAAGGACGAGCCGAGCGGCGGTGTCGCGGCCATGATGGAGCGGGATCGTCCGCCGCAACGACTCGCCGCTCGCCGCCCGTCCTCCTTGAAGAAGCCCGACGGCTCATGGCGTTTCGCGTCGACTACCGAGCCCGAACGCCATGACCGCTGAGGACGCCTTCCGATCCTGTGGTCGACGAGCCGTTGGATGAGCTCAACGGCGCCAAGTTCTTCACCAAGCTCGACTTGAGGCTCGGGTTACCACCAGTCCGCGTCGCGCCCAAGACATCCACAAGACGGCCTCGTGACGCATGAGGGCTTGTACGAGTTCTCGTCATGGCGTTAGAGTAACGCACGCCACCTTCCAAGCTCGATGAATGACACCTCCTACTTTCTCGCCGTTTAGTCTCCGTATTTTTTGATGATATTTTGGTTTATAGCGAGATGGGGTCGATCACCGCGACTGCGCTGTCCTCGACGAAGCCACGCCGCCACTCTTCGTCAGCGCACCAAATGCTCCTTTGGTGCCACCGCCGTCGCGCACTCTACCACGCCATCTCCGCGCAGGGCTGCCATGGATCCGCCAAGGTGCGAGCATCCACGATCGGGCCGACCTCGCGCTCCGCTCGGCCGTCGCGCGTTCCTGACTAGCGGATACTACCGCAAGTTCGCATAACTACGCAAGACGGCGGCCGCGCCTCACTTCGCGCTCCTCGAAGGATGGCCGCTGGGACGGCCGCGGCCAAGCGCTTCGGGCCAAGGCGCGGCCACGCGGCACCGCCTCGCCATGCCCGACTTCACCAAGATGTTCATCGTCGAGCGCGACGCTGCCGACGGCGGGCCGCTTGCTGCTACGTCGAGAGGCCACCACCGGCCTTTACTTACCGGCCATGGCGCCGCCACCACGCCTCAGCAGCGTATGAACGTGAGCTTATTGGCTCGTTCGCCGTCCGGCATCGAGGCCCTACTGGGGCGCGCTTCGCGTCAAGACGGATCACTACGATTTGAAGTATCTCCTCGACGGCGCCTCGCTCGATTCCGCAAAGACCACTGGTCGGCAAGCTTTGGCTTCGACTTCGCAGCGAGTACCGCCCGGCCGCGACGAACACGGCCGCCGACGCCTTCCCGCCGCGACGCCGAGGATGGCGGCTCGCCGCCATCTCCGCGCCTCGCTTCGACCATCGAGCGACCGCCACGCCTGCGACGACCGCTACTGTCGCTATCCACGCCGAGCTCGCAGCAGTACACGCCGCGCGCCACGGGCCATCACCGACGGCGACTACACCTCGCGGGCGCCTACATTCCTGCCGCCGCTTACCTGAGATCCTCGGCCGCGGCCCACGAGGACGGCCACGAGGCATCCACGCGCCTCGCACTCGCCTCCGGCGTGATTTCCATTTTCCCAACATGAAACGTTTGGTGCAGGAGTTTGTGAAGGCATGCCACCGCCGTATACAAGTTTGACCATCTTGCGCGCCACGGCTCGCTTCCAAATACGCCATTCCTTCCAAATGCGGGCGGATGTCGGCATTGATTTCATTGAGGCGCCCTAAGGTGCAGGCAAGACGGCCATCCTCCGTCGTCGACCGCTTCAAAGAATATCGCTACTTCACCTGCTGCCCACCCGCCACACCGCCGAGTCCGTCGCCCTGCTTCTTCGGCGACATCGTCCGCTTCATGTTAAAACATAAGCCAAAGCGACGACGTTCGCCGCTCGCGCCGTGGAGAGACGCCGCCGTTGCCCTCGCGATGACCGGACGGCACGCCGTGGCGGGCGGCGAGCCGGCTGCTTGGCGGCAGAAGGACCGGACGAGGCGGTGGCGGCGCGGACCACGGCGCCGGCGGCGGGCCGGAGGAGCCCTGTCGAGCCCATGAGCTCCACCGACGCGCCAGACTCATCGCGGCGGAGAGCGTGTCGGGGTTATGGATGCGCACCGCATGACCTGGGTGGCGAAGACCACCGGTGGAAGAGTCGACCCGTTGGGCCTCATCCAGCCGCCTTGGCGCGTGGCGAGGAGGGCTTGGAAGCGATTAGGCGACTCTCGACGGTCCCGGCTGGCGGCGACTCGAGAGCTCGAACATCGGGCGGACCGGAGGCGGCCCAACGCTTCGCTTGAGGAGGTCCTTGAACCGACCCCAAGATGGGCGCCGTCCTCCTCCTCGAGCCGGTTGTACCACACCGGGCGACGCCGTCCGGATGGTACGAGGTCGTCCGAACGCTCCTCCCATGGTGCGATGGTGGCGAAATCGACTCGCATTTGTTGAGGAAGAGCATTGGATCGACCGTGCCATCAAAGCGGGAAAATCCCACTTTTGTGCTTGAAGAACGGATCTTGATCTCGCAAACCGTTCGAGCGACGCCGCCGCGTCGTTGTCCGAGGTCGGCGCGGACTTGTCCTTCATGTCCGCCATGTCGGACTTCAGGGAGGTCACCTCGGTGCGGAGGGACTTTAGTTCGTGAGCAAGTCGGCGAGGCTGGGTTCGCCATGGTCAGGTGGAGCTTTGCGATGGCGAGGATCGGCGCGTGGGTGAACGACGAGACCGTGATACCAGTTGTCAAGGGCCTCAAACCCCGATCGTCGGACCTACACAAGCAGATTCAGAGTCGCCGTCCGTCACGCCGTGAGGTTATGCCCTCACCGTCGGCTTGTAGAGATAGGAGGTTAGGGATAACTTTTCCGCTTAATCCCCAAAAATGGTTCTCACGTCAACCCTATATGGCCCTTGGCCTAATCAAATGGGGAAAGCTCTCCTTAATTCTAGGATCACCTAACAAGGAAACAATCACCCACCACACAAGGCAACACCACCTAGCTTTCCTTCTAGCCACTCGCTTTGCCTCTCCGGCTCTCGGTCGCGCATCTGTCCCTCCTCGCTCATGGTCACGCTCAGCGTCCTACAGACGTCGCGGGCTCTTCTGCGCCGGCTGTATGTGCGCCCGTACATGACACTATGGCTGTGAGCACCCACTTCGCTATTTTCACCAATACTACCTGGTGATTTATGTTGACCTGAGATTCCATTTGGGTGCAAAGATTGTCTGGTGTTCAGGCTAGGTGTGTTTAAACCATTGATAGACTCATTTCGTGGCTGGTGAATCCCATTCATGCTAGAGTAAATAGAAGCATGCGACTCGATGCCATTTGGAAAGTGTGATTGTTTTGCTTCATTACCATCATGGGATCCCTGATCTGGAAGCAGTCTTTCAGCCATATCCTTAAGCTACACAAGCCACAGCGAAAGGCGGAAACAATAACCATCAGGGAAAAGGATTTCAGTAACAAAACCAAAGAAAGTGACACAACTGAAGAAAGCTCAACTGAGTATTCCGACAGGTTAGGTGCCAAATACAAACTTTCTCTCAGATTAATAGCTTTTTTCAGGAATAAAGGAATATTTAGGTACTGAACATTTTGAATTTGTGTAATCCGATGACATTAACCAATTACTGTTCTTGCAATGTGAAACATATGCCTTTTGTTTCTGGCGAAACAATCAAACCTCCACCACAAAACCATTAGCATGTACATATCATGGCATTCTTAAAAACCAATGGTGTTATGTGCAAGGAATACTACAGGTACAAAACAGCTAACTATTAATTCATGGGATTCTAAGAAGAAATGAGAGCACTAAGCCAATCAATATTACCTGTGCTGTTAGGGATTTTATGACTTCTTTTGCAGATTTGGACTTTGCAGATTCCTCTGCAACCAGCGTCATGGCCTCTTGAACTTTCTTGGCTGATTTCTGTAGCTCAAGCTCTTGAACCTCACAGCGGTGCTTCAGATTATCGACCTAAACAGGTGAATAAATTCAATTCTTTGCCCACATAATAAATACCAAAGCAATGTACTTGCGCATAAATAAAACGAAGTACCTGTGCACAGAGTCTTTCTACTTCCTGATTTAACATCTCATTTGTTTTCGCAAGATTATCAGCAGCACTTTTCGCGATAGAAAGGCCATGAGTTGTTGGAACTGGTGTGGTAGAACGTGGTGGACTGGGCTTGCGGGAGAAAGGGGAAACAGCCCTAGAAGATTTAACTGATCGAACTGCTGATGTGCGTACTGCTCTTGGAACTGATCTGTTCAGATCAAGCCCACCAGATAAAGCAATATCTCTCAGCTGAAGAAGTGAACTCATTTGAGGAGTTCGAAGAAATAACAGCGCATCTGTTTTCTTCCCTTGTTTTGCTGCCTTGCTATCCAAACTTCTAATCATATCCATATTAATAGGTATAATTGCTTTAGCTAATTTAGAATCAGAGCTGCTTTCACCCGTGTGGCGAGGCACAGCATCTTTCCTCTTATTAATTGCACTAGAGTCTATGGCATTGTTCAATTTCAAGAAACAAGAATCACAAACACGGTAAGGTTTTGCGGGATTAGGAGCCAACGCTGCCCCCAGAGCCTTCCGCGAGGTGCATGCATTACAGTGGACAAGTCCACAGTTATGGCAATTATGCCTCTTTCTGGTGAACCCAAATGGTTGTCGACATGATGCACATTGCAATTGCTCGGCTCCTGAGATCCACTTATGCTGGCATATAGCAGCAGTGAAGTTTGCACCACAGGCTATGTGCCTAACAGCCCTGTCTTTCAATGCCTCAACCAGAGTAGGTATTTTCCTATCCTCTATATACCCATGACCCAATCTTCCATTGGCCCCTTTTCCCCATGTAAAAACCTCACTCTTAATTGTCAAAACTGCAACATGGTAGGAACCACAAGCAACTTGGACAACATGCTCACCCATAATCTCTTCAACTAGACATGGAAGCTTACCATCTGAGCGGGGATTTCCAAGCTGACCATAAACAGTATTACCCATGCTCAAAACTTGTCCAGATGTTGTCAGGCCTACAGTAAGACTATGACCACATGCTATCCTGTGAAAATCAAAATCGATAAGTGAAGCCACACATGTAGGCTTGAGTCGTGGTTCCTTGTCACCATGACCAAGTCGATGCTTGTCACCATCTCCCCATGTGAAGAGCCTTCCAGAAGATACACTTGAACTGGACTGAGTCACCATAACTTCTACAACAGCCGCAGTGTGCCATACACCGCATGCAACAGCAATTGTTTTCAACCCTGATAAAGACTCTACCTCCCTTGGACATGAAATGCTTTCACGGTTTCCATGGCCTAAAACTCCAAATGTACCATCGCCGAAGGTAAATAGCTGGCCCATTGATGTAATCAAGGCTGTATGCCAGGTTCCACAAGAAACATAAGCAACTTGAAGACCGTCCAGTGCTCGTGAAATCCTTTTAGGAATCCAGTGGCTTACATCAGTACCATGGCCTAGAAGTCCAACATTATGTGTTCCATCTCCCCAGGTATACAGTTCCCCAGCTGTTGTCACGGCACAGGTGTGGTACTCCCCACAAGCAACGATATCCACATTGCAAACTGCTAACGACTCAACTAGACGAGGGTGAATAAAATCTTCTCGTGATCCATGGCCAAGGCGTCCTCCAGATTCTTCACCCCATGTAAAGACTTCCCCATTTTTTGTGACCAAAGCAGCATGCTTGACCCCACAATCCACATGATACACATCAAGGACTAGACTGGATTCCAAGGGCTTCGGTAGTAGGAAATCAGTCATCACAGTTGACTTAAATACTGTATCAGAACCAGCACAAAAAACTTCACCCCATACATACACTTCGCCTGAAGAATCACAGTCATCTTGTGCAGAACCATGACTCGATGTACTAGGGGCACTAGAAGTGCTTACTCTGATAACGTCCGAAGAAGCCCCTTTAGTGTGCATATTTGTCACATCTGATATCCAAGTAACTATGGAGTTCTAAGAACAGTACCAATACATATGTACTACAGTCACAGGACTAACAAAACTGATCAAATGTTGAACCTGCACATATTTAATAACAATGTGGTTAAAACCACTATACCAGATCAAATTGATATGGTAAAGTAAATACGAAGTGCCCAATTAAAGAGAAGTGGAGAATTTTGGGTGCTATGGGCACAATGGGCAGTGTTATGGGGAACAAAATATCGGCACCCAATGAAGCTGAATGGCAGCAATAAAATTAGGTTATTGTGCAGGTAAAAACAAGGTTACACTTAATACTAAAAAGTAAAAATAACATATGGTTGAGAAACTCTAGGTAAACTTCTGCCCCATGGCCCCCATGAGAGCAGAATTTAGATATGAGTATATAGGTTTTGCAACGCCAGATGTAGCTACAAGCCTAAAACTATACATTGTACAGGTTATAATATAGTTGTTTGTGATCTCATCTGTATAGTTCTATGAAGTGATGCAATTGACTGGTTTTAGGTTGTGTTTTGTGAATTGTGCACGCTTTGATCATAAGCAACATAGAATGATTATGTTGAAATGCATTAACTCGCACTATAGCTTCATCCTAAATAGGATCTGGCCGCTGGGCATTACTGCAGCACCTCCTAATATTCATTAGCTACTACGGCACAAGACAATACACCGTGGATTACAACGCTATGCATCACTTAAAAATGCTGACTACATGTTTGGAAGTGCTAGCTAAAGCACTTTAAGCACCGGGAAATGGCGAGCACAGTAGCAGGTCATTTTGAACGTAGTGATTTAACCCAGAATGCATTGCGCAGAACAAAAAGGCTATTTTTATCATCACGAATTCCACACAACCCAAGTCGAATCAAGGTAGCAATATGCATAAATCCACCTGTCTTACCGCTCCACACAGCTTAAATTCTCCTGCGCTCATTAACCCACAAGCGGGCAGGTAACAGCAACTCCAAGTGACCAAGTCCAAGCACACATAAGAAAGTAGCTTCCTATCTTGCCATTCCAACAAACAACCACAGAACAAATCTTAAACGGCAAAGCCCCCAATGAAATTCACACCAATCTAATCAGCACCACAGCTACGAGCAAAGGCCCCAACTCTCCCCACGCATCCTCAAAGAAAACACAGCCGCAAGCACGCGAAAGGAGCCTCCTTTCTAGCCGTTTCGACTTTCGACACCAAGCACAGCCACGGAGCCCAAAAGCGCAGATTTTTTCGTACCGGAAGACCTGAGGCAGGAATCAAGCAGCCGAGATCGCTGGGAACCTTAAGAGACCCCGCAGCGCAGCCTCTCCTCCTGCTCCTGCTCCTCCAAGATCCGGCCGAACTGGGGAAGGAGGAGGGGGGAGCAGAGAGGGCAGCCAGGCCGGCGGCGGCGGATGGCCTGGCGTCCGTACGCCGGGGGGCTGGAAGCTGTGGAGTCTCGAATTTTACTTTTCTTCTTCTTTTCGAGGAGGTGGTGGTGCGTGGTGGACTGGGCGGAGGCGGGGGCGGGGGCGGGGGCGGAGGCGGGGACCGGAGGGAGAGAGAGCGCCGCTGCTGCTGCTGTGCTGCGGCTTCTCTCTCGCTAGTCTTGCACGAGGGATGCTGGCTTGTTCCTCGTTTCTTGCCTTGCCTTACTCTTTTTCTATCTTTACAGAGATGCTCCAAAATTCAATCACTGTATACTACTTCATCTGTTACGCTACATCTGTCAACAAACTATAGTGCAAACTAAAGAAAAACTAAATCTAATAAATAATTAATGAAAAATGAACATACGCATCTTTATTAAATGACATATAGCACTAAACATCTTTCGTAGTATTTAATTAGAGATAGAAAAAGAAAAATTACAATAACTATATTCTAAATTAGCTTAATGGATAAACAGAGGAGTACATCGTAGCACTAACAGACCCTTCAAACTTTTCAAGACCGACTTATGCCTGATTGAGCTTGCAAAGTTAAGCGTATCTATAGAAGGCACGAGGGTACCTCGTAGGAATTTCATAAGAATATCGTAGAACTAAAAACATTACTTTAAATTTTATTTACCACTCTTTTATCTATCTAATATATCTATTCTATCATTAAAGTAATAGAAAAAGAAATCATCGTATTTGCTCTTAAAAACTAAATATTACCACGAAATTAGTGTCCTGGTCTCGCGCAGGTCGAGCTGGAAAAGAAAACTCGCGCAGGTTACATGACGCGAGGTCAGCATTGAAGAATATGGTGAACTCAGCTGCCGATCGAGGCATCTCCATCACACATTCATGTACATGGTTTGATTTCCCATGGTTATGGATGATGCAAGACCACTTTCTTCCACATAGCTTAGCGTCCGTCGAGGCTCGCAAGCGGAGCCAGGCTCGCAAGCGGAGCCAAGCCGTTGCGAACTTGCTGCGCAAGCCCAAAGTTGATGTGCCTTCGACGAGAGCTGAGACGCTATCGCCACGCCATGAGAGCGTGTGTCGTAGCTAGTGGTGCCTAATTGGGTCGGGTCGCTCTGGTTGTCCTGAAATACATGACTGTTGGTCTGATTTAACACAACTTAATTGAGTGTGTTATGTTTGAGTCGACACCTTGCCCAACAGGTTGAGTTGGCGCCGAGAAGAAGGTGGTCGGCGCACAGGGGCGGAACTAGGTGAGGTGCTGGGTATGCACAGGCACCCCCAAAAATTAGAAAAACAGCAGATGATTCATTCAGTAATTAGTTCATTAGACATCAGTAATTAGTTCTTCACTCACACTCAGTCACTCTTGACTCTTCAGAGTTCAGACTTCAGTCATCAGTGAATCAGTATTCAGTGGGCAGTGAGCTATGTTTCTCATGAAAGCCCGGCCGGCTAGCCCACCAAGCCACCACCGAAGGTCCAAGACTCCAAACCCACAGGCCACAGCCAGCCGAATACACAACAGCACGGTCCACTCCAATCATCTCCTCCCCAACCCTAATATCTCCTCGGTCCTCTCCTCCCCAATTCACCAACACGAGGAGCCGAGGACTAGCGAGGCAGCGGCTAGGGAGCAGGGAAGCAAGCGACATGGAGCGGGCGGCCGGGAGCAGGCGGTCGTTAGCGCGACGCGGAGGGTGGCGTGGCGTCGCGGCGAGCAGCCCAGTGGCCGCGGCGCAAGGCCGAGGCGAGTAGGTCGTGATAGCGCAAAGATCGTGGCACGGCGTGGGACTCGGGAGCCGGGACGCCAGGGACGCAGGAGCTTGAAATACGCTGGTGCTCCGTGCTTGGATGTTGCCGTGCTTGTGGTTTGGTGAAGTAGGTGAGTTGCTTTGAGCTGTGCATGTTGCTGTGAGTTGCTTTCTGACTTTCTGTTACTCTGTATGTAAGTATGTTGGTTGGAGATTAAGACGGAGTCCGGGAGTACTGAGTAGTGCCGTAGTGGTTGTTGTCTTAATAGAGTTATAGATCATATGGTCTGCCTTCTCACTGTCATTGTCTCAGTGATTTTGTTACGATATGTCAATCAGCCAACGTAGATTGTAGAGACATGAAGAGGAATAGAAACATCTTTTTTCGGGATGGAGAAGTCAAGACAAAAGAATATTTCATCCGCTTCATCACCGTCATCGGTATGAGTATTTTCCGCTATAAGTCTTGTGAAGAACAAGTTGAGAAATAGTATGTGTGATCAATTCTTGAACGATTGTTTAGTCACATTTATTGAGTGAAATTTTTTCTTGAAGGTTAATGAAGGTGATGCAATGAAACGTTTTCAAGACATGAAAATACGTAAAATAGTATTATAATTTATTTATTTTTGCATAGTTGTATATTTTGTAATTTTCTATTCATGTAAGACCTTATTCGAATTATTTGCATTGTGTTTTTGACAAATTTGGAACCTATGCGTTCGATTTATGATGTTATAAAATCATTGTACAAACTATAGAATTATGAGTATGAAGTGTGCACCCCCATCATCTAATTTCTAGCTCCACCACTATCGGCGCAGCAGCGGCTGGGCGCGGAGGTGTCGGGCTGGCGAAAGTGGTCGAGCCGGCACAGCCCAACAACAGTATCATGTACAGTACAACACAACCTGAGAGACCGCTATGCCGAGCCTGGATCGGCATCCAGTTCATGGATCGACACAGCACGATCCAATTAGTTAGTCCGGCCGACTGTGCCGAGTCCAGTCGGCCCATGTTAGGCGGCACATCTTCCCACCACTAGTCGGAGCGCATGTCACACCAACGAGCATGTGCAAGGAAATCGATCAAGTAGCGTGGTATGATAAAAAAAAGATATATACTTAGGATAACTCAATCATAAATTATGCTTCTAATTAACCTACTGGGATTTATATTGAAAACGTATTTATTAGCTCTAATTAATTAGTTAAGGGGTTTATTGCGGTGCAATCGGGAGTATAGAGGTGATAAACGCGGGATAGGATTGGCAACAAAGAAACGGTTAGTCCACAAGCTGCATCCGAGTAGCCTTAGAGTCTTTAACAAATGTCTAGTGTGTGTGGGGCGTGATTAGGGTGCTCATGTTTTCTTATATATTTTAGGATAGTATTTGAAATTACCATCACATTCACAACAATGTCAATTGGAGTAAGAAGAAAAGGATCTACATCCTGTGCAGGATAATCCTGCATCAACCAGGTATTAAGTATTTTATTAGAACTTTCATGTGCCCAGCACCAGTATCATCTTATCCCAATTGTTAATTGATCCTTATTATTTATTAGCGTGAGAGATGTGAAAATGCATAATTAATATGGAGTTGTTTAGGTGTCAGATGACTCTTAATTGAAAGTCACATTTTTTATCAATCAATATCCAATCAAACAGCGCAACAATCTTCATAAAATTCTAACGGTGACAAAAACCAACTAAAATTTAAACAAAATTAGGCAACTTGCAAATAGCAAAATTACAAAAAAAAAAAAAACGTTCGGGAAAAGTCACTTTGCAAAGTGCAAATTGGGAAACTAAAATAAGAGGAAATTTCTTACATGACATTGAATAGGGATAAATATATAATAACGGTAGCCATGTAGTTCAATTCGAATGGGATAGACTCCAATCGAGCAAGTAACACATTTTCAGGGCTTAAATCTAAACTCTTACTAGCATCTTTCTTGCACACCAAGTACGATTTTCTCGTACACCATTAGGTACGACAGAAGAAGAAGAAGAAGAAAAACTATGCATGGTTAGGCATGCGGTACTGTGGTTTAAAGAAAAACCGACATCGGTACTAATCTTAATAAATTGGCTAAGCGGCCATTTTTCCACCTCGTCCTTGAGTATCAACAACTGATGTTGCTTTCATCGTTCGTGGGGCTTGATGTCTAGCAATTTCTATGCACGATTGATCCCATCATGAAATTTTTGTATGAAAATTCCGTGGAAAAAGGCTCTGGTGGCATGGATCCTGAAACATTGTTGTAAAGAGATCATTCAAGGTGAAAAGTGAAAAACTCTACATGATCTATGTCGGTGTATTAGAACCGATCTTACGTAAAGATTGTTTGATTCGGGGGGTCTCCTAGAGATGAGATCACGCAGAGTGGATTGACACGGGATGTTTAGACAGTTCGAGCCTTCTCGGAGAGAATAATAACCCTAATCCTGTGTGGTGTGGTATTCTTGATGATCAAGTAAAAGACTAAGACTATTACAGAGAATAGCGCTTATGTTCCTACTTGACTAGCTCTTGTTCGCTGTTCTTCCCCCATCTCTCTGATTGATGCCCTTATATAGTCGTGAAGAAGTAGCCGTTTTGTCCTGCGGGAGATGCGCCTAATTA
This sequence comes from Hsuehochloa calcarea, assembly GCA_036346395.1. Classification (NCBI taxonomy): domain Eukaryota; kingdom Viridiplantae; phylum Streptophyta; class Magnoliopsida; order Poales; family Poaceae; genus Hsuehochloa; species Hsuehochloa calcarea. The sequence continues at coordinate 68,924,361 of CM070593.1, read as the reverse complement.
ATCCAGTAACGGGCGCATGATGGCAGTAATTACCGACGCCTCGGCTTCTTCACGCCGTCTGGCAATTATCTTCCAGAGATAATGGGGTAGTTACACACCATTAATAAGCGGAATAATAGTGCGTGTAGACCGTTCGGATTCCTTAATCAATTGGACCCACTCGCATGTAGGTTTGATTATAAGGTGGTCGAAGTTTACCTGGTCGTAGAAGAACTTACGACTGGTAGCGATCGTAAAGGACTTACGACTGTGCAATCGTAGAAGGACTTACGACTATGTAGTGGTCGTAGAAGGACTTACGACCATGATATAGTCGTAGCAAGACTTACGATTATGGGGGTGATTGTAGAAGAACTTACAATCATTTGTTGGGCTTCTCCCTTATAGATATAAGGGGTACTTCTGGGGACTATGTGACATCATATTTACCCATAATAAGAATTATAGATAAAAGATAAAATGAGGATTATTAGATCCTCGTCATCTAGCCCCGACTTCAAGTGAAAGTAACTTACTTGATAAAGGTTTCGTAAATGGACTTACGACCATGAGAATGTCGTAGAATGATAGTCGAAGGAAAAACTCTTCGACATTTGAGTGCTGCTTTGACCAGAATTTGCTTGGTCGGAAGGTTGCTTACGACTATCAAAAGTCATAAAAACCCCTACGACCGTCGGTGGTCGTAGTAGTAGAATCGGAGATAAAACTCTTCCGATTGATACTTCCTTCGACTAGAAAGACTTGGTCAAGTATGTAATTTCGCTTGGAGGTGACAATACGCACCTATTTTTCTCGAACGGACCATCCGGGAATTGCAACCGACTCTCATAGACTTGTCCGATGAAGCGGTTCGGCGGTACAACCATCTCTCATAGACCTATAGCCGAGACGGTTTCGGCGGCGGAGATCGTCTTGATTATAAAACTTACCAGAGGTAGACTTGGATTTTTACCTTTCCCCAAATCACTCATTGTTCTTGAGCTCTTGCTTTCTCCTCCTCGACTAGGTTTCATCTTCTCCGCGCCAACCCAATTAAAAACTTCTTGCTTACGAGCGAAATGGCCAAGAGAGTTTCGAATGGGAGGAATCGAAGATGGATGCGGCTAAGATTAAGATCTTAGTCGATGTCGGAAGATTCGAGAGAAGGCTCGGTGAAGTGGATTCCACCATCGGGCAACCGGCCATCGGGGAAAATAGGCAAATTCGCCTTCCAAGCGTATTGTGAGTGCGGCCTTCGATTGCTCGCCACCCTTTCTTACAGAGTACTCGAACACTTTGGGGTGGGCCGTGAACTTAGGTCCCAATTCCATTACCATGTTGAGTGTGTTCGTATATGCGTGCGGCGTACCTAGGGATTCCATGGATCTCGAAATGTTTCAATATTATTATGGGATGGCTCGACAAACCGAATCGCCGGAAGTCTGGATGCAAGCTCCATGACTCAAGTCGAAGGAGTACATTGAGTTTCACCGGTCTTCGTGGCGGGTGGAGGAAGAGGTGGTTCTCTTTGGAAGGTCACCTCTGAAGACGACCTTTCTTTCGTGAGGAAGGTCGCTGAAAGAAATCTTCATGGGACTCAACCCCTGAAGATATCAGCCGGATTAGTCCTTATATTCAAGCTATTAAGGACTTGAAGGAAGAAGGGCTGACCGGATGGCATGTGGTGAAGGATTTCATCACACGCCGAATTAGTCCTCTGAAGAAACGAGCATCTCCTATGTGGAGGTACTCGGGAGAGGAGACCCACCGAGACTACGAGGAGGGTAAGCAATTGTCGACTTAGCTCTCCGTTTGGTCTTTCTCAACCTTGTCTAATATTTTTATCTGTTTATACAGATCTTTCACAGGCTGAGGTTGACTCCAGAGTCAGACTCATCTGTGAGAAGTCTCCGCCACTCCGAGGGGCGGTTCCTCAAGTCATTGCGGCTTTGTCCGCAGATGAAAGGATAGAGCGCCTAAAGGTAATCAAAAATCTGATTTTTTCTTTAGGACTTTATAGTCGTAGAAGATACTTACGACTAATGGTGATCGTAGAATATCTTACGATCAAGAAAAAGTCGTAGAAAAACTTACGACTTGGTACTAGTCGTAGAAAAAACTTACGACTAATTAGTGATTCTTCTTTTTCTGTTTTGCTTTACAGAAAGTAGGCATGGAAAATCGTCAGGACGACGAAGAAGTCGTTCTGATGATTATTGGCGCTGGGTTGTCGAAAGATAAAGGCTCGGCTCCTCCCTCAAAGAGACGTCGACTTGTAAAATCATCGATAAGGGGGCAAGCTCGAGCTCTGGTCTTTCGACCAGACCCTCTACAAAGCCTGCGGCGGCTGTAGTTGTATCTGAAGCCGAGGCCGCAGCCGTCGAAGCCGAGGAGGTTGAAGCAGCTGAACCTCTTAAGCGCAAACCTCGCAAGGCTAAGGTACCCTTCTATTATGACACGGAATCTTTCGCAGTCGGTGCCACTCCTAGTTTTATTAAGCAACTGGAAAGGGAGAACTGGAAAGATTTTATGTCTTTATGAAGGGCGATCTTGCATCGGCACAACACGCAATCGAGGGCGATCTTTATCGAATGGTCGAGGCCGATCTCGTCCATCCAGAGGATCGAGAAACGAGCCACGATCCTGTTCAAACTCTACGACCGGCGTGGTCGTAATGGGCCAATTATTGAACCTCGACCGGGCGTGGTCGTGGAGAAGAAGAGGTCCTCCGTGGGAGGATTGCTCCAAAATTCTGGTTAAGACCGAGTGCGGAGGTATGTGAAATGTACTAAAGTGTAAGAACGACATTTACCTTTTTCTTTTCACAACTGATTTGCTTTTCTTTATTTGATCAGACTCCTCAAATTTCAGGAATGCTTCACGAGAAGTCCATTGCTATCCCTTCATTCACTGGAGAGGTATCAATGGAGGTGGTCGAAGCATCACCTTTGACCCAGGTGGCCGATGAAGTCGAGACTCCCAGAGTGACTTCCACATCTGCTGAGGTCGTAACTACGACCCTTGAAGTAGCGGCTGTTACTGTTGAGGTGGCCGCTACGACCACTGAGGTTGTGGAAACAACAGAGGCAGCTTTGGAAGCCTCTGGTCAAGGTGGTGACCAGCCTGCGCACCGCTCTGGGAAGGAAATCGTAGGAGGCGTTCCTTCCCCTACCCAAAGAGAAATCACAGAACCAGAAGGAGAAAATTTCAACTTCTGTGGTGACTTCTTTGGGCCTGCCTCCGTCGTAGGGTCTTACGCTACAGATCTCGTGGCCCGAAGTCCCCATCCCAAAGATATTCCCAATACGGAGAATACTTTTGATAACGAGCGCCTTGAGAAGGTGTGGTGGGACAAGGTCGCGAGGATGGATAAGCTGCAAAACCCGGACCTTGTATATTCAATGTTTGCTAGGACGACTATGAATGTAAGTATCTTTAAAATACTTATATATGTGGCTTTCCTTCTCTTCTCACTATTCTCTTTTTGCAGAAAGCTCTGGAGCAAATTGCTGTTGTCGGTGAGTATCATCGACAACTTTTAAACTAAGACAGAGAAAGAACTACTCTGTGCAGAGGCGAGAGAGGTGGTAAGTCACTTATCATTCATAGTTGTTTTTGACTTAAATACTGTGATAATGTTTTACGAGAATAGTCATGGAAGAAACTCATGACAAAGTACTAGTCGTAAAGAGCTTACGACTACTTACAACTGTAGTGGTCGTAGAAAGACTTACAACCATATCGTAGTCGTAGAAAAACTTACGACTAGGTCGGTAGTTGTAGAAGTACTTACAACCATTCTATGATGTTTATCTTCGTTCTCGTTCTTTGTAGGTTAAATGGTGATACGAAGACCTTAGTGACTCACTCGACTATGAAAAGAAGAGTCGAGGAGGCTAAGGAACAAGTATTAGTCCTCTCGGATAGACTTGAGAGACTGCCTCTGCATCTAAAAGATTGCGAGGAAAAAATAAGCGAGAAGTTCGAACTTAAGACTGCTTTTGATCTTTAACCTTTACCGACTCTCCTTTCTTCTCGGATAAAGAAAAAGAGATGCGAAGCTCGAACATCAAGTTCAAGAAAAGCTTTGGTTATTCAGAGTTTTCCGCATTACCGCGAATAAGGATCAAGAACTCGAGGGTTTTAGAACTCGATTAACGAGTAAGTAAATCTTTACCGTTATCCTTTTGAGTATTTTCCTTTTCTAATGCCAATTTCTTGTTCGAAATTGTCGCCCAATTGAGAAACCTCGAGGTGAAATCCAAGCAAAGACCTTAATCGCAATGAGTCCGTCGCATTGCTAAGATGAATCTGAGAGGACATCGAGCATGGGAGCAAAAGCATCTTTGAAACCGTTGCTTCCCATCGAGAAGAGGTCAAGAAATTGGATTCTCAATTAGTAGGTAAGAAAAAGCTTTTACCTATAATTATCTTTGTGTTATCTTCCTCTAGAAGTATATTTTGTTTGACCGATATTATTCTTTCTGTAACAAGTGGTGAAAACAAGAAGCTTCATGAGGCTTCGACTTGTACCCAACAGAGATGGAGTCGATGAAGACTAGTCTTCAAGGCAACATCACTCTCTGAACAATGTGCTTAGTGAGCTACATTACGAGGAAAAACTCCTCGAGAAGATACTATAGTTGCTCACACAAGTACCATTGGGGAACAAGTCGGAAAATTGCAAGAAATGGTGACCACTCAAGACTAATCAAGTGAATCAATAAGGAGGCGATCGAAGTCTGCGATAAGTTACGCTTTGGCGAAACTTAAAGCTCAAGACTCCCGCCTTAATGTTAAACCAATCGAAGCCGACTTGATATCACGAATCGAGGCAAGTCGTCTGATTGAGGAAATCTGATCGATTGGTAAAAAGGTGGCGGAGGAAATGCGACTAGGCTCTCCCCTTCGAGTAATCTTGTAACTACCTTGTAAGGCGGACAATTTTGTTGATGAGTAATATATGATCCGCCTCATTTCTGAAAATCATCTTGTCGAGTAGTTAGTAACTCAAAAGATAATAAGCGAATGAAAGACTAAGAATTGAAGTCAAATTAATAACTTTATCCTAGCCCCGACTATTTGCTTAGATTGTTTAGACAATCTAAATAAATAGTGTTTAAAAATAGGGTTTACGAAAACAAAGAGAGGTTTATTTAACTTATAGCTTTTGTTACGGTTGTCAAGCATCGGTCGAAAAGAGTAGAAACGACTCGACACTAGGAAGTTCCTTCTAGTGGGCGGGACCACGTGCGAGAGAGGAAAGGCTTCGACTAGGTGATGTTCCCATCTCCGACTAGTTTAATCAAACCAAGAACGACAACTTGAGTTAAACAAGCGTCTTAGAGGACTTTAGTCATTCGTTCGTCCTTTTTGGTGGACTTGATAAGTCTCTTCCAATAGCAAAAGTAGGAGGCGGCGACACTAGGAAGTTTCCTTCTAGTGGGCGGGACCACATGCAGAGAGGAAAGACTTGACTAGGTGTGTCTCTTCCTTCGACCAGCTTAAAACAAATCGAGTACACCAAAGGTGGTCGAACAAATGTAAGAAAGTGCACTCTACTTAGAATATTTTTGAATTTCTTGAAAAAATAGACTAAGATTGAGAGAGTTGGCTTTGAGAACATTACGACTAGATAAAACCCAGCTCTTTGTATTGGCGGAAAAAATGAGTAGCGAGTCGATGCTAGGAAATTCCTTCTAGTGGGAGAACCACATGCGAGAGGAGAAGTTTCGACCGGATGACGTTTCTCGCTTTTCGGCGGTGTAAAGAAAACTGTGTTTTCATATCATAGTCGAAAGATTAAAAAGCACTACTCAAAAATAAGGCAAAAGAGGTAGAAAGAACACGGACTTTTATTGCACGAGAAACCGGTCACACATAGAATTTGCGTGGCGGTCGATGTTCCAAGAGTTTGAGAGAACTCGCCCATCTTCCATTGCTAGTCGTCAGACCACAGAAGTTACTTCGACCATCGTGTAAGGACCTTCCCATTTAGGGAAAGTTTATTCCGATTAGACTTGGATTGGCGAGCCTCAATACCAAGTCACCTCTGACAAGAAGCTGCGAGGTTGGACCTTCACGATTATAGTATCTGCGCAGGCTTGTTGGTAGACCGCGAGCGGATTAAGGCTAGGTTTCTCCTCTCTTGAGTAGGTTAATGTCATCTGCTCGGAGTTGTTCTGGTCCGAGTTGTTGAAGGTTTCAACTCGTGTCGACCGCAATTTTAGCTCGGAGGAAGCATGGCTTCGACTCAAAACTAGAAAAATGGTGTTTCTCCTGTTGCTCGATGGTGGTCGTCTGACCGCCCATAATATGGAGGGTAATTCTTGTACCCAAGCCCCGAGCGCTTAACAAGGTGTCGAAGACTCGAGTTTTAATTCCTCGCATTATTTGGCCGTTTGCACGTTCGACCGCCCCATTGCTTTGGGGATGTGCAGCGAAGCATAGCATAACTTGGTACCCAACTCGTCATAAAATTCACGAAATTTTGCACTTGCGAGTGTTTACCATTATGCGTAATTATCAGACTCGAAACTCCAAATCGACTAATTCGCTTCTCATCATGAACCTTTTGTCGCTTTCGTTGTTATCGATTCTGAGTTCACTTGATCCATTTTGTGAGCGTGTCAATAGCCACAAAAGGAATTGAAACCTCCGGAGCTTTGGGAAGCGGTCCTAGGATATCAAGCCCCAGTGCAAAAAGGCCAAGAAAGAGGTATTGTTTGTAATGCTTGAGTGGTTGGTGTATCTGTCTACCATGGAATTGGCACTTGGACACACTTTTTAACCACCTCCATAGCATCGTGCAGGTGAGGCGATAAAAACCTTGTCGAAAGGCTTTACCAACCAATGTTCGTAGGAAGCATCGTCCCACAGATGCCACTTGTGTATATCGTGAAGGAGTGTTATTCCTTCGTTTTGCGGAATGCATCGCATGAGTATTCCTTGGGTTCCTCGTTTATAGAGGACTCCTTCAACCAAAGTATACATTTTGGCTTTTGGGATAATCGATCGCCTCAAGATCATCTTGGTCTGGAACCCTTGTAAAGATACTCGTAGATGGGAGTCATCCGTATCCTCGTAATCTAATGAGGCCATCTCAAGAGGAGGTGTTTACGGTTCTTCGACCGAGACGGTTTTTAGGAGTTGCTCCAAGAAAACTCCTTTTAGTGCGTGGATCGGGAAGAAGCCATCCGAGCAAGTTGGTCTCATGAGGAAATTATCCTTCGAGGATAAATTGTACCTCGAAACCTAAAAATGTTTTTCTAGCTTACGTGCTTCGATAAGTACCGAGCCATTGTTGAGTTAGAGCACCGGTACTCTTTCCGATTTGATTCACGACTAGTTGAGAGTCTCTCTCACGAGTAGTCGATTTAATTGAGAGTGCTTTGCACTCGTATGCCGCCTAGCAAACCTTGTACTCGCCACATTGTTAGTGGCACGAAAGTTTAATTGTATGGCATACTTTAAGGTTTCTCCAGGGAGATACCAGGACCACCCGACCCGAGCCACTTAAAGTAAGTGACCGTCAAAGTACATCATCCACCGGTCGTGGAATCGTCTTGGGGATCTGAGCGAGTTCAGATTTGTCCATTCGGCGACAAAGTGCGCCAAGATCCGGGATTTTATGGCCGTTCGGGACACGAAATGGAGGTCGAACTCCCAAGTTCGACCGACCATTTTGCCATGCGTCCCATTGTTTCCTTATTATGGAGGATTGCTCCCAAAGGAAACTCGACACAACATGACTATTTTGTGCGCTGAAAATAATGCCGCATTTCCTCGAAGACATGAGGAGGGCATATAGAAGTTTTGGACTGAGGTAACGCTCCTTAGGCCCGTAAAACTTCGCTAACGTAGTAAACCTGGTCGTTATGCGTTTTCACGTTCTACGACTAGTCTGCGCTTCTTTGCTGTGGCGTGGCGGCTAGGTAAATTAAGAGCGTCTCTTACGGCTTTGGAGAAACGAGCAGGAGCACTCGAAAGATACCTCTTGACATCCTCAAAGCGGCGTTTGCCTCGTTCGACCACTCAAAACCTTCATGTCTCTGAGAAGTTTAAAGAAAGGTAGTCCTTTTCTCCTAGTCGTGCGATGAAACGACTTAAAGCCGCCATGCACCCAAAGTGAGTTTCTCGACTTCCTTTTTGTGTTTGGAGGGCGATCCGGAGGATGGCTTTTATTTTTCAGAGTTTGCTTGATTCCTCGTTCGGATACTAGGAATCCAAGCAATTTTCTGAAGAAATTCCAAACACACTTCTCGGATTGAGTTTTAAGCGGTGCTTTACGAGGTTGTCGAATGTTTCTTGTAGGTCGATGATATGATTAAGTCTCTTAATGCTTTTACGACTAGATCATCAACATAGGCTTCCAAATTCGGCCTAATTGAGATGAAAAGTCGATTGCATTAGGCGTTGAAAAGAAGCACCGCATTCTTTAGACCAAATGGCATTTGACATAGCAAAAGGTACCAAATGGAGTAATGAATGCGGTCTTTTCTTCATCGTTTAAACACATATTGATCCGGTGGTATCCGAATATGCATCTAAAAACTTAATATCTCACAACTGCAGTTGAATCAACGGTGATCGATCACGAGGTAAAGGAAAATCATCTTTTGGACAAGCTTTATTAAGATCGGTAAAGTCCACGCACATCGCCATTTGCCGTTTGACTTTTTGACCATTACAGGTTAGCCAACCACTCGGGTGGTTGACTTCTCTTATAAAGCCCGCTTTAAGTAGCTTATCAACTCGATTTAATAGCATCTCGTCGATCGAGGCAAATCTCGTAATTTTTGTTTCTGGTACTTTATCGGTAGTAAAGCTAGCACGTGCTCGATCACCTCCACGGGGACTCGGGCATGTCGGATGCTTGCCACGCAAAGACATCTGCGTTAGCTCGGAGGAAGGTAATGAGGCGTCTTCCTATTTGGGGTCGGAAGTCTCCCGATGCGAGCAGTCTTGAGGGTTCTTCTGCGTCGGAGGAACCTCTTTGACTTGGTCGTTCGGCTTTGGTGCGACTTTAGGCTTCGACTTGCTAGTCGGTGACTTTCATCTCGAGTTGGTATTTGACCAACCATCTCGAGGATCGACGGTCAGACTATCGCCATCTTTTGTCACATTGAATGGTGATCACTCCTTTGGGACTGGCATCTTAAGACATTGATACCCGTAATGAGTAGCCATTAAGAATTTTGCCAAAGTTGGTCGTCCGAGTATGGCGTTATATCTTGATCGAAATCGACCACATCAAAGGAGACTTTCTCGTCCCGAAATTACTTGGTGAGCCAAATGTTAAAGGAAGAGAAACTTGGCCAATAGGTTTGGTGAAGACCCTGATGCGATTCCATGAAAGGAGTATCGTCTCGCCTTACCTTTGTCTGGGTACTTGCATCTCGTCCGGGGCATTAGTAAATAATATGTTCAAAGAATCGCCACCATCAACCAACACTCGATTGACCCGACGGTTGTTGATGGTGGGTTCATTCTAATCGGATATCGACTGATCGACTCGTAGTGATTGGGCGATCATCCTTCTCAAAAGAGATGGTAACTTCCGACCACTTGGTAATTTATTGTGAGAGGAGTATGTATAGAATTTACCTCTCGTCCGCAGACTTTAAGTTGTCGTTTGGAGTCGTATCTCGATGATCCTCCGTAGATGTGCTCAGCGGTATGTTGCGGATCTTGGAGCGGCATCTCCTCATCATCCGACGACTTTTGGCCACTCGTATGTCCTACCCTTTCGAGAGTAGGGAGTGGTGCTTTGTTGTTGTAGTAGTCCTCGAGCTTTCTTTGGAAAACTTCGGCGATTCTTGAGGTCATGTCCTTCCTTTTATGAAAAGGACACCACCTTGGTTTGTCGTTCCTCGATCGAGGCGCTTACCTTTGCCTTGATCGAGTGCGACTTGGTGGTTTGGGGCTCTCCATCTTTCACGGCGGAACCTCCTTGGAACCACTTGGTTTGTGGTTTTGACTTTTATTTTCTTCTTGGACTTTTTGCTTTTTATCCTTACCAACTTCACGGCTCTCGAGGAGTATATGTTTCTCGATCGATAGTGTTGTTCCACTCATTGCCTCGAAGCGATTGCATATCGATCGGCCATCTCGAAGAGTTCGACAAAGATGTTGGGAGGATTGAGCAATGTCCTCCGTTATCCTTCTACTACGGACTCCTTGCTTAAAAGCCACGATCACAGAGGAATCGAAATTTCGGAATTGAGTTACGAACGACTAAAGCGTTTGATGAATTGACGCAAAGTCTCGTTGTTGTTACATTTTATCCGGTGCAAGTCGTCTTCTTTTCGTAGCGGTTGTATGTGCCTTGGAAATTCGCTGTAGAAGATCACGAGGTGTTGCCAAGAGTAGATCGACTCGAGTGGTTGGTTTAATAACCACGATCGGCGGATCCTTCGAGCACAGTCGGAAGGTAATTCGCCATTACATGCTCTCCTCCTCCTGCTGCTCGGACAGCTGTTGTATAGATCTGAAGGAATTCGATGGGATTTTGAGATCCATCAAATTTCTCCATGTTCACTGGTCGAAAATGAGGTGGCGAGCCGCTTTCGAGGTCGGCGAAATGCGACATCCTGAATCACTTCTTGACGCCTTCTTTGTAGGAAAGAAGGGTTAATGTCACCAGTGATCGTATCGACGATACCCTGTGCGGTGACTGTTCTATAGTAGGTCTTAGTTCTACGAGGGGAATACTCCTCGTACTCCACCCATTGTGAATTTCTTTGTTGAAGTGGTGAATGATCACCTCTCCGAGGGGCTTCTTGATCTTGGTTGATCGAAATGTATTTCTCCAATAGGGATCGATTAGACTTATGGCCGTGTCGATTCCTCGTGAAAATATTCGATTGATAGTAGCCGAGAAGTCGTATTGCTACGACTACCGAATGTTGTCGATGAGGTACCTCGGTCTTGTCATCACGATTCGAAGTCTTTGCGTAATCTCTTGACAAAAGAGATCGTACCACAGCGTTCGAGCAAGCTCTTGGTTGGGATTCTCGAGCAAGTCGTTGATGTCTGGAGTTCTTGTACCTCCTTCGATCGATGTTGAATCGCCAGAGCGAGTTCTTACGGGTGCAATTTTCTTTCTTCCGACGACATCAAAATCCTCCTCATCGTGTCTTTGAGGCCTTCTTAGTGGAGTGCGAGAATGTCGAGGATTTCCTCGCGTTCATCAGTGTTGGTTCTCTCTCAAGCGGTGGTGCCCTTGCCATTACCACGAGGGGCGCAGTGTGATCTTCGGGAGTGTTCTTATCTCGGCCTCCATGAGGTGACCACGATTTGGGGAAGGGCGAAGACCTCCGTTGATGATTCTCACTTGCGCTCGAGGCCTCCCGCTTGAGGAGTGCTCGAGGACACCATCTGGCGACTTGGAGTAATCCCCTCCGGTAGGGGAACTCCGGTTATAATCGCCTCCGTTCGCAAATGAGATCTGCGGGGAGGCGGTCGAATTTGCAGAAAAGCATGCTTGATCCCACCCTCTCCGGAGTTACCACGAGAGAGGGATCACTAGATCTTTGGTGGAGTCTGGAATGGTGGCTCCCGAACTTGACTTACCAAGTCGGACCGTCTTAAGGGACTTGAACACTTGGAGAAAGAACTCTCGTCGTGTTGTGAGTCCTCACAGAGCGGTCTGGTCGGATTGACCCTTGTCCTTTGAGAGAATTGGCTCCTCTGTTGGGCGTATTGTTGTGGGGATAAGGATCCTCCTCAACTCCATTAATGGGATGGTTTCTGGAGAATAATCTCCGGAGGCAACATCACCATCGTGGATGCATCACTCGGCTCGTAGTCGAAACCGCATCCATGTCGACGTCTGCGTGTCCGCCAAGTCAAACCAGTTCTCCTCGTTCCATTCTCCCGCCATGATTGCATGAGATTGGAAAAAGAGAGTATGTTGACAAGAGATTACGGAAAGATCCCCACGGACGGCGCCAACTGTCGGTGTATTAGAACCGATCTTACGTAAAGATTGTTTGATTCGGGGGGTCTCCTAGAGATGAGATCACGCAGAGTGGATTGACACGGGATGTTTAGGCAGTTCAGCCTTCTCCGAGAGAATAATAAGCCTAATCTGTGTGGTGTGGTATTCTTGATGATCAAGTAAAAGACTAAGACTATTACGAGAATAGCGCTTATGTTCCTACTTGACTAGCTCTTGTTATTGCTCTTCCCCATCTCTCGATTGATGCCCTTATATAGTCGTGAAGAAGTAGCCGTTTTGTCCTGCGGGAGATGCGCCTAATTAATCCAGTAACGGGCGCATGATGGCAGTAATTACCGACGCCTCGGCTTCTTCACGCCGTCTGGCAATTATCTTCCAGAGATAATGGGGTAGTTACACACCATTAATAAGCGGAATAATAGTGCGTGTAGACCGTTCGGATTCCTTAATCAATTGAACCCACTCGCCTGTAGGTTTGATTATAAGGTGGTCGAAGTTTACACGGTCGTAGAAGAACTTACGACCGGTAGCGATCGTAAAGGACTTACGACCGGTGCGATCGTAGAAGGACTTACGACTATGTAGTGGTCGTAGAAGGACTTACGACCATGATATAGTCGTAGCAAGACTTACGATTATGGGGGTGATTGTAGAAGAACTTACAATCACTTGTTGGGCTTCTCCCTTATAGATATAAGGGGTACTTCTGGGGACTATGTGACATCATATTTACCCATAATAAGAATTATAGATAAAAGATAAAATGAGGATTATTAGATCCTCGTCAATCTATATCTCTCCAGTGACGGTTGCAGTAATAACCCAAGGAAACACCCTTTTTTAACACAGTAAATAGTAAATACATACTTCAAAAAACATCGCTTTGGCTGAACCGTGGACCGGTCCAACAAAAAAACATCGTGATGTGCCTTTGGTTTTGCGGGTTTGTTCACTGTGTGTGTGGGTGGAGCACTGGAGCCCACTGTAGGTCTCACGGCACGGGTCCATTTCTTAATGGTATTTGTTGAGTAACCGTCGCTGGAGATTTCAGTCCGAACGGGAACCTCATATACAATGATCAGAATCGTAAGAACGATGAGGAACACAAGAACACAACAGTAGAATGAACACAGAGATATGCGGGACTTCAGGGTCTGCTTTATTGCTTCGGATCAATCGGGGTTACAATGAGAGGGGGGTGACCCTCTATTTATAGACTATAGGATGAGGAGTTCAACTGGGCCAGGACTCTCCGAGGTCCTGGGCCCGTACTGGGCCAGGACTCTCCAGAGTCCTGGGCCCGGTTTCTTAACACTCCCCCTTGAACACTCATCCAACATGTTCATGTCTCGTCAAAATTCCATAAAAACCCAGTGGGAAAAATTTGGAGAAAGAGTACATGTCATGCGTTCTGCTGTGTTGCATGAATTGCCTCATCAAAAACCTTAGCCGAGAAACTTGTGAAAACTTCGTAAGGGAAAAGAGTACAATCCACCCAATTTCATTTAATCTGCGAGATTTATTCTTTGGGTACTCGATCTTCGTGATCAAGATTCAATAATGAGTTCGTGAAGATTCTCCCCCTGAATTCTGCACTTGTCTAAGTCTTATCATTCCAATTCCACGTATGCATCTTTCAAAACTAGACGCTGGAAGTGACTTAGTGAATAAATCTGCAAGATTTTCACATGACTTAGTATGCAGTACCTTAATTTCGTCCATCTTTTGCATTTTGTGAGCATAGAAGAACTTGGGATTGATATGCTTTGTAAGGGGACTCTTCACATAACCCATCTGTACTTGGGCGACACAAGCTGCATTATCTTCATAGATAATGGTAGGGGTTTCTTGTGATATCCAATCCACATGACTGCTGGATGTGGTGAATCATCCGTCAAGCCAAGAACATTCTCGTGAGGCTTTGTATAGTGCTATGATTTCTGAGTGGTTCGTCGAAGTAGATACAAGACTTTGCTTAGACGATTTCCAAGAAATCATAGCTCCACCACACAGAATACATATCCTGCTTGCGATTTAGGCGTGTGCGGGTCCGACAGTACCCAATCTGCGTAGCTAATCATGGTAAGGTCTTGGTTCTTTACGTAGAATAGACCAAGATCTTTGCTTCCTTGAGGTATCGGAAGACGTCTTTTATTCCCTACCAATGCCTTTTGGTAGGTTCTACATCGACCTTGCTAATAGGTTTCTGCAAATGCAATATCCTGTCTAGTACAGGTTTGCTAGATATATGAGTGCTCCTATTGCACTCGGTATGGGAATTCGGTCCCGTAACTTCCTCCTCTCTTCTTTAGGTCTCATGCGGGTCCTTGTCTTGTCGCAAGGATCTTCTCGACCATCGGCACTTCGAAGGATATGCCTTTTCAAAGCCAAACCTTTCCAACACTTTACGAGTGTATGTTGACCGATGTACTAGAATACCTTGAGGGTATGCTCAAGTCGCGAGCCTAGGCAAGACTTGGTTTTACCCAAGTCTTTCATCTCGAACTCGATTCCGGTAAGAGCTTGCTTTCTTAATATCTTCCATGGTTCCGGCGATATTGGATCATCTACATATCTTGAGATTATCTGAATCCATCACGGATCATTGTATAAAAACACAGGGATAATCCTCATTGTTCGTGTAGCCTTTCTTGCAGAGAAAGTCACTTAAGCGATTATACCACATTCTACCTGATTGCTTCAATCCATACAGTGACTTTCTGAGTTGCACACTGTACAGATTTCTATTTGCTCTGTCTTGGTTCGGGACAGGGATACCTTCCGGTACCTTCATGTAAATGTCCGAATCTAAGTTCCCATAAAGGTATGCAGTTACCACATCCATCAATTTCATTTCCAAATTCAAGTTTACTGCCATTGAGATTAAATATCTAAAGGTAGTTCCGCCCATGACCGGGGAATAAGTTTCATCATAATCGACTCCTGGTCGTTGGGTGAAACCTTGTGCAACAAGCCTTGCTTTATATCTTACAACTTCATTATTTTCATTTCTCTTTCGAACAAATACCCACTTATGCCCTACTGGGTGCACATGGGGAGGCGTGCGGCTTACAGGCCCAAACACCTCTCTTTTATTTAGGGATATTAATTCCGCTTCTCTTGCCTTCTTTCAATCTTTCCAATCTGATCTTTTCTTACATTCAGCGAGCGATGCAGGCTCTGGATCAAGATCGATGATTGTTGCAATTTTCTTTGCAAAATAAATGTCGACATTGGCTGTTGTTCTATTCATAGATTCTCCTGTGGTCACATAATTTATAGCTATTTCTTCATGGGGCGATACTTCTAATGTTTTTACTTGCTTACCGCTGCTTTCAGTTGCGGGGGCAAGTCCCTTTAGTTTTTCAGCTCCGATGTGTGCGCACACATCCATGCTGATATCTCCCTCCATGGGAATATTCAAATCTGGTATGCCTTTTCTTTGAAGGTTCCATACCGGTGCAGTCTCAATTGGCTCCCTTTACGGTTATGGGGAACTTCAAAGATCGGTTAATGTCAAGTCCTTCTAATCCTTTTTCGCCAGCGTCCCGGTTACTTTGGGATTCGAGGCCAAAGTTCTCGTCCTTTTATTACGAGGCCTCCGGGCGGGATTAGGATACCTTCAATTTTCTTTGGTATTTCAACCCTCTCCGCGCATTGCGTGCGAGCACATGCGACTTGGTTACACTTTTCAAATCACTAAAGTGGTCGAGCGCTTGATTCGCTAATGCTTGCAAATCAATTATCTTCGGACTTCTCTATTTGTTTCACTAGTCTTGCGGGTCATGTGCATGGATTCCGTGGCTTGCCACGTCGCCCTCGACATTTTTCATCAGCGGTTGATTTCCTCCCCTAATGACGGAAACTATCCTCATCGAATATCTTTGTCGTAAACGGTCATTACCATACTCTTCTTCAGTCTCTACGTGGAGACCGTTAGCGCGAATATCTTTAAAGCTTAAGAGAGTCCTAGTCGATTCTGGGTACAACAAGGCTTCTTCAATGACCAATGTTGTGCCCATCGGGAGTATAATTGTGGCTCTTCCTGAGCCTATTACACAAGTATCATTTGCTGCGATTGTCGTAAGACTACCAAAGATTCTTCTTGATTGACCGGAAAAATTTTGTCTCTCTTAAAATGGTATTCGTTGTGCATTTATCGCTAAGCATACTTCCTCCATAGGGCGCCACACGTGTTCTGATATATATAAAATATTTATTAATATAGGGTAGCAAGCAACCATACATATAAAATACTTCAAAACAGAACACAATTTGCCTTTATTAATACGATGAAAAATCATGCAGGACTCATAATAAGAATTTATTTCTTTGCTCTCCTAGAGCTTACAACCATTATGCAAGATTATTATTCTATTGCAACAAAAAAAACTGTAAATGACTATAAAACTAAGTGCAATGCGTGCACTAGATCGAATCAGCGAAGAATGAAGATACTTCTGCCTGGATCTGCGCTTCATTCATCTGCTCCTCGTTGGCAACTACAGCTGCTGCTGTTGTGATGTCCAAAGGAGGTGCGATGGGGACGGCCATCGGGATGTCCACATCCATGGGTGCATCCCATGATTGTGGATCCCCTATGCCTGCAATGGCGAGGTGTGCCTCATGCTGTCCTTTACCCTTCTTCTTGGCCTTGAAAGCATCGATCACGTGCTGCGACTCATGGCAAACACGTGACCAATGACCCCAAGTGCCACATTTGTAGCAAATTTGGCCCTGCTGACCATACGGCTTCTCGTCGCGCTTCTTTTGTCCGCCTTCTTGGCTTGGGCATCTGCTTGGTTTCGACCCATGACCTTACCCTTCCGCTCTTTTCTGTGAGTGAGGCTTTCTCCTTGTAGCCGCTATGCGTTGACTTCAAGTCCAACTTTGCTACTAGGTGGTCGTGAGATGTAGTTCTTTCTGGAGAACGTCATCTTGAGCTTCCTGAACTTGCATGATATCGATCGGGCCTAAGCCTACTCCTTGTAGCCATCCTGCCGATAGTTGCGTGCGGATTGTACAGCGTTGGGGTGGAAGGTAGAGAGTTTTTCTATCTTACGCAAATGCGTGGTTACTTTACCACATAGTTGAAGACTTGTACAAATTCTGTGCAATGTAGAATTGTACTCTCCCACGGTCTTGTAGTCGGCAAAACGCAGTCGGTTCCAATCCTGCTCCGCACGAGGAAGGATGGTGTACTTTAGCTTCTCAAACCGCTTCTTGAGTGCGGTCCATAAGGCTAGTGCGTTCTTTTCTGCCATGTACTCATTCTTGAGTGTTAGGCGGAGATGATGTCTGAGAAATGAAGTGCTTGATCATTCCCTCGCCAGGTTGGGCGACGTCCTTCAGGGTGCCAAGTCCAATAGCAGCACGGAGCTTCTTTGCTCCAAGTACAATCTCGACATCCGATGCCCAAGTCAGATAATTATGGCCATGCTGGGCCACCTCTTCGAACTCCCGATTCGTAATACCAGTCATCTGCATATTCATGCAAAGAGTGTATAAGATTACTGCTGGTAATTTGCATAAAATGGTTGCAAAAATTCTTATAATATTTTCGTATTATTCTATGCATTTTCATGATTTACTACTATTTTCAGTGATTAAAAGCAATATTAATAATCACAAATAATAATATAAAAAACAGTAAATACAATAAATAAATTGCATAGAAATAATAATAGCAAGGTAAAAAATATGCTTCAAATGCAAAAACCGATTCAAAATTTGAATTCCCGAGGCCCTTTTCTGCTGGAATACGAATTTTCAGTGAATTCTGTAATTTCTAGGGGCTAAAATGTAAAAATTCAATTCGGAGAAATTTTTCGCGTAATTTACGAAAAATCTGAGGGCCTTTTTGCAAATTGGCCCCCCCTTTTTTTTTTCGTTTGTGTCCCGGTTATACTGGTAGCCCAAAAGGTGGCAGTCTGCCGAGATAAAACCGCTGGGCGTTAGGGACTCGGGGTAGGGTTTCCTACCCCGAGTTCCCCGGCGGCATGGCGCCCCGTGGCCGTTCTTGTGGCGGAGGTGGTCGGGGCGGCGCGACAGAGCGGCCGGTCTTGCCGGCGTCTTGGCGGCGGCACCTTCTGGTGCGCGCGATCGGCCGGTGTTGCGGGCGGCAGACTCGGCTTTGCATGCGAGGCCGGCGGCCGCGGGCGGCTCCATACCCTCCCTTTGCTCTGTGATTTTGTTCGGGCGCCGTCTGGCAAGCGGCGCTGGCGGTTCAAGCGGGGCAGCGTGTCGGGCGCGCCGTTCTAGCGGCGGTGGCGGGGCACGGCGATCCCCCTTTTTTCTTCTTCTTGTGATGTTTCTTTGTGATGCGGTGCGGCCGGGTGGAGTGGGGACCGTGCGGGTCGGCCGCCGGAGGCGGTTCGAACCGCCGCGCGATTCGGCCGCGGCTTGCCGTGCCGTGCCGTCAGGCGATCGGCGAGGTGGTGGCTTCGCCGTTCTCGGTGGTGGTCTTTGGCCGGTTCGACGCACGCTGCCGGTAGGGATGGGTGATGCGGCTAGTCGGCGGCGCGACTTCGGTCGGGCGCCTTTTTTTTCTTCGTATGTACTGTTCATACGAGGAAAAAAAAATCTGTTCAAGAAAAATTTACTGTTTATGCGATAATCTGCGATGCAATCAACATCCGATCTTC
Source organism: Hsuehochloa calcarea (assembly GCA_036346395.1). Lineage (NCBI taxonomy): Eukaryota > Viridiplantae > Streptophyta > Magnoliopsida > Poales > Poaceae > Hsuehochloa > Hsuehochloa calcarea. The sequence goes on along the minus strand of CM070593.1, from coordinate 68,905,776 downwards.
GTACAATCCACCGTCGACATTGTGCGGCGACTTCAAGTCTGCTCGCGGTAGATTAGAACAGATTTGCACCGCAGAAACCAATCTAGAAAGCCAAATTTGCATAATTGAAAGCAATCTAGAAAATACGATTCAATATACGAGGGTCGTTCTTCGACGGTTGCCATTCGATGCGAGGAGAGTCGATCGTGCTGATAACGTGTTGAGTAACGTCATTTGGAGATTCGAATCGACGGGTACCTCGTATACAATGATCGAATCGTAAGAACGATGAGGAACACAAGAACACAACAGTAGAATGAACACAGAGATATGCGGGACTTCAGGGTCTGCTTTATTGCTTCGGATCAATCGGGGTTACAATGAGAGGGGGGTGACCCTCTATTTTATAGACTATGGGATGAGGAGTTCAACTGCGCCAGGACTCTCCGGGGTCCTGGGCCCGTACTGGGCTAGGACTCTCCAGAGTCCTGGGCCCGGTTTCTTAACAGTATTGAGGACAAGAGCGTGCGTGTCATGGGATCTGGATCCTCGCGGCACCGCGCGAGCAGTTATTTATGTTTGTATAAATAATATCCGGCAGGGTATTATAGGGTAGTAAAATACTTGTTGTAGCTAAAATTGTTGAGTAACCGTCGCTGGAGATTTCAGTCCGAACGGGTACCTCGTATACAATGATCAGAATCGTAAGAACGATGAAGAACATAAGAACACAACAACAGAATGAACACAGAGATATGCGGGACTTCAGGGTCTGCTTTATTACTTCGGAACAATCGGGGTTACAATGAGAGGGGGAGACCCTCTATTTATAGACTACGGGATGAGGAGTTCAATTGGGCCAGGACTCTCCGGTCACAGGCCGTCCTGGGCCAGAACTCTCCAGAGTCCTGGGCCCGGTTTCTTAACACTCCCCCTTGAACACTCATCTAACATGTTCATGTCTCGTCAAAACTCCATAAAAACCTAGTGAGAAAAATTTGGAGAAAGAGTACATGTCATGCGTTTTGCTGTATTGCACGAATTGCCTCATCAAAAACCTTAGCCGAGAAACTTCAGGAAAACTCGTAAGGGAAAAAGAGTACAATCCACCCAATTTCATTATATCTCCGGGATTTATTCTTTGGGTACTCGATCTTCGTGATCAAGATTCAATAATGAGTTCGTGAAGATTCTCCCCACAGATTCGCACTTCTTTAAGTCTTATCATTCCAATTCGTGTGCACCTTTCAAAGCTAGATCTTTGAAAGTGACTTTAGTGAATAAATCTGCAAGATTCTCACATGACTTAGTATGCAGTACTTTAATTTCGTCCATCTTTTGCAATTCATGAGCATAGAATAATTTGGGGTTGATATACTTTATGAGGGGACTCTTCACATAACCCATTTGCACTTGTGCAATACAAGCTGCATTATCTTCATAGATAATTGTGGGGGTTTGCGCGGTATTCAATCCAAATGACTGCTGGATGTGGTGAATCTTCCGCCGAAGCCAAGCACATTCCTGTGAGGCCTCGTACAGTGCTATGATTTGCGAGTGGTTCGTCAAAGTCGATACAAGACTTTGCTTAGACGATTTTCATGGAATTGCAGTTCCACCACATAGGAATACATAGCATGTTTGCGACTTGGCTGTATGCGGGTTCGACAGGAACCCGACATCTGCAAAGCCATTCCTATACAAGTCTTGGTTCTTTCTGTAGAATAGACCAAGTTCTTTGCTTTCTTGGAGGTAACGGAAGATGTCCATTATTTCCTGCCAATGCCTTTGGTAAGTTCTGTACTATACCTTACTAATAGGTTTACGGCAAATGTAATGCCTGATCTAGTACAGTTTGCTAAATACATAAGTGCTCCTACTGCACTCAGGTATGGGAATTTTGGTCCCAGGACTTCCTCCCCCTCTTCTTTAGATCTGTACGAGTCCTTGTCTTGTTGCAAGGATCTCCCGACCATCGGCACTTTCGAAGGATATGTCTTTTCAAAGCCGAACCTTTCCAACACTTTCTGAGTGTAGGTTGGCTGATGTACTAGAATCTCTTCCGGGGTATGCTCAAGCTGCAAGCCTAGGCAGTATTTGGTTTGATCCAAATCTTTTATTTCGAACTCCGACTCCAGGTAAGAGCTTGCTTTCTTAATACCTTCTAGGGTTCCAATGATATTCAGATCATCTTCATACACTGAGATTTATACAAAATCCATCCTGGGATCGTCGTATAAATACACAGGGATAATTCTCATTGTTCGTGTAGCCTTTCTTGCATAGAAAGTCGCTTCGAGCGATTATACCACATTCTGCCTGATCGCTTCAGTCCATACAGTGACTTTCTGAGTTGCACACTGTATAGATTTCTATTTGCTCTATCTTGGTTCGGGACGAGGATACATTCGGTATCTTCATATAAATATCCGAATCAAATTTCCATAAAGGTATCTGATTACCACATCCATCAATTTCACTTCTAACTTCAAGTTCACTGCCATTGAGATAAATATCTAAAGGTAATTCCGCCCATGACCGGGGAATAGGTTTCTTCATAACAATCTCTCGGACGTTGAGTGAAACCTTGTGCAACGAGCCTTGCTTCTTTCATTTTTCTTTCGAACAAATACCCACTTATGCCCTACAGGGTGCACATGGGGAGGTGTGCGCTACAGCCCAAGCACCTCTCTTTTATTCAGAGAGAACAATTCGCTTTCTATTGCCTTCTTCCAATCTTCTCAATCGATCTTTTCTTATATTAAGCGAGCGTCACGGGCTCTGGATCAAGATTGATAATTGTGACAATTTTCTTTGCAAAGTAAATGTCGACATTGGCTGTTGGCTTATTCATATATTCTCCCAAGATCATAAAGTTTATAGCTATATCTTCAAGGGGCGATATTTCTAATGCTTCTACTTGCTTACCGCTACTTTCAATTGCGGGGCAAGTCCCTTTAGTTTTCAAATCCGATGTGTGCGCACACATCCATGCTGATGTCTCCCTTCATGGGGATGTTCAATTCTAGTATGCCTTTTCTGAAGGTTCCATACCGTGCAGTCTCAACTGGCTCCCCTTCTGATTCTGGGGTACTTTGGTGATCGGCTGTGTCAAGTCCTTCTCATCCTTTTCACCAGCGTCCCGGTTGCTTGATTCGAGGGGCCGAGTTCTCGTCCTTCGAGGCCTTAGGACGGGATTAGGGATACCTTCATCGGTATTTCAACCCTCTCCGGTGCATTGCGTACATGCATATGCGACTTGGTCACGCTCTTCAAATCACTAAAGTGGTTAGGCAGTTGATTCGCTAATGCTTGCAAATCAATTATCTTCTGGACTGCAATTATTTTCTAGACTTCAATTGTCTTCTAGACTTCGATTATCTTCTGGACTTCTCTATTTGCTTCACTAGTGCGCGGGTCATATGCATGGATTTCAATTATCTTCTAGACTTCAATTATCTTCTGTACTTCTCTATTTCTCGACATTTTACATCAAGGGTTGATTTTCTCCCCCTAATGACGAGAAATAATTCTCATCTAATCGTGACGGTTGCATGCAAATCTCCAGTCGTGGGATCCAAATACCTGATTATGGATGTTGTTTCATAACCAACGTATATCCCAGACTTTTGGAGAGTGCCCATTTTAGTTTACTGTGGTGGTGGTATAGGTACATAAGCCTTGCAACCAAACCTTCAAAGATGAGAAATTTTCAGTGTTGACCCTTGCGCTAGTTGCATAGGTGAATGTATGTTATATGCCGGTGGTCTAAATTTGATGAGAGTTGCTGCGTGCAGGACTGCGTGTCCCCAATATGTAGTTGGTAAATAACAATTCTGCTAGTCCATTCTGAGTGTGGACATGCGGTACGTGATGCTCAATTTTAATTTTCATTTTCACACAATAATCATCATATGCCCTCGAAGTAAATTCTCCGGCGTTGTCCATTCTGGTGGACTTCACATGATGATCAGGGAAATTATTCTTAATGTTAATTATCTGCGAGATGAGCTTTGCAGAAGCGTGGTTTCTCGTAGATAATAAACAAATGTGCGACTGTTTTGAGGAAGCATCGATGAGCACCATAAATACCAAAATGGCCCTTACAGGGGCTGTTTAGGACCGCAAATGTCTCCCTGGATACGGTCCAGGGATGCAGGGATTTCGTCCTTTACTTTCATAGTAGAGGGTCTAGTAATCAGTTTCCCGATGGTACATGCAGGGCACACAAAATCTTCCGGATTCGGGAAGTTCTTTACATTGACACTATGTCCCTGTGAATTGTTAATTATATTTCTCATCATCCTAAGACCTAAGTGGCATAATCTATCATGCCAGAGATAGAAGAGGTTTAGAGCTTCTAAATATAGTTTTCGAGGCAAAGTTATAAGTTTGCATATGCCTTAATATTAGTGTAGTATAGCCCATTTTCAAATGAAGGAAGTCGTTCTAATACCATTATTCTACTATTTTCGTCACACTTTGTAATGAGCAGGTATTCCTTACCATGCTCTTCTTCAGTCTCTACGTGGAAACCGTTAGCGCGAATATCCTTGAGAGTTCTAGTCGATTATGGGCACAACATGGCTTCTTTAATGACCAAAGTATGTCCGTCGGGAGTATAATTGTGGCCTTTCCTGAGCCTATTATACATGTATCGCTGCCTGCGATTGTCGTAAGGCTACGAGCATTCTTACTGATCGACTGAAAATTCCATCTCTCTCAAGGTGGTATTCATTGTGCCGCTACCTGCTAAGCGCACTTCCTCCATAGGGCGCTACATGCATTCTAATATAATGTACTTTATTAATATGAAGCAGAAATCCAGCAACACATAAAATAAAATACTTCAGATATCAGAACATAACTTGCTATCATAAATACGGGAAATATAAGTCTTGCAGGACTCATCATAAGAATTTAATTCTTTGCTCTTCTAGAGCCTACAACCATTATTCAAAGTTCATCACAATCACAAAATGCAAGTGACTATAAAAGGATCTAAGTGTAATGCGTGCACTAGATCGAATCAGCGAAGTATTCAGAAACTTCTGCCTCAATCTGCTACATGGCGATCTTCTCCTCTTGGGCAATTCACTACCGTGGCGCTGCTATGTCCAAAGGAGGGATGATGGGGGCTGCTACTAGGCTGTCCATATCCATAAGTGCAACTAATGGGTGTGGATCTTCCGTGCCTGCAATGGTGAGGTGTGCCTCATGCTATCCTTTGCCCCTTTTCTTAGACTGTAAAACACCAATTACGTGCGACTCACGACCTTACCCTTCTTGCCCTTCTCCTTCGTGAGAGGCTTCATCACCTTGTAGCTGCTAGTATTGGCTTCATGGCCAATATTGCTACTATGTGGCTGTGAGATGTAGTTCTTCCTTAGAACATCATCTTGAGCTTCCGCAATTTTCATGATGTCAATCACTGCGGCATACTACTTGTAGCCATTTTGACAATAACTGCGTGCGGATTGCACCGCATTCGGGTAAAGGTAGAGATAGTCTTTTCAATCTTCTGCTCATTTGTGATTACATTATCACATAATTAGAGATTGTATAAATTTTGGCCATGCCGGGTCAGTTCTTCGAACTCCTGGTTCGTGATGCCAGTCATTTTTCATATTCATGCAAAAAGTTCATAAGATTACTGCTGGTAATTTCCATAAAATGATTGCAAATTTCTTATAATGCTTTTCGAACTCCCAGTTCGAGATCCCGTATTTTTCCATGCATTTTCATGATTTACTGCTATTTTCAGTGATTAAAAGCAATATCAATAATCACAAATAATCAAAATAGTAAATACAATAAATAAATTATATATAAATAATAATAACAAGGTGAAATATGCTTCAAATGCAAAAACCGATTCAAAATTTGAATTCCTGAGGCCCTTTCTGCTAGAATATGAATTTTCGGCGAATTCTGCAATTTTCAGGGGTTAAAACGTGAAAAATTCAATTCTGAGAAAATTTCGCTCAATTTACGGAAAAACTGAGGGTCTTTTTGCAAACGGCCTTTTTTTCTTTTCATTTTTCTTTTCTTTTCATTTTTTTAAATCAGGTTATCTGGTAGACCTTTTAGTGGCAGTTTGCGATAAGAAACCGGCGGGGGACTCGGGGGTAGGGTTTCCCTACCCCCGAGTCCTCGGCGCGGCGGCCCTTCATGGGAGCCGCTGCGTTCCTCTCAGTGGCGGCTCCCTTCATGGGAGCCGCCACGGGCTCTCCTTCATGGGGCCGCCATGGCCGAGCCTGCCATTGCTGGGCCGGCTCCGGCGGGAGCTCGCACTGGGCGGCGGCGCCTTCGGCGACAGCGCGTCTTGAGCCGGCGAGGCGAGCGCTTCGGCGCGGAGTGGCCGTGGGCGGAGCTGCAGAGCGCGGCGGCGCTGGGGCGGCAGACGGAGACGGCTGCTGCAGAGGCGGCCGCTCCGTAGCGGCCGGTGCGGGCGGTCTGCGGCTGGGCCAGGCGCCAAACGGCGGATCGGCGCGTCGAGCTCGGGCCGGACTTTGCGCGTCCGGAGGTGGCGCCAGGAGCCGCGTCCGAGCGGAGGTGCCGGCGCGCTGTGGCCGGCGCGGTGGCGGCCGGCGCCGAGGCGAGGCGATCGCCGCTTCAAAGCGCGGCGCGACCATTGCCAGGTGACGCCGGGGCGCGACGAAGAAGCGGCGGGAGGCCGGCGGTGGAGGCCTTCGTCACGGCAGAGCGGCGCGTGAGTCCGGCGAGAGGCGGCGCTTCGTGTTGGAGGCCGCGATTGGCGGTGCTCGTCAGAGCGGCGTGTGAGTCGGGTGGTAGAGCGGCGCGCTCTTGGCGCGAGGGCGTCGCCTCTGCGGGAGGCGACCGCTCCGTCTGTGGCGAGAGGCGGCCGGGCGGCTCCATGGCGGCGGCGGCTCCGTGACGCTGCCGTGGCGCGCATCCTCTCTCCCTTCCCTTTCTTGTGATGATGATGCCTTGGGGCGGGGGTTGGATGGGGACCGTGCGGGGCGGCGCCATGCGTTGTATGGCCGGGTGTGGAGGCCGTCTTGAGGGCAAGTCGGCGCGCATGACTTCAGTCATGGGTCTGCGCCATGCGAGAACGACCGGCGAGGACCATGCGGCGGTGGCGCCATGCGGTACAAGCCGGGGTGGAGGGCGCGGCGGTGGAGTTAGCACGGCGGTCATTTCTTGGCCGTGGGGGCAAGTCGGCGGCACACGACTTCAAGGTCGTGCGGCGACCGTGATTTTTTTTTCCGTAGGTACTGTTCATGCGAAAAAATATTGTTTATGTGATGCAATTTTCTTTCCGATCGGCGACTTCGAGTCGGTTCGCGGTGAATTTGCAATTTCAATCTACGGTACAATTGACATCCGATCTCATGCAATCTACCGATCGACATTGTGTCGGCGACTTCAAGTCTGCTCGCGGTAGATTAGAACAGATTTGCACCGTAGAAAACCAATCTAGAAAACCAAATTTGCAGAATTGAAAGCAATCTAGAAAATACGATTCAATCAACGAGTGTCGTTCTTGACGGTTACCTTCGATCACGAGGAGAGTCGATCGTCGCGATAACGTGTTGAGTAAACCGTCATTGGAGATTCGGTCGACGGGTGCCGTATACAATGATCAGAATCGTAAGAACGATGAAGAACATAAGAACACAACAACAGAATTAACACAGAGATATGCGGGACTTCAGGGTCTGCTTTATTACTTCGGAACAATCGGGGTTACAATGAGAGGGGGAGACCCTCTATTCATAGACTACGGGATGAGGAGTTCAATTGGGCCAGGACTCTCCGGGGTCACAGGCCCGTCTTGAGCGAGACTCTCCGAGTCACGGGCACAGTTTCTTAACAAAAATAACACTGTAGTGATTTTGCTATTTTCTTATATACTGTAGCTATAGATCCGAATATTTGTTTTTTGTTCGGACAGTTGAGATCGTCTTCTAATGCACAATATTATAGATTCTCAACACTGAGACCTTCCATGCAGATAATCCATTTCCGCATATCCATTGCCTTCTTCACACTCTCACTCATGGTGTGACAAGCCTGTCTTGTCACGCCACGCGAGTTGGTGTGACAGTGCTTACTATTTTTTTAAGGCGTTCCAGATGAAGAAATCTTAGGATTGTTGCATAAGATACGTAGACCATTTGGCAGGAAAGATGAAATTTTAATGCACAAGTTCATTGTTTTATGTGGCCATGTACATCGTTCTTAGCATTTGATTTTGCACAGACATCTGTTTCAAAAAAATTTAAACCTATTTGAGATAGCAAGAATTGAACGTTGCTAACTGAATGTACAATCCTAGACAGTAGATCTTTTTTTGAATCTGTGATGTTCTTTGTTTGAATGAAGAGGTGGATGAATAGGCAGGCACATCCCATCCTATTGCAATGATAGGTGGTGCTCATCGCCTGCTTTTTCCAGAACACACCTTATGGACCTTTATTTTTATGTTGTATCTGCCTTGCTACGCCAAGAATTGAATGTAAAAAGAATACGAGATTTGAAGTCAGCTTTACAACACAGTTGCAAATTGAAATAGACTTTGTAATCAAGTTGCAAATTACACAGCGCACAGGGTTTGGTTTCGTGCATAAAGAACGATATCATGAACGATACAACAAACCAAAATACATCTACGATACATATACGCCTTTTTGGAATGGAAATTAAGTCAATTGGAACAAATATCATTAGTTTTTGCGGCCCATCGCTCCCTTCCCCTTGTCTCCTTGCTGCCCACGGCAGCAGCGGTCAGTCTCGAAATCAATTATGTCCTGCGAGACATACTGGACGCTTGAATGATGTTAGGATAACATAATGTCGGTCCAAAATAATAATTATGATGTATATTGAACATAACTTATCTCTTCGATCCAGAGTGCGCCCGGGCGACAGGAGGCGCTAGAACGGCCGACGGTCTCACTTGCAGGAGCATTCCCGTTGTGCGCCGCCCGCTTGGCCCCGTCGTACTCATTTACTTTCTTATGCTTATTCAATGTCTTTTCGGATGGGTCGGGTACGTAAGGTGTCCAACGCTTGAAGGTCTCGGCTCGTATCGTATAGTTCAACATGTACTTCTGTTGGATGAATGCCCTATCGTATATCTCTGGGTCGTCGATCCATTGGAAGAAGTTGCATTGCATGTACGACTGCCATTATGCACGGGTGTACTAGGGTTTGTGGAATGGAACGTATGATGTAAACAATATTTGTGTGTGCAAGATATGCTTACGAGGTGGTGGCCACGCGTGCAGTACGCCCGAGCAGCCGTCGCCGGGTGTGTGGATTTGATTATCTTTGCCGGTTATTCGCACGCACATTGCGGGCGTAGGAACTCCGGTGGTACCAGCGCATCCTTCATAGAATTATCTGGGTAGGGTTTAGCCCTCTCGGCAAGCCACTTGCGCTTCTACGGTATCTTCACGTAGAAGTTCGCCGACGAGTCCAACATCTCCTTCCTCTCAGTTGTGTGAATCAAGTTTTGGTGAAGTGTTAAGTGTGGTTATGTAGTGTTCTCCCAAGATCTCTTCCACCTCTTTTTATAAGCGGATAGGGTGTATGTTGGACCGAAAAGACGACTAGAGGGGGGTGAATAGGAGCACGCTCACTTTTTCAACCAAGATCAGATTCAATACAAATTTCACTCCAATAGCTATGGAAGCTATGAAGATCAATATACCAGTACAGCGGAAGACTAGTATTGAATCCAATCTAAACCCCGAAGCAAAACAACCAAAATAAACATGGGCTAAAATTCTAAGTGTTGGGCGGTCTGACCTCTGTGTTAATGGCGGTCGAACCGGTCACCTTGGCGGTCGAACCGGTCACCTTGGGCGGTCTGACCTCCAGTCTGATGAACAGTAAAAATAGCCAAAAAATAAAGTTGTAAATAGATGTAACTTTTGATCTACAACTTAAAACTTGATGAAACTTAGAACACACCTTCTCTAGGATGTCAGGAACCTATTCCAATCGAATATCGTAAAGATCCTTGGAAAAGTTATGATCTTTTTCAGTTTGAGAGGAGGACGATTCAAAACCGAGTCAAAACGAAAACTAGATCTAAAAACTTGCTCGTGGGTGATTGATGATCAAGATGATCCTAGATGTGTTCCCACATGTCACAGCAAGTTAGATCACGTGAAGAAATCAATCAAAAACTCACGAATCAAAGAAAGACTCAAAATCACCAAATAGAGATAAGAAAGACAAAGAGACACATCTTTGAGCAAACTTTCTTTGGATTGATTTGATAGGGTTTGGGTTTACAGCCACTCCATCAATGGAGGACAAAGCTCAATCCAAGAGCACGAAATCAAATCAAAACTCTCTAGAATCCTAACCTCCACTAATCCTCTCCCTAAGCCAAACTAGGGTTTCAACAATAATGAAAGGGTTGAAGGGGGTGCAGCCACCTCCCTCCTCTATTTATAGTGGAGACTTAGACCTTCTAGAAGTTTAACTTAAATGGGCTCCCGTTAAGGCCCAACACAAACGGGTCACACACGCACGCGTTTTAAAGCGCCGTCTTTAACACCTCTTGATCTAAACCGCTTCTCTTTGCGTCGTCTTGTGCCGCGGGTTGGCAAAAGGTCACCAAGGTGGTATTTGGTAAGATTACCAAAATACCCCTTCTCGGTCCTTCTCCGAAGACCGAGTCTATCTCTTGTGGCACTTCGCTGCTCATACGTGTAGGTTGATCAACGGTTCTCTCCATGTCGGCAAGTCTCTCCCATCCGGCTCCCACCGAAACCACCATGCACTTGCACCGACTCCCGTGCCGCTTGATCAAACCAGTCGCACCGAACTGTCCGTTGGTCATCCTTGTCTATTCTGCACCACACTTGAGTTCATTGACCTCACCCGGCATCATCGATCGTTCTGGACCTCAGCTCTCCAAGCCTAGTCCCGATCATCCTCGCCGTTGACCGTCGTTGACCACCAAGCAACCTGCACAACAATAGACAAGCAAATCGAATACGGGAACAAGTTCTTCACAACTTGACCCACGTTAGTCAAAACATGCATCATGCAAGGCATATGCACTGAAACTCATGACTTTGACTTAACCAACGAACAACGCCGCCACGAAGGCCGACGTTCAAGTGACAATCGGTCCGACCGCCCCTCGGGGCGGTCGAATCGCCTTGACTTTGCCGGTCGGACCGCCAGCTATAGGCCGGTCCGACCGCCCGAAAGGACTTAGCCGATTTTCAACCCCTGAAAATCCGAAACCTACTGGAAACTTTAAACCAATAGAACTTTTGACTGGAGACTCCAAAAATTATGGGACCAAGAGCAATAGAATCCCCTCTCGTGCCTACAGCCTCTATTTTTGGCACAGCTCATTTTGACACGTTTGGTCACTGTTGGTCCGATCGCCGCTCATGGCCGGTCCGACCGCCTGTCACCTGACAGTTCTGAAACTTTATCGAAAACACGTGAAACGACAAACCGTTAACGCCATTGTCAATTGTCACATCATCCTAAGATCTGGAGCATATCCCACATGATATCCACAGAAATAGGCATGCACCCTAGGTGATGTGGCGACATGCACCTGCAACAAGCCAAACCTCCTCCACAAGTCATGCTCGCATGTGTACAAAGCGTGCGCAAATGAGGAGGATGTCTATATCATACATCTCCGAGTACTACAACATGCATCACCTTTTCGGTACATGAAGTGGAGAGTTCCACTCATACAACTTGAAAATGAACTACAAGGATCTTTGGCCGGACATGGTGCAATGGGGTCCCAACAAGGACTTGAAGAGAATAGAGAAGGGGCGACGATAGACGCGGTACTTCCAGAACAACATGGATGCCAACCAACATAGCAGTATTAGAAGCACAATTAAGTGTAGGATATGCAAGACCCGTGGGCACTCAATGAAGGATTGTCCCAATAGACCGAACTCGTCTGGTCGTCATTCAGTGTCATAATTTAATGTATTATCTGCCTTATTTTGTGATGTACAACGAAACTTCTACGATACCTAGATATGTCAGACTCATCGACAAACTTCTACACGAGGATGCTGCAGAAGCATAACTGGCTTGCGCAGAAGGCCAAACATGTACAATACCCAGATTATTCACTAAAAGTAGAGCTAGCCAAACAGGTCGTGCCTGTCGGGTCGGCCCGAAGAACAACACTGTTGGCACGGCCCGCACCATTCGCAGCCCGGGCCGTGCCTGAGCCGCCACCCCGGCACGACGGACCAGCACAGCACGACTCAAATAGTGTTGGGCCCAGCCCGACACGACCCGTTTGGCATGACACTGTTTTAAAATACATATATGATTTTATTTTCATTTATTAAAATTTATATGGTTTTCTTTCCATTTTTAATACTTATATGGTTTTATTTTGTAGTTTTTAAATTTTATATAGTTATTTTATAAGTGTGTGTGTGTGTGTGTTCTAGGATTGTTTTACATGTTTTTTGATTTTTCATGTCTTATGAGCTAAATGATAAATATTTTAACGAGCCAGCTATCTGAACATTAATAAAATTCTATTATATTTTTAACATGATTATCTCATTTATTACAATTTTCATATGTATTTTTGAATTCTACACATTTTTATGATTTTTTGGATTTTTTTTGTTATGGCGAGCCAAACGGGCTAAACGGGCCAGACTTGGCCCAATGGGACAAACGGGCTCGTGCCGACCTGGCATAGCACAAAGCTCCAATGGGCTCGACCTGGGCTGCCTCCTTGGCACGTGGGCCAGCCCAGCACGGCCCATCTAACAGCTGGGCTAGAACAGGTTGTGCCTAGATGGGCCGTGCCTGGTCGTGCTCGTGCCGGGCCGGGCCAGGCCGCCCATTTGTCCACGTATGAATGAAAGATGCTCCAGTGCCACCACGGTTTTTGGCATCGCAGTGTGTGTGGCGAGCCATCAAAAATTATTCAGTCCACACACCTAGACACCTTCGCCCGGGCGTACTACACGTGCGGGCACCACCTCGTAAGCGTTTCTTTCGCATGTATCGATTTTTCTCTCCCTACATTGAACTTCATAAATTTTTAACTTCATCCCTATGTAATGGCAGCCCGAGATGTGCTGCCACTTATTTTAGTGGGTCGACGACCCAGAGCTGTAGACAGGACGCTCATCCAGCAGAAGTACATGCTAAACTACTCGATGCGGGTCGAGACCTTCGTGCGGTGGAAACCTTATGTACTAGACCCTGTTGAGGAGGTACCCAAGGAGCCCAAGACTAGCCCGGTCATAATCCATATCGACGACGTGAGTTATGAAGAATTCATATCGTTGTTACATTTTTGACTGTATGTTGCGCTTACATCATGGAATCGCAGGACATGGACGTCTTCGACATACTAGCCCGATGTGGAGAGCCCCGCGACAAGAGGAAGGGAAAGGCTCATGCGACCGAGCCCAGCCGCCATAGCATATCTGGTCGCCCGGGCGTAATCCATATCGACGACATGAGTTATGAATAATTTAGATCGTTGTTACCTTTTTTACTGTACGGTGCACTTACATCATGGAATCGCACGATATTGACGAATTCGACATACCAGCCTAATGTGGAGAGTCCCACTACAAGGGGAAGGATCCTTCGACCGAGAACGACTGACGTTGTAGCGTATCGGGTCGATCGGGCGCTCAATTTCTACATTTGCAAATTCGTAGAAACAGTACACTTATATGAAATTGCGGGAAAAATTATGAATGAATAAAATTATGAAAATTTACACAAGTAAGTACAATGTGTCGGGAGGCTCCACATAAAATTTTGTGATTTTTGGAACTCATTTGCTATATTTAAAAATTCATACAAACAGGCACAAAACTCTAATTTCAGAAACTGAGTATACCCTAACTAACCCTTACCTACGACATGTGGTGCCGTGTGGAGTGTTGCTGCATGACCACCATGTAAGATCAAGGAGGCCAACTAGAGAGGGGGGGTGAATGGGAGGTTTAAAAAACTTTTAACTAACACCGATTTCTGAGTAAGTCAAATCGATTTTGCACAATTAAGGTATAAAATAACTAGTCTCACTAAGTGCACCAACAATATAAGACTCTGTCAATGATAGCAAATATACAAAGACATATAAGCAATTTAATTCTAGGAATGTAAATTGCACAAAGTAAATCACTAGTAAACAAACCGCAATGACACAATGACTTTTTACCGTGGTGCTCGGAGACTTGCCGGTCTCCCCTAATCCACGTTGAGGTAAGCCCAAACTAATTAGACCAGCTCCCTGAATAAATTCAAACACCTCAATTACACTAGTGGTAGATCTTTCCCGCTCCGAATAGGTAAACTCCAACTTTCACAACACGTCGGGCCTCTTCACAATCTTCTTTGAAGAGATCACCAGACACGACGCCTCTAACGCCGTCTAGGAGTCGGGAAACTCCAAGTGTAATAAGTCAAACCCCTTGCTTGACTTGCACCACGTGCAACGAATGCACAAGTTCAAGTGGATATGAAATCCAACTCTAAATGCAATACATGCAACTAGAGACCTCTCTCCTTGCTCACAAGGTGCAACACATGCACAATTGAGAGAAGAAGCTCACACTAGCTCAATAGAATGAAATAAAGTATCAAAAGGTTATTTCACAACCTGCCAAGGGGGTATTTATAGCCCCCACCACCGAAACTAGCCGTTACAACTGAGTTCCAGGAAAAATAAGGATTTGCGGTAGTACCTCCGTTGAAAACCCGGTACTACCGATCTTCGGCTCAACAGTCGGAATAGTAGCATTTAAAGCTCTGAACTAGCCGTTACACAAAAAGTTACGGTACTACCGCCAACAAGAAATTGGTATTACCGCATAGTGGTTGTACCATTCGGCTAGAACGAAGCTTTTATTTTCCAAAGCTCAAGAATTTTCAAACACCTTCTATGGAAAAATCATACCGCTATGCAAATATCGGTACTACCGCACTCCGGTAGTACCGCTCAAGTGAATGTAGTCATATCGATTCAAGGAAGATCAAAACTCCCAAAAAACATGCTCTCTATAATATACGTACCGCCACATAAATATCGGCACTACCTACTTGCGGTAGTACCGCAGCTGAAGTGCGGTCATTTCGATTTTAGAGAGTATCAAACCACTCGAAAATAAACTATCTGTATTTTACGTACCGCATATATTTTTGGTACTACCGACCTGCGGTAGTACCACAGTTCAAATGTGGTCGTTCAGATTATCAGACAGATTCAAAACATATGAAAAACATGCTCTCTGGAAAATACATAACGCCAAATAAATATCGGTACTGCCGACTTGTGGTAATACTGCTTATCAACAGCGGTCATACCATTTTTCAAAACAGTTTTCCGGAAACTCAAATCAAAGCAATGCATGAACCCTAACAATTTGCAAAACGCATTTGCAAACTTAGATCATGCAACAAGGAGTGGTACATGGACTTCAACCATTTGCAAAACACATTTGCAAAGTATAGCCACATGCTACAAAGATTAAACACATGAGCCTCGACTATTTATAAAACACATTCGCAAATACTAGCATCATGCCACGGTGAGCTAAAGCAAGCGAGATTGAGCTATAAACACATGATGAGACTTAAACTACTAGGCAAGACCCCTCTTAATAGTACAAAAACCTATACTAATACAGTCACCCAACCAAACACCGAGACCGGTAAAAGACTAGGAACGCATCCTTAGCCCTAGCTAGTTATAGCTTTGCCTTGCACATCCTCTTTAAGCTTGATGACACACATCTTCACTTCAAGTCTGGGTTCTTGACTTGAATATCATCAACGCATGATGATCTTCTTCTCTTTGGGATCTTGTCTTGATGCCCATCAATACATGATGGCATCCTTCATCCCGAATCTTAACTTGGCACACGTGATGATCTTCTTCACGTGCCCTGCATCAACACATGATGGGTCTTCTTTTGACTTCATGATCATCTTCTTTTCGAGATGTTGATATGTATTAACACATGATGCATCCTTCACTTGACTTGATGACAATCAACTCATGATGTCATCCCAAGTCATTGTCATCATGGAACTCAACCTATTTCACCAACTCATAGAAAATGTATTCCACAATGCGATTGTCACTAATTACCACAACATACCATTAACTCATAATGGCGGGTCAAGATACTTCAATATTTTCCTCTTTGGTAATTGATGACAACCATCATAATTACAAATAATTGAATATAAGAACATATGAGTATATATGAACTACACAAGTTTTATGTACTCAAGTGTATATTTTTAAGTAGAGATCCCAAGTATATGTGCATAAAGAAATATGAATCAATACTAATGAAACCATAAAATATAGAGTGAACTCCCGCTAAAATGTGTACATACATGAATGTGTAAAAAGAACATATGCACATATTCAAGTTAGACTTTTGTGTGTGGAGTTCAACCTATATTTTGGATCCGGGGAATGCAATAAGATATAAGAATTTGATGTCAAATGCATAACTCTTTGATTTTCACATTTTCATCCAAATAAAGACTATACAATAGATGTATCAATAGAAGTGTTAGTTTCACATATGGATTTGTCATTAATCACCAAAATACTCTATTAACTCATAATGATGATTCTGGATTCTTCAATCTTTCCTCTTTTTTTTAGTGATTGATGATAAATTCTTTATCAATAACAATATTTAGATATAAATCATCATAAGATAAAAATTTAAGTTAATTGAACTATATCCATGCATGTTATTAACCAATTTAAGACTTATGCACATAATACATTCTTAAGCATATGAATGAGACATGCATGAAAAGGTGAAATCACAAGAAGGTTAAATCACAAAAGAGAATATATTACTCATCCAAATGTGAAAATATTGATCATATAAATATTCTCCTCCTTTTGGCATTAATCATCAAAAATCCAAATCAAATCTAAGCCAATATAGAGTTTTTGCAAAACAATGAGCTTGGCAAATGAACTCATTTTATTTTGATATGGTCACAAAGAGTATAAAATAGATACATGTGACCGATATGGGAGTTTGACTTCAAAAAATTTGAAGGAAACCTTAAAAAGACACAAACTTTCACTTTATGGCCGAAAAGAGCAAAACAACTTGAAATAAGGTCATATTTTAAGTTATATTTTAAGTTAACCAAATAAGATGACATTTGAATCACATTCAAAGAAGCTCACATTTGAAATATCCTCGAAATGAGACCATATTTGAGTTTGTCTTAAAGGAAGTGATATTTGGAATGCATTCAAGGAAACTTACTTGTGAAATCCCCAAAATAAACAAGCTCCAAAAAAAATCTCAGATTAAAAATGGAGCTAATATTTACAAATAAACACAAGTTTCATTTTGGGAGGTTCAACAAAATGCAAACTAATTTGAATTGATCTTCAATAAACATATAATATATAGAGAGAAAAACTCCCGCTAAATATATGCATTAGAGATTCATGAAGATTTTCATGCACATATGGATTATTAAAAAATTGACAGAGTTTCCCTTATGTTCATAAAATCATTCAAGCAATAATCAAAGAAAATCAATAAAAGAAGATTGAGTTACCATTAAGCATAAACATTCAACCATTATCCCTTAAAGCTCCCCCTAAATCTTTCAACCTAGATCTTCAAACTTTAGTTTTGAGCAAAAGGATCTTGAGGAGTGTTGAGGCGACGACGACCAAAGCGGGCTGGAGTAGACAAGGACTGCTGAAGGAAGTGCACTTGATCAGTCAAGGCAGCAATCATATTGTTTGTCTCTGTGTGACCTTCCTCCAACCTTTGTTGATTTTGTTCCAGTCGTTGCTGCGACTCTCGAATTTCCACCATAACTGCGGGCACTTGAGCCCCTTCCCTAGGCTTGTAGGCTTTGTGCACTCTTGGGCTTGCTCCTTTAAACTGAGTCATTCTCAATATGAGTGCCATGATATATGGCGCAAAGTATATTCTTTTTACTCTGTCATTCTTGGAGACATTGATCTCTCTTATGATCACATCAACTGTATCAAACTTTATGCCATTCATGATATTATTAATGATGTTCCATGCATGCCCAAGAATGGCATCAAAATTTTCACTCTTGGAAAAGAAAGTGTGGTTGATTATCCTGTTGACCAAGCTGAGCAAAGGGAGAAGGTCTCCAATCCTACCAGACACAAAGTTGATATCTTCATCATAAAACTGCCTATAAGTTGGAATCCTTAGGGCTTCTCTGTCATATAATTTTTCTTGGATCCTCATATAAGTTCTCACAGCTCTTTCAAAATCAGCCTTGGAGGCTTGATATCTTTGGGTTGCCGTCATCCATATCAAATGATTAAAAGATTCTCACACATGCACTGTGGCATAGAATTATCTTATAATTTTCTCATTGTAACCACACTTCAAGGCCACAAGGTCATGTAGACCAATATTCTGAAATATCATATAGGCTCCATCATATTTATCAAGTGAGTTTAAGTGAGCCCAATCCACATATTTGTGATCAGAAAATTGCCGGTTTGGACTGTGGAGATTTGCAAATACTTCTTGTTGAAATCTTGTATGGAATATCGTATCCGTTGAATTGCTAGCCTTCTCATACTGATTAACCTGTCGGAGGAGAGCGTGTTTCTCACTTGGAATCTGTTGGAAATATGCTCTAGAGGCAATCATAAAGATGATGATATTTCGTTATGTTCATGATTTTGATAATATGTTATCGTGTTCCTTGAATGGATCATCAGTTATAGATCAATAAGTATGTGACTTGTTGGTCGAACTCTTTAACTTATATTATGTTATTCTAAATGTATCCCTGGTCGGATGTCACTGGTCGGAACACCAGTGACTCTATGACTAGCACATGTATTGATTGGTGACCTGGTTTCACCGGTCATGGATATGGGGATATCAAATCAATAATGTAAGCACATGTTAGAGAACATGGGGTTGGATAGACCCATCATTGAGACACTATTGAGATTGTTATGAATCTATGTGTCATTAGTTGGTCTCAAGTAATGATGAGGTATAATCCTTAGACCTGAGATCATCATGGTTCCCTACATGTGTAATGGCACTCTTAGGGGTTGCCAAACGCTACTTGTAACTGGGTAGTTATAAAGGTGACTTTCGGGTATGCTATGAAACATGCAGATGGATGTGACTGGTCGGGATGGGATTTGCCCCTCCTAACATAACAAGAGAGATGTCTCTGGGCCCCTCGTGGTGATTGGATGAAGAAAGTGCATGGCCATGCCACTAGTGGTCGAAGTGTCGATCACATGAAGTTATCCGACACTCGATCGAGAAAGTATTGAACAGTCTATGGATGACACAACATCTCACCTGGAGTTCAACTAGACATCGTGAGGCAAATAGAGAATGCATGAGTAGGTCGCTTAGTTCGATCAGTTACGGACTGGTCGTATGGAGATACGATCTGGTCGTAGATTGATGGAACGTAATCACAGAATGGTAAGAACCTGGTCGTAAGGAGTTACGAACTGGTCGGGACCAAATACGATCTGGTTTTATGGAGATATGAACCGATCGCAAGTGATGAGGACCTGGTCATAGATCATATTACATCAAGATTCGTCCGCTATTCTATGTGTATTTGGGAATCGTTATATACTGCTAGGTACCGCTAACGACTAGTGATCAGAAAGGAGTTTTCGTATCATAACCGATTACACGTGAACCTGTAGGGTCACACACTTAAAGGGATAGGATCTGTTTTGGATGGTGATTCGAATTCGTATAGGCCACGAGTTACTAATAGGCCTCAAGGTCGAGACCCATCATGGATGCCTATATAAAGAGGGGCGGTAGCATGGGGTGAGGGTAGAGTATGATCTTTGGAAGAACTCCCGAAACCCTAATAGCCACGCCTTCTCAACCACGCTGCCGGTGCTAGCACTCCAGCGCGTGGTGATCCTGCCCCGTACGTGTGGATACCCCGGAGGTGTTGTTGCGAAGCATCAGCAGTAGGACGATCCGCGACTCGTGACGATCACCGGAGTCGGAGGTGAAGTCGCGTGGTGAGTACGACCACTCAGAGGAGCAAACGCGCGGCGAGTACGACCACTCGAAGGAGGAGACGCGTCGTGAGTACGACTACGACTGCATCAACTAGCTACGACGACTCTACTTCAGCTACGAGTCGACGAGTCTAGCGGTAATCTCATGATCTATTACTAGCGGTTGTTCCTTGGTTGTGCGGTAAAATTTTTGTTTGTGCTATCGTAGCCTTGCCCTTAACCCAACAGAATCAGCATGAGGTCAACTTGATGCTCTTTGGCCTTGCCCATCTCCACATCGCTGGTAGTCACTTCTTGTGAGGATCCATCACTGTTCTCATTAGTTGCTTCTGTCTCTGAGTCAGTCGCTCCCCTTGGAGGTCTTTTTGCTGCTACCTTCCTTGTAGGTCTCTTTTGGCAAGAAGGTCCAGTGCTTAAAGCTAGAGGATCATAAAGCTCTTAGGGATCTCCGTCGGGAGTGGCCCCTTTGCGAAGAGAGGTTGTCTTCATCCTTGGCATGATTGCTAAGACAAAGATAATGATTAAATCAATTTTCCCCTTCTAGAGCAGTAGTACCGCCATTGACATCACGGTATTACTGCAACTCGGTAGTACCAGCGACTACGGGGCAGTACTACCGCTATTCTAGAAAGATTAGGGTTCTTCTTCAATTTTAATTTTAACTAGTGTTTGACAGGAATGAATCCATAGAATCGACATAATAAGTCATCAAACACTAATTACTACCAATTTTTCTGAGAGAAATTGATTTAATCATGCACATGTTGACTCAAACTCTAGAAAAAGATAGATCCCAGAAGTAGATGAGAAGGGAAAGAATCCAAGGAAATACCTCAGGAATCGGAGGAGATATGATCACGAGAGATGTTTCCAACAAACGGATTAAAGATTGCTCTAAGGAATCGAGAGATCTTTGTGTGGAGTTCTTCAGAGGAAGAGGCACGGGAGAGAGAAAGGTCGAGAGAGGAGAAGTCAGGTCGCGGAATGACCGGTTGAGAGGAGAGAGAGCGTTTAAAGCCCCGTGCGAAGGCATTTAATGCAATCCACCAACCAACGCGGTAGTACTAGAATATTATGCTGGTATTACCGAATTTAGGTAGTACCATATTTTATGCCGGTAGTACCGGTGATCTTCGACCACGTTTTCGACCACGATGTTTTCGACCACAACTGTTTTGACCACGAAGATTCTTCACACCGTGCGGCAACCGTTGCCACACAGCCGTCGTGCGAGAACAGGGTGATGTGGTGGCGGGGGGCACGTGGCGGCGGTGGCGGCGTTGCCGCACGAAGCTGTGTGGCAACGGGGTGAGGTGGCGGGCGGGGAGCGCTCCCGCACGGCGGCTCCGCCGTGCGACAACGATGCTAAATTTGCAAATACAGTCGCGTTGTGATCAATACTGCAAATACCACTTCAAAACTTGCTATATGTAGCAAAAAAAATGGATAAACGAATTTTGGCTGTCTAACTACACATAGTCTTCTACGTGCTGACCTGTTTGTGTGTTTTTTCCTCATTTAGTGTGATTTTAAATTGAAATATCAAAAATAGTCTATTCACGAATGAATTAACAAAAATAATACTCTTGTCGCGCTCAAAATACACGACAGTGGACCTACCGCACGCCCTACTACGGAATTTTGGACTGTTTTGGCCCTGTACCGTACCAAAATTCCCGTTCTAGCCCCATTACCAACGAAATTCCAATTTTAGCCCCCCGCACGCACCTGTTGCCGTCCCCGACGGCAGCAGGTGGCTGCCCCCGCCACCTGTCCATTTTTTTTTTATTTGAAAAATCTAATTAATAATATTTTTTCGATGAATTTTTAAATATATTAAATGAGCTCCAAAAATTATGAAAATTGTTATGGAGGCTCCTGGAATAGTTTTCTTGGTTGTGTAATTTTTTCGAATTTTTATAAATTTTTATTTTCTCTGCATAATTCTTTGAAGTCAAATATTTGTAAGAATTTTCTAATATAGAAACTGAGCTCCAAACATTATGAAATTTTTTTGTAAGACTCCCTACACAGAGCACTTGATTGTGTAAATTTTACGTAATTTTATATGCTCCAAAATTATCTCGACAAATTCAGGGTCTAGGTTTGGAAATTAGGACGAGACGTTTCGGAAATTAGGGTTTCATGATTTCATGTGACTTGAAATGTGTGAAGTTTACTACCACAACATGACTACTCTTGGGGAGCAATATAAGCTAGCGACGTACGCACTACGCTACGCTCCGTAGGCTCTCTTTATTGTAAGATTTGTAACACCCATCGGGGATCAATAAGATAGCTGCTGGCTATTGCCTGTGTTGGTCATCTTACTGCCTCACATAATTTTATCTTAATATATAATAGACTAGTTTAATGCTTGTACTTTGCTGTAAATTAAAAAAAATCATAGCCCAATTATGTCGGACTTGTCAATCGTTATTATACTCAATGACACGATCCGAATCGTCGATGCTTTACTCATGATCCAACAAACGCCGAAAGGGTAAAGAAGATATACGACCACCAACTCTAATTTATTAGCAGTAGATTGTCCGAGGATCCTCCTCGTTACGTTTGCACAGACTGGTAGCTGTTTGACTTGGATGAAGAGTTCAGAATTCTCAAGTGCACGGAATAAATCCGCGACGACGCCGGCCCCAAGCAGCTCCCAGTCGGCCACTTACCGTCTCGTTTTCAACGTCTGTGTGTGCATGCGTTGGTCATCTTACTACCTCACATAATTTTATCTTAATATATAATGTGTGTGCATGTGTTGGTCCTCCTACTACCCCACATAATTTTATCTTAATATATAATGTGTGTGCATGCGTTGGTCATCTTACTACCTCACATAATTTTATACTAATATATAATGTGTGTGCATGCGTTGGTCATCTTACTACCTCACATAATTATATCTTAATATATAATAGACTAGTTTAATGCTCATACTTTGCTGCAAATTTAAAAAATTATAGTCCAATTATGTCAGACTGTCAATCGTTATTATACTCAGCGGCACGATCTGAACTGGTTGGTGCTTTACTCGTCGACCCAACAGACGCCAAAAAGGTAAAGAAGACAGACGACCACTAACTCTTGTTTGTAAACAGTGGAGATACAACTGCTAGCTAGCCTCAACAAAATGAACTCGATCGATCGATCGATCCTAACATACCCGTGCTTATCACCACTGACTGTATACACCCGGTCGGTCTCATCTGTGGGAGTTGCTGCGACGACGCGGTCTTATGCACCAAGTCGTACTACCCGCCCATATATATCTGCCGGTGCCGGGACGATCCCGGCGACCGGCGGCCATTTTTTTTGCAGCATCTGTTGTTTCGACGTACGTTTATCTCTGTGTGTGTCTCTCTCGGCCCCCGGCCGGTTGCTTCCTTCTCCAGAATGCATGGTTGTTATTGCATGTTTTAGATTTGGTTGTTTTGTCTCTCTAATAAAGGCGTGCCCTCGGAGCAATCGATGTACCTCATCATCTGCATGTCTCGCGCTACTCTTTAGCGCCCTCTTAATGCGATTACATTATTGCTACTTATCGATGGCGTAAAATATCTTTTAAAAAAATAAGATTACATTATTGTTGTTTATCCGTCACTGAAAATATCTTATGTTTGATTGATTTTTAGCCATCAGATCCGTTCCAAGATATGTGGTGCTATCTTATGGTTTTTGGGCTTGTTTTATGCTAGTGGGAGCGATTTTGGTTCCCGAACTTAACCCATTAAGAGCTTGTTTGGATAGAAAGGTATTAGAACCAATCTCTTCGGATTGGAAGAGATTTTAGTTTAAGTTCCGAGTCAATCAACTACTACAAAAAATATCATCACAGACGGTTCATAATCATCATCACAGACGATTTTGTGAACCGTTTGACTTTATGTGTCTATGATGACATGAGGTCATCACATACGGTTTTTGAATATTCTGTGAAAATAGTTAGCACAGATGGTTCTTGTTCTGAACCGTCTATGATAGTCTATTTTTATAAACGGTTCTGAACAAGAACTATCTGTGATAGTAATTATCACAGACGGTTCTTGTCCAGAACCGTCTGTGATAGTTTTTTCTATTGCAAAAAAATGGGCATATGTTGTTTCCATTCAACATAGAACGGTGGAAGCGATTTTGGTTCCCACTCCACACACCGACCCTGACTCGCCGCACCGCGGAGACGAATGGTTGGGCTCATTGACGCACGACGTTCAGTCCCAATTGCGGGAGTGCCCGACAACTCTACCTCCCGAATTTAACTTACTAAAGCAGTAAAGGCGTAATGCAATGCTGCCTGCGATACCTCCTCGGCCCGTGCCTCATGACGCGAATTTTGTTCAACCCAATTGAAATTTACCCGCAGCTATATATATGGATGTTTTGGTGCTATTCCCTCACTCTTCACTTCCTCTTCTCCTTTCTTCAAGTCTTGGTTAGCCTTGGTTTGCCTATACAGAGATGTCTACGGCCTCGTCAAACTTCCGAGTGAGCAGGCAATTAGAAACACTACGGCAGCACTTGGTTTGCCCTCGTTGTAGGGATCCGGTGAATGTGTTCACCTCCCATACGCCAACCAATCCATCCCGAGTGTTCATGAAGTGTTCAAATCTTATGGTAACTTATGCCTGATCATCCCCAATGAACTTCTTTCGAGATAGTATATTTTTTCACTTGCAGTTTCAATTCTCTTTACAGAACACAACATGTCGGTTCTGGCTGTGGGCAGATGAAGCAGTGCCAAAGGTTCGAGACATTGCAATGCAAATTGCTGCCTTGCAAAAAGACACCATGGTGTTGCTTTGCATTTCGACAAGTGCCACGACCCTCTGATGAACCAATGGAAAATATAGATAATGTTCTTAAAAGACTGGATGAAAGGATGGAAAGGGTTGAGAAAATGCTTCAGAAATTAACTAACATAACTAGTTTAGCAGTTTTGCTTCTATTATTTCTTGTTCTTGCCAAGTAGAAGTTCAATTCTAGTAAGATTGTAATATCGACTCTTTATCTATGCATCCCTACACTACGTGATGTATGTCTTTGCGATGTTGTTGTACTCCTTTGCAATGATGTATGCATCTGTCTAATTCTGTTATGAATACTTTGTGTGTGAATTAATGGAACCCTAATTTCGAAATCATACATTCCAAATTTTCAGACCGAAATTACCGCACTCTACAAAGTAGGACGTGACAACACACTGCCTCGCCAGCTTTTCGGACCGAAATGACCGCACTCTGCAAAGTAGGACGTGACACCACACTGCCTCGCCAGCTTTTCGGACCGAAATGACCACACTCTTCAAAGTACGACGTGACAACACTCTGCCTCGCCAGCTTTTCAGACCGAAATGACCGCACTCTGCAAAGTACGACGTGACAACGCTCTGCCTCGCCAGCTTTTCAGACCGAAATGACCGCACTCTGCAAAGTACGACGTCCCAACTACTCCTCTGACTATCCCGACCGCACTTTTGCCCACTAGAAGGAGCTTCCTAGCGACGACCCTTTTCTTATGATCCTCGCTGCCAGTCGGACTAGAGCACGAACACGTATTACGAAATATAATCTATATCTTCATTTCTTAGCAAGTTCATTCCGACCAGCATTGAAGATCATTTGGGAGACACTCTCGGAAGAGCATTGTATTCCTGAATTAGTCTTTAGTCTAGGTTACATACACTCATTGTAATAGCCAGTTCATAGCAATAAAGAGCAGCCTCATTACTTTCTAGAAGATGAGCATCATTTTCCTCTTTTCTTTCATATATTCATAAGATCGACGATTTGATCGTCGACACGTACCGACTCTCTTTTCAGAATATGCACTTACAATCTCTCCCATCTACCCGTAGTCCCCGGAGCCTCTGTGTGGCTTCCGCAAGTGGATCGACCTAGAGATCCACCCACATGACCAGTGGCAGCTCGACTTCGAGGAGTGGAATGCCGAAAGGGGACGCGAGATCCGGGAGGATGAGCGTCGAACTGAGGAGCACAACGAGTGTATCGGCCGGGAGACGCGGGCACATCTCGAGACGTGCAGGCGTAGGGAGCGCGAGGCACGCGAGAGGGAGCGAGAGAAAAAGCGAGAAATGGCAGCCGAGGCCAGGGCGGCCGGCGAGGAGTACAACACCGAGCTCGGAAGGAAGGGCAAATGGCCCCGGTCCACGCAGTAGGTCGGGCCATTCCGTAGTAGTCCCCCTCCTACTTGCCATATTTTTTACTATCCCCTAAAGGCATGCGTGCTTACATAGTCTGGAGGCTTGTGTCGCAATGTACCGTAGTAGTAGCGTGCATGACTAAAGCAATTAGCCGAACCATCATACTATGTGACCACATGTAACGTGCTTCTGTCCGCGGACTGCAATGTAGTTCTGGTTCTGTGCCTCCGCTGAGCCATCAAAACAATACTATATTGCAAGTATGCCTCTTCCGGTGGAATCCCATAAATAACCATTCACATCGACATCGATTCTTCTATGTTTTAGGGCATATTTGTAATCACAACATTCTCAGCACCTTCAGTTAAGTTCTCAGCATCTTCGAAAATATGATCAAGAACCATAGCGACCAAGAGTAGTCATGCTGTGGTAGTAAACTTCACACATTTCAAGTCACATGAAATCATGAAACCCTAATTTCTGAAACGTCTCGTCCTAATTTCCAGACCTAGACCCTGAATTTGTCAAGATAATTTCGGAGCATATCATGACCCTGATAAAATTATGTGAGGTAGTAGGAGGACCAACGCATGCACACACATTATATATTAAGATAAAATTATGTGAGGTAGTAAGATGACCAACGCATGCACACACAGACGTTGAAAACGAGACGGTAAGTGGCCGGCTGGGAGCTGCTTGGGGTCGGCGTCGTCGCGGATTTATTCCGTGTACTTGGGAATTCTGAACTCTTCATCCAAGTCAAACTGCTACCAGTCTGTGCAAACGTAACGAGGAGGATCCTCGGACAATCTACTGCTAATAAATTAGAGTTGGTGGTCGTATATCTTCTTTACCCTTTTCGGCGTTTGTTGGATCGGCGAGTAAAGCATCGATAGTTCAGATTGATCCCCGATGGGTGTTACAAATCTTACAATAAAGAGAGCCTACGGAGCGTAGCGTAGTGCGTACGTCGCTAGCTTATATTGCTCCCCAAGAGTAGTCATGTTGTGGTAGTAAACTTCACACATTTCAAGTCACATGAAATCATGAAACCCTAATTTCCGAAACGTCTCGTCCTAATTTCCAGACCTAGACCCTGAATTTGTCGAGATAATTTTGGAGCATATAAAATTACGTAAAATTTACACAATCAAGTGCTCTGTGTAGGGAGTCTTACAAAAAAATTTCATAATGTTTGGAGCTCAGTTTCTATATTAGAAAATTCTTACAAATATTTGACTTCAAAGAATTATGCAGAGAAAATAAAAATTGATAAAAATTCGAAAAAATTACACAACCAAGAAAACTATTCCAGGAGCCTCCATAAAAATTTTCATAATTTTTTGAGCTCATTAATATATTTAAAAATTCATCGAAAAAATATTATTTATTAGATTTTTCAAAAAAAAATTGGACAGTGGCGGGGCGGCCGGGCGGCAAGTGCTGCTGCGGTCCCGACGGCGGAGTCGCTTCTTGCCGTGTGGGGCGGCAGCAGAAAGCGTCTTGGGGCTAAAATTGGAATTTCGTTGGTAATGGGTTAGAACGGGAATTTTGGTACGGTACAGGGCCAAAACAGTCCAAAATTCCCTACTACGCGGCAGGCCACGTGGCGGCAGCCTGCCTGCCACGCCTCCACCCTGCGCCAGTCGGCCTGCCGCATGGTTGAGGTATATCAGGCTTCTTACCGTGCATTTTGATCTCGATAGGGGTGTTATTTTTATCATTTCATTGTAGGAGAGATTATTTTTCGTTATTTTATTTTATTAAAACAAACAAACGAGCCAAAAACGCATTTGCCTAACTTACAAGAATATCCGTGCCTGGGTAGGAGCACCCATGTTATATGTGCACATCATCCCAATCTCTGATATATCACTAGCTCAAATGAAGTAATTAAACAAATTTACTTGGTGTTGCTTTTGATGAGATCAAAGGTATATGATGCAGGCTATGGCCCGTATAAAACCAAGCTTATACCAGGTACCCAACTTGATAGGAGTACTACCACCTGTTATAGAATATCCTATGGAGGAGGACAGAGCAGCTGAGATGGAAAAAAAGATGGCTTTACAGGTTCCTTTTTTTGGGAGGAAGTAATCAATTGTATCGTGTTACACATATGTCCCCCATGCACGAGCAGCAGATCCTTCGTGATGATAAAATTTTAGATTCTACTATCTTGTTTGTATGGGTATTAGTGTGCACGCTTAGTGTTATCCACTGAACAATCTCCTGTATATATCTTAATTTCAAGGATAATTTTTTGGATTCTACTGTCTTTGCTTGTATTAGTATATAGGCATACTTTGCGTTATCCCTTGACCAATCTCTTATAGATGCATTTTTTTTCCAAGGTTTGAGCCTGGCTCGTTCGAGGAACCTAATTGAGTTTTTTATATTTCAAAAAAAAAATCAACTACTAGTATATGCTTTTCCTAGTAAAAAAAAATCAATTCTATCACCCCTACTTGTGAATATAGTTTTTAGCACATTTAGCATAGTTGGCGTACGAATTAACAAAAGTAGTGTTCTCTCCGAATCAATTACAAAAGTAACAGCACAAACAAGCAGAGATGCAACTCGTAGCTTGTCCATGCCCCCGGGGCAAGGTGGAGGGTTAAATGGGTTAAAAAAGATTTTTGATACTATTTGAATATTATTTAATACTATTTAAAATTATATTTAAATATTATTTTATACTATTTAAAATACTATGTACAACACTATTTAACACTAAAAAAAATCGAACGAGAGCACTTTTTACTTTGATTTTTCCTTTTTTTTTACCTTGCACTCACAGCTTCAAATGTATTATCACATATACAAAAAAAAATCACATTTTTTCACATTAAATCACGGCGTGAGACATCATAATCTCCTTGAGGCAAAGAACAATTAAACGAGACGGCGACGGCGATGTACATCATCACCGGCGCGCGGCGGATGCATGTGCACTCATGCTTGACACTATTTGACACTATGGACAGTGATGGTCTGGTGCCCTTACTGCTAGGGTTAGGTTGCCGCCTACTTGCCGTCGTTGTCGTCGTAGTCTCGCTCTCGCACATTCGCACACGAGTCGAAGGCTATGGTTACGATATTATATGATCGGCACGCTAAGCATTTTCCTTGGTTGATTTATAGATAAGTTTATCTAGCCTGTGATACAATATAACGTTAAAGAACGCCATCCGCGTTAAATCGACATGCACTCCTGCCACCGTGCCCAGTGACGGCGTACTACTGCCTGCCGCTATGGCCGGTGACAGTGTACTACTGCTCGCCGCCGCCGCCTCGTCCAGCGAATCGTTGTTGGCTCAACGAGATTAAGTTGTGTTTCGCCGTGATTTCATATGAAATTTTTTATGAATTGTTTTGGTACATACAATAATAATAATACATTTGAAGCCGCAAGTGCGAGGTAAAAAAAACAAGAAGAAAAAGTGCTCTCGATTGAATTTTTTAAAGTGTTAAACATTTTTGTACATAATATTTTAAATAGTATTAAATATTGTTCAAATAGTGTTTAGAAAGTGTTAAATAGTATAAAAAATCATTTTTAACCCACTTAACCCTCCATTGTGCCTTGTTCGTGCCCCTGGGCTGGACTTCGTGTTGTTCTTGCCCTAGGGATACAATGGAGGCATGTCCGACCCCTAGGGGCATAGACAAACCACGTGTTGCGTTCCTACTTATCTGTGGTGCTATTTTTACAATTGATTCGAAGAGGATGCAACTTTTGCTAATTCACATACAAACAGTGCTAAATACACCAAAAACTCCTTGTGCATGCTATAATCATTCTACAACTTTTCTGTTGTATCAATGGTACATATCGGTTGCACATTAACTGTTCAAAAGAAAAGGAAGGAAAGAAAGATTGTCATCTTGCATTGTTTAGTGAATTAGTTGTACGCTCTTAATGTGCCGAAAGTGATACAGACAAAGAATAGTGAATTAGTTGTACGCTCTTAATGTGCCGAAAGTGATACAGACAAAGAAACGGAAGATTGCACTGCACACATCAGGCCATCATAAGGCTTTTAACAAAAGGAAATTAAGCTCGAATTGCAATTAGTAGTGGTATTTTATTTGGATTGGTTAGTGAAGAAGACAATGGAGCTCACATGACAGGAGGAGCAGTGCTATTTGCTAAGAGCATAACAGACCAAGTAGGTTAGGTAGTTGACCTATGTCTACATAGGTGATGACCGATAAGATTTGCAGGACGAGCAACCTGTTGTTGGCTAGCTTATTGCAGCTAAATCAATTGCCTGCTAGTTAAAAACTTCCCCCTCAGTTTCACCATATTTATTCGTAATTTTGGAAGTATGTGTTTTAATATATTTGTCTATTGTGAGAATCTAAAGTGCATTTATTGTAATTTTTTCATTATCTACCTCCCACTTAAATGTTTTGAAAGAGTTTAAGTGGTTGTAATATATCATTTAATAAAGGTAATTTATCAATTAGATTTAGTGTTTCCTTATATGAACAGTGGGCTATGGACAATTAAATAGCTAAAAGATGGATGTTGGTACAGCTATACTTTGCAAATGCTAGCTTATTGCAGCTAAATCAATTGCCTGCTTGTTAAAAACTTCCCCCTCAGTTTCACCATATTTATTCGTAATTTTGGAAGTATGTGTTTTAATATATTTGTCTATTGTGAGAATGTGCACTTATTGTAATTTTTTCATTATCTACCTCCCACTTAAATGTTTTGAAAGAGTTTAAGTGGTTGTAATATATCATTTAATAAAGGTAATTTATCAATCAGTGTTTGTTAGATTTAGTGTTTCCTTGTATGAACAGTGGGCTATGGACAATTAAATAGCTAAAGGATGGATGTTGGTACAGCTATCGCACTGTAAACATTTTAATCAGTGACATTTTCCTAAGACATCACATTAATTTACTCCAGCTAAAATTACCGGCTTTTGGAGTAGACACGCGCGCTCACATATTTTTTAAAAAAAAAACATTTGCTTCAGTATCTGAGACAAGCAGCATGCCTTTGAATAATTTGTCTGAAACTATTTATCCTTCCATCTTTTCCCCTGGCCATTTGAACAATCCATTCAAAAGCTGCATACACTTGTACGAATCCAATTACCTTCGATTCCTCCTTGTGACACCAACCATGCACGGATCGGCATACACTCGTGCGTACGGATTGGCATTTTGGGAGTCACATGTGCTTGGAATTTGATGAGCGTAGTTTAGGGCCATGTCCTCTTAACTTTGTAGGTAGTCAAGGGCACAGCTTGGTCAGCCCCATGTGATGCCGCAACCATGGAGTGCCAACCGCAAAGCTAAGCACTCCATGCCGATTGCCGTGTGGTACTGCTGCTGCTGCTGCTACTCCAGTAGGTAGTGGGCCAAGAACCTTTCCGAATGGCTAGCTCCATGATTCTGCTACGGGGTTAGCTCCAAGTTGGCAATCAGTAGTCTCCTGGCAAGCAAAAAAAAGTTACTGGTGAATTTTTGCTTGTCCAAAGGAGCAACAAGAACATATCGAGTAGACCTATTCAAACGTCGAACCTGACTGGGCTTCGAGCTCGACTTGAAAAGCCCGGCCTCGAATTTCCAAGCCCACCATACAGACCAGGGAAGTAACTGTTTTTAATTAAAAAATTCCAATCAGTAGACCTGTCATTTAATATAAAAAAACACTTTTTATTATTTTTATTGTATTTAGTGGGGGTTTTGGGCTTTCGAGCCGAAAATCAAATCTTGGGCCCAAATCGAGTCGAGTCAGGCCGTCAGGCTGGGTCACCCATGAAAAGATCTACCAATCAGGGATGGAACAATGAAAATATAATAAGGGAGACTAGTTAGTAACATTTTGCATTAATGGAGGCAAAATAGAACTTTACTACTATTTTATCTAGTTAGCTCCAAGTTAGCAGCTATCTCTAAGCAAGACGAAAAAAGTTACTAGTGAGTTTTTGCTTGTCCAAAGGAGCAAGAACGTACCAATCAGGGGCGGATCCAATAAAATATAATGAGGATGACCTATTAGTAACATTTTGCATTGAAGGGAGCCAAATAGAACTTTGATGTTATTTTTATTTAGCACATTCATACATGCATAAGGGATTGCATGGATGGTTGTTGATGCTTTATTATCTCGATGCCCCTATCTCTGGAGTACACATGGATTGTTTTTCTTAACTAATAAAAGGAGTTTACCCTTACGTATCGGGACAATATTTTTTCTTGCATGCGTGCAGTTGGCCTCTTCCACCCCTCCCAAATGCCTCAACGAGACACACCTACATGTGGACCTAACCTGATAGGGACAAGGTCTCGTCTCGCCATCCTCCCGTGACTCATGAACGTATTCATGCCCCTAGTTCTTCTGCAACCACTCAAACCGTTGTTGTCGATTTCTTCTTCACATACACAAACCAAAATTCGCCGTCGTCTCAATCCTTCCTATCTCGCGCCGCCACTTGTGCCCATCCGACATTCGCTTCGTGCCTCAGAGACCCCGACCCCCTCCGGCACTCAGTTCGCGGATTGCAACGGCGGCATGTACGAATATGAGGGGATCCGACGGTGTAGGAGACGGCAGCATGGGGAGATAGCACCGGTGATAGGAGGAGGTAGTAGAGAGGGGAGGCGACATCGGGGATGTGAGAAGGCACTGGGAGGGAATGGAGGAAAGGAGGATACGAATACCTTGGAGGAGAAGCAGCGATGTCAGGGAAGGGAGGGGAGGCAGCGACGGCGCACGAGGAAGAGGCAGAGACGAATGCATCCTTCTCTTGTCGCGCTGCCGTCTCGAGTTCACTGTATCGTGTCCTCTTCGTCCTAATCCTCCCCTGCGCCGCCACCACCTCCTGCTCCACATCGTTCGAGCAAGCATCGTCGCTGCCTCCTCGCTTATCACCGCGACACTGCCATCGCCTCCTCCCCCAGCCTCCCACCTCCTCACCGCAATGCCCCGGTGAGGGCTGCAGAGGTTAATGATGTGAGAAACGAGTTGTGGCTTGGGTTCAGGGTGGAATAAGGTGGTCATTAACGCGTAGCTCTCTTTCTTGTCAGCCGACAATGACTGAAAATGTGCAGCATATCGGGAAGGAAGTTGACATCAACTTTAACTTTCAAAGGTAAACAATCTATGAGCTTAAAATTTTAATTTTTGGGTAGTAATAGTAGTAGTATGTGATGCAGTAGGTGGAATTAATTAATTTATATATGTGTAAAAGAAGATTAATGTTTATTATACGGTTTAGAATCCTGTCTAGACGTATCACTCTCTTTTATACCCTAAAAGAAAATAGACTGTTCGTTCAGCTAAGCAGCGTAGGCAGGCCAACAATTGGGCAGATAATTGGATCTCGTATGGGCCTATTTGTGTTATGTCAATGAGAGGATTGGGCCGGAACGAAAGGCTTAACATGCTGTATTCTCCCTTGTTTCATTTTCATTTTTTTTTAAAAAAAAAGACGCTACATTTCTTGGTTTAATGGCAATATCTCATGTCTCAGCCATTAGTTTCGAAGAAAATTCCCAAATCTTCCCGAGTATTAAGCCGGAAGGAATCGAAGCCCTCTCGTTCACTCCGTACATTAAGTCCTCGTATTCGGTGCGTCCGCGTGTGCTAGCGATCTGTTTCTTTGCGGTGCCTCGAGCGTTCCTGTTCTCGGTTGCCCGGTCGTGCGCTCGGCTGGGCCGGTTGCGTCCCGATTGTGCGCGGCGCCTAGCTCCTTCAGCTCCCTCCCCTCAGTGCGGTCGTTTGGCTTCCTCGCTGCGTTTGGTCCACGCACCTGGTTCGCCGTGTTGCTTCGTTTGGTTCACAGCCGCTGTGCATCGTACGATTGCCGGTTTCGGACGTGGACGTGGACGTGGAGTCGTGGACCGGCCGGACGCTTTGTGTTGCGCTGCTTGTCGCGAGAAGCTTCCTGCCTCGTTCCCCTTCGACCGTCTCCTCCCCTTCGCTCGCGCCCCCGCCGCCCACTCCTCCGCATCGCCCCGCCGCCCGACTCCTCCCCTTCGCCCGCATCACAAAAGAAGAAGTGATCTTCAAAAGCGGTTCTCTTTTGCTTTCTTTCACATATAGAAAGAGAATCATGTTCTCTACTTGGCGCTCAATTGATAGTTCTATCAGTTCAAGTATTCTGAGTAAGCATGGAAAGCAGTACGGCGGGGATTTCCTTCCAGCATGCCGGCGATTCAAGAGCCTTGCTTCGCTGTTCATTTCCATTGCAAGATAGAAACGGAAATTTGAAGCCGTTCTTAGGTTGGTCTTGATGTTGGTTTGTCGCATATCATCATGTATATGTGTTCGATCATTGCATGTTCGTTGTGCCTCTGCTGTTGTGGTTTTACGTTATGTGAAAGAGTTTGTATTTTGAGGTGCTGGATTGCTGCATTACTGAGGAGGATTACAGTTTTATGAGGTGCTGGATTGCTGCATTACTGAGGAGGATTACAGTTTTATGAGGTGCTGGACTATCACGATGGAATGTGAAGTTCTTATGGAGTTGTACTTACTGATCTTGGTCGATGATGATCAGAGTGCAAGACATATCAATGTTTCAGTGATGCAACAGCGAGGGGCCTCTTTGCTGAAAGTAGGGTCTCCATTTGGCATCCTGTCCCCATTCCATTTCTTCAACAAGTACTTTTTATTTCTGCTGCTTTAATTCCATCTGGAACAGCTTAACAGGCCTCATCAGGCAACATCTATTGACACTTGCAATAGGTGCTATTGTAAACATATGCACTTAGTGCGTTTGTAAGGTGCTAAGGTCAATCAGTTAGATACAATTAAAGAAAATATTTATGTTATTCATCAATGTAATGTTAAAATCTAAACAATTCTTTACTCGATGCCATTACATATCCGTTGCGGGGATAATACATATCTTTATATTTCACTAACTATTTACTTTGTACGTCATCACTAAATCTGAAAAACAGGTACAATCCATTGTCTAGGTACTATTTACTTTGTTCCGGGCATGTCTAGGAACCTCTGAAAGCTTATTCATTTTCAATTGGCTGTTGTAGTTTCTGGCGTTAGAAAGACATAACATGTTATTATTCACTATATTATGCCACGATTGTTAGAAAACAAAGAGTCGCTGTCAGATTAATCCATGCTATATGTCTGTGTTCTCTAAGCAGTATATCAGTTGGTGCCATTTACTTTGTTCCGGGCATGTCTAGGAATCTCTGAAGGCTTATTCGTTGTCAATTGGCTCTTGTAGTTTCTGGCGTTGTAAAGTGACAACATGTTATTATTCACTATATTATGCCACGATTCTCAGGAAACAAAGAGGCACTGTCAGATTAATCCATGCTATATGTCTGTTCTCTAAACAGTAAATCAGTTGGTGCTGTTGCAAATTGCCCCCCTCCAGGTGCTGTTAGGAGCTCTTTGCTGATGGCTGATATCCACTATCTTCCTGGTATAACTATCGCTGCCTCACATACATTATGAAATCAGCTGTTAACAAAGTTTCAGATTGACTAAGGTATGGAAGGGAAGGTGCTCCAGTGTATGTCCTTGATTCTAGGGGCTACAGGAACAGTGTAGTTTGCACATTCCAAATTCTCATTTTTAGCCACTTAATTCTTTTGTTACCATATCCAGCAATGCTAAGCATGGTGGTGGGAGCGCAATACCTCATCTGAATTTTATCATCCCCTGCAAATCTTTGGAAATGGTCTTCAAGTACTCAGGTGCTACCTAATTTTGTTAAGATTATTTTCTTCTTTACTCAACATTGTCGTAATTGAAGCCTTTCAGTGTATATAGGAGTGCGGTTGTCAACCTTCTCCCCTTTTTTTAACAGCAAATGGAGATTTCACAATTTTGGAGCAGTTAGAAGAACCCAATGAGGTGGTTTCGACAGTTTGGGCACTGGCACCAGCATCATCCCCCAGTTCTCAGTAGCTCCCCTGAAAAGGGCAGAGAGGGAAAAGTTTTGGAGTTCTCAAAGTTTCTCGCTGATAAGCACGAAGGTTTGAAATCTACAATAGATATAGAGGTGTTCCTTAGACACAAGATTCCCAGCAAAATTTAGATGAAGTTGTTTCTGCGAAACACACATGGATGCAGGGGAAAATGCTTTGGCTATGGCCAAGTCCAGAGGTTGTTTCATTAGGAAAACATTTTTTAAAAATAGTAAAGGGATTCAGATAACCTGAGCATAGAAATGCCAGACTGTTAACTGCCGTTCTACGATGATTTGGCAAAGGCCTTCGAAGCATACCACACCATGCAACTCTTGCCGTGCTATTTCAATCATTTGGACTGTCAAGTGCTATTAATTTTAGGTGTTTGGCATTTTGTAACCAATGAGCGTATTCCAATGTACTTTATTGCTTGGACTGTTATTGCTCTGTTATTATGGTTCGCCCTAGCCGGTGTGTGTCTATGGTTTCTAGGTTCTTTGGTTCAGACTTGTGCCTTTCATTTTGGTGCTCTTCCGTAATGTTGATCAGAGGACAAATGGATTTTGCGGTTTAGTGCAAAATAAGTGTTAGTGGCAAGGCCGATTAGCATCACTGCGGAATTGATGTGCTAAGCTTGTTCGATTTTTTTTGAAATCATAGAACTTAGTAATACATTTTTACCAAAATCCTACCAATGAATGCATTAGAGTTTATGCGAACACACCAAAAAGATCATAACCTATCAGTCGATTGCACACGGCTTCCGTTATAACCGTTGGATGTATCATTCCCTACGAAAAAATGCAACTTTTAATTTGTCAGATTTCACATATTGAACTATACAGAGGCGCAGCCAAGCGCGCCATACGCTCTAGTCCGGAGCTAGTAGACATCACTTCAGTTGAATTGTCAGCGTCGTGACCGATTTGTTTACAATAAAAAAAAATGCAAGTGTGATAATTACCTGCTGGATCACACTTGATTCGAGACCTTAGATACGCTCTGACGAGCGAGATGTCTCATTTGTACCTTAGCTGCCACCTACTGAAATAATACTTTCATGTGCATGTGCCTAGACAGCCTGTACGACAAGGGTGAAAAGGGGCAGATATTGTTTTCTCGTATCTTAATTTATATTTTACTCTAGACTCACAGCCGGATACAGATTGAATTTTTTGGAATATAGGTATAAAACGGATGTGGACCGAAATCGTTTACGGATAACTTAACAAATAGTATACACATAAAGAAAAGAAATAATTTTATCAACGAAAATGTCAAATTATACTACATATTAGAGAATTATTTATCCTACTTAATAATATAAATATAATCAAATGTAAATTCATATTATATATTAGTCAATGATTAGAAAACCATAGATGATATTAAAGGATATTGATATTTATCGGATATCTTTCGAATATCCTATAAATACGGATACAGATCGGATACTACTATTTTCATATTCTAACCCATATTCTGTGAGATTTTTCGGATATAGATGCGAATCGGGACTAAAAATAGTGCCTCATTCAAAAAACTTTTTTAATACGACATCGAATCGGATGGAATTATCCATTTTCATCCCGACCACCACATTACCATTAACAACCGTGGGGGAGCTTGACCACAAATCAAGAAGGTGCCAACACCCAAAAGTGAAAGAGGTGGCCATATCTCACGTCCCATCCATTAGTTTCGAAGAAAATTGCCAAATAGACATCACCTGAGTTGAATTGTCAGCGTCGTGATTAAAAAAATAGTTATAAGGGAGGTCCTTGCTTAATCGATTTTTTTATAATAAAAATGCAAGTGT
This sequence comes from Hsuehochloa calcarea, assembly GCA_036346395.1. NCBI lineage: Eukaryota > Viridiplantae > Streptophyta > Magnoliopsida > Poales > Poaceae > Hsuehochloa > Hsuehochloa calcarea. Next base: position 68,867,856 of record CM070593.1, on the reverse strand, counting down.
GATAATTACCTGCTGGATCACACTTGATTCGAGACCTTAGATACGCTCTGACGAGCAAGGTGTCTCATTTGTACCTTAGCTACTACCCTACTGAAATTATACTTTCTTATGCCTAGACAGACTGTATGTATGACGGGTGAAAACGGTCGATACGGATAAATATTGCTTTTCTTGCATTATAACTCATATTTTATTTTGGATTTAAAGTCGAATACGAATACAGATCAGATTTTTCAGGATACATGCACAATGCAAGGATTGGATTCAAATCGTTCACGAATAATTTGATAGATAGTGTACGCATAAAAAAAAGATATAACTTCATCAACGAAAATATCAAATTATACTAAATATTAGAGAATTTTTATCCTACTTAATAATATAAACATAATCAAATGTAAATTTATATTATATATTAGTCAATGACTAGAAAACCATAGATGATATTGATGTTTTCGGATATCCATTTGTTGGTTTATCGGATATCCTATAAAATACGGATACTGATCGGATATTGCTTGATGATGATTAAAATCTCTATGTATTACTTTAAATACATAAATAAAAGATCATACGTCCTCGTGGTCGTAAACCTTAAGACTAACGACCCCCGTAATCGTAAGAGTCGTAAACTCTAAAGATAACGATCTCGTGGTCGTAAGAGTCGTAACCTCTGAAGCTAATGACCACTGTGGTCGTTAGGGTTCCAGAGGTTACTTATAGGTACGCTGGTCGGATGATGTTATGTACTTAGTCCCCGACCAGATGATTGCTCATACAAGCAATGAACTGACACCTGATTCGACTCTAAGCATATCCTTTACCATGTAATGAACAGAGCACATATCGTATTGGCTCCATACCACGCGACGTTTCATGATCATAAGACACTAGCTATAAACTACCATGCGATATTTCATCAACCGTCGCCTCGCACCAACCAGTCACGACACTCCCAACAAGTGCCTATACCAGGATTAACTGTCGTCACTTCGTCAACTATTTAAGGAAAGACGCGAACGGTAGAAGGGGGATCGAAGCCAATTCGGGAATCAATGACGATTGATTTCATCCAAGCATTAGCATAGCAAGTACTGCGCTAAGTGTAATTAGAATTAGTCCACTGTCTTGTCAAAAGCACCAATTGTAAAAAATCCAGTTCATAGTAATAAAGAGCAGTCACATCATCTTCCAATAACTATTTATCATTTTCCTCTATTTTATTTTGTAAGATCGGCGACTCGATCGTCGAGATTGCTCTTCGCATGTTCTAACCCATATTTTATGAGATTTTATAGATACGACTAAAAATGGTACATCGTTAGATTTTTTCTGGATTCGGCATTGGATCAGGTAAGAATTATTCGCACCGTTTGGTCAAAAAGTAGCCGGATCAGGTTTGAATTATTCGCACCGATTTCAACCCTACTGTTTGACCAACATTAGAGGTTCCATTGGTCCAAACCACCACATTAACTTTAACCACAGTAGCAGAGCTTGACAACAAATCAAGTAGGGGCCAACACTCAAAAAGTGAAAGAGTTGGCTATTTTCACGCTCAAGCGCTTGCTAGCTTGGTATCCATTACTTCTCCAAAGACTTACAAAAATTGAGTGGGGGAAGCTCCGCCCCCGAATAACAAGATGCATGATAGAAACAGTTTAAGAAACAAAAAAAAAAAAACAGAAGACATTTGGTTGATGATGATAATATAGGCCGGACCGGAGAGACCAAAGTGGAACTTGCTTGTGGCGCTGGTCTTCTGTCACGCCGTGTCTTTCTCGTAACGAAAACGTCTTTTCTTTTTGGTATGCTGCCATGAAACGGCACTGCTAATGTTGGGTCAATTCCTACCTGGCGTGTCAATTTGAGATAGACCAATGGAGTTAGCTATATGTTTGCACAATATTGTTAATTCAAAGTCTGATCCAATCAGCGTGGACCTGCAAACAAGCCAATGTACAAATACAATCTTGACTAACAATGGAGCAATCTTGCAAAAATTAATATATGAATTAACGACCTAAGCAACTAGCTATTCAGCCTTTTTAATCACTCCTACTCCAGTGCTTAATCCCCCAGATATGATGTAGGCATAGATTGATACGGGTAGCCTGAGCTTAGTTAGCTTAGCCATGGCGAAGTCGTTGCATCTGCCGTTGTTAACACTAGCCATACTTGTTACCCTGAACGTGTCATGTGCCCAAACAAATATCACCTCTGGGTCCTCACTGCAGGCTGCCGCCGGCGCCAGCTGGTCGTCCCCGTCGGGCCGCTTCGCCTTCGGTTTCTACGCGACGGACGGTGGCCTCGCCGTCGGCGTCTGGCTCGCCACCACGCCGAACATAACGGTCACGTGGACGGCGAACCGCAACGACACGCCTGCCACGAGCGGCTCGCTCCGGTTCACCTACGACGGCCGTCTGCTCTGGACCGGAGCGAACGGCCAGGACAGGCCAGTCGCCGTGCCGCCCGAGCCGGCCTTCGCGGCCGCCATGCGCGACGACGGCAACTTCGTGCTGTACGGCCCGAACGCGGTGGTGTGGTCGACGTTCGCGTCCCCCACTGACACCCTGCTCGCCGGACAGGACCTCGTGCCCGGGGCGCAGCTCTTCTCGAGTATGTCCGACACGAACAGGGCCACCGGGAAGTACCGGCTCGCCAACCAGCTTAACGACGGCAACGTCGTGATGTACCCGGTGGACACGGCCAACGTGGCGGCCGCAGCGTACTGGGACACGGGGACGTTCCAGATAGGCTACCCCCTCACCTTGCACTTGGATGCCAGTGGCGTGCTCTACCTGGTGGGCAACAATGGCAACTACACCAAGAACTTGACGCAGCCGGCCAGAGCAGCACAAGCTGGAGAGCAAGTGTACTACCGAGTTGCGCTTGATCCTGACGGAGTCCTGCGCGTGTATCGCCACGCCTTCGTGTCCAACGGCAACGGTGCGTGGAAGACCGACGTCCAATGGTTCGTGCCGAGCGATCGGTGCCGCGTCAAGGGCGTTTGTGGGTTCAACAGCTACTGCGTCCTCGACCGCAACGCGCAGCCTAGCTGTATGTGCCCGCCGGGGTTCGATTTCATCGATTCGAGTAATGCCGCGCGCGGTTGCACGGTGAATTCGAGCGCCGGCGACTGCGTGGGGGGACAGCAAGACGCTGGCTTCTCCATGGCGGCCATGCAGAACGTGTCGTGGGCGGACACGCCGTACGGGGTGCTGGGCGCGGGCACGAGCGCGGCCGACTGCCAGGCCGCGTGCATGACCGACTGCTTCTGCCCCGCCGTGCTGCTGAACGCCAACGACGGCAGGTGCACGAAGCAGCAGCTCCCGCTGCTGTACGGCCTCGCGGGCGGCGGCTATACTCTGTTCGTCAAGACCGGGGGAACGCCGAACGCGGCGCTCGGCGGCAGGGACACCTCCAACCACCGCGTCGGGCAAGCAGCCACCATCGCGTTGGTTTGCATCGGGCTCCTGACATGCGTCGCGTTGTCCGCTCTCATTGCGTCCGCGCGGCTGCTCTGGGTGAACCGACGGCACGTGTCGCTCGCGAACGCCGACGCCGCCGACGAGGAGGCTCCCCTGAGGTCGTACACTTACCAGGAACTCGAGCACGCGACGTACAGCTTTCGAGACCCGCTCGGCCGCGGCGCGTTCGGCACGGTGTTCAAAGGGGCGCTGCGCAACGGCGAGAAGGCCATCGCCGTGAAGCGGCTGGAGAAGCTCGTGGAGGACGGCGAGCGGGAGTTCCAGAGGGAGGTGCGCGCCATCGGGAGGACGAGCCACCGCAACCTGGTGCGCCTCCTCGGCTTCTGCCACGAGGGCGCGAACCGCCTCCTCGTCTACGAGTTCATGAGCAACGGCTCCCTCGCCGACCTCCTCTTCAACGGCGCCTCCTGCCCGGCGTGGCCCGACCGCGTTGGCGTCGCGCTCGACGTCGCGCGGGGGCTGCACTACCTCCACGACGAGCTGGACAGCCGCGTGATCCACTGTGACGTCAAGCCGCAGAACATCCTCATGGACGCGGCCGGCACGGCCAAGATCGCCGACTTTGGTCTCGCCAAGCTGCTCCAGCCCGACCAGACGCGCACCTTCACCGGCGTCCGCGGCACGCGCGGGTACCTAGCCCCCGAGTGGTACCGGGGGGCCGGGCCGGTGACGGTGAAGGCCGACGTGTACAGCTACGGTGTGGTGCTGCTCGAGATCGTGACGTGCAGGAGGAGCATGGAGATGGAGGAGGCCGGCGAGGAGCGCACGCTGATGGAGTTGGTGTACGAGTGGCTACTGAAGGGTGAGGTGAATAGGGCCATGAACAGCGACGAGGTGGTGGAGGCAGCGGCCGTGGAGAGGGTGGTGAAGGTGGGGATCTGGTGCGTGCAAGGGGTGCCTCAGTCGAGGCCGTCCATGAAGAGCGTCATCTTGATGCTGGAAGGACACGTGGAAGTGCCATTTCCTCCGCCTCCCCCTCCTCTTGATGGATGATATTGAAAGATGTAGCTGGCATTTCCTTTTATCATAGGTTATACATATGTGCTGGACTACTATTTTTTGTGTGCGCAGACATAAGAGATTTTCGAGATCTTTACCACATCATGCCACCATGGCAGGCAGATCCTCTAACGTGCTGAAGGCAAGTCACAACACATGCGCGCAATGCACCAAATATCAATAGTACGGACCCATCGATTAAAGAGAAGGTGGTGTTTGTAAAACTCTGGTATTTTTCTATCTTTAAATCTCACTTTCTTCTTACTAATGGCAGATGGATACAGATGCTACGGGAATACCAGGGTCTGACCGGTGGTAGGGGGGTGTTGCCGCCCCGACTGCTCCTTATTGGGTCTGACCCTGCGTCTCATCCAATGATCTTCAAACCACGTACTTACGCCTCTTGTTCAAATGGGTGCTAACTGCACAACGGCGAGAAGGTTAGCGGGAGTTTCAGAGGGAGGTGTGGTGCGCCTCCTCGTCTACGAGTTCAGGAGCAATGGCTCCCTCGCCGACCTCCTCTTCAAGAGCAAGAGCGCCTCCTCGTCTACGAGTAGGAGCAATGGCTCCCTCGCCGACCTCCTCTTCAAGAACAAGAGCGCCTCCTACCCGGCGTGGCACCACCGTGTAGGCCTCATCGAGGACGTGGCGCAGGGGTTGCGCTACCTCCACGATGGGCTCAACAGCCACGTCATCCATTGTGACGTCAAGCCGCAGAACATCCTCCTGGACGAGGCCTGCACGGCCAAGATGATTTTTTTTTGGACCTTAGATTCTGATGTAAACTTGATGGTTGGTTGGTTTCATGTTATTTGACAAGTAATACTCAAGCATTGTTGGTTCATATTTCATTTACATGCTTGAATTTCTGTCGGACATTGTTGTAGTTCAAAACTTCAGATGGATATGAATGAAACCCTAACATAGCACTTGGTGTCCGGTGATGCACCCGCGATATATATATATATATAGGGAATATATCTAGTACTAATGGGTAATTCAGTGCTAAGGTGCTAATATCAATCTTAACCGTTAGAGGTGAGAGCATGCATGGTGTTTAATGAAGACACATTAATAATGTGCATTGAAGGTGAGAGCATGCAAAGTAATTAAATAGTTCAGAGGTGAGAGCCCGCATTAATCCTAGTTGTTTAATTCAGATACAACAGTATATATATATATATATATATATATATATATATATATATATATATATATATATGAAGCATTTTTCCTACTCTCGGGAGTAGTTACTCTCTATTCCGTATCTCACAACGTAGGGAGTATTTTGCGCAACCGAGAGTATGTATGTGTAGTATATGAGTATATAAGACCATCTAGGTGATATCACTACCACAAAACAGACATTTCCTCACGGTTTAAAACCGTCAGCAAAATAGGAAAAACTGTCAGGTTTAATTTTCGTGACGGTTAACCGTCAGGAAAATACCCTCAGGACTAGGTGGTCAGGGATATCCAATTTGTCTGACGGTTAACCATCAAGAAAATGAATTTTGCTGACGGTTTTTGCGAACCGTCAAGAAAATGAATTTTGCTGACGGGTAATAACCGTCAAGAAAATTAAACTTGACGGTTTTTGCGAACCGTCAAGAAAATAAATTTTGCTGACAGGTAATATCCGTCAAGAAAATTAAACTTGATGGTTTTTGCGAACCGTCAAGAAAATGAATTTTGCTGACGGGTAATAACCGTCAAGAAAATTAAACTTGACGGTTTTTGCGAACCGTCAAGAAAATGAATTTTGCTGACGGGTAATAACCGTCAATAAAATTAAACTTGACGGTTCGAAAAACCATCAAGAAAATGAATTTTGCTGACAAGTAAGAACCATCAGCAAAATTAAACTTGACTTGTTTTGCCCGTCAGAAAAATGTAATTTCTGACAGCCCACCAGCAGAAATTCTCAATTGATCACATTTTCATATAGATGCATCATAAATCCACAATACACATCCATGCATCATATATCCACAATACACATCCATGCATCATATATAATCCACAATACACATCCAAGAATCATATATAATCCACAATACACATCCATACATCATCACAATACACATCCATGCCTCCATACACAAATAAGAAGTTCAAACTAATCATTTCAAGTCAAATATCATCCATAAGGTTCACTTGCAGAAAGCAGCATCGTAATCCACACAAAAGACATCTAAAAATCCAGTACTACCACAATACACCTAAAGGACTAATACCACATACAAGTAATATAAGTCCATCTAAAAGTACAGCAATACCATATTCAACTATTCAAAAGAACTCAAATAAGACATGGGTCTCAAAGAAGGTACTGGCAATATAACATCTGGACACGCCATTGTTTCCACTTTAAAGGCTTCTTCTGCGGTTCGCTGGGCAAGCAACATGCAAAGGAAGAACAACACTGTGCTTAGTTAGAACATACCATCACCCCATGATGCCATTGTAAGGGCATCTTCTTGGCAGTCGAAGAAATGTCATTCAAAGTGATTGCTTCAAGATCTTTCAAGAAATACTCTATGGGTTTCCTACAATTTCAACAAATGAAATTAGTTCATTCTCAATTGAAGGAAAAATGATCTATGTGTACACAACACAGGTGACATCTAGAATACAGTTAGCAAGTTCATTTCTAGCTAGACTACAAGCGTCTTATGGACAACATATTTGTAGATCTCACTAATGAGTGCTCAATTGTGATTGCTGAACATTGAGAGGCTTGACTTGGTAAAATAAAATTAATGCAACCATATAAATAAAACTAAAAAGTCACTATCATGTGGCAGACGTATAAGGAGCACAATCTGCTAATTTCTCGTCTTGAACATGTTTAAGGTAAGGACACAGGATGACTTCAAAGTAATAACTTGATTTGTCTTAGTCTATGATCACGGGGAATTTGCTCAGAACAACCATAGTTCAAAATTTTCAGCACATGTCTTGCCGTCCATGTTAAGATTTGTAATGGAGCACGTGATTAGATCAGTGAATTTAATGTTCATATCTTATTTGATGTGCTTCTAGAACAATGTAATTTATCATCTGCCGTCTCAAGCAAATGCTCATGGCCTCATGCCAAACATCATCCGTTAGGGCAAGAGATCAATTCTATCGAGATATAAAAGGTGCTAGTTCACACTGATTCACGAGTAAATGCCTTAAACTGTCCAAAAATAAAATTCTACAGTCGGTCCAAGGTGATAAATTGTTTAACCTAAAACTGCAAGTGATTATTAAAAAAAAAATAAGAAGACAAATTTTCTTGCCTTCCTAGTTAAGATTTGCATGAGGGCACGTGATTAGACCTCTATCTTAACGTTTACAAACATCAACTTATACAGTTTTGACCTGCTTAATTTAGCTTTACTTTCCCAGTAATTTCCTCAACTCCCAACGAGACAATTAAGGAAACTGAATAAAAGGAACTTACCTGGGAACCATCTCGATTGGGTGAGTTTTGGCAGGACGCTGAATCAACGATTCTCAGAAGTACAAAGAAAATCAAACCCTAATCCTGATCCATGTCCCCCCTGCACTGCGAGTGTCTGCCACTCACCGCAGCCGGCAAAACTGACCACAAGCATCAACGTGGACAAGTGCACATCAGAACGATCAAAGGAAGTGCATACCTGGAAGTCTTGCATTCCCAGCTCCGTGGAAAATACCTTCTCCTTTCACAGATCTCTAGGAATAGCACAAGTAATGGGATGGACAAGCTTGACCAAGACTCTTCATCGTGTACTTCCATCCTATGCGTTATAGGAATGTTGACCTGACTATATCAGCCGGACTACAGAATGCAAACCAACTGGAAGTCTAAGATGCTCACCATTCATGAAATAATGCCAGTTTCCTTGAAGAAGACTCCCTCTATTCCGCACCACACGTGCATATATACCAAGAAAACACTAAATCTAATAAAAAGTTAATATCATTGGATCATACATATCTCTATTAAATAACATATCTCTATTAATCGTCCACTTTTTCCATTAAAGCAGGTGTATTGAGTGCATATAATGCAATAACTACACATTGATTCCCTCGATATGCTTATCTTACATTGCGGACAGAGGGGGTAAACTGCAATGCAAATAAGCAATGTAAAATCAAGTCATGTCCCTTACTGGATGGCAGCCGCTGGGAAGATTTAACGGCTCCAACAATTCCACGAAATTGGATCTTGCCCTTCAAAGGGCAATCTCCCAACCAAACATCACCCAAAAGAAATACTACAGCTATTTCAGTCTTGTATCTTGCCCCTTTGTTAAACAAAATTTTAACCTTCTGCACATTTTTCCAAAACTGGAACCACTTATAGCTTTTGCTTCTCTGAAAACACCCCTGGGAAGTATTTAGATTTAATGATTCGAAACCAAATTTCATTCTTAGCTGAGTTAATTTTCCAAATCCATTTGGCTAAAAGGCCATCATTCGTTATCCTAGTGTTAACCTCGGACTTCCCAGACCTTCTTTCTATTGAAGCTTTTAAGTTCAGGGATTTGGTCTTATCCAATGACCACTTAAAATCTTTCATCTTGGATTATTTTCTACCCACTGATTACACAGCTCTGGTGAAACCCATTTCAATTCCACCCAAATATCTGGATATTTTCTTCTTGTCACCCTCATTGCAAACTAATAAGAAAACGACAGTTGGGCAGGATCATATCAAAGTGGTATGACACGTTACACAGATAATGATTTACAAGGGAACAGAATTAATTGCTTGCTTACACTGCTGGTGACCTAGCCTTAAGCAACCGCCATCCTTTAGTCAATTAAGTCCAGCAGAGGAACACCAGGGAGTCAGGAGCAGAAGAAGAGGGGAACACCAGCCAGCATCCACCACCTCCAATCAGTCCCTATAAGCATGCATTCATAAATCACAATCTAGCATTAGTACTAGAATCGGCCAGATCTACAAAAAAAATCAACATAACTGAAATCAAATGGAACGGGGAACGAAATCTGGTAATAGGCCGGGCCGGGGGTGAGCTCAGAGCCCAGGGGAGAGGACCGAGTGCAGTAGACCGAGGCCGGGCTGGGCCGGATCTGGGGAGCCAGGGCGGCCGCCGGCCGGGAGGCCGAGCCGGCCGGGGCGGGGCTTACCAGATCAAGGTGAGGGAAGGAGAGGTCGAACCGGAGCCAGCAGGACTGAGCGAAGGGAAGGTCAAGAGAAGGAGGCGGCTGGTCTCGGCCGCCGCCGGAGGAGGTGGCGAGAGGACCGAGGCGAGGGGCGCCGAGGGGAGAGCACCCGAGTCGGGCCAGGAGCCGAGGAGGAGCGCAGCAGCCACTGGGCGGCCGGGCGCACGCCGGCCGAGCCGGGAGCCGACGCGCAGGAGCCGGAGGGGAGGTAAGGCTGGGAGCGGTGGCGCCGGGCCTACCGACCGCGCCGGGTGAAGAGGGAGGCGGCGTAGGGAACCGGGAGGAGAGAGAGCCGGGGTGCGCCGGGAGCCGAGAGGAAGACGGAGGCGTGGGCCGGCTGGAAGGAGGCGGCGGCAGCGGAGTGTGCGGGAGAGAGAGCGAGAGATGGAGAGGCAGAGAGGAGAGAAAGGGAGAGGATTTGGGGAGGAAGAGTGCGTCGGCCAAAGGGGATAAGGGGGAGAGAGAGGGAAAGAGAGGGAGAGAGAGAGAGAGAGAGGAATGGACGCGCGGGGACCGACGGATTTCGTGTAGAGGCGCGCGTGTGAATTTTTTTTTTGATGAAAATCATTAACTTTACGGTTCAAACAGTCAGTTTAATGTATTTTGCTGACGGTTATAATAGAACCGTCAGCAAAATTCAAATTTTCACTATACATGGGGACGAAAATTATTAACCTGACGGTTTAAACCGTCAGGTTAATGAATTTTGCTGACGGTTCTATTATAACCGTCAGCAAAATTCAAATTTTCCTGAGGGGATACTATTCCCGTGACCGAAATAATATATCTTAACGGCCAGTGCGGGCCCGTCAAGAAAATTCGCAACTGTCAAGATTTGTCCGTTTTCTAGTAGTGTATTCACACCTTTTCAGGGGTGGTATGTACAATTTTTTAGACATACTCCTTTTTAGTGCGAATATGAATGTATTTACAAAATATGCTAAAACTATGGGCTCTCTTATAAATTTTTTGTGTGGTTCACATTGGATTACCTTATAATTAGTATATGAGTATACCCAAAGTGATAAAGGAGTATGTCAAGTTCTTTTAGGTGGTATATCAAATGTGGGAGTAACTACACCCGGGAGTAGAAAGTATTTATCAACTCTAAGACCAACGACCTCGTGGTCGTAAGAGTCATAAATCCTAAGACTAACGACCCCCGGGGTCGTAATAGTCTTAACCCCAAAAGCTAACGACCTCTGTGGTCGTGAGGGTTCCATAGATTACTTGACGAGGTCTTGTGCCTAGTCCCCGACCAGATAATTGCTCATACAAGCAATGAACTGACATCTGGATTCAGCACTAAGCATATCTCTTACCGTGTGATGAATGGAGCACATGTCATATTTGGCTCCATACCACGCAACGTTTCATGATCCTAAGACACTAGCGACAAACTACAATGCGGTTTAGTGTCTCACGGACATTAACTGCCAAACAGTTGATACTCCATCAACCGTTGCCTTGCTCCGACCAGTCACGACACTTGCAGCAGGCGTCTCTACCAGGATTAACTGCCACTACTTCATCAACTATTTTAGAAAAGGCGCGAACGGCGGAAGGGGAGATCAAAGCCAATTCGGGAAATCAACAAACGATTGGATTTCAACTGAAATATTAGCATCACAAGTACCGCGCTGAGTGTAATTAGGATTAGTCCACTGCCTTGCCAAGGACAACCCCTGTAAACAATCCAGTTCATAGCAATAAAGAGCAGTATCATCATCTCCCAAGAACTTTTGCCATTTTCTCCTGTTTTATTTCGTAAGATCGGTGACTCAATCGTCGACAGCTAGCGCCGTCCGCGGGGAAGAAGGCGTTGAGTTCTTGAAAGTTTACTTCGCTCAAACATTCCTCATCCACTTTCTTTGCCTCATCATCGTTTATGAAAACATAGTAGGAACTTGGGATAAGAAAAACTGGTTCGATTTGGTGTACTACTCCGACCTAGACATGGACACATGCATACACACCATGGAAAACAATGGGATGTCATTATCCTCCTCCTCCACTGACTCTCCAGTCCCAGAGCTTAGTGAAATCGACCGGATGGATAAGGATACACCGCTGCCATCAATGGCGCTCTCAGAGGAACCGCTCGTTCCAACCATTTCGGAACGTCCGAACACCTCTACAAGCAGGGTCGACCCGACCGGCAAAAATGACAACGGAAGCCCAGCGCTACAATCAGAGAGTCTATGTAATCTCGATATTACCATGGGCGACCAGTATTTGCCAACGGCTCCTACATATTCCGGGGGCCAACTTACATCTGGTAAGGGTGTCAATGAAGTTATCACCGATCGTAGACCAAGTAGGTATGGTGAAACTTAGCATACGATCGGCGATCCACCGGATCAGACTAAGTCCACCACAGACCCCACCATAGGCAATAATCTCCGATCGCTCCCCATCATGGAGGCTCATTGCAGAAGCACTGGAAGGCTCTTCCTTAGTTACGACGGGAGTTCATTGGAAGATCACTGCTGGCGCCACGAAGTTAACACAATCGAAAATACTAATCCAGATACCACGCACAATCCTCCACGGGTTAACTCGTCACCACTTGCTGGTACAAATGGTAAGGACGCTCAAGCACCAACTATCAGAGGCAACCGAGCTGATGGATGTGCATCAGTTAATTCACATGTTCCTACCCCACCGCAAGTAAGGGGTCAGACAGGGCCCACCGGAAGGTCGAGAGAAAATTCACCTCATCGAACACCCACTACAAGCGGGAATCCTCCACGACCTTCGGTAACAATGCAAAACTTGCAACGAGTCCGGGATATTCTGAATAATCCAGATCATGCTTTAGCAGAAACTCCAGGTTATGCTCAGCTTGCAGGTCAAGTGTTTGAGATCCTCTAAAAAACCATGCGACGTACAAAAATGTACCAGAAGCAAAGTAATTCACAAATTCACAAGATGATTTCATCCCAACGCTCCTCTCTCAGTAGGGGATAGCATGGTCGAGCGGAGGACCGATCAACACCAAGACCCCCTCGTAGGTTCCGACCAAACAATCACAAAGGAAGACAGCTCTTCAACAGCCACTCCTCCTCCTCATCAAGAGGAATGACCACTTGATTCAGGCGATTTCAGGCATCATCTGAACCAAGCTGGAGGTCAAAGACATTATCATAGTGTCCACGACGGAATTGGAACACCGGATCCTAGGTATGCAACTCTGAGGAACCGATCCCCAATGGATTACAACTGGCTCCTTTTGAGAGAAGGCGCCATGATTCCATTAGGGGTTGCCAAACATTTTCGGCAGGTCTCCAAGCTATTTGTTGGCCGAACAGGATCTGACCAGCCAACATAGAAAAGTTCAATGAGACTTAGAACAGATTAGAACTACCGCCATCAAAGCTGTTGATGTAACGACAACATGATGACAAATTACTTGCCCACGATCCTTGAAGGGTCTGCCCGCTCGTGGTTACTTAACCTACCAGTCGGATCTATGTATACTTGGGACCAGCTCTGTGATACTCTGATCGCCAACTTTCAAGGGATGTATGACCGTCCCGGGAAGGAGGATGATCTGCATCGGATGAAGCATAAAACCAATGAAACTCTTCGACAATATATCAAGAGATTCAGTCAGGTTCGAAATTCTATCTCCTTCCACGCATTGATTAGCTTATAGACTCTACTCCCGGGTGTGAGTTGTTAAGTTTTTCAGATCCGTACTCAGGGTACCTCCAGATTAATATTAGTAAAGATGATGTTGCGGGGTGCCCGATCTTCTCGACGTCGAACCTTTTGATAACTTGTGTATCCTGACGAACCACCAGCTGATCCCCCGCGCCAATGCACGGACTTGCAACTCTATAAAAAATTTGCCCAAACACACACTTGATTGGATCCTCGCTGACCACAAGCGAAGATCGTCGAACCCTCAATTCCCAGCGGAAAAGCAAGAACGACCCCTTGTTCTCAATGCCCAATTCCCTCTGTTTTGGCTATAAGCACAACAGGAGAATCAAGCAAAAGGTTTGAAAATATATTAAACGTGGTCTGAGGTTACAATGGGGGTCTACCCCTCTATATATAGTGCCCCTACTCCTCCTCATGGCTGGCCAAGAGGCCCTACTCCTATTCTAATTCAGATTTGGAGCCCTACTCCAATTCCTATATATTCCAAAACAAAAAAGGAAACTCTGATTTTACACCGTCACATTGATTCGATCATATCTTTTGATCCAGAAGGAATTTCGGTGTGAGGGAGGATCCGTTGGATCGGGCTTGAAGTTATCTTTCTAACAAACCCAAGAACACTCGAATCTGACTCCGTTTACGAAAGTTATGACCGTTTTAATCCGGACTGTCCTGTTGATTCCGAATCCGAATTTGATGCTGATTCCGAATCCGAATTTGATTCTGAGTTGATTCCGAATTTGAATTTGGTTGGGCTTGTGGAAGTTTCGAATTTGACTTGGATTCTTAGGTTTCTCTTCCCTTGCTTGTCTCCCACGAGCTTCTCCTCCATTGTGATGGCATTTCTTCAAGAACAACCTCATATCCTTCATCTCCGTTCATTATTGAATCTTCCAATCTGAGCACAAGCAAAACACTAGTTTTAGGTAGTATGAAATTCTCAACTAATTTAAAAGTAAATTCAGTGAACAGATTCACCTGTTGGATAAGCTTCTCTTGTTTTTCAACTCTCTTAGTAAGCTCATGTTGTTCCGAGATATTTAATGAATTGAAAACATTATATGAAACAACGTAGCTAAGGATGTCCGCATCATCCTCCCTTTCTTCATAAAAAGCCGTCCTCGGCTTTTGATAGCCTGAAAATGTGCTAGACGAAGAAAACAACGTATATGCATGGTATATGTATTTACCATCCAAACAAGTTCCGTGTAGCGCATGATGATTTGTCGAACATGTATTAAACAAAGAGAACAACGTATATACGTGATATATGTATGAATCAATTGTTGTGTTATTCGCGTTGTTTTGTACAATCGATAGCTCAGAATCACATTTCAAATTGCACAACTGACTCATATGATAAAATTTCACCTTCCCAATACCAAAGTCAAGTAAAGTGGGTGAAAACCAATTGATACCATTCCAAACAATTGATACCAAAGTCAAGTAAACTCTGATTAGTTATACATTTAAGAGATAAACAAGTAGGCATCATGTTGCATTCTAAACAATAGACATTTGTATTTAAACCCATCTTAAAGAGACCGTGACATTGCTCAATAGATGGTTTGCGCAAAACATGTAATTTTAAATGAACAAGATTATCACAGGTAATGCATATTCGATAAACTTGAAACATGTTGTTGTCTACACCAAAATCTCCAATAAAATTGAATTGATATGTATGTATGTAGCTATTTACTAGTGATCTTAAATGTGAAATTTCAAGAACCTTTTTAATAACACTAACTACCTCTTTTGGTTTATCGAATATGATATGACACAAAGAATCATTAAGGGATATTCTAGTAAGAACTTCTGTATGAGTAATCAATTCCATATTATGCAAATTAAACATATCAAATTTAGAACTTGGAATCATCAAAGGAATAATGGAGTTCTCAGTTTTACGCACCTTGTCTTGATGATCTATCGATTTAGTACCAATAGTGTTACCTTGATCGTCCTCCTCAGTTGTTGTAGGTGCCATGTATTGTAATGTCATCATGTAACCACGGGGTATCATGTGTTCCCTCTCCAACCATGGTTATATCTTCATCTTTCTCTTCCAATGGTGAGGGCTCTTGAATGTCCAACTCCTTATTTGCTTGGTCCACCTGCACAATGTGTGATACAACACTAGAAATAGAGGGTAAGTTGTTAGGTTCAAAAATAATCTTACTTATCCTATCATCTATCTCTCCCTTTTCTTTTGGTATATCTCTCACACTCTCAATTGGGATGCTCTCCACCTCGCATATGGTGGACTCACACAGCTCATTCTTTTTATCACTCTCACTCAATTTGACTATGTGGCTCTCATTCTCACATGTGTTTTGATACATCTCATCCTTGTAAGACCGTGGGCCAGCAAGGGCACAACTACCACCAACCATGACCTCCTCACGTGTTGCGGGTTGTGACGGGGCAGCACTACTCATCACCTCGGTCGAAGAAAAAATATCATGCTCGATTTTCTTCTCAAGTGACACATCAGTGGATGAATTAGAACTAAAGAGCTGGCACAGATTTAATTGATGTGCTTGAATGTGTTTAAGTCTCTTTTCTGCCTTCATAGCAAATTTCACAAGATCTTGCAGACTACGAAAATATTCATCTTGAAGTGCAGCAACGATCTGATAATTCAAGCCTGCTTTGAAATATGCCTTTTCTTGATATGCACTAGTGATATTGGCACGACGCATTGCATGGTTCAACTCAATATAGTAATCTTTGACAACTTTGCATCCTTGTTTAATGCTCTCCACGTGTCGTAGTAGTTCCCGCTCATAATAGGATGGAACAAATTCTCTTCTCATGATGCTTTTTAAACAGACACAAGATGTAATGAATCGTTTTCCACCTAGTTGTTGCCACCAACTAGAGGCATAGTCCGTAAAAAACAAAGTGGCCACTCTCACTTCCTTAGTTTCTGATTCGAACTTATGGGATTCAAGCTCGAACTCCATGTCTTGTACCCACTCAAGATACTCCTCCGGATCATTACTACCATAGAAGGGAAGATACGTATACTCGCGATCTGCCGTTGTTAGCAGCAAAGCAAAGAAAATGTATGTAGGTGTATGTGTATATGTAGAGGCCACTCAACTCACAATCCTAACAAGGTGAAGTTTCTTTACCGTTCCGAAAGGAATTAAGATCAACAATACTTACACGTCAGGGCAGCAGGAACCACAAGGTGATGTGTGAGCGAATTTCAAGAGCAAGTCAAAGCACGACAACGGGTGTTTTGTGGAGTTTGGTATGGATACCTACTTAATTTGAAAATTCTAGGTATTGTAAGGCTAAGTAAATATCCAAACTAGAATTCAATGCCTAGTTCCCGATCACAAAGATATAAGTGAAAATCAAAATAACTCACACGCAAAGATATTAGAACTTAGTGCAATCAAGGAATGAGCTATGTAAGATATAAGTGAAGAACAAAATAGCTCGTATTGCACAAGTTATAGAAAGACGCTAGCTAGTTGCAAATAATGAAACTAGGGCACAAGATTGCACAAAATATTGATATTCTAACAATTGAATCAAGAATGAGTGGGGATTTTCGCTCAAGTTTATGGTTCGGCTATGCGTTTTCTTTTTTCCTTTTCTCTTTTCTCTTTTCTTTTTCTCTTCCTTTTTTTCTCTTCTCTTTTCCCTTCCTTCTTTTTTTTAACTATTGCCAAAATTCTTGTTCTACCAAAAATGAGCAAAAATTCTTTCCCACCTTTTGATCTTTGAACAATTGCAAGAACACAAATATTAATATGCAGCCCTAAGCAACGATTTAGCTAGTCTTAAATAGGTTCAAAGTATTCACAAAAGATTGAAAGGTTCACAAAGGATAAATTGATGTCTCACTTCTTTTTATTTTTTTATAAACACGACTAAAAAAATCAAACTAGGCTCAAGTAAAAAGCAACGCAAAGAATTCAAGATCAGCAAACTAAACTTGATTCTAATAGACAAAAACTTAACAAAACTCACTAGAATAACAAATTAAATACTACGGCTGAATGATTTTTTTGTATGGCTTTTTCGTGTATAGGAAAAAAATTTAGATAACTGGATAAAGATCCTACCGAGTCAACGGAGCTCTGATACCACCTGATGCGGGGTGCCCGATCTTCTCGACGTAGAACCTTTTGATAACTTGTGTATCCCCCGCGCCAATGCACGGACTTGCAACTCTATGGAAAATTCGCCCAAACACACACTTGATTGGATCCTCGCTGACCACAAACAAAGATCGTCGAACCCTGAATTCCCAGCGAAAAAGCAAGAACGACCCCTTGTTCTTAATACCCAATTCCCTCTGTTTTGGCTATAAGCACAACAGGAAAATCAAGCAAAAGCTTTGAAAATATATTAAATGTGGTCTGAGGTTACAATGGGGGTCTACCCCTCTATATATAGTGCCCCTACTCCTCATGGCTGGTCAAGAGGCCCTACTCCTATTCTAATTCGGATTTGGAGTCCTACTCCAATTCCGATATATTCCAAAACAAAAAAGGAAACTCTGATTTTACACTGTCACATTGATTCGATCATATCTTTTAATCCAGAAGGCATTTCGGTGTGAGGGAGTATCCGTTAGATCGGGCTTGAAGTTATCTTTCCAACAAGCCCAAGAACACTCGAATCGGACTCCGTTTGCGAAAGTTATGACCGTTTTAATCCGGACTGTCCTGCTGATTCCGAATTCGAATTTGATGCTGATTCCGAATCCGAATTTGATTCTGAGTTGATTCCGAATTTGAATTTGGTTGGGCTTGTGGAAGTTTCGAATTTGACTTGGATTCTTGGGCTTCTCTTCCCTTTCTTGTCTCCCACGAGCTTCTCCTCCATTGTGATGACATTTCTTCAAGAACAACCTCATATCCTTCATCTCCGTTCATTATTGAATCTTCCAATCTGAGCACAAGCAAAACACTAGTTTTAGGTAGTATGAAATTCTCAACTAATTTAAAAGTAAATTCAAGTGAATGATTCACTGTTGGATAAGCTTCTCTTGTTTTTCAACTCTCTTAGTAAGCTCATGTTGTTCCGAGGTATTTAATGAATTGAAAACATTATATGAAACAACGTAGCTAAGGATGTCCGCATCAGATGATGAAGAGAGAATTTCCTTCATCACTCTATATGGCACTTGCTGTTATGTTGAGATGTCATTTGGTCTCAAAAATGCTGGTGCAACTTTTCAAAGATTGATGCAAAAAATATTCAATCCCCAGATTTGTCAAAATTTAGAAACTTACGTTGATGACTTGGGCGTGAAAAGCATCAACACTAGCGACCATATTTCCGACCTGCACGAGACTTTCAATAACTTAATCAGGCATAATCTTAAGTTAAATCCAGAAAAGCGTGTGTTTGGAGTTTTTTTTAGGAAAGCTTATTGGATTCCTAGTTTCGGCTAGAGGTATTGAAGTAAACCCAGCAAAAATATTGGCCATCGACCAGATGCGCCCTCCGACCACAAAGAAGGGAGTCCAAAAACTAACCGGTTTTATGGTAACGTTAAGTCGTTTGATAGCACGGTTAGGGGGGGAAAGGATTACCGTTTTTCAAACTTCTTTAGAACATGAAAGTTTCGAGTGAACTAAAGAAGCAGATGATGCCTTTGAAAAAATTAAGAAGTACCTTATGAGTACTCCGATCTTAGTTTCTTCAATATCGGGAAAAACAGTGCCGATTTACGTGGCTGCAACGCCACAGACCGTCCGTGGTGTACTGGTCGTAGAATGTGACAACGTCCAACGACCGGTGTATTACGTAAGTGTTGACCGAAAATGCGACTAGAGGAGGGTGAATAGGAGCACGCTCACTTTTTCACAAATAATTGATTCAATAATATTTTACTCCAGTAGCTATGGAAGCTACGAAGATCAATATACCAGTACAGCGGAAGACTAGTATTGAATTCAATTTAACCCCCTAAGCAATACGACAAAAATCAACACAAGTTGAAGAACTCAGTGCTGGTGGTCTGACCGCTGGGTCAATGGCGGTCTGACCGCTGACCCCTGGCGGTCTGACCATCGACCAGAAGAATAGATCAAACAACCCGACAAACGAAGTTGCAAATAGATGTAACTTTTGATCTACAACTCCAAACTCGATGAAACTTGGAACACACCTTCTCTATAATGTTAGGAACCTATTCCAATCGAAGATTGTGGAAATTCTTGGAAGAATTATGATCCTTTTCCGTTTGAGAGGAGGATGGTTCAAAACCGAGTCAAAACGAAAACTAGATCCAAAATTTTGCTCGTGGGTGATTGATGATCAATATGATCCTAGATATGTTCCCACATGTCACATCAAGCTAGATCACGTGAAGAAATCAAGTAAAAACTCACGGATCAAAGAAAGGCTCAAAATCATCAAATAGAGAGAATGAAAGCAAAGAGACAAAACATTGATCAAACTTTTCTTGGATTGATTTGATATGATTTGGATTTACAGCAACTCCATCAATGGAGGACAACGCTCAATCCAAGAGCACGAAAATCACATCAAAACTCTCTAGAATACTAGCCTCCACAAAATCTTTCCCTAAGCAAATTAGGGTTTCAAAAGAACAAAAGAGACGAAGAAGAGGTGCAGCCACCTCTCTGCTCTATTTATAGTGGAGGCTTAGACCTTCTAGAAGTTTGACTCAATTGGGCTCCCGTTAAGGCCCAAAATAAATGGGTCACACACGCACATATTTTAATGCACCATCTTTTTCGCCTCTTGACCTAATCATCTTCACCTTGTGCCATCTTGCGCCGCGGGTTGGCCAATAGGCCACCCTTGTCCATCTAGCACCACGCTTGAGTTCATTGACCTCACCCGGCATCGTCGACCGTTCTGGACCTCATCTCTCCAAGCCTAGTCCCGATCATTCTCGTCGTTGACTGTCGTTGACCACCAAGCAACCTGCACAACAGTAGACAAGTAAACCGAATCCGAAAACAAGTTCTTCACAACATGACCCATTGTAAGATCGAGGTGGCCGACTAGAGAGGGTGAATAGACGGTTTTAAAAATTCTTTCGCGCTAAAACTAATTAACAATGCGGAAGCTAATAACAAATTGGTTTTGCACAAATAAAACCTAAATCAACTAGGCTTCCCTACATGCACCAACAATACAAGGGAGCAATCATGCAAAGATATATAAGCAATTAAAGCATGTAATGTAAATTGCTCAAAGTAAAGCACAAGTAAAGACAAGATAACACAATTATCTTTTACCGTGGTGTTCGGAGACTTGCCGGTCTCCCCTAATCCACGTTGAGGTAAGCCCAAACAAATTGGACCGACTCCACTAATTAAGCCAACACCTCCGAGGTAATCCAACCAGTTGGACCGGTTCCAACGCGAACCAACACCTCGCTCCACTAGGTCGCTCTTCCTCCACTCTGGAGATGGTGAGCACCAAACCACTCACAACACACCGGGTCTTCTCACAAGCTTCTTGAGAAGATCACCGGGCACGACGCCTCCACGCCGTCTAGGTGTCGGCAAACACCAAGTGAAACAAATCTCAACCTTTGCTTGAACTAATCAAGTGTCAAAGCTCAAGTGGATACACAATCCACTACATAAGGCAACACGTGCACTTAGGATTTACTCTCCAAGCTCACTAAGTGCAACACATGCACATAAGAGAGGAGAGGCTTGCTCTTAGCTCAAGAGGCTCAAAGGATTGAGTATAACACTCACAAGAACACCAGCAACCTTTCCCAACCGGCCAAGGTGGATATATATAGCCCACACACAAAAACTAGCCGTTGGGAGAAGATTCCCTCAAATCAGCACAGGGCCGGTCTGACCGCCAACTAATGGCCGGTCGGACCGCCCGTGCCTCCAACGGCTATAAAACTAGCCGTTGGGCCTTCGGTCGGTCGGACCGCCATGCAATGGCCGGTCTGACCGCCGCCAAATCGATCAGATTGCCACAGCCGGCCGGTCCGACCGTCTGATGGAAATTTGGCTAAGTCCCACAAAGGGAGCTCTCTGTAATAAACGTTCCGCACGAACCCCGGAACTTCCTCACATCGGAAGTTCTGTTTTTACAACTGCGGAACTTCCGGTCAGAGAATCAACTCAAAGGAAATCGGTCCGACCGCCCAACACATGGCGCCGACCGATCGCCACCGGCCGATCGGTTCACACAAAGTGTTTGACCGCTGCACTACGTATAAAATATATTTGCTTCACTTCAAATGGCAAAACACATTCGCCCATTTGAGTACAATTCCAACAAGGTTAAAATATGATATTCTTAGCTAGTTGCAAAACACATTTGCCAACATTTTAGAATACTCATCACAAGGAATAAGGTACATGGACTTACACCATTTGTAAAATATAGTTGCAAACTTAAGTCACATGCTACAAGAAATCAAACATGAGCTTCGACTATTTGCAAAACACATTCGTAAATAACAGCATCATGCCACAAGGCCAAGGTGCATAGACTTCAACCATTTGCAAAACACATTTGTAAACTATAGTCCCATGCTACAAAGATTAAACGGATGAGCATCATTCATTTGCAAAACACATTTGTAAATAATAACTCCATGCATAGATGAGCTAGAGCAAACACAATGAGCTATCAACACATGACTAACTCATGCTACTAGTCAAAGACCCCTCTTAATAGTACGACAATCATATACTAGCAATCCGGTCTTCCAACCACACACCAAGACCGGTAAAAGACTACACAAGTTTCAATTGCACATAAATTGAATTGATAAAAGTAACACGATATGAGTATATATAAACTACACAAGTCATATATATACTAACATCATGAGTATGCGAGAACTACACAAGTTCTACATACTCAAAACATGAGTATACGAGAACTACATAAGTTCTATATACTCAAAACATGAATATACAAAAACTACACAAGTTTTATATATATTCGAAACATGAGTATACACAAACTACACAAGTTCTATATACTCAAAACATAAGTATACAAAGACTACACAAGTTTTGTATACTCATACGGATATGTTTCAAAGCAAGGATCCCAAATATATGTGGAACACGAAATATGGATCAATACTAATGAAACCACAAAATATAGAATGAGTTCCCCCTAAATGTGTGCATACACATATGTGTAAAGAAAACATATGCACATATTCAAGATATACTTATGGTGGAGTTCAACCTATATTTTTGGATCCGAGGAATGCAACATTATATAAGAGTGTAAGATGAATGCCTATCTCGTTGAATTTCACCTTTATATCCAAATGAGACTACACACTAGATATAGCAATAGAATTGTTAGTCTCACAATTAGATTTGTCATTTATCACCAAAACACTCCATTAACTCATAATGGCGGGTCTAGATATTTCACTCATGTTAGTCAAAACATACATCATGCAACACATATGCACTGAAACTCATGACTTTGACCTAACAACCAAACATCGCCGCCACGAAGGACGACGATCCAAGTGAAAACCGGTCTGACCACCACCATGGCCGGTCTGACCGCCCACCATGGCTGGTCTGAACGCCACCTATTGGTCGGTCAGACCGCTAGTTGGGACTTAGCCGAATTTAGCCCCTGAAAATCCGAAACCTACTGGAATTTTCAAACGAATAGAACTTTTGACTGGAGACTCCAAAAATTATGAGACCAAGTGCAATAGAATCCCCTCTGTTGCCTACACCCTCTATTTTTGGCCCAGATCAAAACACAACTTTCTGAAATTGGCCGGTCCGACCACCGCTATGGCTTGGTTGATCGCCATCGCCATCCGACCGCCAGGTGGCGGCCGACGGCGGTTCGACTCGGTCAGACCGCCAATGACCTAAAATGCCCTGATTCTTTGCCGAAAATACGTTAAACGACAAACCTTTAACGCCATTGCTAATTGTCGCATCATCCTAAGATCTGGAGCATATCTTCATGATATCCATAGTAAGTGAAGTCTTGCATGGACCAAAGGAAATATACCCACAAGTACAAAAGTTATTCTATGGTCTCTTTATATTTTCAAGGAAACTAAGGCATTACTTTCAAGGTCACAAGGTGGTCGTACCAACCGGATATCCCCTTGGTCAAGTTCTCGGAAAAAGGGAACCATCAGGTCGAATTGCAAAATGGGTGGTCGAGCTTGGGGCGGTCGACCTCAATTTCATCTCACGAACAACAATCAAGTCACATGCAATAACAGAATTCATTGCCGAGTGGACAAAACCTGAACCCACCCAAAGGCTCGAGTACGAACACCACGACGAGTGGACAATGTACTTTGACGGTTCCTTGATGCTTAAAGGCTCGGGGGATGGAGTTATTGTAACATCCCAAAGTTCTGTTACCAATTTAAAAATAAATAAAGTTGTTATTTTGTTGGATTTTCTGGTTGCCAAAGAATTTTCTCGATTTACTATAACCTAAAAAGAGTTTTCACTGTTAAAAGTAAAATAATAATAATAATAATTTAATTTCTTGGTTTTAATGTCAAAAAGAAATTTTATTAAGTTTATTTGATTTTCTGGAATTTTATTGGATTTAAATTGAAAAATAAAGTTTTAATTAATTTCTGGGATTTTCTGGTATTTAAAAAGGTTTTCCTATTTTTTTGAAAATAAAATCAAAAAAAATAAAAGCCAACTTTAAGTTGGAATTATTTTTATTAAGTTCAAAATAATTCTAATAATTTTTAAAAATTTTTCTAAAATTTTTAGACTCTATTTACTATATTCTAAAAGGTGTTAAAATTATGGCTTAAAAGTATTTCGAATTTAAAATAATAAAAAAAATTGGTTCCCGTAGGGTCACCCATCCACAAATTGCTCACAGACTTGGCTCCTTAACTCCCCAATGCCCTACCATGTGAGCATGTGCCTTTTATTGGTTAGTACACTCCCCTCTTTCCTCTTATTCTTTACTTTTTGCTTTCTTCTACCTCTAGCCAAAAGACATTCTTCTCTGTAACTTTCTTCCTTCCCATAAAACATTTAAGGCAAGACCCACTTCTTGCCGGCCACCACCGCACCACCTCACCTCGCCGCCCCTCAGCCCGCCGCCCTTCCCCGACCCGCCATCGCTGCCAGTGCCCTCGCCGCCAGACAACCGCCACCGTGAGCTTCACTCCATTAATGGCGCAAGCGCCTTTCTCTCGCTTTTTGCACACGGCATCAAATTCAATGCCGTCTCGAACTAAAACGTCCGTAGTAATGTCACCTACATTACTACACCATTATTTGGCCGCTTCTTCTTGTGAATTAAGAGCAGTTTTCAATTTTCATGTGGTCTTTATGGCACCAAAATCAAGCTTTTATTTTCGCAATTGCTCATCAATCCGCCACCCTCCCTATAAAAAGCGACCACCGGAGGTCCTCTCCACCTCAACTCATCCCCAAAGCCTCTCCTCCCTCTCCCTTGGTTTGGCCACATTTGTGATTTGAAGATTTTCGCCGATTGTCGTTTTGCGCTCTAGCGTCGCCTCGGTGGAGCTCTACTACTTTCGTCACCACCGTTGGCACCGCGACGTCGACTCTACGCGTCCATGCCTTCGCCGTCAAAACTCGCGAGCATCCGCCACCTTCCATGGCCGACGGCTTCCGGCCGCCGCCGCCGCCGACGGCCATCCCCGATCGCGCCATCACCTCCATCGGCTTTGTCTCGAGGTGAGCAATCCGTTTTGGTAGTTCTCCGCCACCTTTCCTCTCTTTCCCCATAGCCATGGCCACTTGTGCTTCTCTGTTGAACCGAAACCAGGAAGAAGATGACCAGAGATCATTTGTTAGTCACACTATCAGTAGCAATTATTTTAGTTGTGATTTTTCCTTCCAGAAATTATTGCTCTCTAATGCAAACTCCGAATCAGATGATTCTTGCTCGTAAAATCATCTAAAATCATCCTTTATTTTTCAGTATTTATTTTGTAATTTTGAGTTTTTATTATTTATTAGCTGTTTTTCTAATTGCGCTGTCTTGCCATGACTCGTCGTCGCCGCAATGAATCGCTACCATTGGGTAGAGTACATCGCCGAGGTTCCATATTCGTTGTTCGTCGCCCAACTCTCCATTCCTATTGCCTGCACGGCCAGTTCTTCCGCTCATTACACTATTCACGTGTGCATGGGAATGAATAGTGCCATGCAAACTACTATTCACTCTCCCTTCCGGAATTTCGTTCTCCCTCATACGAACTCCGATTCCATCGATTCAAATTCCTATATTCATATAAAGTCGATATCTTACTACCAGTATTTATTTATTAATTTTTGGATTTTATTTGGATTTCATTTGAATGCTATTTGAATTTGGATCGCTTACACGTATAGATTTCGATTTACTTTGACAACCTAATTCGACACCGCTTGAGAATAACATATAACCAAGCAAGGCAAGTTATACCTTTGATCATATTTGATCCCAATATTTCAAATTATTTAAATTCTGCTTTAAATTATTATTGCATGCTATTTCTATTCAAGTAATTTAAATAATTGCTTTTAAATTATAGTTATTCCCATTGCCATTGTATAGCCAACTTTGTCTTTGTTGAATGAAACATACCTTGACACATTAGATAAAAATCGGTTTATGCAAAGTATGAACCGTAACATTTTGGGAAAAATTATGCTTAGACATGCTTAGACCAAAAATGTTCGATTAAATTTGGCCCAAATGATCAACTATTGTTTAAAAGCCTATGACATTGGTTTGTCAAGGAAGATTTTACAAATGACTTTGAAAAGTAAAAATGAAAAGTTGGTTTGTACTTGGCGAAATGGATGCTTGGTGGGTGCAGGTTTATGCACGGCTCAACTGGTAGGTTTGAGGCCCAGGGTTATTTTGTAAGTCGCCTAAGTCGCTTAAGGACCGGTCTTGAGCCGCATCTTGCAAAGCTCCACCGTACTACCACAAGTCCGGAATGGGACAAAGAATTGAATAATTTGCAACGCTCCATTGTTAGTTGTGCCATTTTGGTGTGTGGGTGTCGGTTAGACAAGATTCCCACTTGGTGCAAGAGGGGTTTCCTGCGGTGGTTAACCCAATGGAAGTGAAACCTTAGCAACAAGAGGGGCTTCTAGCGGATGGTTAATCCAAAGGAAGTGAAACCTTAGCGGGCATGACTACTTTGGAATGACGATTGTAAAGGTCTCGTGATAATCACTTAGTCGCACACCTACCAAGTGTGTCGACGGACATTAAAAGTTGATTATCTCTTGTGGGTAAAGTTGTACCACCTCTGCAGAGTGTAAAACTATTCGAATAGCCGTGTCCACGGTCATGGACATGCTGAGCAAAGCCACTCAAAGTTAGACTTTGGTTTTGATTTCAAAAGATTTTTACAAATGATTTGAGGATGGTTAATCCTTGTGGTAAAATTGGGCGGTTAACCATGTGATAGGAGGGTATCCATCACCATGTTTCATATGGAGGTTATCCTACTATAAAACTTGAGAATTTATAAAAATGAATTTTAGTTATTAAATAACTGCTTTGGAACTTAGTAACAAATATTTAAAGAAAACATTACTTTATGCAAATTCAACCAATAAGCCTTCCTTTGATATA
This sequence comes from Hsuehochloa calcarea, assembly GCA_036346395.1. Taxonomy (NCBI): domain Eukaryota; kingdom Viridiplantae; phylum Streptophyta; class Magnoliopsida; order Poales; family Poaceae; genus Hsuehochloa; species Hsuehochloa calcarea. The sequence goes on along the minus strand of CM070593.1, from coordinate 68,840,962 downwards.
TCCATGCATGCATTAACTCATTCTTCGGTGTAACTTGCGAGCACTAGAGTTGTGCTCACCCTTGCTTCATGCAAATAAATTTCAGAGGAGAAGGACTTCGGATCTCGACGACTAGGCCGCTACCCCAGTCGATTGCCTGTGGCAGATCAGCTGGACTCCACTATTTCTTCGTCTTCCGCTGTGTTTGTTTAATGTTGGCTTGTAAGCCTTTCTTCTAATCAACTCTGGTATTTATTAATAAAGTTGTGCGATTTATGGATGTTACCATATCTGTTTACTGTGTGAACTAGCTACTGATCATGGGACTAGTTCAGAAATGCACAGAGGATTCTGGGGTGTTACTCCCGAGTCCGACAGTTATCCTAATATCCCCTACTGGAGAACATATCAAATACACTATTCAGCTAAACTTTCATGCAACAAACAATGTGGGAGAATACGAAGGTTTACTGATAGGACTCCGAGCAGCCAAAGCGCTGGGGATTCACAGATTACTAGTGAAAGACGATTCTCAACTAGTAGCGAATCAAGTAGGAAAAGAGTATCAATGCTCGAGTACCAAGATATCATCTTATCTAGCGGAATTACGGAAACTCGAAAAGCACTTCTTCGATGTTTAGATTCAACACATTCCTGGAAATGAAAATTTTCTGGTAGACTAGTCGGCACGGATGGCCTCCACGAGGTCACCTGTCTCGCCCGGAGATGTTCCATTAGAGGTCGTACAAATCGATGCTGTGAACATGAATGCTCCACAGGAGGTCGTCAAGCACGACCCCGGTAGAGATTGGATTACGTTGATCTGCAATTATCTTCAGCATGACATTATTCCTTAAGATGATGCAGAGGCCGATTGTATTGCTCGAAAAGCCAAATCGTACACTCTGATCGAACGTACCTTGTATAAATGAGGATCTGACATAGTATTGATGAGATGTATATCTCAAACGGATGGCATTGAGTTGCTATCTGATATTTATGGAGGAGTCTGTGGAGCACATCATTCCTACAGAACATTGGTCGGTAAGGCTTTCAGGCAAGGATACTACTGGCCAACTGCCCTTCATGATGCAAAAGAGCTAGTGACGAAATACGTACAATATCAATTTCATAGTCGGCAAGTACATCAGTCGGCACAAGTTTTGCAAACAATACCTCATTCTTGGCCTTTTGCCACCTAGAGACTAGACATTCTGGGACCTTTCCCAAGAGCACCTAGGGGCTTCGAATAACTTTTCATCATGTTTGACACGTTTACCAAATGGATAGAAGTCGAGCCAGTTGTTAAAATAATGACTGAAGCTGCTAAGACATTTCTCATCAAAAAATGTGATCACACGATTTGGTGTACCCAGTCGTATAATCACAGATAACGATGCCCAGTTCTCTAGTGGAAATCTTCAGGAATTCTACAAGGATCTAGGCATCATGTTGCATTTCGCTTCTGTCGCTCACACGCAAAGCAACGTAGCAGTCGAAGGAGCCAATGGGATTATAATACAATGGGTGAAACGCCGAGTATTCGACCAATTAACACAACGGTCAGGAGTTTGGGTTCGAGAACTTTCTTTCGTATTATAGGCCGTTTGAACCACGACCAGTCGTGCGACCGGTGAAATACTATTTTTTCTTGTTTATGATGCTGAAGCCATGCTTCCTCCAGAACTGAAAATAGGCTCTCTTCGAACTGATCGTTACAACAAAAACGATCAAGAAGAACGACGACTCGACGACATCAATGTTCTTGAGGAACGACAAAATCAAGCCCTAATATGATCGGCAATCTACCAACAAGTCATACGAAGATATCATAGTCGTGAGGTGCAGCCTCGCAGCCTAGCTGTAGGTGATCTGGTTCTCAGAAAAATCTAGAATCAAGCTAATCGAAACAAACTTTGTCCCAAATGGAAAGGTCTATACACTGTGGTCGAAGTCACCAAACCTGGTTCGGTACAACTAGCTATGCCAAACAGGCGTGTTTTGTCAAACTCTTGGAATATTGTGTAAGTTCTTTGTATAATTGTGTCTTTACATTATGTCAAATTTTAATTAAATTTATCATTTCTATATTTTCTTCGATGAGTGATATTGTTTATATATCTGTACCCATACTCTGGTTGCCTACTATTGTTGTTTATACTGGTTGGAGAAGACCAACTTCTCTCCGATATCCTTTAAAAGTATCTCTATTGCTCTCTGGCACCAACATCTAAGTCAAAAGCCACAAGGGTCATAATCGTGACCATTACGTCTATGGTTCTCACGAACAACCACACTCTTTTCTTAAAGAAACTGGTGAGTACAATGAGCATAACACAAATAACTACATATAGTGATTTACATACTTAAGATTTTGAAGACTACATTTCTTTGCTTCAACATTCTGTTCTACTCTTGTTTGGCTACTAGTCGGGACACGGAAAGCATCCTAGTCGAAGCCTCTCCTTTCTGCATGTGGTCCTGCCCACTAGAAGGAACTTCCTAGCGATGATCATTTTCCTACGATCTTCGCTGCTAGTCGGACTTGCGCATGAGCAGATTTCGTGGAGTGTTTCTCATGTCTTCCATTCTTAGCAATCATTACGACCAGTTTTGAATAGTACATATAAATAAGATCACTTATAGTTTATTGCATACATACTTGTATACTTTCTTTCTCATCACGACAAGTCTTATCTTCGGACTATGTAATCTATTATTTGGTATTTCAATTATAGAGAACATATCTACAACTAGTTGAAGTCACACACTGGTTCTGACCATAGTTGATTTTCTAGTATTAATACGATCAGTTTTTCTCATATAATCTGCACATACTATCAATAGTGGTCGTGACTTTTATTCTTATTATTGGCTTACTGCTTCTTTAGTAAAGATCTTCTACTATACAAGTAGCCAGGGGCTATGAAATATATGAATACTTTACGAGTTAAAAGAATAAATGAAAGACTTTTTGATGAACGAAAGGTGAATTTTTTACATTCATACTTGTCATATTACAATAATCTACTCTTTAGGATCACCAGACTGATCGCTGCGTGTTGGAGATCTGACCGCCATTTCTTCTGCAACCTTATTTTCGAGAGGTGTCATTTCCTCAAAAAGTTTGGTTGCATAATCTCCCGAACAGTTGAAGTCTTCCTCAACAGTTTGAAGATTTATGTTGGGGTCGGAAACTTTTAGCTTTCTCAAAGCAAAACTGGTTCCATTCTTGACAACTTCAAATAAAGTATGTGTGTGGTTCTCTCGAGTAGTTTTAAGCAAACTTTTGAGATATTCGAGTTGTTGGCCAAGTGTGAGACCTCGGGGTATTTAACTTGTAATACTTAACCAATGAAATGATTAAAGCGTTACAAATCAAATATCACGGCTCTCGGCGTATATGTACTTCCCAGAAGTGCAGTACACACACCCCATACAAAAATTATGCATCAACTCCATTCATCACATAGAATCCATAGCACAACTAAACGATACGAAAGATATAAAATATAGAGTTATTACAAAAAGGGGGCCGACCGGCCAAATACAACTAAAAGAGTCTAAGACAACAGCGGAAGCAAGGTGCCATAAGATGGCGATAAACAAAAACTAATTAGTGTGCCTTTAACCCACAAGGCAACCAACCGGTCCACCGAGCTAGTAGTCAAACCCGCAACACATCTCACAAAAGTGAGGCTTTTGGGGCTCACCTTCCTCCTCTGCAACAAATAGTTAAGCAAATCAAATGAGTACAAAAATTGTACTCCTTAAGACTTACGTGTAGAGTAACAGACCTATACATAGTTACATGCAAGCTTATTTAAGTGGAGGCTGTATGTTTCATTTTCAGCACAAAGCAAATCTTTATTTGCAATAATGTAGTACATTTAAAAGCAAGTTTACAATCTGTTTTTATTGCTCAAATAGCAGTAAATAACATCATAATAACAATAAATAGATGACAACAATATCCTGGAAGTGACTAACCCAATAGTCACCACAACAATAGCATGAATTACCCATTCATACCACCCATGTCAAGTTTTAAAATAAAGGTTGTAGTCTAATTCTTGCGGGAAATAACCAAGCTTGTCCATAACCTAGGACGAGACTATTCGAATATATTTAACACTGCAGGGGTGTACCAATGTACCCACACATCAGACCGCCTTTTTGCCAAGCTATGAAGCACACTTCCTTAGGTATGCCGGCCCGGCTAAGTCCTACGAGACATTTCCAATATTATGCATTAACTACGGGTAGCCCGTATGGATAGAAACCCATACGTTGTGTCGGAGTCATCGAAAGCCTCGGTCAACTACCCCTCACGGGCAAAACCTTGGACAACTGCGATGCCTCTCGAGGTGGAGAACCTACCCGGAACTCCACCACCGCACACCCAACACAATAACACAGATCGTTTTTCACACAACGCACACAACCCAACTCCTGCGACTCGGAGCTAACACACGCCAAAGTACTAAGTCAAGAGAGGTCCCATATCTCTCTCGTGTGGTTAGCACGCAAAAGTGCTTGGATCAATGGCGCAAGTAATTCGGTCCTTGTTGACTCGGGCACCTTTCTATGTCACACCAAACAATCACATCAACATACCATTATGCCCAAGTCTAAAATAATTTTATTTTCAGTTTTAGATTTACAAATTAACAAAGCACAAGGTGCTGAACATAATGGAGTAATAATAAGTTTTGTGTGATCAAGATCATCAACTAAGTCGATGATCGCTCAATACTACCGATAGCTAAGCATGTTTAAGCATATTAACTCGAAATCTACTAAGTGACAAGAGCTCATCCAACGGACTCTAATCACAGCAAATAACCTAAGCTCAGGTAGTAGAGAGTAATCATTTGCCTACAGAGTATGCAACTACAGGATCAAACCATATTTTAACAACAAAATAGCAATGCATACATACAAGTTGAAATCAATATATTAGACTTAAAAATACTGGGATTAACAAGATCAAACTGCTTGCCTTGCTGTGGATTACCCTCTTGCTGCAGAGAGGCACTCTCGTAATCAATAATATCGTCTGAACCCACCGAAAGAAATCGAAAGCACAATAAGAACGAATAACACCGAAAAGACCCCAAAATACAAAGTCATTCAAAAATTATGAAAAAAATTCAGAATGAAAATAATGATTTTAGGTGAATTTAGCAATAAGAATAAATTCATTTGGATGTTCTATGCAGAAGTTATAGCCATTTGAAAATAAGTTTTCAGAAAAAACCCAATTTAATTATAATCTGCCACTGTTCACCTCATCTAAAACTTTCGTGAAATTTTCTGGAGTAGAGGTGGACATGAGGATTACAAAAATGGATAGAGAATATTATTACATGACCAAAATAATTTGGTTCACCTCAATTGGAGTTTTTATGAATTAGTTATGCATTTTCAAAGTTAAAAGCAATTTATACTATATTAATAATTCCTTTTTGAAGCACTCTCCACAAAACATGTTTTATGAGATAGTGACAAGGTTGAAACATATTTTATAATAAAATTTATTAAAAATTAAAAATAACAAAAGTGGTTTCACTATTTTTGGAGTTAAAACGAATTAGTTATGCATTTTTGAAGTTAATTGTATTTTTCAGTTAACAAATAAATCCTTTCGGGATTTTAAATGATTACCTAATACTTTTTGCACCGAGACCCAAGCTAGCCACGGTGACTGACGGTGGGGTCCAAGAATAGTGCGTTTTTTGATTTTGATTTTAGGATTTAATGCGCTGATAGGTGGACCCCACTTGCCATAGGGATGGCTCATGCAAACAGTGCATGAACCGATGCCCGCGCGCTGGGTTCACTGGTCCACTGCCCCGTGGACAAACCCACTTAAATACTGGCCCTACATGTCAACCACACCGAAACAATTCTGAAGACAACTTTAACTAACAAATATATCATTAGCATTTAATGACGCGATCTGGTCGTAACGACCATGCTACAGTGACTGGTCGGAAATCCGACAATGAGTCAGCGCCTCCCGCACACTTTGTCGGTGGCTCGTCGACGTCTCTGACCATGACGGTGCCGGCTAAAGGCAGGAATGGGCTCCGCATACGATTGCGCACCTACTGGTGGTGGCGGCTGCGATTGGAGTGACTCGTATCGGCGGCGCAACGCCCGGGAGTGGAGACGACGATACGGCCATGGTGCAAATGGCGGTATGGAAAAAACTCGGGTCAATCGGAGGGCGCATAAGCTACAGGGGTTATTACTGAAGCTTACCAATGGGAAGAGAAGACTGGGGAAGCCTCGGCGAGGTGTTGACCACATCAATGGCGGTGGCGGTGGTGCGGCTCACGACGAGAGGTCACCCTGGGCAACCAGGCCAAAAATTAGTGGGAGAGACAACTTCAGGGGGTGGTGTAGATGGTGTAAACGAAAGGAGTCGACAATGCACTCACCCGATTGAAACTGGTCGGGGAATAGTGTTATCAGCCAAAATATGGGGAAAGCTCCAAATTTCAAAATGTCCCTGAAGCATCGACCAAATTTGTCAAGGGGAAATCATTAGATGGCTCCAAGGAAGGGGATGACGCAATTAACCGAGAGAAACTCTCACCGAAAACGACGATGGCCTAAGGGCGAATTTCCGGGCGTGCTCTAGACACAGTGGGAGCACGAGTTTGTCCTGGACCCTACAAGCAACGGCAAGAGTTCTAATGAGCGAAAATGGGAAGTCCACGGAAGGTAGGAGCCGAGGGACGCAGCGGGTGGAAGCTTACCCATGGGAGATGCACAAACGAGCTCCCCTCTCCTCAGCCACCGAGACGAGAAGTGCGGAAGAAGGTGGGCATCCCGGGGTTTTGTTCGGGCCAGGGGACGGAAGGATAGGCGGCATGAGTGGGCGAAACCGTATGATTGGTAGCCAAGGGCGGCGCGGCAACGCCGTTGCCGGACGTGCGCAGCATGCAACGGCCGCGTGGAGCTCAGCTCCTGCGCGACGTGACGGGAGGTGGACGAAGGAGCCGGCACCGCCCACCGCAATGAGACGACGAAACGGTAAGTTGGCGGCTGCTCGGGAGCGTTCGATCGGGATCGGATGGCTCAAGAGAATGGGGTGATCGGCCGGTCCGATCGGCCACTCAATCCAGGTCGTTGATTCCAAATTGGACAATCCAAGTAAAAGGGCCAATCGGCCACTCAATCCAGGCCGTTGATCTCCAAATCGGACGGTCCCCAATCGGCACGGGAGCTTTCGGACCTAGCCGAAGGGTTACGCGATCTAGACCACTAAGTTTCCATCGGACGGCTCACAACCGGCGCGGTCAGTTGGTTGGACCGAAACGCGAGACTTGGGTCGGGGTCTGACTCGGGTTCGAGCCCGAGGAACAGTGATTCCATATTTGGATTAAAAAGGGCTGAGATGATTTGGGAATTTCCAGAGGTAGTTCCACAGCTCCAAAAATTCCGAAATTTTTAATGAGTGATCCTGACTTCAAGATCAACCGTGTGCAAATTTTACAGAATTTTTCATGTAGTGAATTTCTTGTTATAAAATTCACAAGCTGCAGCTTAGGGGTTTGACCAGGGAGACAATAGGTCTGACCAGCCCTTAAGAAATAGCAAATAATTTCTAAAAATTATGAAATTTCCCAGGGAGGTTACCAGGATGACCAAGAATTTAGGAAAAATATTTCCAGAGGATGATCACAAGGTTTGACTAGAATATCTTGAATTGCAACACTTCGAGTCAATAAACCAAATTGAATTTGAAGTCCACATTTCAAGGAGGTAAATTCTAGAGAATTCAAATGAAAACAAGGATGCATTCAAAAGTTTTAATTTATCCTCATTTTCATACATTTGAAACACAACCCTAGAGCTTTGGGATGTTACACCAAGGAAGTTGATCTTCTCCATGGGAGCTCCTAAGTTGGGCAATTATGTTTCTGATCCCATATCGAAGAGCATCTTGTTGAGGACCTTAACTTTCTCTTCAAAATTATGCCCAAAAGCTGCATCCTTACCGCGCTCAAACTCAAGAGTTTTTTTTCCTATTTTCTTTAATACTTGAGTTTGCACGAGTAAATCAAAGAATAAATACATATAATTAAGGATAGTACACTGACCAAATTTACGACCGCTTATCTTCAACCTTCTTCACGAAAGTCTCAAAGACTTCCTTGTGCCTGGTCATCAGATATTCGATCGACCGGTCTTTGTTTTGACATTTTTCTTTAAGCTTGGCTATTATGGCTTCTTTCATCATAACCTTTTTTTAAGCTTCTGCAAATCAATCAAATATGATAAAGAGAGAAGTTAATCAACAGAGAATGAGCTAACTGATAAAGAAGGAGAGAAGAAGATATGAAAAGATGCTTACTTTCTAATTCGAAGTTCTTTTGCTCCAAAACTTTTATTCGCTTGGTCAGTCCTTCGACCACAGCAAGATTCTCCACCAAATACTACAAACATAGCAGACTCTTTGAGTTTTTGACAAAGTTTTTAGGAAAAGGCTGTTAAAAGTGGCCGTGGAAGCTTACCTGTATTGCCATATTATTATACTCAGCAAATATGCAATCGGGACTCGTCTTTGATTGACGATCCGATATTCTTCCCCAAGCCCCATCGAGTTATTTATTATCGAAAACTCGAAAGGGACAAGCGAAAGTAACAAGAAGATGATACTTTCCAGCAGTGGTCGGAACCTACTGGAAATCTTCAGATACCACCACGGGTTCTAGAACAAGCATTGGTTCTGTCACCTGCTCGGGAGCTGGCTCGACCTCTCTCTCCTCAGAGACCTTTTCCTGAGGGATGCACTGGTCGGAAGCGACCGGAACACCTGAGGATCTAGAAGGAAAGAAGCTCAAGACTCTAGAAACATTAAAGGTAAGTATTTACATAGATTTCTTTTTTATATATACATACCTTGCTTTTTTAGTCTTGAACTTGAAACGCGCTGAAGCAAAATCCGACGCGCTCGCTTTTCTTTTCTTTACAGCCGACTTCATCGATTCCAAATCGGCAGGGTTGGTCAGAACCCTCACATCCACTGACAAGAGGTCGGAAGCAATATCCTCAATCAGCTGGTCGAGAATAAGATCCATGACTATAGGGTCGAATTGTGTGGTCTCGTCGACCTCCAGAGCAGTTGCTTTAGTAGCAATTGACGGGTCGTAAGCAACCACTTGGGAGTCCACAACAACCGCCTAATTAATAATCAAAGTTAGTTAGGTGACAAAAATTCTTCAACTAGAATATACATTTTGATTCGGTTACCTACCTCTGTAAGATCACCTTCTCAGGTGGTCGTAGGAGCAGACGGAGTATCAATCGGCTCACAACTCTCGATGGCCTCATTGATCTTCAATCCGATCGACTACACATCGAAGAGGATTTGTAGCAAATCGTTCGAAAAACACATAAATAGTGAAAAATGTTGATATCTTTACCTTAAGCCTCTCGGCTCTCTCTGTTACAGAAACAATTGCCAAAATTCAGGGGAAATCAGCCCTCTCATCGGGCTCCCCGGCGTAGATCATTCTAATCCAGGTTCTAACCTCGTCAGGAGAAATGGTTGCAAGAATGAACGAGAGACTTTAGGATTACAAAAATAATCAACCAAGATAAACAAACCGGTCAGAATCTTTTATGATTTACCCTCCTTAGAATCTTTTGTCGCGTCGTCAGGACCAATATACCATAGCATTGAATGTGCTCGGGATTTCAGGGGCTAATCCAGCGCATAGAGAAATCTCTTACTATGTGCCAAGAAGTTAAACCCCTGATACTAAGGTGTTGGATGGCTTCAACCCATCTCCCCACCTTTCCTTCCTTCTTCACGGAGGAACGCCATTCCGGGTTCTCGACCACCTTCTTACCAGTATAGTAGAGGCTGTCCTTTTGGGTAACCGTTATGTAGAACTAGTTGTTCTTCTATGACGACCACGAAGACTTTGAGTACATACATATGTACTCATCAGCCTTTCATTCGTGTAGTGCAAGGTGCATTCCCCAGGCGTCCCCATTGTCTTCCCCGACTTCGCCATCCTGTAGAAGTACTCGAAGAGCTCTAGGTCTGCAGGAATTCCCAAGTACGCTTCACAGAGGTAGACGAAGTCGCTAAGATTAGCAATCGTATTAGGGGAAAGGTTCACCAATCCAATTCCATAATGCTCCAAGATTGGGGGGGGGGGAATGAATGAACTGAAAGCTTGAAGCCGCATTCGATATATCGGAGGAGTTCCTTCTCTTAGAATATTAAAATGGAAAGTAGGAGGCATAAAACCCTAAAGCCTTGCGCCGAGGGGATTTTATAGCCACAATTCCCTAACTGCACTAGGGAATTACCCAAAAGTCCAACGAACAACAAAAACTCTTCAGTTCAAACTTTAAAATGAATACAGACCAACTCGAATGTTACTACATTAAATGAGGGTCTGCCCGATATGACTTTATCGGAAAAAGTATTAACATTCCCAATTCATTTAAAGTTTGGAGGCTACCTGACAAGGATTAAAATCTCTATGTATTACTTTAAATACATAAATAAAGACCATATGTCTTCATGATCGTAAATCTTAAGACTAACGACCCCCCGTGGTCGTAAGAGTCGTAAACCCTAAGGGTAAAGGTCACTCGTGGTCGTAAAAGTCGTAACATCTGAAGCTAACAACCTCTGTAGTCGTTAGGGTTCTAGAGGTTACTTATCGGTACACTGGTCGGATGAGTTTCTGTACCTAGTCCCCGACTAGATGATTGCTCGTACAAGCAATGAACTGGCATTTGATTCGGCTCTAAGCATATCCTTTACCGTGTGATGAATATATCACATGTCGTATTGGCTCCATACCATGCGACGTTTCATGATCCTAAGATACTAGCGATAAACTACTATGCAGTTTAGTGTCTCACAGACATTAAACTGCCAAACGTTTGATACTTCATCAACTGTCGCATCGCTCCGACCAGTCACGACACTCCCAACATGTGCGTATACTAGGATTAACTGTCGTCACTTCATCAACTATTTAAGGAAAGGCGCGAAAGGCGGAATGGGGATCGAAGCCAATTCGAAAAATCAATAGACGACTGGATTTCATCTGAAACATTAGCATAGCAAGTACTGCGCTGTGTGTAATTAGGGTTAGTCCACTGCCTTGTCAAGGACACCCCTTGTAAATGATCCAGTTCATAGCAATAAAGAGCAGTCCCATCATCTTCTAAGAATTTTTTTTGCCATCTTACTCTGTTTTATTTCATTAGATCGGCGACTCGTCGCCGACACGCGGCAGGCCACATCCTGTGGATCGACGCTCACACACGTCGCCGACACGCGGCAGGCCACATCCTGTAGATCGACGCTCACACATGCAGTGGTTCGAATGCATGGTAAGATACCGTCGCGGTTCTGAAGTGTGGTAGAAGATATGTGACACCTCTCTATCATTTTAAACCCGATGCAAAACTGGATCGGCCAAACGAGGGGAAAAAAAACGCTCCGGAAATACAAAGAGACCAACTGGTTATGGTCCTGCCTGTCTCGTTGATTGACAGACCGAGAGCCACAAATAAAGGGCCTCCACTTCTTCAGCGAAGCGACCCACGCAGCCTTCCTGAACTACTGCTCTCATCTTGGCTCCCGACGCACCGTCTCATCTTCCGCGGCCGCACCCACCACCCCTCGCCCTCGCGCTTCCATCTCAACGGTAGTCCCCCTCCTCTCAACAACAATCTTCTGTAGTCTAGATCTCTCTATGCACTGGTTCCTAGCTAGTCCAGCATTTGGGTGTTTTTGGGGCGTTCGGCGGCCAGATCTGAGCGACCTGGCTCGAGATCTGGGGTCGAATCTTGCGTTCGAATCGCTTCTTATGGGTGCTCTCGTCAGATCCGGGGCGACGAGCGCATGATCCGCGAGCGGATTGGATTAGTGCTTTGTTTGTGTTCGTGGTGGTAGGTGTTTGTCTGATATGCACGCTTGATGAACTTGTGGGGGGCAAATGATAGCTTGGTTGTTAGTAGGATGATGTTTTTGGGTGTTAATTAATCTGATTTGTGCAAGTGACCATGTCGGCTTGGGTAGTGTACTTTGCGTGGCTTCGGTGCTTCTGGATGTGCTGAATTTGTGAGGTTAAATCACCTTTGGTAAGTAGTGGTTGGTGTATTTCTATATATGCTTCTGGTGTTGATTCACCTGTAGAAATGAGCTTGAAGGTGCGGTCTTCAATCTTCATGCTGTTCTTAGCTATAGCAAGTTCAAATTTTAAAGCACTTATGGTTGGATCGAAATAGGAACAAGTGAACTTGGTGTAATCACAGCCTGTGTCCAATCCTAGTTGCTTTAAAATTCATAGGGAATATCAAATATGGTACAGGCAAATCCTTGTAAACGACATGCTTTTTATGATGTTTCATCATGATGAGTACTTGTGGAAGAGTCAGTTTAAAACCTAGTGCTACAGGTTGATTGATCCTGGGCTATTTACGGACAGTGGATTGGTTGGGTGATTGAGTGACTATGGAATCAACTAGCATGCTTCTAATTTTTGTAGATTGTGCATCTTGAATTTGGGTGGTGGATGCCTAATGTTAGGCAGATGACTTCAGCATGCCAGTTTAGATAATTCTGCAGTACACATTTTAGAGAAAAATATGTTAGTTTGGACTCTTCCAGCTTCTTGTACTACGGATACAATGCAGGCCATAAATAAAAAAGGGCCAACCAACTGGTACATGTACACTAGTTTGTCTAGACATTGCAATCATAGAAGTGGTTGATGAAGATACTTTAGGTCTTTTAATGTTACGTTGGAACCCAAATTCACCAGGTGAACCATAGGTGATGGTGGTGGATTTCATTTATTTATTTACTTGTAATTGCAACACTCGCACACTGTGATACTCTACATTGTCCTAGTGGATCTTACTTTAGTCTGAAAGTAATCTCTGTACATATTTTATTGTTAATGACTTATAGCTGTATTACATGAATATAGTAATTTCAGCTAGTATTCCTACGACTTCAAAGCCCATGTTTATTAACGCCTCTAAATTTCCTCTGTGCACTAGAATAACTACCAAACAGGATATTATTTCTTCATTGTTAATTGATAGCCTTTGTATGCTACTCTCGTGCAGAGTAAATCTATAGGAAATGGCCGACGGTGAGGATATCCAGCCACTCGTCTGTGACAATGGCACTGGAATGGTCAAGGTCAGGATCTGCACCTTTTAACTAGGGTTACATCTATCATCTCCTATTGTGATCATACCAATTTGAATTATATTTAATTTTGCAGGCTGGGTTTGCTGGTGATGATGCGCCAAGGGCTGTTTTCCCTAGCATTGTTGGTCGCCCTCGCCACACTGGTGTCATGGTAGGGATGGGGCAGAAGGATGCATATGTCGGTGATGAGGCACAGTCCAAGAGAGGTATTCTCACACTGAAATACCCAATTGAGCATGGTATTGTAAGCAATTGGGATGATATGGAGAAGATCTGGCATCACACTTTCTATAATGAGCTTCGTGTTGCACCTGAGGAACACCCTGTATTGCTCACTGAAGCTCCTTTGAACCCCAAAGCCAACAGGGAGAAAATGACACAGATTATGTTCGAGACTTTCAATGTTCCTGCCATGTATGTTGCAATTCAAGCTGTGCTTTCACTCTATGCTAGTGGTCGTACAACAGGTATAAAATGTTCTCTTACCTTTCTCGTATTCTTGTTGCTTTCCATTTCGGTGTTAATTTGCTCACTAATGTATTATTATGATTCAGTTGTGCTGTTCTTCACTAAACTAAAAGATGTATTTAAACTTTGATGATTAAGACATACTTGTTCATACTCAATTTATCTTTCCACATTGACATAATTTGAATATTCTATATTTTGGTTAGTACCCAGTAGAATTAGGGAAATGAATAGATGATTATACAACCAGTATACCAAGAAGCAATTCCACTAGTGTCTGGCTAACGCTGTTTGCAACCGACAGGTATTGTCCTGGACTCTGGTGATGGTGTGAGCCATACTGTGCCCATTTATGAAGGATATGCACTTCCTCATGCTATCCTTCGTCTGGATCTTGCTGGCCGTGACCTCACGGATTCTCTTATGAAGATCCTCACTGAGAGGGGATACTCGTTCACAACCTCTGCTGAACGGGAAATTGTGAGGGACATCAAGGAAAAGCTTGCATATGTGGCACTTGATTATGAGCAAGAGCTGGAAACCGCCAAGAACAGCTCCTCAATTGAGAAGAGCTATGAGCTTCCTGATGGTCAGGTGATTACCATTGGCTCAGAGAGGTTTAGGTGCCCTGAGGTTCTCTTCCAGCCATCCATGATTGGTATGGAGTCTGCTGGAATCCACGAGACAACCTACAATTCTATCATGAAGTGTGATGTGGATATCAGGAAGGACCTGTATGGCAACATAGTGCTCAGTGGAGGTTCAACAATGTTCCCAGGCATCGCTGACCGTATGAGCAAGGAGATCACTGCCCTTGCTCCGAGCAGCATGAAGATCAAGGTTGTTGCTCCACCTGAGCGTAAGTACAGTGTCTGGATTGGAGGGTCTATCCTGGCTTCTCTCAGCACCTTCCAACAGGTACTGTCCATTCTGATATATTTGCTAAGATATTTATTGAATGTAGTTTATAGCTAATCATACATCAAGTTCTCTTTGCTTGCTATACCAGTTTATGGCATCTGATTTGCTTGCTTGTGATTGATAAATCAGATGTGGATATCGAAGGATGAGTACGATGAATCTGGTCCAGCAATTGTTCACAGGAAGTGCTTCTGAGTTTCTCTGCCCTTTCGTGTAGTTATATGTGCTGGTTTTTTCGTAGAGGAGAAATATTTGCAGACTTGTTTGTCTTCTGCAGCCATGGCTGTCCTTAATTTGGATGCCACTCTTATCTGTGGTTGCTCCAGTTATCTGCACGCTAGCTTTGTACTATTTTCTTGCTCTGTGACTGAGGTCACTTGTGGAACTTGGTTGGCTTGATTTGTTGGAATTGTAACAGCCGATAGTCCTATAAATTGTTTGGGGAAGAGAATTATGTGGAATTTCGAACTATTTTGTGTCTGCGTTATATTGCTTAACTTTGATGATCGTCTCAGGAGAAATATGTGGGGTTCAGTTGGTCTATCTTGTTTCCTGCCAAAGCAAATAATACTATAGAAAGGTAGTAACTGGTTACTCGGTCTATCTTGCCAAAGCAAATAATACTATATGAAACTTACAACTGTTGGGACCATTCTGAGTTCGTGTGATGGAACTTATGCCTTGAAAGAAAAACGAAGCTCAAATTGCCCAAGTGTGTTGGTAGTGTTTTGATATCATGAAACTAAATGACCTTTTCGGTTTCGTCTTCCTACGATACTGGTTGAAGTTTTTGGTGCGTAGTGGTTAGAGGGGATTATGTGAGACTGGTAGCCCCCATCGACATTTGTGGCTAATAGGTGTCTTGATTATCCAATGATGAGGGCGGTAATCTTGAAGGATGAGTGTGTTTTTTTGGGTTATTATTAGCACTCGTTTGGTGGACTGAATATATAGCACTAGCAGGCGACATGGCTGATGGAGTGCTTGTTTCTGCGATGTACTGAATTCTGTTGTCATTATTGTACGTGATTAACTGCTAAGGTTACGCTTGGCAGCACCTTGTAGCCAACCGAACGTTGCCACCTAGATTACTGATAAATTACCAGTGTTCAGATTGATAGGAATATAAGGTGAAAATGGTGCTTCGCTTTTACATACACATGAGTACGTTTTGATATGAATTTTGTATTTTCGGCATCAGTCTATTTTAGCGTGTGCTAAGAAGCGTCTTTATTGTAATCCAAGAAAAAACGTCTGAAGTGGAAGAGCAACACAGCAGAGAAAGATCTGAATTTTGTACACATGTGTCTTTCTTGTAATAAAAAAACACCTAAAGTGGAAGAGCAACACAGCAGAGAAAGATCTGAATTCAGTACATGTGCGTCTTTCTTGTAATAAAAAAAAACGCCTATAGAGGAAGAGCAACACAGCAGAGAAAGATCTGAATTCCGAGAAAGATGGGAAAACAAACAAAAATGCAGAAGGAAAACACAAGTAAGCCCAAGAGGGGGGAGAGAGAGAGAGAATACTCTAGAAACGGTACACGTCGCCGACCTCCGTGCCAAGGCCCTTCCCAAAACGCATCACATTCGCGTCGGCGTCGCGTCGTGTTGTTCCCCTTGCAAGTTCCAACCTCCTAAATCCCCAGCCTCTCCAAAGAAGAATTCCTTCGTATCCCCACACGCGCACGCCTCCACCTCCCTCGCATCGCATCCAATCCCACCTTCCTTCCGCCGCTGCACCGCCCACTAGGTTCCTCGATGAAGATCACGGCGCTGCTGGTGCTCAAATCCCCCGGCGATTCCTCCTCCTCGTCGGCGGGAGGGGAGCAGCAGGCGGTGGTGCTGGCCAACGCGTCGGACGTGAGCCACTTCGGCTACTTCCAGCGCCCCGCCGCCCGCGAGTTCATCCTCTTCGTCGCCCGCACCGTCGCCCTCCGCACCCCCGCCGGCCGACGCCAGTCCGTTCAGCACGAAGGCACGCTCGCACATACCTCCCTAATCCTCTTCCTCCCCCATCGTTCCAAGCAATTACTAATATCCTTCGCCTCTCCAACCCTGCAGAGTACAAGGTGCATTGCTACAGCCAGAATGACCTCTGCGCCATCGCCTTCACCGACGACCATTACCCCGTCAGGAGCGCCTTCTCCCTCCTAAACATGGTACGCTCCCCATCCCAATCTCTTCTATTTTCTCCCACGTTGGGTGTGTACTCTCCATGCCTATGCTATTGCATTCAATTCAATGATGCCTATGTTATGCTTACGGTGTTTACCTCCTGATCTGATGAGCCATCAACCTAGGAATGCTCCAAGTTTGCACCAATTTCTATAAGTCGAATAGGTAGACTGCTTTCCTGTGTGATACGCCTGTGATTAGTTACTTTTCCCACCTATCGTACAGCGGATCGTTTTGTAACAATTTCAGCCCTTTGCAGTGGATTTTGCTGGTGTTGGAGACTAAATTCTTGTAATAGTGATTTTAACTGTTCTGTTCCCATTAGTCTCACAACTCACAAAGGTTATTCCTTTTGAATTTTGAAGGTACTGGAAGAGTACCAGAAGACTTTTGGAGAGTCATGGAGGACAGCAAAAGATGATGCCACCCAGCCTTGGCAATATTTGAATGACGCCTTAACAAAATACCAGGTTTGCTTATTTGATCATTTGTACTGTTTTCTATCACTGCCGGAGTAAGCAGCTCTTTGGGGATTGTAGCTTTGGAAGAAGTGAATTTACATTCTATGCAGGCTGATTGAGTGCCTTGGATTTCTTAGTTCATAATCATTATATATTCTGCACTGAATAGTGATAACAACAGGATCTGCTTCTAGGCCAAGGCGATGCTTAAATGTATTACAACTAATAGAACAGAGCAATCGTATAAATATTTTGCCATGCCCATGAATACGAACTGAACACTTCAACCTGATATTCATAATACTTTCCCCGGCCCAAATTTGTCGTCTAACGGCATTGCTCAGTAGTCAGTACTGTACCAGCAATACAGTAGTGACTCAGTGTTCATGTTGTACTGTAGCGAACGTGCTGTTCGTGCGGGCCCGTCGGTGTAGCAATTGTTGGAAACTAGAGATAAGATCATAAGATTCTTGCTAAGTAGTTTATTTCCTTTTCGATATATTCCATGTATCAGGGATAACTTTCCTGAGGCTTAGAGATTGTTTCTTAGGGGTAAGTCAAGTTGTCCCTATAAAGGGATAGCATTGTATCCATTATCAATCAACCAAGGAAGGATTAAGTCTCTCCCGTCTAAAGTTCTCTTGTCCCAGCCATAGTCCAATCTCCCCCATCCGATACCTTAATTCCCTTCCAGCCATGCCGTCTTGTAGTTGTCCATTGTGAACTAACGTTCTCAACAGAATTACTTGTAGTTTTGGCTCCATACACAGAGAATAAAGAGTTAATGCTTCAATTATTGACATGATTTTCTTAACACTACCAATAAGCAATCAGTAGATTCATTTGGTGGAAAATGTTGCCTTGAAAAACCAAAACAACCTGTTTAAACATCATCTATTTTAAACTGTAGGTAGTAGCTTTTCCAGGGAGAGGGTTCATAGAAGATTCTTGTATGCAACCAAATGGTTGTTGTACCTCTAGTTTCCAGGGGTATTTATATAAATTTAAAATATGTACCTCAAGTATTACATTTATTATTTTGTTCTTGTTGACTATCTGCATGGTTTCACTGGCTAAGTGGTGCTTGTTTTGTCAATAATTTAATTTGTTTGCCTTCCAATTATTTTTGTTGCAGGATCCTGCAGAGGCCGACAAGTTGCTGAAAATTCAGAGGGACTTGGATGAAACCAAGATTATTCTCGTAAGTAATGCTATCATTTTGAACCAATATATTCATCTTCCAACTTATAGTCTATACTGCCATTTTTTTTAATGGACGTTCATGAATCATGATATATTTTTCCACTGTTTGTATTCAGCAAGGCCTATATAATTTATAACAGCTTTGTATGTAACTCAAACTGGAAGAAGTAACCAGCTTGGCACTTAACCCAAATTTTGTGTTATTTGGTGAAGCTGTTGTAAGTCTAATTTTTTTAGTCTTGTTGCGCCATGAGTAAGCTGTGCAATATCCAATGGACTTAGAATTCAATGTGCATATGTGTATGTATGTTTTACATAACGAGTAAGCTGGGCAAATCTTAACTCAACTTTAATTTCCATGCACAGTTGTAAACAAGTCCATATGTGTTGGACATAGAAATTATAATGCCCTGCTCCTGCTGGTTGTATGAATTAACTTGTGCCATATCATTAATAGCTATTCTCGCAGCACTGACTTAAACAAACAATGCAAAGTCGAACCTATAGGAATCCATTTTTATTTCGTGGCACTTCAAATGGTATGGCTGTGAATGCTCTGTTCCTGGTGTTTGCTATTTTTTTTTCCTTTTTCTAAAATGTCTGCCTTTTCAGTTATTTGCTATTTATGTGACTAGATGACTATGCCCATGAATGACTGTTGAAACTAGTCATGGTTCTGTCCTATTTCTGCAAAGCTATTCATGTGTTTATCATGAATGACTGTTGAAACTAGTCATGGTTCTGTTCTATTTCTGCAAAGCTATTCATGTGTTTATCCATAATTTGGATCATTGCAGCACAAGACCATTGATAGCGTGCTTGCAAGAGGCGAACGGTTGGATAGCCTAGTGGAGAAGAGCTCAGATCTCAGCGCTGCTTCGCAGGTAGGAATGTTCTTGTTGGGTTATTGTCGTATTGCAATTGTCAGATCCATGCTGTGGGTACCGCTTCTGGTTCAAATGAACCCAACACCGAGATTTTTTTTAGTTAATACCGCATGTAAGATAATTTCTCGTAAAAGTTCTGTAGTTCCTTAGATAAATGGCGCCGTGATTCTTACGTAGAGGACTTTAGGGTTATAGGTTAATCAGCCGGTTTGTTTATGATACTTTGTGCTGATTTTTACCCTTGTTCCTCTGCAGATGTTCTACAAGCAGGCGAAGAAAACCAACTCCTGTTGTACAATCCTGTAATAAAGTTCAACATCCTAAGGCAGTGGTATTGAGTTCAGTAGTGTCAAACTACCATCTTCTTTGCTCTAATTCTGAGGCCATTGCCATAAACATCGCTTGCTGTCCAAAGTGTTAAACAAAGTTAACCTAACTTATGCCACGAGTTCTCCACTGCTTTGTGATTCTTTGTAAGTAACATAAATGTGGTCTGGTTGTCGTTGTGAGGTTGCTGTGTTTGCTACTGTGTTGAAGTTATTTGGTGAGCAACTTGTAGTGTCATTTGTTAACGTAGTATGTTCCTTGGATAATAGTTGGTCCTTGATGTTGGATATCAAAACTGGCTGCTTAACTACTTGTGAAGTTCAACCCATCGGGTCAGATTGCACAAGATGCGGACATGGGAGCTCTTTTCATTCTATTTTCATCCGAGCGTGGAGATGCTAATTTTGTAGCATCCACTAAGGCGAAATCACTACTATAAAAGATGTTTTATTACATACGGTTCCAAGGGATTTCATGCTAACATATACTACTACAAAATAAACTATAAAAAACACCTCATCACAGAGATATGGACCTATCACAGACGGTTCATAGTTCATGATATGAACTATCTGTGAAGTATCACAGACGATTCTTCTTAAGAACTGTCTTGATTTAGTTTATCACAGACGGTTAGTATTACAGACGTTTCGTATTATGAACCGTCTATGATAAGTATTTCATCACAAACGGTTCTTAATACAAACCGTCTGTGATGATATACTCAGCATAGACGGTTTGTATTAAGAACCGTCTTTGATTTTAGATTTTACCATGATTTAGAATTATCTTTGATTTTACCATGGCTTGGAATTTTAGATTTTACCATGGCAGCCAATCCTTTGCCGCGGTACGATTTGGGCATGGCACACAATCCTCGGCCATGACCCATAATCCTCTGCCACGACGACACACAATCCTGCGCCACGAGAGCCAATCCTCTGCCCATCAATTGTGTGCCGCGGCAGAGGATTGGCTACCGCGGCAGAGGATTGGCTGCCATGGTAAAATCTAAAATCACAGATGGTTCTTAATACAAACCGTCTGTGATGAGTTTGTGATGAGTATCTCATCATAGACGGTTTGTATTAAGAACCGTCTGTGATGACATGCTTATCACAGACGGTTTATGATACAAACCGTCTGTGATATGTTATCACAGACGATTTTTGTATAAAACCGTCTATGATACTTTTGTTTTGTTGGGCAGGAAAACAAAAAATTTCACTTAATGGGCGGGCTGCCAAAAATCTCTTTATATTTACAGAGTCATCCATCTCTCCTTTGCCATCTCCATCTCCTCCTCTGCCATCTCCGTCTCGCCCTGACCTTGCGCTCTAGCCTCTCCCGAGCTCGCGTCGCTCGCGGCCTCCTCCACCTCGCCCCAGCCTCGTCGTCGCCGGCCTCCCACGACCTCGCCCCCGGCCTCCTCCACTTCGTTGCCTCGTCCTCCCCTGACCTCGTCACCCGCGACCTCCTCCACCTCGCTCCGGCCTCCCACGACCTTACTCCATCTACTCCCCCCTTTTGCTCTGTGATGTGGATTACTACTGTGATGTGTTAGTGCTATGTGAATGAAAGAGATTGTAAAGATGAAAAATAATTAACATGCTTACCCGGAGTCTCTCAGACCTCTCTTCGGTGGTAGAAACTGCTAAGATGAGAGGGAAACTAGCCTTTTCGTTAGGATCTCCAGCGCAGATCATCTTGATCCGACTTCTGATCTCATCAGAAGACAAGACTGTAATAAAAAAGAGAGGTCTTAGGGTTATGAAAGCAATTGACCAGAAAGGTATACAGGTCGGATTTAACTAGGATTTATCTTCCCTAGAATCTCTGGTCGCATCATCACGACCAATGTACTAGAACATCGAATGAACTCTGGCCTTCAAAGGACTGATCCTCCGCATGGAGAAGTCCCTTACCACGTGCTAGGAGGTTAACCCCTGACACTCAGGAGATGGATAGCATCAATCCAACTCTCAGTTTTCCCCTCCTTCTTCGAGGAGGAATGCCATCGTGGGTTCTCGACAGCCTTTTTACCGCTGTAATAAAGGCCATCGCCCTGCGTAATCTTCATATAAAACCAACTCTTTTTCCATGACGACCACGAAGATTTAGAGTACATAGAAATGTACTCACCAGCCTTCCCGTCATGGAGACGCAAGGTACACTCTCCAGGTGTACTGGTCGTCTTCTTCGCGTTTGCTAATCGGTAGTAGTACTTGAAGAGATCCAGAGTTGCTGGAATTCCCAAGTACCCTTCACAAAGGTAAACGAAGATGCTGAGGTTGGCTATGGCGTTGGAGGCCAGAGTAATCAGTTACACTCCATAGTACTCCAGAACTTGGGAAAGAAAGGAGTGAACTGGGAGTCTGAAGCCGCATTCAATATATGCGAGGAATACCAAAATTTCTCCATCATCACCGCTTGGAGAATGTTCCCCAAATGCTGATCTCCATGGGATCAGACTTCTGTCGGGTAGTAGCCCAACCTTCTCCAAACTTTTCAATTTTTCTCACTCAGATCAGAAATTGACCAGTTGGTGATGAGATCTGACATGATGATTTCTTTCGGGTGAAGAATTCAAAGGTGATCGGAGATGATTTCTTGGAAGATGAAGAGGAAAGCGAAAGACATAAAAACCCTAACACCTAGTGCTAAGGGGGTTTTATAGCCACAACATTGTAACCGCTTCCGGAAAGAGTCCAATGGACAAAAATCCATTTTAACCAGCAAACAAAGAAGTTTTTCAACTTCCAAGGAAATTTCTCAACTTTAAAAATGAATACAGACCACCTCGGGTACCACAACATTTAATGAGGGGTCTGCCCGATACGACTTCATCGGGAGAAAACGTCTATACGACCAATTCATTTAAAGTTCGGGGGCTAGTTGACAAGAATTAAAACCTCTATTTATTATTTAGAATATAGAAGACCATACGTCTTCGTGGTCATAACCCCTAAGGCTAAAGACCTCACTGGTCGTAAGAATTCTAGAGGTTACATAATACCCAACTTGGTCGGACAATGTTCCAAATATAGTCTCCGACCAGTCAAATGCTCACAAGGTTTTGAACTGGTGTCTGGATCTAAGTCCAGGCATATGCTTTACCGTGTGACGAATGAAACATGTGATGTATATTCTGTGGATATCATGGGGATATGCTCCAGATCTTAGGATGATGTGACAATTGGCAATGACGTTAACGGTTTGTCGTTTCACGGGTTTTCGACAAAGTTTCAGATCTGCTCAGCATTACGATAGGGGCGGTCCGACCGCCATAGCATGGCGGTCCGATCGGTCCCAAATCGGTCGGACGCCATGTGCGGCGGTCAGACCGGCCGTGACCAAAATGGTCAGAATAGGCTGGGCCAAAAATAGGTGTTGTAGACAAGTGAGGGGATCCTAATACACTTGGTCTCATGATTTTTGGAGTTCCCAAGCAAAAGTTCTATTGGTTTAAAGTTTCCAGTAGGTTTCGGATTTTCAGGGGTTGAAAATTGGCTAAGTCCCTACGCGCGGTCCGACCGCCTTGTGGTGGCGGTCGGGCCGTAGTGGCGGTCGACCGCCCCGAGGGGCGGTCTGACCGGTTCTGACTTGTTCATCGGCCAGCTTCGTGGCGATGATGTTTTGTTAGGTCAAAGTCATGGGTTTCAGTGCATATGTGTTGCATGATGCATGTTTTGACTAACGTGGGTCAAGTTGTGAAGAACTTGTTCCCTGATTCGATTTGCTTGTTTATTGTTGTGCAAAGTTGCTTGGTGGTCAACGACGGTCAACGGCGAGGATGATCGGACTAGGCTTGGAGAGCCGAGGTCCGTAACGATCGACGATGCCGTGAGGTCAATGAACTCAAGTGTGGTGCGAGAATAGACAAGGATGACCGAACGGCGATTCGGTCGATCGGTTGGATCAAGCGGCGCGGGTCGGTGCAAGTGCCATGGTGGTTCGGTGGGAGCCGATGGGAGAGACTTGCCGACATGTTGAGAGCCGTTGATCAACCTACACGTGGCGAAGCATGGGAGGTGCTTCACAAAGATGGGACTCGGTCTTTGCAAAGATCGAGAAGGGGTATTTTGTAATTATACCAAATACCGCCTTGGTGACTTTTGACGACTCATGCGCGCAAGATGGCGTGGAGAAGCGGAGTAGGTCAAGAGGAGATGAAGACGGCGCTCGAGATGCGTGCGTGTGTGACCCGCTTGTTTTGGGCCTTAACGGAGCCCATTAGGGTTACTCTTCTAGAAGGTTTAAGTCTCCACTATAAATAGAGGAGGAGGTGGTGCACCCTTCAACCATTTTATGCTTAAAACCCTAGTTTTGGCTTAAGTGCTTAGGGAAGGTTTAGTGGAGATTAGGGTTCTAGAGAGAGAGATGTTTTGATCTTGTGTCCATGCGTATCCGTATGAGTGGTCAGAATCGATACATTATCAAATCAATCCAAAGAAGAGTTCTCTTCAAGATGAGTTCATTTGCCCTTCTTCTCTCTATTTGGTGATTTTGAGTCTTTCTTTGATTCACATGTTTTGATTGATTTCTTTGCATGATCTAGCTTGTCGTGACATGTGGGAACACATCTAAGATCATCTTGATCATCAATCACCCACGAGCAAGTTTTTCGATATAGTTTTCGCTTTGACTCGGTTTCAAACCTTCCACCTCTCAAACTGAAAAAGGTCTGAACTTTTCCAAAGATCTTCACGATCTTCGATTGGAATAGGTTCCGACATCCTAGAGAAGGTGTGTACCAAGTTTTATCAAGTTTGGAGTTGTAGATCAAAAGTTACATCTATTTGCAACTTCGTTTTTCGGCCGATTTCACTGTTCATCGGTGGAGGTCGGACCGCCTCTCTCAGAGGTCGGACCGCCCATAGGACCGGCCTGACCGCCTTGAATAGAGGTCGACCGCCTCACTTAGGAAATCAAGTTTTGGTTGATTTTGGTTGTTTTGCTTCGGGTTTTGATTGATTCAATCCTAGTCTTCCACTTCGTATATCAATCTTCATAGCTTCTATAGCTATTGGAGTGAAATTTGTATTGAATCTAATCTTGGTTGAAAAAGTGAGCGTGCTCTATTCACCCCCTCTAGTCGCCTTTTCGGTCCAACAAGTGGTATCGAGCCCTGTTAGTTCAATCTTGATCTTAACCGGTCACCGAATCTGGCGATGGATAAGTACTCGACAAAGCCGCATGTCTTCAATGGGCTCGACTATGCCTATTGGAAGAATCGCATGCGAGTCTTCCTTGAGAGCGAAGGACAAGCTATATGGGAGGTTGTTCGAGCTCGCTGCTTTGTTCGAGATTGCCACGCAAGCTTCTAATACTTTTGGCTAACAACAACAAGGCAAAGAATCTCCTATATCTTTGGGCTTGGTAGACAAGAGTATGACAGATTTGCAATCTTACGACCAAGACATGAAATTTGGCACACCTCGAAACTTACCATGAGGGATCGTCCCAGATTAAACAAGTGCGCCAGACGGTCTATAAGCGAGAGTACAACAAATTCGAGATGCGTCCTGGCGAGAGCATCGATGACGTTTTTACTCGCTTCAACAAGGTTGTCAATCGATGAAAGTCATGACATTGAGTACTCTCAACTGAGAATGCCACTCACCTCTTGGTCGCAATCAACACCAAGGAGTGGGAGATGAAGGCTCTCCGCCATAGAGGAGAACGTCGATCTCTACTCTCACCTTGGAGCCGCTTTATAGTAAGCTCAAGACTCATGAGATCAAGAGAGGTAGTCTTCCTAAGAAGGACAAAGATGGCTTTGGTAGTGATCCTCTTTCAAGAGCTTCGATGGTTTTTCCGAGTCCTCTTCGGTTTTCTCTTGCTGCTTATCCACAATTCGTGAAGAGGATTTTGAGAGTCTTCCTGAGCCCGAGCTAGCCCTCATAGTCAAGAAAGTCACACGGGCTTACAACAATGTGAGAAACAAAAAGAGAGGTGGCCCTGTGACTTGCTACGAGTGTGGTGAGCTTTACCATATTCGCTAATCGCCTAAGTCAAGGGTAAGGGTAACCATAAGGAGGGAAAGCTAGCTTGGAAGAAGCCTCAAGGAACAAATCAA
This sequence comes from Hsuehochloa calcarea, assembly GCA_036346395.1. Lineage (NCBI taxonomy): Eukaryota > Viridiplantae > Streptophyta > Magnoliopsida > Poales > Poaceae > Hsuehochloa > Hsuehochloa calcarea. The sequence continues at coordinate 68,815,247 of CM070593.1, read as the reverse complement.
GGTTTGATGTTTTAAGTGATGAAGGTCGCTCACCGGTCCTTGCCGCTTTGGAGATCAATCCTTGAGCGATGTGGACTCGGGAGCGAGGAGGACAAGGAGGAGGAGGAGCCACCTCAAGACAAGAAAGGGAAGGCCAAGGACTTCACCATGTGCTTCATGGTCGACTCACGACGCCGATGATGATGATGAGGTATCCTATCTTATGATGTCCTCTCCGCTAGATGCGAGAACATGTATGAGCAATTGCTTAGTCGAGATAAGGCTTTAAAATTCATCATGGTTAAGAACAAGGATCTAGAGTCACAAGTTGAAAATTTGACATTAGAACTTGTGAATGCTAAGAGTCTAGACGTTGATGAATGTTCATCTTGCCATGCTTTGCACTCAACTGCCTAAACCGCAATCCGCTTCTTAATACCGCTTACATCAACTTGAAAATGCTAGAACCGAGCTAGTTGAGGTCAAATCGCTCCATGTCTTAAATGCTTAGAGTCTAGCAAGTTGGATGTTTCAACCAAGAGAGTCTCGCTCTTGCTCTCGTTGCTTAGAACATGAACGTGAAATTAAAGACATTTTAAAAGCAAATTAGAGAGAAATATACCAAGCTTAAGGACAGATTAATTCGCTAATTGTACTTTATGTCCTGCTCTTAAGCTTGAAATTGCTAATTATAAGGAGAAGCTTGCAAAGGTTAATAAACCTAAAATTTGTCAATCATGTGTTGATCTTAGGAAAGATAATGTTTATCTAGAGAACACACTGCAAAAATTCTCTAGTGGAGAAAACAATTAAACATGATTCTTGACAAGTCTAGAACTCCTTCTAAGAAGCAAGGCTTAGGATACAACTCGCCTGCAACAAATCCAAGACTAAGGTCATTCAGTCTTGGAAAATGGCTTAGTTGAATTCAAAACCCAACTCGCAAAATTGCTTTCAAACCTGCAGAGTTCTGTCCAACCTTCTTTTGAGTCAAAGGTGCTTCTCCCAAGGTACAAAATACCATTGCACCTATTGCGAGAAGAGTGGACATTTAGTTGAGTTCTCACGTGAGGTTGAAAAATGCTAATCATGCTAGAACTTTATTTCATCAACCTAGAGCTTGTGTTAAACATGGTCATGAAAAGAAGAAGAAACCCTGTCTAGGATATACTACACATGCTTATCATCATCATGTTCCTAGACAGAATGCATCTCATGTGTTTGTAACCATTGCTCATGATAGGACTTCAACTAGGATCAAGGACACTCATTCGCTTTGCATACTACTGCAGACATGTGTCTCAAGATCGGGTTCCCAAGTCTATTTTAACTAACCCCATGTTGAGACACATCGATCTTTTGTGCCTTGATTTTCGGATCGCCGCGAAGGAAGAAGAACACGTGGCTCGTCGACTCGGTGCTCACGCCACATGACCGGAGACTCTAGATGGTTCACTTCCTTCACGCGGCGACGGTGATGACTTCATCACCTTCGGAGATGATTCACAAGGGTGGATCAAGGAACTGGATCGATCGGGGTGAACGATGTGTTCATTCTCAAGGATGTCGCTCTTGTGTCCAAGCTAAGGTACAATCTTCTTTCGTCTCTCACGACTTCTCGATGATGGCTATGAGACTAGATTTAAGAAGAACGCTTGTCGGGTGCTTGATTCTTTTGGTGAGCTCATTTTGGAATTTCTAGAGTTGGTAGAATATTTGGAGCCGATTTTTCAATCTCTTGCCGGATCTCTCAAATGTTTAGTTGCATCTTCTTCTCGATATCCGGTTTTGGCACCGACGCTGGGGCACATTGGTTTTGATCATCCGACACGAGTTAGCGGCCTTGATCTCATGAGAGGCTTGCCTAAACTCAAAGTCATCAAAGATGTCAGATGTGCTCCTCGTAGGCATGGCAAGCAAGTTGCCGCCTCACACCCTTCATTGACTATGGTCATGACCGACGGACCGGACAGCTTGCTTCATATGGATACCGCTTGGTCCCGCTAGGTTCGATCGATCGGTGGCAATTGGTACATTCTTGTCATAGTCGATGATTTTTCGAGATATTCTTGGGTGTTCTTTCTTGCTTCAAGGATGAGGTCTTTGATCATTATCATGATCTTGTTCTTCGCTTGGCTTCAACTTCCCGTGCCTTGAGAGCAATCCGCAGTGACAATGGCACGGAGTTCAAGAATGCCTCGCTTGCCTCTTTTGTGCCGAGCGCGGTATTGAGCATCGCTTCTCTTCTCCACACGCCCTCAACAAAATGGCGTTGTGGAAAGGAAGAACAGACCTTAGTCTCGATGGCTAGGACGATGCTAGATGAGTATAGCACACCGAGGAGGTTTTGGGCGAAGCTATTGCTCTGACTTGCCATATTTCAAATCGTGTCTTTCTCGAGACCGTCTTTGGGCAAGACTTCTTATGAGCTTCGCTTTGGCGAAAAACCTCGCCAGCACTTTCGAGTCTTTGGATCGAAGTGTTTTATTCTCAAGACAGGAACCTAGATAAATTTGAATCAAGAACTTGTGATGGTTTATTTCTAGGTTATCCCGCTCATTCGAGGGTTTTCGGGTTTTAATGTTGAAACTAACATTGTCCAGAGACATGCAATGTCACTTTTGATGAGACTAGCCCCGCAGCCTAGATCCGATGTTTCGTGACTTACAGTGACAGAGAGCATATTTGTTGAGGAAGATGAGGATGAAATTGATGATGCTCCTCCACTTGCTGCTAATGCTCCAATTCCACTCCGAACTCCTTTCGATCGCTTCACCTCCAATTGAGGCTCTCGCATCTTCTTCATCAGCAGTACCTGCGGAGGTTGAGGAGATACTATCTCCCCCAGGCGCTCCTTTGCACATCCAGAAGCAGCACCCTTCGGATCAGATGATTGGTAGTCTCCATGAGCGAGTCACTCGCTCTAGGTATCATGATCCGAGTCTTTTCTCTCACTCTGCATTTGTAGCGTCTTTTGAACCCAAAGATATATCACATGCTTTATCGATGCTAGTTGGGTCAATGCCATGCATGAGGAGTTAGAAAACTTTGAAAGAAATAAAGTCCGAACCTTGTAGAACCTCCTAGTGGTCATAATGTAATTGGTACCCGTTGGGTGTTTAAAAATAAACAAAATGAGGATGGTTCTGTGGTTAGAAACAAGGCTAGGTTGGTAGCTCAGGGTTTTAGCCAGGTTGAGGGGTTAGATTTTGATGAGACCTTCGCTCCTGTTGCTAGATTAGAAGCCATTCAGATCATGCTTGCATTCGCCGATCTAAAGGTTTTAGGTTGCATCAAATGGATGTTAAGAGTGCTTTTCTGAATGGTTTTATAGAGGAGGAAGTGTATGTTAGGCAACCCCCTGGCTTTGAGGATCCCAAGCACCCTGATCGTGTCTTTAAACTATCCAAAGCCTTGTATGGTCTTAAGCAAGCCCCTAGAGCCTGGTATGATAGACTTAAGACCTTTCTGCTTAAGAATGATTTTAAAATGGGAAAAGTTGATAAGACTCTATTCATTCTTAGGCATGGCAATGACTTCCTGCTTGTTCAGATTTACGTTGATGATATTATCTTTGGTGGTTCCTCTCATGCTCTTGTTTCCAGCTTTTCCGAGACCATGTCCGAGGAATTTGAGATGAGTATGATGGGCGAGCTCAACTACTTTACAGGCTGCAAATCAAGCAATGCAAGGAAGGATCTTCATCCATCAAACGGTACACCAAGGATCTTCTCAAGCGCTTTGATATGGGTGATCGCAAAGGCGATCGCCACTCCCATGGCGACTTCGATCGCTTTGGATCCAGATGAGGAAGGGGAAGCCGTGGATCAACGCGAGTACCGCAAAGATGATCGGCTCCCTCAGACTGACGGCCTCAAGACCGGACATCCACTTCGCGGTCCGCCTCTGCGAGGTTTCAGCGCCACCGAGGACTTCACATCGCCAAGCCGTAAGCGCATCTTCGTGTATTTACATTCTACTCTCCAAGATGGCATTTGGTATTCTTGCTCTTCTTCTTTGTCCATTCGGGGTTTTCGATTACGATTTTGCGGGTCAGAGGCTAGATAGGAAGAGCACTTCCGTACATGTCATTTTTAGGCACGCCTCTTGTCTCTTGGTCTTCTAGGAAGCGTCTTACATTGCACAATCCATCGAAGTTTAATATGTAGCTCGCTGCTAGTCATTGTAGTCGATTTTGTGGATGGTGTCCACTCTTAAGGACTTTGGGTTAAATTTTGTTAGTGTTCCTCTTTTCTGTGATAACACTTCTGCTATTAACATTGCTAAGAACCCTGTGCAACACTCTAGGACCAAGCACATAGACATTCGCTATCACTTCCTTAGAGACCATGTCGAGAAGGGTGATATTGTGCTGCATTTTGTGGAGTCCGAGAGTCAATTGGCTGATATCCTCACCAAACCTTTAGATCCAACTAGGTTTGCCACCTTGAGAAGTGAGTTAGGGGTAATTTATCCCTATGGGTTGGTTTGAGGGGGAGTTCGATCTTTTCTGATCTTACCTTGTTCTTTTTGATCTTTTATTGTTCTTTTTCTGAACTTTTTGATCTTTATGAACTTTTTAGGTTATTAGGCTTTTTATTGCATCTCATTGTATCATATTGCATTCATATGAAAAATACAACAAGTGGTATGAAAAATTCAAAAAGATGCATTGTAATATAAGTTTTTCTGCTTATCTTTTAAAATTGATGAAGCTTTGCCTATTACCCCTTGGAGCTTTAGTATTTCAATTCTTGCTCAATGCCATGTCTAGTTCTTTGACTTGCTAAAATTATCATGCTTTTACATGTGTAGCTAAGTCTTTGCTATATGAAATAGAACTTTAAAACAACTCGAACTAAAAATTGCAATTTGTGGATGTTTTAGCGAGTTGCGCAATTAGTGCTCCTTTTGTGACATTGGCCTGTCTGTAATTGCTTTGTGAGCTCTTGAATCTAAAATTGACCATTACTTGAGCTTTTGTGTTCTTGAGATTCTAAACTGCTCTTGTGAAAAATGAAAATCAAGATTGTCTTATGCTTAAAATGTGCCAAACTATTCTTACGAGACCGCTTGTCAAATGACATGAACTTGGAGATAGTTTGATGATCCGCACGATCTCATGGGGATTGCTTGTCGAAATGATATGAACCTCAAGATTTGTCGCCTTGTAGAAGCTTAGAAAGAGTTTGTGGATGGCTCCTAGTCCGTGATCTTCTTTACTAAGATATACCTTTAATCAACTTCGTGAAGCTTAGGATGAGTTTGTGGATGGCTCCTAGTCCAGATCTTGTCACTAAGTTAGATCATTAGTCAACTTCAATATTCATTGCATATGAGAAAACTGCTGACAAATGGGCTTTTAAGAAATATCGAGCAAAATGATTCAATAGGACTGATTGACTCTTAATGTGGTCTTTGTTAGATTTTTGATCTTACTTTGACATTTTGACATGGCCAATTTCATTTTAGGATCCCTGTTGATAAACTTGCTGAATTTGAAGCTTTGCTTAAATTGATCAAATCCATTGCTTTACTTTTGAGCCTTTGTGCTTAGCTTTGATATATATGTCTTATCATGATCTTGCTAGCACTGTTAGGCTTGATATGTTGTGTGTGCAATATTAGAAATGCTAGCTAGCTCTTTTGGGTAATCTTCAAAGCTTCTTGTAATCAAAATTGAAAATACAAAATGAAGCCACTCCATTGCATTTCATGCATACTTCTTCTTTTTGCTTCTTTCTTCATTCTGCAAATTGCTATCTCTGGATGAGAGGAAGGCGTGATTCCTTGATGACTCCATTGTCAAAGGGGGAGAAGATATTTTCAATGTTGGGGAAGTTTATACAAAGGGGAGAAAGTTGGAGAATTTGAAATTTTTTGAAATCCGAGGATCATAGTGAGGGGGAGTTTTTGAATTGCATTCTTATTGCCTTATTGACTCTTCTGAACTTGAATTGCATTTATTACACCTCACAATGATCAAAGGTCAATTGAACAATTGTTCTTTCATATGGACCTTAAGTGAGATTTTTGACTTTTTCTGGAAATCAAAGTTTTTATGCTTTCTTTTGCCTTATCTCACTTGTCTATGCTATTCTGATGCCAGCTTGGTCATTTCCATTGCTTTCTCTTGCTTATGGACCAAGTTGTGCCTTTGTGCGAAAACAGAAGTATTTTACTTTTCAAACCTTCAAATTACATTTTCTGGATTATTGCCAATGTGTTCATCAAGGGGGAGATTGTGGATATCATGGGGATATGCTCCAGATCTTAGGATGATGTGACAATTGGCAATGGCGTTAACGGTTTGTCGTTTCACGGGTTTTCGACAAAGTTTCAGATCTGTTCAGGCATTCTGGACAGGGGCGGTCCGACCGGCCATAGCATGGCGGTCCGATCGTCCCAAATCGGTCGGGCCGGCCATGTGCGGCGGTCGACCTACCGTGACCAAAATGGTCGAATAAATCGGGCCAAAAATAGGTGTTGTAGACAAGTGAGGGATCCTAATACACTTGGTCTCATAATTTTGGAGTTCCCAAGCAAAAGTTCTATTGGTTTAAAGTTTCCGAGGTTTTGGATTTTCAGGGGTTGAAAATTGGCTAAGTCTCCTGACGCGTCCGACCGCCTTGTGGTGGCGGCCGATCGCCGTTGGCGGGTCGACCGCCCCGAGGGGCTGGCCGACGGCTTCGACTTGTTCATCGGCCAACCGTGGCGATGATGTTTTGTTAGGTCAAAGTCATGGGTTTCAGGCATATGTGTTGCATGATGCATGTTTTGACTAACGTGGGTCAAGTTGTGAAGAACTTGTTCCCTGATTCGATTTGCTTGTTTATTGTTGTGCGGTTGCTTGGTGGTCAACGACGGTCAACGGCGAGGATGATCGGACTAGGCTTGGAGAGCCGAGGTCCGTAACGATCGACGATGCGGGTGAGGTCAATGAACTCAAGTGTGGTGCGTAATAGATAAGGATGACCGAACGGCGCCGGTGCGATCGGTTGGATCAAGCGGCGCGGGGTGGTGCAAGTGCCATGGTGGTTCTGGTGGGAGCCGGATGGGAGAGACTTGCCGACATGTTGAGAGCCGTTGATCAACCTACACGTGGCGAAGCATGGGAGGTGCTTCACAAAGATGGGACTCGGTCTTTGCAAAAAGATCGAGAAGGGGTATTTTGGTAATTATACCAAATACCGCCTTGGTGACCTTTGACGACTCGCGCGCAAGATGGCGTGGAGAAGCGGAGTAGGTCAAGAGGAGATGAAGACGGCGCTTGAGATGCGTGCGTGTGTGACCCGTTTGTTTTGGGCCTTAACGGGAGCCCATTAGGGTTACTCTTCTAGAAGGTTTAAGTCTCCACTATAAATAGAGGAGGGAGGTGGCTGCACCCCTTCAACCATTTTATGCTTAAAACCCTAGTTTTGGCTTAAGTGCTTAGGGAAGGTTTAGTGGAGATTAGGGTTCTAGAGAGAGAGAGATGTTTTGATCTTGTGTCCATGCGTATCCGTATGAGTGGTCAGAATCGATACATTATCAAATCAATCCAAAGAAGAGTTCTCTTCAAGATGAGTTCATTTGCCCTTCTTCTCTCTATTTGGTGATTTTGAGTCTTTCTTTGATTCACATGTTTTTGATTGATTTCTTTGCATGATCTAGCTTGCTGTGACATGTGGGAACACATCTAAGATCATCTTGATCATCAATCACCCACGAGCAAGTTTTTCGATATAGTTTTCGTTTTGACTCGGTTTCAAACCTTCCACCTCTCAAACTGAAAAAGGTCTGAACTTTTCCAAAGATCTTCACGATCTTCGATTGGAATAGGTTCCTGACATCCTAGAGAAGGTGTGTACCAAGTTTTATCAAGTTTGGAGTTGTAGATCAAAAGTTACATCTATTTGCAACTTCGTTTTTCGGGCTGATTTCACTGTTCATCTACCGGAGGTCGGACCGCCTCTCTGAGGTCGGACCGCCCATAGGACCGGTCGGACCGCCTTGAATAGAGGTCGACCGCCTCACTTAGGAAATCAAGTTTTGGTTGATTTTGGTTGTTTTGCTTCGGGTTTTGATTGATTCAATCCTAGTCTTCCATTGTCTTGGTATATCAATCTTCATAGCTTCTATAGCTATTGGAGTGAAATTTGTATTGAATCTGATCTTGGTTGAAAAAGTGAGCGTGCTCCTATTCACCCCCCCCCTCTAGTCGCCTTTTCGGTCCAACATATTCCATACCACGCGACGCTACGACACTGGAATACGGTTAAATGACTCATTGACATATAACCGCACAACAGTTGATACATTGTCAACTGACGCCTCTCTCCGACCAGACGCGCCGCTTCTCAACAGACGCCTCTCCAAGAGACAACTACCAATGTTTCATCAACTACATAAAGAGGACCGTGGAAGGAGCAGGGAGGACCGAAGAGAATCATCGATTGGAATCACTCTCAAAAGATAGTCGGTCGATTGGATTGCAAACCCATAGCAAGCATTGTGCTACAGTGTTAGGAGAGTTATTCTTTGGTCTAGATTACAGATACACTTTGTAATAGCCAGTTCATATTAATAAAGAGCAGCAACATTCCTTACTAGGAGATACGTGCCACTTTTCCTCTCTCTTTTTATACACTCATAAGTTCGGTGATTTGATCGTCGACAGTTACTATCACAGATGGTTCGTGAATAGAACCGTCTTTGATAGCCTTTTCTGAGCGATTAGACAACCGCCCGTGATGATAGTTTAGAACACCACCACATCAGGCACCCACAAGCTAACTGCTCTCCATTAGCCGCTATGCATCAGACACCGTGAGCCGGCCGCACCGCTATGCTCGCCTAAACGCGCCGACACCATGGTTGGCATCGATCCCGTGGACGAACGTACGGCTCGTCCTAGCGGCGAGGCTCCCCTCCATGCACAGCGCACTGGCGCCGGCCATTAGCACCTTGCCGACCGCGTCCGCCGTCCTTGCATCGGGCCTCCACCTCATCGCGCGCACATGGATATTCCTCAGGCTCATGCACTGATGCACGTATGTATTCCCATGTGCCGAGCGGTTCCTAGCCGTCGATTAGAACAACATAATTTAATTTAGCCATCCTCCAGTATCTAAAAAATCTTTAACAAAAAAAAACCGAGAAAAAGACAATCTATCAACAAACAAACGTTAACCTCCCTAAGAATTCTATAACAAGAAAAAAGAAAAAAAAACAAGTAACTGACAGTGTAGAACTGACATAAGAAGAACGATTAATACGCATGAATCTCGAACAAGATAACGAAACCGAACTATACAAGTAGAGTACGTCTACATGCACGCATGCGTGGATAGATAGATGCACTACTACAAAATATGTTATACTAGATACCCCATCACTGCATTTATCTCGTGATAAAATTATCACGCATTTGTTCTTCGTTAACCATCTGTGATAAATAAGTATTACAAAGCGGTTCTTTATACGAATCGTCAGGAAGTATCACGCATTTATTCGTATAAAGAACCATCTGTGATACTTATTTATCACAGACGGTTCTTTACATGAATCGCTCCGTGATATACAAGTACTATAAGTAGATGCTCCCGATGTGCCCCTTTCCATTCCATTTGGCGCCGCCACCCGCCGCCGATGTCGCCTCCTCCCATTGGCCACCTTGTCGCTGCCGCCGCTTCCTCCCCGCTTTGAGCTATTACCCCCGCCTCCTCCTCCCCATTGCGCACCTCTGCGCCTCCTCCCACATTGAGGGTAACGATCTGTAACTCTTTATTTTTACTCTAGACTAATCACTAATGTTTGGTCATTATGAAGGGTACTTGCGGTTTATTAATATAATTTAACACTAATTAATTTGTTACGTGCGTATACGTGCAGATAGACCGAAACTGGATGTACATTGAGAACCGTGTGAGTGAAGAGTATATTAATGGCGTGTTTACTTTTAGAAGAGCCTCCGAGCAGGATATGTTGAAGAATGGGATAAAATTTATGTACTGTCCATGCATTGATTGTGGTAATATGAAAACGTTTAACAACCCGGCGAGATCGAAGCTCACTTAATACGAAGGGGTTTCAAAAAAGGATATACATGTTGGAGCAATCACGGTGAAGAGCAGATTATACCGGAAGTCAGTAATGACGACATCGCCGAGGAAGTCAACGATATGCAGGTAGGGATGGCAATCGGGTGCGGCGGGTACGGGTAGTACTCGCCCATACCCGTACCCGCGACCCCGAATTTTCCCCACGGGTATACCCGCGAAGGACGACGGGCGAAAAACCTCGCCCATACCCGTCGCCCGCGGGTACCGTCGCTCACGGCATACCCGCTTACCGCGAATAATGCATCACCGCTCGTGGTACCTATCGCCACAGACATGCTCGTTATCCATGAGCAATGCATACATCAAGTTCATCATAATTCACACATCAATGGTGCATCACGCATTCAACAACTAATAAAGTTCATTACAATTCACATATCATGTTCGACAAGACAACTAATCAAGTTTAACAAATAAAATACAAATACTAATTGACATAGTTCTTACACATGTGGGTAGATCACGGTAATCTGGACGAAAGCAGTGCACGGTGGAGCTTACCCATACCCATACCCGTTTACCCGACGGGTAAGGAATTGTGCCCGTTTTCATACCCGTGGGCAAAGAAAGACGCCCATACCCGCCTCCATTAGGGTATTCGCCCGCGGGCACGTGGGTAATCGGGCACAATTGCCATCCCTATATGCAGGGTATGGAATGTGCTTTTGATGAGGATAGGTCGCATGATGACAATCTGGATGAGATGCTACGCGATGCAGAAGGGAACTACGGCGAGAGAGAGTTTTGTAAATTCGAGGGCTTAATGGAGGACTCGGGGAAACCTTTGTTCTCTGGCTGCAAGTCGGAATACACAAGGTTGTCAACTGTGCTTGAAATGCTGAAATTGAATGCAAGCAATGGTTGGTCCGACAAGAGTTTTACGGCGTTATTAGGTCTCTTAGTTGACATCCTTCCGGAGGGAAACGTGTTGCCCAGCACGACCTACCAAGCTAAGAAGGTTATTTGTCCATTGGGAATGGAAGTAGAAAGAATACATGCATGTCCGAACGATTGTATCCTCTACCGTAAAGAGTATGCAGAAATGCATGTATGTCCCGTGTGCAAAGCATCCCGATACAAGCGTAAGAATACTGCTAAGGCGAAGTAAGGACCTTCTGCTAAGATGTTGTGGTATCTGCCGGTGATCCCATGTTTGAAGCGTTTATTTGCGAACTAAAAGGAGGCAAGATTGATGCGTTGGCACTCGGAGGAGCGTAAAAAAGATGGGAAGCTCAGACACCCTGCTGATTCTGCCCAGTGGAGAAACTTCGATCGGAGCTTCGAAGAGTTCGGTACGGAACCGAGGAACATAAGGTTACGGTTGAGTACGGACGGAATGAATCATTTCGGTAACATGAGTAGCCGACATAGCACCTGACCCGTGAATCTATGTATGTACAACCTTCCTCCTTGTCTGTGTATGAAGCGGAAATACATTTTGATGTCACTACTTATCCAAGGGCCGAAGCAACCTGGGAACGATATTGATGTGTACCTAGCACCATTGCTGGAAGATCTTGTGACACTTTGGAACGAAGGGGTACAAGTATGGGATACGTACAAACGAGAGAACTTCACTTTACGCGCCATGTTATTCTGCACCATCAATGATTTTTCTGCCCTTGGTAACCTATCGGGGTTCAGTACAAAAGGAGCCAAAGCCTGTCCGCACTGCTTAGATGGTACCGAGAGTGTATGGCTAAACAACTCATGCAAAACTGTGTATATGCGTCACCGTAGGTTTCTTCCCAATATTCACCCATACCGCAAGATAAAGAAACAATTCGACGGAAATAAGGAGAACGGTTCAGCTCCAAGGGCTTTTAGAGGGAAATAGGTCTATGATATGGTTAAGGATATCGATGTTGTGCTTGGAAAGGGACGTAAATTAAGGACCCCTCAGAAAAATATATAGAAGAAGCGGTCAATTTTTTGGGACTTGCCTTATTGGGAGCACTTAGAAGTTCACCACTGCATCGACGTCATGCACGTGGAGAAAAATGTATGTGATAGCTTGATTAGTCTCTTACTGAACATTAGTTGTAAAACAAAAGACGGTGTTAACGCACGGCGTGACTTGGTTGATATGAACATAAGAACCGAGTTCGCACCGAAAGAGACCGATAAAGGACGAACGTACCTTCCCCCAACTTGCTACACTTTGTCCAAGGCTGATAGAAATGAACTGTGTCAAAGCTTACATGGTGTGCAAATTCCATCCGGTTACTCCGCCAATATTAAAAAACTTGTTTCCATGAAAGATTTGAAATTAATTGGTATGAAGTCTCATGATTGTCATGTACTGATGACACAGATACTTCCTGTTGCAATTAGGAGTATCATGCCAAACAAGGTCCGAGTGGCAATCTTTAGGCTGTGTTATTTCTTTAACTCAATTGCTCAGAAGGTCATCGATCCCGAAGGACTCGACACTCTGCAGGCCGAGGTGGTGACGACTCTATGTCATCTTGAGATGTATTTCCCTCCGTTATTTTTTGATATCATGGCCCATCTCATTGTTCACCTTGTGATAGAGATAAAAATATGCGGCCCTGTGTTCCTACGTCATATGTACCCTTTCGAGAGATATATGGGAATTCTGAAGTCCTACATACGGAATCGATCTCGGTCGGAGGGTAGTACCATCGAAGGTTATGCAACCGAAGAGGTCACTGAGTTCTGCGTGGACTACATGGCTCAGGTGGAACCGATAGGTGTGCTTTTATCTCGTCACGAGGGAGACTGGAGGGTATCGGGACCATCGGGAGGAAAGCAACCACTCACGATCTAGATACGTACGCGCATGCCCATTTCACGGTCTTGCAACACATGACCCAAGTGTCCCCGTACATCGACGGGCACAAAGACATGGTACGCCAACAGAATCCAGACCGGTCGGAGGTTTGGATAACGAGAGAGCACAAACGTCGGTTCAACGAATGGTTAAAGATGCGATTCACTTGGAGGTCATCAAGTGATGAAACGCTGCTGTGGTTGGCCAAATGACCAAAATTTACAATTGTGACATGGTAAGGATACGACATAAATGGGTACACGCTTTATAATGACATACTCGTGATAGGAAGAGCATGACCCAAAACAAATGGTGTCCGTGATAGATGAATTTCACGAGGGGTTCAATACCGCGGGGGCACGCGGGTTGAACTCGTACTATGGGTTCGTAGAGGAGATTTGGGAGCTCGACTATGTACTTTTCAAGATCCCTCTGTTTCGATGTCATTGGGTTAAACTTCCGCAGGGCGTGAAGGTCGACAAGTACGGCGTCACTACTGTGGACCTCAAACGTGTCGGATACAAGGACGAACCATTCGTACTCGCTAAACAAGTTGTTAAAGTTTTTTATGTAACGGACCCAGCAAATAAGAACCACCATGTAGTTCTTCATGAGAAAAGAAGGATTGTCAGAGTTGAGAATATCGTGGATGAGGAAGAGTACAATCAATTTGACGAGTTGCCTCCTTTCGAAGATGGCATCAGACTGGAGGAAGAACCCAGTGAGGAAGCTAGCTATATGCGCGTCGATCATCATGAAGGACTATATTTCAATTAAGCATATATTCCATTGTAATTTGATGTTAACATGGAAACGCGTCACGTGTTATAGACCAGTGCTAAATCGGTCAGACTACCATGTGTTGGGCGGTCTGACCGATTTCCCTTTGAAATGATTCTCTGTACGGTGGTTCCGCCGTTGATAAACGGAACTACCGTGTGCGTAAGTTCAAGTTCTTGCGAACGTTTATTCTAGAGAAGCATATTTTTGGTGTGGGTCAATTTGTGAGGACTCCCGGGTTATTTCCGTAAGACCGAGGTTTACTTGGTCTTAAGGAAATAACTATGGACCTCAAGTTAATGAATTCCACCTTAACTCCATCCAAGTCAATTCGAAGGTTATGCACCTTAAAAAGGTAATATTAATACAAGTCCAAAACAGTTGAGTTTGACTCATTTTGAGTTCCCAAGATTTAGTTATGCATTTACAAAGTTATCAGCAATTTCCTTTGTAACAATAAAGATTTTAAAAGTGCATTTTCCAAAATAATACTCTCTGGTACAGAGACTTGCTTGAAACCAATTTTAATATTAAGTTTATCAAAAATGAAAAGTATCAGAAGTGGTTTCATCCATTTTGGAGTTGAAATGAATTAGTTATGATTTTTCGAAGTTAACATATTTAACAGTGTGCAAATTAATACTTTCTTGGATTTTATAAAGTGATTAATACTTTTCTCACCGAAGCTTAGCTAGCTATCGACATTGCCGATGGTCACAGCGCAAGAGCGCACTCCACGCGATCGGCGAGATGGGCACGATGCACAGCGGCCCACCGCGTGAGCGCACGCGAGATTCAAAGGTGGCGATTGTGAGCCGTTGGATCAAGATCCAATGGTTGACAGCCACGGGCGCGTTTCAGACGGTCCAAACGGCCTATCGAATCTCAACCGTTCATTTGGCATCGCAGGGCTAAGATTCGCGGCGCGTTTCGGACGGTCCGAAGACGCACTAAATCAGAGCCGTCGATTATACATCCAACGGTTAGAAACGATCCAAGTTATACGCGTCTGAAACGGACGGTCCGAACGTTTGAATGAAGGTGGGTCGTTGATCTAAAGATCAACGGTCCGATCAGCCCAATCAAAGAACGGCTCATAAGATCTGTTTCGCCCGTGGAAGATCCAACGATTAAGATTTCATGGTGGATCGGAATGGTCCGAATGGCCCAATGCATCTAGCCCGTTCGTTGAGATCTGACGGCTCTACATATGTGTGTGTCTGTTCATATCACAGACGGTTCTATTAATACACCGCTGCTGTGATGATTAACCTCGCAGCGGTTCTAGTAATGAACCGCTCGTGATATCAACATATCACTGACGGTTCGCTTGCATAACCGTCGTGATATTAAAATTAGGTTTCTTCGTTAAGTCATCACGCATTTACGGTTTCATAATGAAACCGCTCGTGATAGTTAACATCACAGACGGTTTGTTTATGGAATCGTCTGTGATTTATTATCACAGACGGTTCTATGATAGAACCGTCCGTCTGTGATATCCAGCTATATAAGTGCCCGACTCGAACGGTTGTGCACTCTTCTGCCTTAGTCTTTTTCCACCAGCTCGGCGCTGCCCTCGGTCTCCTCCACTGACGCCACCTCCGACCAGTGCCGCCTCCCTTGGTCCCTGCCTCCGACAAGCGCAGCCTCCTTCGCCCTCGCTCCCCGTCTCCGTCGGCCGCCCCGCCTGCCGACCACCCGGTGAGTTTCCCCGCGCCGCCCCCTTCTCTGCCGTGAGAGCCGAGGGTTTCCCTCGGTGCCGCCCCCGCCCCTGCCGACCACCCGGTGAGTTTCCCCGCGCTTCCCCCCTTCTCTGCCGTGAGAGCCGATGTTTTACTCTGCTGTGCTTTTGTTTGAAATGGGAGGTATGGTTAAATTTCACTACTAGATGTACATGTAAGTTATATTTGCACAAATAGATTTGTACATAGATCTATATTTAGTTTGTTTACACAATAAGATGCCTGTGTATTTACACAATTAGACATGCATGTATACTTGCATTAATGTATTCTGATGGCGTTCTTTGTGTTGGCAAATCTATCTATTTCCTACTTGAAAAATACTAGAAAGACATCTCATTGACTGTTTTAGCTTTTATGTCGTAGCAAATCAAGTTATTTTGTCGCAAACATTTTGTATTGTTTGTTTTTTGGCTTGTTACAACAACATATATTTTGATATTTGTACCATGCTTCCGATGTTTGATTTTAGACATACTTGGGTGACCATTCAATGTTGGGTCTATTTTCAGCCACATACTTAACATATTCGAATGATAATTACGAATTGTTCACTGTGATCGTATGTAAGTCCAAATGTCCAATACTTCTGAAATGCTTTACCAAGTTATGAGCGGCAGGAAAGCAAGCACCAGTTGTTTGGACATGTAACGGGGGTCACTTACAGATTAATCCATCATCAGTTTTTTTGGAAAATGATTTAGCCAGTCTATGTTTAAAAAGTTAATAGTTATTTTATTATTTGTATATACTTTTGTATCTTTGGCTTTCCCTGAGATCTCCACTATGCTTACTGACTAGGTAGGGGGACCCCAATTGTACTGTGTACAGCCTGTCTGAAGCTTCGCGATTCAAAACTTTTAATCGTTTGCCTCTGCGATCTCAATATAATTGTATTACCTAAAAACATCTGCTTAGTGAATCGTCTCTTCTAGAAAGTAGAATCAACTTAGGATGTGCTATTCACAGTACGAAAGGTCTGAAATTTTTCTAATTCATGTACCAATCTTGCTCACATATATTATAAGGAAAAAAACATACAAATGTAGCACATACATCCCTCGACTTATGTTAGCATATCTTAAAACCTATAGAGTAGTCCATTTCGTCTTATGGATTGTCAGTTATAGATGCAATGTACTCTTTCGCTGACGCTTCATGTCACGCAAATTATGATGTGTATATTTTTATAATCTTTG
Organism: Hsuehochloa calcarea; assembly: GCA_036346395.1. Classification (NCBI taxonomy): domain Eukaryota; kingdom Viridiplantae; phylum Streptophyta; class Magnoliopsida; order Poales; family Poaceae; genus Hsuehochloa; species Hsuehochloa calcarea. The sequence continues at coordinate 68,798,647 of CM070593.1, read as the reverse complement.
TTCCATTATTTGTTCGTCTAGCCATTTCGTCATTGAAAATCACATAGTTATGCTGGGTTCATCTCCTACTGTGTTCAGCTTTCAATTCTACACAAGTGATATAAATATTGTAATAAGTTTTAAAATTATGTCTATATGTAATAACTGCTACAAGCACGATGCAAAATGAACATTCACACCCAGTTGAAGAACAATAGTTTCGTTGTGGATCTGAAGGCATTTTTTTGGGGGGACTCTGGCTTCGGTTGTTTATGTTGAGAACAAGGACTATGACGTTAAGATTATTACTTACGTGCCCTGTATCTCATTATTCATAGGGTTATATTTATTTTATGCTACCTGCTGGTGCTTGATAGGCTATACTTAATGTTTTGTCGGACATTAGAACTGTTTTTCCGATAGATGTCTCTAAGGGACTCTTTCCTTAGAATTTTATTTTGTTTACATATAAGATGGGATTTCAAGGATATTTCATTTCATACTCCCTTCGCTACACATAACGCCAAATACGTAATATGTATGTACACATGAGGTACACTCTCTAGCAGAGTGGTAATTTACTACGTATCATATATTTAGGTTCAATGGGTAACTTATATTTGTTTATGTAATCATTGCATATGTAACTTATATAGATAGCAAGTAAGCGAGATGGTAGAGGCACCGCCTTCGCCGCCGTCAGCGACGTCGCCAAATGCGTCTGGATCTCCGATCAAGGTGGTACGCAGGCGAGAAGGCAGAGGAATCTCCAAATTGCCCTCGGGCCGCATGACGATCACGGAGGTCAGTGACGTCGGGATCCCACTGAGTCCCAAGAAAGCAGCTGCGAGATTTCGGACCGTCTGCGGGGTACTTGCAAGGGAACGGGTCCCCAACACCACACCAACCTGGAAGTCTCTGACGGATGTACAGAGAGACCGCCAGTGGATGAACTTTCGCCTCGCTCACTTTCCTCAAGCGTACTGGACACGTGTGCGATGGCACGCGTTGCGGGCGATGTCCCACGCGTGGAGGACCTTCAAGAGCACGCTTGTCACGCGTGCGTGAACACGGTCGGACGCCCTTCACGACATATCAACTTTGTCGCGGATACATGGGACACCTTCGCGTGCGATGAAGACGGCGGCGAATTTCAGGAGCAAAGTGCGGCACACGAGCTATCCAGCACAAAACACTCACCCCACAGACTCGCACCGCTGGTACGCGGTAAAGCCACGCAGATGGCGGCGAGGACGAGGCTAGCCGCACAACCGCTTGTCGAGATCTCGGACGAAGCGCTCGAGCTGGTTAAGAGCGAGGGCATCACCACGCCTTGGGTAGCATCTCTTTCACAAACCCGCAGACGAGGCGTTGTCTCAACGCTCGTAAATTTCTTGAACCACTTAATTGTTAATAAGTCCATAACTTTATGGTTTCTACAATAACATGATGTCCTCTTACAGGAAGCATTGACTTCCGCATCTTCACAAGGTTCCTTCGAAGTAGACAGGGAGAAGGATGTACTATCTACGGCCCTGGGAAACAAGGAGCACCCGGGTCGCACGCGAGGCGTTGGGGTTTACGTACCTTGGAGGGATGGATTCCGACACAACTCCGACACATATAGGAGTAGGAAGAGATCCAAGGACCAGCACGACACTCGGTTGGAACATGTGATTATTGAAAAACTTCAAGAACAAATAACAAACTTGCAGAACCAAGTAAATCAACTCATACAGGCGCAAGCCGCCCCTGTTAATTTGGGAGAAAGTCCTGCTCGACATCGGAGTAGCGTCGCGTCCACACATAATTCTGGACATGACGATGTGCAATTACCGATCGACGACATCGAGGTAATGTACATCTCTGGAATGCTCCAAAGATAGACCTATAGGACGCCTTAGCTAATTGTGTACCGTTTTGTAGGGGCCGACGCCCAGGAAGCTCCAAGTGAGGATGGTTGGGTCAATTCCTATTGAGACTGGGCGGGGTATGGTGTATCCATACCAGGAAGGGGCAGTGCAGCACGGTGCCCAGCTGGCGCAGGATTACGCCAGGGTGCAGATGGACATGGTACATGACAATTTCATAACCATCCCGCTGGAGATTCCCCCGAACGAAGAAATCAGAACACTAGGGGATGCCACGCACACTTTTATCCAGTGGCCCAAGAAGGACATCGCACTGGATCCTTCAGTGACGCGATATCGACAGGACCCTGCCTCTCCAATAGGACCCTCGATGAGTCCGCCTCAACCAAAGCTTCAGAAGGCTGCCAAATCGCTTCCCGTCGAGAAGACGGCGAAGGGACAAGAAAATTGTGTCACCATATCGGTCCCTGAGGCGTCTCACGGGAAAACGTCCCTCAGCCGCCTCGTTAAGGAGAAATCAAAATCGAAGAACATTAAGGCACCTCTCAAACCTGTGAAATACTCCCTCGGAAGTCCGTTGGTCTCCAGCGCAGAAATAAAGAGCTCACGACTAGCTTGTCAAGCTTTGCATGATTGTTACTTGCGCAAGACCCGAGAGGAGGGGGCCATCTCGGAATCACCGTCGATCACGGAGGGAGCATTTTCTCCACGAGCACGCCACTTCGCCGTGGGCTTCAAGAGTTATTTGACCTATACAACCTAATCGCCTCGACGCCTCACTTCTACGATCTTGGACAATTGTAAGTGTGTACAATCAATTTCTACACTCACGTGATACTGATAAATATGATAACTCATTGCTTATGTACAGATACATTATGAAATGTGGCCGTCGAATCAAAGAACTGGTGGGTTTCCTCGACCCAGACGTGGTCTCTGAGCAAACAATCAACCAAGACGCATCCTACGTCGATAATTACATAAAAATGGGATTGCTTGCTCTGGACGATAAGGACTACATAATGGTGCCCTACAACCAGAAGTAAGTGCTTCAATATTTTCTATACAAATTACGTTTCAACACAGGTTTATGACTATAGCGACATACATGAGTAGGTTCTACTAGATTCTTCTGATTCTTGTGCCAAAGAGGAACATGTTATTGTACCTTGATTCTCTACTCAACAAAAATCACGACTTCACACTTCTTAAAGGAATACTCGACAGGTATGTTCATTTTCTCCGCACATAACTCTATTGTAGTCTTCCTTCGTTTGAAATGGATAAGGATAACTTTTTTGAATCATGTAGGGTGTTCATCGGTTATGTTACCGAGGGAGGTTTATACAAGGGAACGAGCGTCACACTGACTCACAGGATGCGATTTCTGGTACACGCTACAACACAATAATCATATATCATACTCCGTAATATTGCGTCTCGAACTGACTGTACATATATATGTAATTCTATTTTTGCAAGGCCAAAGAAAAAGCGAGATCACCTATGCGCATTCTACGTATGCCATCATATGCAGCTATTGATTGCTTCTAGGACGCACGATCCCCGGGTTTGTCAATCTCGTAATAATTATTTCCTAATTATAAATTTAAATATATATGCTTACTACTTTACTCCTGCTAGCGACAGGGCTTGAACATAGAGTTAAATGAACTCGAGATGGACCAGGTCACGCACGTTCGAGGGGAGCTATGCGTCTTCATCAAGGCAGACATAGTTAACACCACTGGAGAGTTTCGCGCCGTCGACACCGATGAACGACCTCGAAACAATTGATTCAATATTGTAATTCACTTTGACTGGTTGTAATTCAATTTCTAACTCTAGCGACAATATATACTTGAAACATTCTTTTGTAATTGATTTTGAGTTAAATGACCACTTTGAGTTATCAACAATTATTTGTGATATGTTTCTGCTTGCTAGTTTTCAGAGGGCATGGCTAGCAATTCCTGAGGCTAGCTGAAAATACGATAAAAATTAATTAGGTCTAAATACTTATCACAGACGGTTCTAACCACGAACCGCTCGTGATACTACTGTAATCACGAAGGTTCGTGGTTGGAACCGTCGTGATTAAATCTGCGATTCAGAGTATCACGCACGGTTCGTGGTTAGAACCGCTGCGTGACTCTGAAATCGAGATTTCCAACCACGAGCCGTCAGGATTACGTAGTATCACGCATGCCCAACCACGAACCGTCTATGATACTACAGATTCACAGACGGTTCGTGATTGGAACCATCTGTGATAAGAGTTATCACAGACGGTTTTTCAACCGTATGTGATAACCGCCTGTTATCACAGACATAAAATTTCAGACGGTTCAAAAACTATCTGTGATAACTGTTATGAACCGTCTGTGATGAGCTTTTCTGTAGTAGTGATCGAGCAGCTCGTGCACAAACAGCGTGTCTTGTGTGGATTTAATTAGAGGATGATGTGGTGTGTTGTTATGGGGATCAGCTACTGGAGTTTGCCGATCGAGTATGTACAGTACAGGAGTTGCAAGGCGCGTAAATTTTGAGGGCTGACGCGTACACTAGATGCGCGCTCGACCAGTTTGCTTCTCTGAGTTGTCGGCCGGTCGTGCAATGTGGTTTGGTTGGTTACTTTAGAACGAATTAATCCTCCAATAGCTAGCTAGGAAGGTCAAAGGGAAGGCGTCTTGTGCCTGCCTGTAACTGGAGTAATTAACTGCTGGTTCGTCTGTTTTGCCTGGATCTTGCTCGCAGCCACCACGAAGCTAGCCTTAATGTCTCCATCCATCCATCGATCTAATGGTTATTTTGTGCTTTCAGGTTCATCGATATGCATGTGTGGAAACTTTTGAAAATTCCACAAGCTCGATCGATCGAAATCCTGGCCTAGCCGTGTTGGTCGGTCGACGCGGCTAAGCAACTCGACTGCATGCGTGTTGGAATGAATATTTACTGTAAGGTGTCACTTTCGTAAGATGACGATTGATCGATTAAAACAGAGATATCCATATGAACAGCTCGGCTTCCCGTTGCCTTCGTCGTACCCGGCCGACGTGTACGCTAGCAAATTGACCGGGCGAAGCAAGAGTCAAACAAAATAAAATAAAAAAACATAGCCGTGTTGTTGCTTCAGTTAACACTATATAAGGACATGCCCGGCCCTTGTACCAAGCGTCACAATTAAACAGCACAAACATCGATCGTACGTAAAAAAAAAAGGCATATATCATTAGCTGCGTGCAGATCGACCATTAACACATATATATTTCAGGCTAGCTAGTTAAGAAATGGGGCACCACCGTCCCAGCAGCAGCAGCAGCAGCAAGAGCAAGGCCGAGGCGGCCGGCGACCACCGCAAGGAGGAGAAGCACCACAAGCACATGGAGCAGCTCGCCCAGCTCGGCGCCGCCGCGGCCGGAGCATACGCAATGGTACGTACGCACGTACGTAAGAATAAAGATCGATCGAAATTAATGGCTGCTGCATCCATGCACCCAACGAAATCAAATAACCTTGCTCTGCTTAATTAAACTGATCGAGATCATGAATTGCTCGTTGGTCGTCGATCGTTAGGTTCTCCTGTAATTCTGTTCAGTTACTACTTCCTAGCACAGTTACTGATTTCTGAACATTTACGTAAGTGCAGCATGAGAAGCACAAGGCGAAGAAGGACCCGGAGCACGCGCGCTCGCACAAGATCAAGGAAGAGATCGCCGCCACCATCGCCGTCGGCAGCGCCGGCTTTGCCTTCCACGAGCATCACGAGAAGAAAGACGCCAAGAAACACGGCCGCCATGGGCACCACCACTGATTAAAATATGCTTGTAGCCGTGCCGCCATCGTGCCATATATATGCATATGTATTGTACTTGTAGTGTGTAATAAATCGGACGTATGCCCTCTACTTGTATATCCTACGTACTGTTTCCCGGAGTCGATCCACGGGGTGTGCCTCGGCTAGTTGGATTGCATATGTTTGTTCGTTAAATTACGTACTCTCCTGTATTGTTTCGTTCAGGGCTTCAGGCTAGCTCGTACGTAGATTACATCTATGTATATATGCAGTTATAAACAGCCTGTGCGTGTATAATTTGTATTCTTACATTTTTTAAATACTAATTCGATTTACAATTAACATGCGTCCTTCGAATATATAACACTAGCGCTCACGTAAAGGGGCGGAGCTGACCATGGATAAGTCCCGAGCCGGTCCAGCTGCCTTTAGACTCAAGTCGTATTTTACTGACATTTTAAGGAAGTTTACTTGGGTTTTGATCCTAAACCTTGGGTTATTACCCTAGCAGCTTAAGGCCCAACTCACATCAACTACATAGTATATTGCAACTGCAACTTAACCCCAAATTTTTAGACACTTAACCCTCAAAATAACGAGGGACAAAGATATATATAGAGCCGCAACAACTAGGCTCTTATTGAAATTATATTATCAAAGGCCAAATTACAACACAATGATTAAATTAGACTCATGCATGCGCATAAACAGCAATGCACGCATGGGATTATTAGCAGCAGCAATTAACACAGTGAAGGCATGCTTGCACGCATGCAAATGTAAGCATGCATGCCTTGTTGAGAACTCGATCGATCGGTCGGTCAGGAAATTCAGTAGTAGTCCAATTCAGAAGAGGTGGTGGTGCTTCCTGTGCTCCTTGGTCTCGTCCTTGGCCTCCTCCTTGTCGTGGTGCTCGTGGAAGGCGTACCCGCCGGCGGCCAGCGCGGCCCCCTCGGCGATCCTCTCCTCCACCTTGTGCCTATGCGCGTGCTCAGGGTCCTTCTTCGCCTCGTGCCTCTCATGCTGCATGCGGTCATCGCCGATCCAGTTTAATTACCATGAGAATTTTAGTACATATCATCGATCACTAATTACCATGGGTAACAGAATGAATTAATGTTCATTACCATGGCGTAGGCGCCGGCGGCGAGGGCGCCGAGCTCACCCATGTGCTCCTTGTGCTTGTGCTCCTTCTCCTCCTCCTTGTACCTCCGGTACTCCTCATCGTCGTCGACCGCCACCTCCGAGACCACCGCGGTGGTGGTGGTGGTCTCGGTGTACCCACCGGTGTAACCGGCGCCGTCGCCACCGTATCCGCCGTAGGTCGTCTCCTGGACGACGACGGCCTCCGCGGCGGGAGCCTGCTCCTCCTCCTTGCGGTGGTGGAACAAGTGGTGGTGGTGGTGCTTCTCCTCGGCCATTGTTGTCCTTGCTTCCTAGTTCCTACTAGCTAGTGGTTGTCACAGTGCAAGTTGGGATTGTAGCAAATAATAATTGGCTTGTGATACAGGACTAGGGAGTTGCAAGGTATAGCATATATAGGGGTCAGGCGACTCCTGCATGAATAGAAGTCAACGGGAAGGAGAGGTAGGACTGGACGGTGGTGATTAGCGCGTATCACGGATCTAATCCGCTTCAATAATGGAGGTTAATTAATGTCATCGACGGTGCTAATTTCCTTAATGCATGCTACAGCGATTGAAATGTTATTCCACCTTTAAAAAGAAAAACTGAAATGCTGTTCCTATTTTTTTTTTTTTACGAAAAATGTTGTTCCTGTTGATGAAGACACAGCTAGTGACTCTGTTTTTTTTTCCAGTATGATGGGTACAGTGCAAAATGCCCATGCTTTCTTCTAAATTTACAGACGATCTCATTCTCAACCGTTCGATCAACACCGAATCAATTAACATTATACACTTGTATTTTCAGAATGGCCTGAACTTATATCTGCCTCTGAATCATTGTTCTCAATGATGTATATAGATACAGCCTGTGTGGACAAAATTAGGTGGTTCTCATGATCGATCACTGCATTTACAAGGCAGGGAGTAGTACAACTTGAAGCAACATGCTTGGATCGTGTCATGCACTCAGCAAATTATGCTGAATATGATCACGCGCGCACAACCTGCAGATCCTAGCTGAGGCGCTGTCGGATCCGAATTTTTAAATCTCGAATCCTCTGTGAATACACTATGTTATTCTTTGGATCAGTATTCATATGCACATTGCTGAGTCGATTCATACAAGACGTAAACTAAGACATTCAATATATTACAATCTTATAGTGACATAGACCACGTCGGGTCAAGTTTGACATAAGGGCCGGGCAGACCAAATCGATTACATCACATAAAAGCACGAAACTACAGCGGAAGTAAAAGAGGGTAGAGCTCATTTCTCCATAGGCAAGCGCCTGGGGTGGTATGTGTACGACGGATATTACCCAAGGGTTGGACAATATCCGCTGTACGCAAATACCGAACGAGTCCACTTAAACTGGGGCAAGATCTAGACTATAGACTAGACTACGCTTCGTCGTTTCCTTGCTCGTCGACTTCAGGGTCTTCGTAGTAAGTGTAGTCCCCTTGATCCACATCATCTGAAGGGTTTGGGGGAAGAGCGAGAATGAGCACAACTTCCGTGCTCGCGAGCCAACTCACAAGATACAATAATATACATGTATGGCTTAACAAGGAATGGCTTGGGTTTTTTTATTTGCTAAAACAACATTTTCAATTATCATAATTACAAATTCCTATGACTTAGCATTTTAAACAAATCACATTTTATTAAAGAGAGTAAGTGCAATATTAAATAACAGTAGAGGTTCCCTTCATCAGAAACTCTACACATGCATCATTTTATTGAAGCTACCTCCGCTCCTTCACACCACTGAGCTCGACGGCTCAGGAAAAATCTAATCTCAGGCTAGATGAGCTGACCTGGTTGCATTCCACCCACAAAGGTTTTTGAAATAGAACTAACTCAAGTTAAGATCACATGTCCGTTTTTTACCGTAGGCATGGCTTTTAAACAGTTTAGACTCTACAGAGATTGTACACTGTACCCACAAAAGATAATCATACTCGTTACCCCACATGATTTCTTAGTCATGTAGTCGAGCGATAGTCACAATAACGTTTCAAACTACATCACCCCTTCCGCCATCTCATCCCTATGGGCCACTCCCATAAGTTGTGCGTGATATTCACCACAACGACTAGCGCAGCTAGCCCCAGCCACAACGACTAGCGTAGCTGGCAACTTCACCCCTACCTCGGTGCCCCTTTCAAGCCGGAACACATCCTGTCGCTTGCACACTTCTAAACTCCAATTTGTGGGATGGCATTCATGGTTTAATAATTTTACTAAGCCAAGTTGCACTTTGTAGATTTACGATTGTACTTGTTTTACACAGGAGGTCATGACAAGATTAAGTCCTTAATTCATTTGAGCGGTTCATACCACATATCAACCGCTCTCGTGCTCGACGTCGCTCACCACTCTTTCCATCCGCCCAGATGTGGTACTAGCAAGTTATTTAGGGTTTTGAGGAGGAAAACCAATTAACACAACACGCCAGTCATTTAGATCTAATGACTGCCCAAAATCACTTTCATGATTAAAAGATGTTGATCATGACATTTATTGTCCCGGTACTTAAGCAAGACTAACATGTCGTTTAAGTACAACCTATGCTGGTATTTATCACATATTTACTAGGGTGACATGAAATGAGAGATTCAATTTATCAAAGGATGGATAATAATTAATTAATCATCAAATGAGTGTTTAACTACCTTAAGTTTTAACATACATTTGATTACAGAATTAAAGCATGCAACTTTGATATTTTAAATAAATATAATTTGCATAAAAATATAGGCTCAAAATGATCAAAGTATTGACTCGCCTTGGTTAAAGGCAGTGGGGTCTTGATACTCTTGAGCTTGGTCGAAAGGGAGATCTCCTGCAAAGTAGAGAGAGTAAATAAATACAGTAGAGAGAGTAAATAAATACCAAACTTATAATAAATTAACTCCAAATTGAACAAGACTAATGTCATTATCAAGATCTTGAATTTAGAAAATTTTAGGAACAAGTTTCATAATTTTTGGAGTTATAACAAAAAAGATATGAATTTTTAAAGTTTTTCAATTGAATTTTTAATTGTAAAAAAAATCATAAAAACCGGATTTCTCCCGTGTTGACATGTGGCGTGCGCATGGGGCTCGGTCCACCGCACAATGCGTGGTGTGCACCGGCTCATGGGTCCACAGCACAGTGCGTGTGGGACCCACCTATCAGCTTCACACGACACTGTACACGTGGGGGCCCACTTGCTAGTGCGGCCGCGTGGAGCGCGATGCCTCGCTTTCTCCACACGCGGAGAACGAGAGGGGGAGGGAGAGGAAGAGGGGGGTGCACGGCGTTGGCGGGAGCGGGGAGGAGGGAGAGGGAGGGAGCGGCAGCGCCGGAGCGGGACCAGAGGCGGGGATGAAGCCAGCGGAGGCGGTGGCGAAGCGGCTGCGACCGAGGCGCGAGGCGGAGCGGTGATGACAGCAACGGAGACGAAGGCGGCGCGTCGGTGGAGAAGGAGGGATGGAGCGGGCGTGGAAGGGGAGAAGAGAAGGCTACGCTTGGCTTAAATCGCCAAGGGGAGGGGGCAGGAGGGTCGGGCGTGGTGGAGCGGAGGTAATGGGGAAGCGGGGATGAAGGCAATGGCCGAAGCGGCGTGGCGGAGCAAGGAAAGAAGGGGGCCCGGTCCATGCGGCGCGCGTGGGGGATGGCGCGGCGGCGCCGTGGTCGGCCGGCGCGAGAGGCACAGGTTGGCCGACTCGTGCTGGCGGCCAGCTACTGGAAAGGAGGAGGAGGAGGAGGTGCGGGCGGTCGGGGTGGCCCGGCCGAGGCGGCCCAAACGAGGTAAGGTTGAATCTTTCAAATTTTTTGAAATTGAGTTGCAAATGCGAAATCAAAACCAAATTACTTTGCAAATTTTAGAACGTTACAGTGCGATCGAATACGATATGTAATTGCTCCAGCATGTTTATTTCTTCGTCTGCGGAATCTTCAGAAAATCCTACCATTTTGCCTCGAATGGATCGTATCGTATATATGTGTGGATGAAACGAGGTGCTTGAATCCTGAATAGCAGCGCATCGTCTTCACATGAGATCGAAGGCATCAATTAGTAATTTACGTAGGCTAATTTCTTCTTCTTGCACTGGTTTCCAATCCAAGTGACTTCCAAAGCCCACCAAGATGGATCTTGATAGGTTGAAAAGTTCTTGCTTTATGCTGCTGCCTATGTAGAAAAATATAACTGCAACAGGTGAGACCGCCCTCACATTGCACATTTCCACACCATAACTACACCAAATAGCTCCAGCCCGCCGTCCGGAATAATCGTGATACTTACAATTAGCTACATTGGCTTGTACTGCCGATCTATCTATATAATACTATCTCTGTTCGCGCTGTTTCGCTATTTTTTTGTCCACAGCCTTCCATTCGAAAAAAAAACTAAAAAATACTTAACGAGAAATTATCATATATGTTCCTATTGAATGACATACCACAATAACTAAACATTTTGCAAAACATTTAAATTGAAGTACATAGAGAGAGGAAAAATCATAATAATTGTACTCTAGATTCTCTTAATAAAATAAATATATTAAGATAGATACTCTCGAAGCTACAGACAAATATAGCCAAACAGAGAGAGTAGTTAGTTAATTTGGTCCTTCTCTGATGAGTATCTCTTATGTATGCTTGGTAATACTTGATAAATTGTAAGCTGTAGCAAGGCTTGCATGTTAAGTTGCCGTTCTCAACTTCGCAAGTGTATTATAAGACAGCAGAGCACGGAGTGAGAGTACATAATAATATAACAAGTAGTTCAAGGGTCTGTTTGCAAGGTTTCCCAACCAGTCCAAGTGGGCTGGACCTTTCGATCTGGGCCGCTGAAGCACATACGGTCAGACGGCTCTCGCAGTCCCAGCGTGCCGGGGATAAAAGGGGAATTCATTATTTGTCCTCACGTTTTTTGGGTTTTGATAAAATACACCATTTCCTGATGTAATGTATTTTTTGCCCCCACGTTAGTCTTTTTCTTTGTTATTTGCCCTCTTTGCGTTATTTTAATCTTATCTACCTGATTTCCGTTTTGCCCCTTTCTTGCGCATCTCCTCCCCATTCCTCCTTTCTCTTTCCCTCAATCCATTTCTCTTCTCCTGAAGCTTCTTCGGCGCCGCTCCTCTTGCTCTCGGGGTGCTCATGGTACTGTCACCTCCGGCCGTCGGCCTCTCCTGTGCGCCTGCGCCTCGTGGCTTGCTCCTCTCCTGCTCAGCCTGGCCCGCGCGCTTCCCCTGGGCCTTGGCCCGCCCACACCTCACCGTGGTTGCTCCAGCTCACGTGCCTCCAGTGGCTCGCGCCCACCCGCGTTCACCCGGTGCGCCTCCGGCTCACCCGGCCCCCCTGCGGTCTCCTCTCGCGCCCACACGCCTCCTCTTCTCAACCGGCCCAAGCTTGCCTGCACCCTGGTTCGACTCTAGTCCCGATGTTGCGCCCAGCCACCGGCTCATGCTCGACCCGCGGCCAAGCGCCTCCCTGGCCGCTTGGCTCGGTGCCCCCCTGCGCCCAACTTTGGTTTTTCCCTCCTATGATTTTCAGTTTTCTTTTGTCTTTAAGTTTGATTCACTCTTTTCTGATGTGGGTTGATGCACGGTAAAGGTGCTAAAAGTTTGGATCCCACCTTAATTTTGGATTGATTTCTTCTTGTTTTCTTTCTATCAGTTGGGCATTTCGAAATCCTCGAGCAGTTTCGCTCCCAAGATCCAATTCAAGTTTGTTGTGCAACATTCGAATCTGAGGTGTCAATTCCCACCTGAATCACATGTTATTTTCAAATCCTCGAGGCTGGGTCGCACAAATTGAATCAAAGATCGAACTCGTGCGACGCGGAGTTGATGCCGCCAGGCGATGGATTGCCGCAGCCTCAGGAGTGGTTCTTATAACGCCGGTGGTAATAATTTGGCCTCTCCCTCGCAGACGGTGGGGTCCCGGGATAATGAATTCTCCCGGAATAAAACTACGCGGGATCGGCCCGGTAGGAATATTTTTCTGGTTAGGGTCTATCGGAAATGGAACGGATGGGCTAGCTTATCGCTAGGAGACCTGCAGGACCGGTCGGTGCTACATGGGGACAGACGGCCGGCGTTGATCGCCATCGACACGCGGGGCGCATGGACCTAGCACCGCCGCGGTGGTGGAAGGCCCTGCCGTAGTCGTCGGCCTCGTGGTACGCGTAGCCACCGGCGCCCTGCTGCTCGACACCGTGTTTGTGCGTGCGTCGGGTCCTTGTTCGCCTGGTAGGCTAACGACCCCTGTGGTTGTAGGAGTCGTAACCCCTAAAGCTAACGACCTCTGTGGTCGTAATGGTTCGAGAGGTTACTTATAGGTACCCTGGTCGGATAAGGTCATGTACCTAATTCTCGACTAGATAACTGCTCGTTGAAGCAAAGAACTGTCATCTGGATTCAGTTCTAAGCATATCTTTTACCGTGTGATGAATGGAGCACATGTAATATTGGATTAATACCACATGCCGCTTCATAATCCTAAGACACTAGCAGCAAACTACCGTGTGGTTTAGTGTCTCACATAAATCAACCGTCGGATGGTTGATGCTTCATCAGCCATCACCTTGCTACAACCAGTCGCGACGTTTTCAACAGATGTCTTCTCCAGGAGTAGCTGCCACCCCTTCGATGGTTATTTAAGGATGGAGCACAGAGGAACGAGAGCATGAGATTGGAGCACAGTAATCAGCATTAGATTCATATTTCAAGTATGATTCAATAACATAGCAAGTATTACACTCAGTGTAATTAGAATTAGTCCACTACCTTATCAAAGGCACCCCCTGTAAAGGATCCAGTTCATATCAATCATGAGTAGTCTCATCATCTCCCAAGAACACTTTGCCATTTTTCTCTATTTTGTTTCGTAAGATCGGCGACTCGATCGTCGACACCGCTCTCACTCGCCCAGCCTGCCAGCCCAGCCGTGCCTCCCTCCCTCTCCCACCGACACGGCGGTCCCACCTGTCGCCGCCTCTCCCTATTTTTTCCTCCCCGTCACCTCCTTCTTCTCGTTGTTCGCCCTACCGTTCGTCGCCCCATCCCTTGGCCGCACCTGCCCAGTCTATCCCACACCTGCTCTTGTTGACTCTGCGCCCGCCGCCCCGTCTCTTCCCCTCCCTGCCCCGTCTTCTACCCCACCTATCCTATTGACCTCGCCGCTCACCTGCCCTCTGCTCCACCCCGTCCTGTCTGCTTCCTTGCGTCACGGTAGCCGTAAAGTCATCATTGCCCCTTCTCTCTCCGCGAATCCTGTCGGCCTCGCCATTACCTGCGCTGGCCAGAGCTCACTCGTGTGCCCTTGCTGTGAGCCTTCTCCCCTACTCCTCCTCCCCTATGAAAAGGAGCACCAGGTGCTCCTCTTCCTCCTCTTTCCTTTCCCTCTCCCTCTCCAGTCTTCGCCTTGATGTGCCAACCACGTCACAGCGAGCCCCTTGGCTTCCTCTTCCACCTTCCCAGTTTCGCCATCCTCTCTTGCTTTCATTTCTCCACAATAAAAGCTTTACCGCAGTCGGTTGAAGCTATTTCCTCCTCGCATTCCGTTGTTGTCGTTGATCCCCCGGCGACGTCATCTCTGCCGTTAGCTTCGCCATGTGCTTGTGGTGCTTAGCTACGAATCGATCGAGCAGCTCGTGCACAAACAGCGTGTCTTGTGTGGATTTAATTAGAGGATGATGTGATGTGTTGTTATGGGGATCAGCTACTGGAGTTTGCCGATCGAGTATGTACAGTACAGGAGTTGCAAGGCGCGCAAATTTTGAGGGCTGACGCGTACACTAGATGCGCGCTCGACCAGTTTGCTTCTCTGAGTAGTCGGCCGGTCGTGCAATGTGGTTTGGTTGGTTACTTTAGAACGAATTAATCCTCCAATAGCTAGCTAGGAAGGTCAAAGGGAAGGCGTCTTGTGCCTGCCTGTAACTGGAGTAATTAACTGCTGGTTCGTCTGTTTTGCCTGGATCTTGCTCGCAGCCACCACGAAGCTAGCCTTAAAAGTCTCCATCCATCCATCCATCCATCCATCGATCTAATGGTTATTTTGTGCTTTCAGGTTCATCGATATGCATGTGTGGAAACTTTTGAAAATTCCACAAGCTCGATCGATCGATCGATCGAAATCCTGGCCTAGCCGTGTTGGTCGGTCGACGCGGCTAAGCAACTCGACTGCATGCGTGTTGGAATGAATATTTACTGTAAGGTGTCACTTTCGTAAGATGACGATTGATCGATTAAAACAGAGATATCCATATGAACAGCTCGGCTTCCTGTTGCCTTCGTCGTACCCGGCCGACGTGTACGCTAGCAAATTGACCGGGCGAAGCAAGAGTCAAACAAAATTAAAAAAAAAAACATAGACGTGTTGTTGCTTCAGTTAACACTATATAAGGACATGCCCGGCCCTTGTACCAAGCGTCACAATTAAACAGCACAAACATCGATCGTACGTAAAAAAAAAGGCTTATATCATTAGCTGCGTGCAGATCGACCATTAACACATATATATTTCAGGCTAGCTAGTTAAGAAATGGGGCACCACCGTCCCAGCAGCAGCAGCAGCAGTAAGAGCAAGGCCGAGGCGGCCGGCGACCACCGCAAGGAGGAGAAGCACCACAAGCACATGGAGCAGCTCGCCCAGCTCGGCGCCGCCGCGGCCGGAGCATACGCAATGGTACGTACGCACGTACGTAAGAATAAAGATCGATCGAAATTAATGGCTGCTGCATCCATGCACCCAACGAAACCAAATAACCTTGCTCTGCTTAATTAACTGATCGAGATCATGAATTGCTCGCTGGTCGTCGATCGTTAGGTTCTCCTGTAATTCTGTTCAGTTACTACTTCCTAGCACATGCAGTTACTGATTTCTGAACATTTACGTACGTGCAGCATGAGAAGCACAAGGCGAAGAAGGACCCGGAGCACGCGCGCTCGCACAGGATCAAGGAAGAGATCGCCGCCACCATCGCCGTCGGCAGCGCCGGCTTTGCCTTCCACGAGCATCACGAGAAGAAAGACGCCAAGAAACACGGCCGCCATGGGCACCACCACTGATTAAAATATGCTTGTAGCCGTGCCGCCATCGTGCCATATATATGCATATGTATTGTACTTGTAGTGTGTAATAAATCGGACGTATGCCCTCTACTTGTATATCCTACGTACTGTTTCACGGAGTCGATCCACGGGGTGTGCCTCGGCTAGTTGGATTGCATATGTTTGTTCGTTAAATTACTCTCCTGTATTGTTTCGTTCAGGGCTTCAGGCTAGCTCGTACGTAGATTACATCCATGTATATATGCAGTTATAAACAGCCTGTGCGTGTATAATTTGTATTCTTACATTTTTTAAATACTAATTCGATTTACAATTAACAGGCGTCCTTCGAATACATAACACTAGCGCTCACGTCCAGGGGCGGAGCTGACCATGGATAAGTCCCGAGCCGGTCCAGCTGCCTTTAGACTCAAGTCGTATTTTTACTGACATTTTAAGGAAGTTTACTTGGGTTTTGATCCTAAACCTTGGGTTATTACCCTAGCAGCTTAAGGCCCAACTCACATCAACTACATAGTATATTGCAACTGCAACTTAACCCCAAATTTTTAGACACTTAACCCTCAAAATAACGAGGGACAAAGATATATATAGAGCCGCAACAACTAGGCTCTAATTGAAATTATATTATCAAAGGCCAAATTACAACACAATGATTAAATTAGACTCATGCATGCGCATAAACAGCAATGCACGCATGGGATTATTAGCAGCAGCAATTAACACAGTGAAGGCATGCTTGCACGCATGCAAATGTAAGCATGCATGCCTTGTTGAGAACTCGATCGATCGGTCGGTCAGGAAATTCAGTAGTAGTCCAATTCAGAAGAGGTGGTGGTGCTTCCTGTGCTCCTTGGTCTCGTCCTTGGCCTCCTCCTTGTCGTGGTGCTCGTGGAAGGCGTACCCGCCGGCGGCCAGCGCGGCCCCCTCGGCGATCCTCTCCTCCACCTTGTGCCTATGCGCGTGCTCAGGGTCCTTCTTCGCCTCGTGCCTCTCATGCTGCATGCGGTCATCGCCGATCCAGTTTAATTACCATGAGAATTTTAGTACATATCATCGATCACTAATTACCATGGGTAACAGAATGAATTAATGTTCATTACCATGGCGTAGGCGCCGGCGGCGAGGGCGCCGAGCTCACCCATGTGCTCCTTGTGCTTGTGCTCCTTCTCCTCCTTCTTGTACCTCCGGTACTCCTCATCGTCGTCGACCGCCACCTCCGCGACCACCGCGGTGGTGGTGGTGGTCTCGGTGTACCCACCGGTGTAACCGGCGCCGTCGCCACCGTATCCGCCGTAGGTCGTCTCCTGGACGACGACGGCCTCCGCGGCGGGAGCCTGCTCCTCCTCCTTGCAGTGGTGGAACAAGTGGTGGTGGTGGTGCTTCTCCTCGGCCATTGTTGTCCTTGCTTCCTAGTTCCTACTAGCTAGTGGTTGTCACAGTGCAAGTTGGGATTGCAGCAAATAATATTTGGCTTGTGATACAGGACTAGGGAGTTGCAAGGTATAGCATATATAGGGGTCAGGCGACTCCTGCATGAATAGAAGTCAACGGGAAGGAGAGGTAGGACTGGACGGTGGTGATTAGCGCGTATCACGGATCTAATCCGCTTCAATAATGGAGGTTAATTAATGTCACCGACGGTGCTAATTTCCTTAATGCATGCTACAGCGATTGAAATGTTATTCCACCTTTAAAAGAAAAACTGAAATGCTGTTCCTGTTTTTTTTACGAAAAATGTTGTTCCTGTTGATGAAGACACAGCTAGTGACTCTGTTTTTTTTCCAGTATGATGGGTACAGTGCAAAATGCCCATGCTTTCTTCTAAATTTACAGACGATCTCATTCTCAACCGTTCGATCAACACCGAATCAATTAACATTATACACTTGTATTTTCAGAATGGCCTGAACTTATATCTGCCTCTGAATCATTGTTCTCAATGATGTATATAGATACAGCCTGTGTGGACAAAATTAGGTGGTTCTCATGATCGATCACTGCATTTACAAGGCAGGGAGTAGTACAACTTGAAGCAACATGCTTGGATCGTGTCATGCACTCAGCAAATTATGCTGAATATGCTCACGCGCGCACAACCTGCAGATCCTAGCTGAGGCGCTGTCGGATCCGAATTTTTAAATCTCGAATCCTCTGTGAATACACTATGTTATTCTTTGGATCAGTATTCATATGCACATTGCTGAGTCGATTCATACAAGACGTAAACTAAGACATTCAATATATTACAATCTTATAGTGATATAGACCACGTCGGGTCAAGTTTGACATAAGGGCCGGGCAGACCAAATCGATTACATCACATAAAAGCACGAAACTACAGCGGAAGTAAAAGAGGGGTAGAGCTCATTTCTCCATAGGCAAGCGCCTGGGGTGGTATGTGTACGACGGATATTACCCAAGGGTTGGACAATATCCGCTGTACGCAAATACCGAACGAGTCCACTTAAACTGGGGCAAGATCTAGACTATAGACTAGACTACGCTTCGTCGTTTCCTTGCTCGTCGACTTCAGGGTCTTCGTAGTAAGTGTAGTCCCCTTGATCCACATCATCTGAAGGGTTTGGGGGAAGAGCGAGAATGAGCACAACTTCCGTGCTCGCGAGCCAACTCACAAGATACAATAATATACATGTATGGCTTAACAAGGAATGGCTTGGGTTTTTTTATTTGCTAAAACAACATTTTCAATTATCATAATTACAAATTCCTATGACTTAGCATTTTAAACAAATCACATTTTATTAAAGAGAGTAAGTGCAATATTAAATAACAGTAGAAGTTCCCTCCATCAGAAACTCTACACATGCATCATTTTATTGAAGCTACCTCCGCTCCTTCACACCACTGAGCTCGACGGCTCAGGAAAAATCTAATCTCAGGCTAGATGAGCTGACCTAGTTGCATTCCACCCACAAAGGTTTTTGAAATAGAACTAACTCAAGTTAAGATCCCATGTCCGTTTTTTACCGTAGGCATGGCTTTTAAACAGTTTAGACTCTACAGAGGTTGTACACTGTACCCACAAAAGATAATCATACTCGTTACCCCACATGATTTCTTAGTCATGTAGTCGAGCGATAGTCACAATAACGTTTCAAACTACATCACCCCTTCCGTCATCTCATCCCTATGGGCCACTCCCATAAGTTGTGCGTGATATTCACCACAACGACTAGCGCAGCTGGCCCCAGCCACAACGACTAGCGTAGCTGGCAACTTCACCCCTACCTCGGTGCCCCTTTCAAGCCGGAACACATCCTGTCGCTTGCACACTTCCAAACTCCAATTTGTGGGATGGCATTCATGGTTTAATAATTTTACTAAGCCAAGTTGCACTTTGTAGATTTACGATTGTACTTGTTTTACACAGGAGGTCATGACAAGATTAAGTCCTTAATTCATTTGGGCGGTTCATACCACATACCAACCGCTCTCGTGCTCGACGTCGCTCACCACTCTTTCCATCCGCCCAGATGTGATACTAGCAAGTTATTTAGGGTTTTGAGGAGGAAAACCAATTAACACAACACGCCAGTCATTTAGATCTAATGATTGCCCAAAACCACTTTCATGATTAAAAGATGCTGATCATGACATTTATTGTCCCGGTACTTAAGCAAGACTAACATGTCGTTTAAGTACAACCTATGCTGGTATTTATCACATATTTACTAGGGTGACATGAAATGAGAGATTCAATTTATCAAAGGATGGATAATAATTAATTAATCATCAAATGAGTGTTTAACTACCTTAAGTTTTAACATACATTTGATTACAGAATTAAAGCATGCAACTTTGATATTTTAAATAAATATAATTTGCATAAAAATATAGGCTTAAAATGATCAAAGTATTGACTCGCCTTGGTTAAAGGCAGTGGGGTCTTGGTACTCTTGAGCTTGGTCGAAAGGGAGATCTCCTGCAAAGTAGAGAGAGTAAATAAATACAGTAGAGAGAGTAAATAAATACCAAACTCATAATAAATTAACTCCAAATTGAACAAGACTAGTGTCATTATCAAGATCTTGAATTTAGAAAATTTTAGGAACAAGTTTCATAATTTTTGGAGTTATAACGAAAAAGATATGAATTTTTAAAGTTTTTCAATTGAATTTTAATTGTAAAAAATCATAAAAACCGGATTTCTCCGTCTTGACATGTGGCGTCGCATGGGGCTCGGTCCACCGCACAATGCGTGGTGTGCACCGGCGCATGGGTCCACAGCACAGTGCGTGTGGGACCCACCTATCAGCTTCACACGACACTGTACACGTGGGGGCCCACTTGCTAGTGCGGCCGCGTGAACGCGATGCCTCGCTTTCTCCACACGCGAGAACGAGAGGGGAGGAGAGGAAGAGGGGCGCACGGCGTTGGCGGGAGCGGGGAGGAGGGAGAGGGAGGGAGCGGCAGCGCCAGAGCGGGACCAGAGGCGGGGATGAAGCCAGCGGAGGCGGTGGCGAAGCGGCTGCGACCGAGGCGCGAGGCGGAAGCGGTGATGACGGCAACGAGACGAGGCGCGCGTCGGTGGAGAAGGAGGATGGAGCGGCGTGGAAGGGAGAAGAGAAGGCTACGCTGCTTAAATCGCCAAGGGAGGGGCGAAGGGTCGGGCGTGGTGGAGCGGAGGTAATGGGGAAGCGGGGGATGAAGGCGTGGCCGGAAGCGCGTGGCGGGAGCAAGGAAAGAAGGGGGCGGGTCCATGCGGGCGGCGCGGGGGGATGGCGCGGCGCGCCGTGGTCGGCCGGGCGCGGAGGGCACGGGTTGGCCGACTCGTGCGCGGCGGCTGCGCCGGAAAGGAGGGAGGAGGAGGAGGTGCGGGGCGGGTCGGGGTGAAACTGGGCCGAGGCGGCCCAAACGAGGTAAGGTTGAATCTTTCAAATTTTTTTGAAATTGAGTTGCAAATGCGAAATCAAAACCAAATTACTTTGCAAATTTTAGAACGTTACAGGTGCGATCGAATACGATATGTAATTGCTCCAGCATTTTTATTTCTTCGTCTGCGGGAATCTTCAGAAAATCCTACCATTTTGCCTCGAATGGATCGTATCGTATATATGTGTGGATGAAACGAGGTGCTTGAATCCTGAATAGCAGCGCATCGTCTTCACATGAGATCGAAGGCATCAATTAGTAATTTACGTAGGCTAATTTCTTCTTCTTGCACTGGTTTCCAATCCAAGTGACTTCCAAAGCCCACCAAGATGGATCTTGATAGGTTGAAAAGTTCTTGCTTTATGCTGCTGCCTATGTAGAAAAATATAACTGCAACAGGTGAGACCGCCCTCACATTGCACATTTCCACACCATAACTACACCAAATAGCTCCAGCCCGCCGTCCGGAATAATCGTGATACTTACAATTAGCTACATTGGCTTGTACTGCCGATCTATCTATATAATACTATCTCTGTTCGCGCTGTTTCGCTATTTTTTTGTCCACAGCCTTCCATTCGAAAAAAAACTAAAAAATACTTAACGAGAAATTATCATATATGTTCCTATTGAATGCCATACCACAATAACTAAACATTTTGCAAAACATTTAAATTGAAGTACATAGAGAGAGGAAAAATCATAATAATTGTACTCTAGATTCTCTTAATAAAATAAATATATTAAGACAGATACTCTCGAAGCTACAGACAAATATAGCCAAACAGAGAGAGTAGTTAGTTAATTTGGTCCTTCTCTGATGAGTATCTCTTATGTATGCTTGGTAATACTTGATAAATTGTAAGCTGTAGCAAGGCTTGCATGTTAAGTTGCCGTTCTCAACTTCGCAAGTGTATTATAAGACAGCAGAGCACGGAGTGAGAGTACATAATAATATAACAAGTAGTTCAAGGGTCTGTTTGCAAGGTTTCCCAACCAGTCCAAGTGGGCTGGACCTTTCGATCTGGGCCGCTGAAGCACATACGGTCAGACGGCTCTCGCAGTCCCAGCGTGCCGGGGATAAAAGGGGAATTCATTATTTGTCCTCACGTTTTTTGGGTTTTGATAAAATACACCATTTCCTGATGTAATGTATTTTTTGCCCCCACGTTAGTCTTTTTCTTTGTTATTTGCCCTCTTTGCGTTATTTTAATCTTATCTACCTGATTTCCGTTTTGCCCCTTTCGTGCGCATCTCCTCCCCATTCCTCCTTCCTCTTTCCCTCAATCCATTTCTCTTCTCCTGAAGCTTCTTCGGCGCCGCTCCTCTTGCTCTCGGGGTGCTCATGGTACTGTCACCTCCGGCCGTCGGCCTCTCCTGTGCGCCTGCGCCTCGTGGCTTGCTCCTCTCCTCACTGCCTGGCCCTCGCGCTTCCCCTGGGCCTTGGCCCGCCCACACCTCACCGTGGTTGCTCCAGCTCACGTGCCTCCAGTGGCTCGCGCCCACCCGCGTTCACCCGGTGCGCCTCCGACTCACCCGGCCCCCCTGCGGTCTCCTCTCGCGCCCACACGCCTCCTCTGCTCAACCGGCCCAAGCTTGCCTGCACCCTGGTTCGACTCTAGTCCCGATGTTGCGCCCAGCCACCGGCTCATGCTCGACCCGCTCGGCTGCGCCTCCCCTGGCGCTGCTTGGCTCGGTCCCCCCCCCCCTGCGCCCAACTTTGGTTTTTCCCTCCTATGATTTTCAGTTTTCTTTTGTCTTTAAGTTTGATTCACTCTTTTCTGATGTGGGTTGATGCACGGTAAAGGTGCTAAAAGTTTGGATCCCACCTTAATTTTGGATTGATTTCTTCTTGTTTTCTTTCTATCAGTTGGGCATTTCGAAATCCTCGAGCGGTTTCGCTCCCAAGATCCAATTCAAGTTTGTTGTGCAACATTCGAATCTGAGGTGTCAATTCCCACCTGAATCACATGTTATTTTCAAATCCTCGAGGCTGGGTTGCACAAATTGAATCAAAGATCGAATTCGTGCGACGCGGAGTTGATGCCGCCAGGCGATGGATTGCCGCAGCCTCAGGAGTGGTTCTTATAACGCCGGTGGTAATAATTTGGCCTCTCCTCAGACGGTGGGGTCCCGGATAATGAATTCTCCGGAATAAAACTACGCGGATCGCCCGGTAGGAATATTTTTCCGTTAGGGTCTATCGGAAATGGAGCGGATGGGCTAGCTTATCGCTAGGAGACTGCGGGGACCGTAGGTGCTACATGGGGACAGACGGCCGGCGTTGATCGCCATCGACACGCGGGGCGCATGGACCTAGCACCGCCGCGGTGGTGGAAGGCCCTGCCGTAGTCGTCGACCTCGTGGTACGTGTAGCCACCGGCGCCCTGCTGCTCGACACCGTGTTTGTGCGTGCGTCGGGTCCTTATTCGCCTGGTAGGCTAACGACCCCTGTGGTTGTAGGAGTCGTAACCCCTAAAGCTAACGACCTCTGTGGTCGTAATGGTTCGAGAGGTTACTTATAGGTACCCTGGTCGGATAAGTTCCTGTACCTAATTCTCGACTAGATAATCGCTGTTGAAGCAAAGAACCGCATCCGATTCGATTCTAAGTATATCTTTTACCGTGTGATGAATGGAGCACATGTAATATTGGATTAATACCACACGACGCTTCATAATCCTAAGACACTAGCAGCAAACTACCGTGTGGTTTAGTGTCTCACATAAATCAACCGTCGGATGGTTGATGCTTCATCAGCCATCACCTTGCTACGACCAGTCGCGACGTTTTCAACAGATGTCTTCTCCAGGAGTAGCTGCCACCCCTTCAATGGTTATTTAAGGATGGAGCACAGAGGAACGAGAGCATGAGATTGGAGCACAGTAATCAGCATTAGATTCATATTTCAAGTATGATTCAATAGCATAGCAAGT
The DNA here is from genome assembly GCA_036346395.1 of Hsuehochloa calcarea. Classification (NCBI taxonomy): domain Eukaryota; kingdom Viridiplantae; phylum Streptophyta; class Magnoliopsida; order Poales; family Poaceae; genus Hsuehochloa; species Hsuehochloa calcarea. The sequence continues at coordinate 68,774,967 of CM070593.1, read as the reverse complement.
ATTACACTCAGTGTAATTAGAATTAGTCCACTACCTTATCAAAGGCACCCCCTGTAAAGGATCCAGTTCATATCAATCATGAGTAGTCTCATCATCTCCCAAGAACATTTTGCCATTTTTCTCTATTTTATTTCGTAAGATCGGCGACTCGATCGTCGACACCGCTCTCACTCGCCCAGCCTGCCAGCCCAGCCGTGCCTCCCTCCCTCTCCCACCGACATGGCGGTCCCACCTGTCGCCGCCTCTCCCTATTTTTTCCTCCCCGTCACCTCCTTCTTCTCGTTGTTCGCCCTACCGTTCGTCGCCCCATCCCTTGGCCGCACCTGCCCAGTCTATCCCACACCTGCTCTTGTTGACTCTGCGCCCGCCGCCCCGTCTCTTCCCCTCCCTGCCCCGTCTTCTACCCCACCTATCCTATTGACCTCGCCGCTCACCTGCCCTCTGCTCCACCCCGTCCTGTCTGCTTCCTTGCGTCACGGTAGCCGTAAAGTCATCATTGCCCCTTCTCTCTCCGCGAATCATGTCGGCCTCGCCATGCCCTGCGCTGGCCAGAGCTCACTCGTGTGCCCTTGCTGTGAGCCTTCTCCCCTACTCCTCCTCCCCTATGAAAAGGAGCACCAGGTGCTCCTCTTCCTCCTCTTTCCTTTCCCTCTCCCTCTCCAGTCTTCGCCTTGCTGTGCCGACCACGTCACAGCGAGCCCCTTGGCTTCCTCTTCCACCTTTCCAGTTTCGCCATCCTCTCTTGCTTTCATTTCTCCACAATAAAAGCTTTACCGCAGTCGGTTGAAGCTATTTCCTCCTCGCATTCCGTTGTTGTCGTTGATCCCCCGGCGACGTCATCTCTGCCGTTAGCTTCGCCTCGCGACATTCTACGTTGTGCTCCCTTCCTTTTCCAGGAAGTTCGACCCCCTCATCTTCTCCTGCCCGGGAACGCGATTCTTCCATCGCCGGCCAAACCGCCTTCCACTGCCGTTTCCGGTGCTATCGACAATTCCCCGGTGACACCATCTCCACCACCGGCATTGTGACTCCGCGTTCTACGTGGTTCTCCCCATCCCTCGCCCCTGCCGCCGCTAGAGCACAGTCGCCCCGTGCGCCCACCGTCGTCGTGTGTGCCGCCGCTGTTTCCTTCAACTAGGTAATCGAAACGCCCTTCGACCAGGTAGTCAAACCCTTTTGACCAGGTAGTCGAGACCCCTTTCGACCAGGTAGTCGAGACAGTGAACAACATTTTGGAATTCTATCATTTCTTGTGATATTCAAACTTCCGGATGTTTGTTCTCCTTCATACAAACTCCGATCCCGTTGATTCAAATTCTTAAATTCATCTAAATTCAAGATCCAGCTATATGTACCCAAATTATTTAATTTGGAGTTTATTTTAAAAAAAAATTTGATTTCATTTGAATTTGTCTTGCTTTTGCGTGTAGATTGTGACAACGTCGGAAAGCCGGATTGCGATGCCTTTTGAGAACAACAACTAAATAAGCAAGACAAGTTATATCTTCGATGATATTTGAATCCCTGTATTTTAAATTATTTAAATTCTGTTTTAAATTATTATTGCATGCATATTTATATTCAAGTTGTTTAAATCCCTATTTTTAAATTGTAGTTATTCTCAATTCCTTTGTATAGCCAAATGTTATTGTTGAAGTAGCCATACCTTGATGCTATAGTTAAAATCTAGTTGGTACATTAGTATGAACTAGACACGTTGCAAAAGTTTATACATAGTTAAAGCTTAGACAAAAAAAAAGTTTCATTTGGAGAATTTAGCAAAAAGCTCAACTATGATTTAAAAGGAGACTATGGTATTGTATTTACCATATAAATTTATAAAATGATTTGACTTGGTAAATAAAATGATAAATTAGTTTGGATTTGGGCAAAATGGATGTTTGGATGGTGCACTTTGATACACGGGATCGAGTTATTTCTATGATCGAGGCCCAGGGGTTATTTTAAAAAGTCACTCAAGTCAGTTAAGTACCGGTCTTCGAGCCGCATCTTGCTAAGCCCTATTGTACTACCACATATCATGTGTGAGCGGGATCTGGCTAAATAATTTATAATATTTCACCGTGGTTGTGCCATCCGGTTGCGTGGGTATCTTTATGACTTACCTTTACCGAGTGTAAAACTATTCGAATAGCCGTATCCATGGTCATGGATATGCTCAGCAAAGTCACTAAAGGTTAGACTTTGATTTTATTTTCAAAATACTTTATCAAATGGTTTATCCAAATGGGAAATTGGGCGGGTAGCCATGTGATAGGAGGATATCCTTCACCACTCTTGTATGAATGTTATCTGACTATAAAACTTGAGAATTTAGAAAATAAATTTTAATTATAGAATATATGCTTTGGAACTCGGTACAAGTATTTAAAGAAAACATCACTTTATACAAATTCAACCATATATGCCTTCCTTTGATATACCACTGCATACATTATAATTTTGTTATTGGGTGTTGTGCTCACTCTTGCTTAATAAAAAATTATTCAGAGAAGAAAGACTTCGTGTTGTTGAAGATCTCAAAGACTAGGCCGTTACCCCAGTCGGTTGTCTGTGGCAGATTAGCTGGGCTCTACTACTGTTCATTTATCTTCCGCTATGTTCTTTATTGTTGGCTCGTAAGCCTTTCTGGTAATCAACTTTGTAATTTATTAATAAAGTTTTGCATATTATGGATGTTATCATATTTATTTATTGTGTGAGCTAGTCACTGATCATGTAACTAGTTCAGTAATACGCAATACGCAGAGGATTTAAAAGTATTAATCTCAGGACACTAACACACACCCTAAAGGCCAAAGGTTTCCTCTCCTCGCTTCCCCTGCCCCCCGCCGCCTAGAGCCCTCCTCTGGTCCTCCTCCTCGCCTTCCCTGCCGATCGGCCCACGAGATCCCACCTCCAGTCCTCCTCCTCGCCTCTTCGGCCTCCCCCGCTCGGCTGCCCCTGATCTCTCCTTCTCGCCTCCTCTGAATCCCCCGCCCCAGATATACTAACTAGTTAGGACGGTAAATTAAGCATAAACCATAAAATTTCAGTACGCGTGTTTCAAAAAATGAAGACGGGGGGTGAGACGAGTAACCCTCAAAAAATTAGGCACTTAGCTAGCTCTCAAAATATGGATTTATCTCCAAATGGCTACGCTGTCGCTCAAAAGTTCACGCACGGGCAATTAATCCACAAAATTTCTTTTCACACACTTGATACCTCACGAATGTTGTTCCCCGGAAACCATGTCGGATTCGGACGTACAGATATTGCTGATCATCTCGTATATTAAACCATATTTCTTCTCCGGATACAGGTAGGCTGGATACAAATATAAATTCAGAGTATTCGAGATACGAACATGGGGCGGATACCTAACGGATTCGGATTGGGAATGGGTAAAATAGTCGGATAATTTGCGGTTGCGAACACACATGAAGGAATATACTTGAATCATACCACCATAGCTTCAACTTTTCAACATGAGTACATATATAAGTCACACACGTATACACGATCACATCGACATAATGATATAGTATGCTTCAGCATAAGTTTATAGATAAATTTGGCATGATCACACCGACATAAGGTGTAACAGCCTCAATTACCAAATTCCAGCTTAAAATAATTATTTTACGTATCATTGAATTTTTTTTTAGCAATTTCTGAATTTATAAAAGTTTTTTTTCCTATTTTCCCCGAGACTAAATGCATTTTTACATAATTAATAAAACATTTTCAAAGTCTGAAAATATTTTATTTGGGTTCCAAATATTCTAAAATACCTTTGTCAATTTTTCTGGGCTTTTTTAGTGTTGTTTGCTATTTTTCAAAGACCAAAAATATTTTCTGGAATTTTTCTTCTTTTTTATAAAATACAGGAAACTGTCCGGATTACAATACAGAAAAGTATCCATCATAGTAGGGGGGAAATATGGATCCGGCGGTTATATATTAGTCGCTCCGGATTCTGTCCCGGATCCAACTAGATCTTCCTAGTTTTGAACCGATTGAATCCGTCTCCCATTAATTAGGTGGGAATTATCCACCCAAATTTCACCCTAGTTAGATCAGGTGGGAATTATCTGCCCACCCTAGCTACGAGTAAAGGTTGCAAATTAATTAAGATGTAAGCAAAAAACAAACGTATCGATCGGCAGATGTATAAAGCATAAACGCACAATAACTTACATAGGCAGACTTTATCTTAGTCGCTAGTATATATTCCCAACATCACGCAAGCCATACGCATACACGGGACAGTAATATCAGACAGACACAGAGACACACACACACCACAGAGTGACCAGCCACACGTACATGCATGCATGCATGCAGCACGCTCTTATTGTAAGACGAAATTAAGGGTAAGCAACATGCATATGTGCGCACATGCATGATGCTCTAAGTTATTGGAGTAGTACGTACGCTACGGTGGGAAGCTAAGCCACAGCTGCTAGCTCATATACATAGATATGCATGTGCACGTACGGTGTATTGGGGGTGTGCGTACGTACGTACGTGCTCTTCGATCGATCCATCCTAGTTGCAGTAGTAGCTGTGTGGCCTCCTGTTCTCCTTCTCCTCGTAGCTGGCCTCCTTCTGCTCGTGGTGCTCGTGGTAGGCGTAGCCGCCGGCGCCCAGCGCCGCTGCCCCGGCGACGCCCTGCTCGATCCTGTGCCTCTGCGCGTGCTCCGGGTCCTTCTTCGCCCGGTGCCCCTCGTACTGCGCGCGCGCACGAAACATGCATATATCGTCAATTCCAGCCACTCATGTAACTCGATCGATGGACAAATTAATGGATGGATCGAGTACCGTGATCTACGCATGCATCGTACAAACTAACCGGTAATTTGACCATTTGCCGCAGCAGTTTGATGTGCATTTGATAATTTACTAGGGCCTCGTAAACTATCAATTGCACATCAGCTTAGCGGCAAATCGTTCGTAATCGATCCCTAAACTGGGGGGACTTACCAGAGCGAAGGCGCCACCAGCGAGGGCGCCGACCTCGCCGAGGCGCTCCCTGTTCTTGTGCTCCTCTCCTCCCTCTTGTAGTAGTACTGCCCGCCGGGGCCCTCGAGTACTCCTCGGAGTAGACGGCCTGCTTGGCGCCGTAGCCGCAGTCGTCGGCGTACGCCGCCGGCCTCCTGCAGTCGTCGTCGTACGCCGCCGGCCTCCTGCAGTCGTCGTCGTAGGACTCGTCGGTGTGGGAGTAGACCCTCCTGCTGCCGTGCCTGCCGGCGTCGTAGCAGTCGTCGGTGTTGGAGTACATGCTCCTGCCACCGTTGCCGTGGTAGTAGTCAGCCATCTTCGTTCAAGCTAGTGTGCAACCACGTACCGCACCGTCTGATGCAAGTGCTGCTTTGCCTGCTTCTTGTAGCTAATGGGTGTATTTATAGTGAGGCGAGTGACACTGACAGGCGATGATGGACGGTGGGCATTGGCGGACTAGGAGGATTAATTTGATGATCGCCTCTCTCAATGGGAATCAGTTGGAATTGCTATTGCCGACGAAACTTATCGGCATGCAGTTTGCATACATGGACGAGATTGCGATTTGAGAGCCTGGATCGAGCTTCCGGCAAGCACATGCAAATTGCGCGTCCGGCCACCTGCTGTCGTAAACATTAGACACCCACACAAGTCGCAAGAATCGCTACCGCTAGCTTACTCTGATAAGACGATTGGCTCAGTAGTTCGTATGCATTTTTGTTAAAAAGGAATTAATGTCCACACTCCATAGAAAAGGTATTTGAAGGAAAAGATAACAAAAGATGGGTTATCCTCGAGCTGTAAGAATTTCTTAGTTCGCACGAGGGTTTCAATTGTAGCAACATTTATCACTTAGGACAGATCGATGTTACATACACAGTGCAGTCAATAAAGCAGATATTGCAATGCAAGCAGAAATTGCAAAAACTGGATACGCAAAGGTGCTAAGATTCTTGTGCGCGGCGTTGCTCTCTCTCTCTCTCTCTCTTTTCAATAATTCGTCAACTGGGAGCATTTTTTTGCAGCACTCAATAAAGTTATTCTTCTTTATGATCAGTTTAGCCATCAAGAAATGACGGCACCAATTGCATTTCTTCTTATTCTTCTTCCTTTTCTTTCAAGGAGAGAAGGCACATATCCAATCCTCCACCTCCAGAGTGAAAAGATAATGCGCGCGCCTGTAGCTCTCATCCTTCAGCACGTCTCAACGGATGAAGACCAACAACATGCGTCCAAAATCGCAAAACCAAATATATAGTTCTAGAAGATATTTGCTTTTGAGTCCTTGGCCAATTGCAACGTTTTGAGACAAGAATGGCAATTTTTTCGACTAACAAAAGAAACATCTAATAGGTTTGCTTAATAATCCCAACTTGATGGATTTTGTGACTGTCACCTACTTAAGTTGTCACGAACAATCCTCCAAAGGTCGAACACATTACAAACACCACTCGTATTTACTCCAGAAACATCAGATATTCTTGAAGAGATATTTCCGGCACATTGCTTATTCGGTACTCAAGCAGAAATTCTTAGATAGATAGATGCTGGAATCCACAATCGCTCGCACCACAATGGAGCAATGCAGGGGGGAGACGGGAATAATTTCATCCTCCAACATGCTTTCCAATAGTATGGTTCTCGTTAGCTAAAGGGTGACCATGAGAAATTATAAATTGGCTTTTCTGGAAGCAAACAAAAGAATGCCAATGCCACGTCACAATCAACTTGAAGTAAACTTCACGATTCACATTTCAATTTGAGGAATGTGGGATATGGTAATTTTCCATGTCAATGATAAATACAGCAAATGGAACCCGGAGGCACAAATGTAGCAAAAAAAAAACTTAGTCATTAAAGAATTTTACATAAAAGAAACATCTAAAAGACCAGCAAGGCAAGGCATCTTAGGTGTGCACCTCCATATCTATGTACCGGAATTTCATGTCATTTATCGTTGATAGAGGATCAACCCATAGGATAGCCATTCTTCACATATGTTGTCTGCTAATAGAACAAGGTAGCTTCAGCAGGTAGGAATAATAACTGCAATCTGAAAGTCAGCATCAAACACCAGCTAAGATTCCAGATGAAAGCAACCTAACAGACTTTTTTTTTCACCAGTTCTTTGGTTAACACAGAATTATGTCAAACGATCCAGTAATGATGTTCCCAACACCAAATGACCAACCACTTCATCTATTGCTTATTTGGCTTGATGTTCCCGACACAAGTGTTTTGATTATATTAAATAAACATATACTAGTTATTTTTATATGACCTTTTTGTCCTTGATTTTTCAGAATGAATACTACAGTCTTTGCATACAAAAGAAGAGAAGAAAGAAACACAGATAGGTGAGACAAGCCATACAACACTCTAGTCAAATCCTGAACATTTGACATCACTAGATAAGTTCATTAGTAGTTGCTGTCATTAATACTCTCCTATACAAAGCAATTTGCTAGTTCTTGCATGCACCATTCTCATGTATTGTGGGTTACAGCAAGTCAATAATGCACAACAAGTCATCAAATATCAAATAGGATTTCATGCCTAGTCTCATGCTGTGTTAAACATACATCGCAAGCATTACACATAACACATTTACATTTTTAATTAGAACAAAATAACCTGCAAAGTAATTGTCTGCTGACTCGGCTGAAATTTGGAGCATCAGGCATATATCGGGTTAGGAAATTTTGGACGGCAAACTTGTCAGACCTAAAGTTTCTGTGAGCAATTAGGCTCATGTGAAGGAATGAGAATTCATGCTTAGAGCATGATCTGTGCAATCCAAGGTTTGGATCCGTCTAATTATACTCACGGTTGTCTTGGCCTGCATTATGTTTTTAAATATGGTCCTCTTTCAAAACCTTTTGTATTGATCCACCATCTCAACATCTTTTGTTATTTGCTTTATTGCTATCTGTTATATAATCTATTTCGTACTGAATCTAAACTGAGTACCATCTCAGTGTGTAGACAGCAATGATTAGAACCAGGCTTCAGATTTGAGAAACTAGGAACCTACTGGTTTCGGTCTGGCCTGGAGCGGGATGTAAAATCCCAGTTGGTTTTGACACGAAGTTACTACCGATTTACTCCAATGAAGTCCAAGTTACTCCTGTTTTTTACAAATTCCAAACAATTCAAGCCGACCGAGAGATCAATTCAAGATTTTCCAGTAAATTCTGGAACTGTCCAGTTTCTATCAAACTAACAGGACACACGAGGCACTGATCCTGGTTTTCTCAACCCTGATTAGAAGAATATATTAAACGGTGTAGAAAGAGCAAAGCTTAACCAAACAAGCAAGCACTGATGTTTGCCAGTCTTAAAGAAACAAAAAGTGGCTCAACAAACTGGTACTAGAGTAGCTGCTTGATTGGTTTGGTTTAGAACCCTTAAGGAAAGATACCCCAAAATGACACCTAACAGTAATGTTTCCCCACCAATAATCACCTTCCTTTTAATTTTGCATAACTAACTTTGCTAACTCCATAACCAGAGTTTAAAAAAGTAGTATACTTTGTCTATACATATATTCTATTGAGATTCTCACACCTATATGTCCAAGAAAGTTCATCACATTAAAGTTCATTACATACTGCAAAAGAGTTTAGTCTCTGTTTTTGGACTCAACTCAATTAAAAAGATGAAGTAACAGATGACTCCTGAATCAGTACAATAGTTTGAAACGGTAGCTTTGAACCAACTCATTTTGTAATTCATGTAAAGCCTCTCGAACGATAATCAATAATGAAGAATCTACTATAAGAATATTCAAACATATAAAGACCTATGTCATGGGTAGCAAGTTAGCAACATACATTTCAAGGAAATTTTCTCTACTTGCCACACATGCTACTTTGTGACCTCCAAAGCACTCTCAATCTGTTGGATTAGCTGATTAGCAGTCAACACTCCCTCCTAAATGCCAGCCAGCAAAACAGCATATACCACAAAACAGAAATAAACCCTATTATCATTAGCCCTAGTTGAACAATTATTCATGAAAATGGAGAAAAGATGGTTCATCAAAACTTACCAAGCGATAACAAGGTTTCCCATTCTTGAAGATGATGAAAGTTGGCAATGCTTCAATTTGGTAGCGATTTGCAATGCTTATGTATTTCTCTGTGTCAATTTTCACAACTTGAATCTTGCCACTCAACTTTTCGCTTATTTCTTGAAGTATGGGAACCATGTATTGGCATGGACCACACCTAACAAAACGAATACAAATATATACAGAGATACACCATCAAAGTATAAATTTATTAATCTTCTTAAAACAAAGCCATTAAAAGGCAAGAGAACTATGCTGTTGTCAGGACTGGTCATCATATTGAATGATGTCAACCATCTGCCTTTTGTGCATGGTGTAATGAAGCCTACAGGCCACCAATGGGCATTATCTCTGCCAGCTTGGAATTGGGATTGTGGTGGATGAGTACACTATGAGACTATGTTTCTCTTTTTGTCAGAAGGAAAAAAAACACATCTTCATCATAAGTATATGAACAAACTGACCATGTAACCCAAAAGCATCAAAACTAGTAAGGTTCACTTCAGATATTGTCATATTGACATGTCAATCATTTTGGATTATTAAAAGCAAAATAACACAAATAGCACTTTAAAAGTCCACATGATGAACACTACAGACAAGAAGTGCAAAAACCAGTATAGAGCACTGATATGTTGCATGAAATTTATTTAGAAGATGAACACAAGGCCAATCCTTTGTTGGCACTTTCGGGACAAAAACAGGACATACCTCCACTGAACTTGGCTCCATAAGGTTTAGCCCAGTGGTAATGGAGAGGACATATATCTAGTCTAGAGCACTGATGAAACCCATTAAGACATTTGAGATCACGAGTTTCACTACTTCTAGTCGCTTACCAAGTTGCATAGAAGTCAACGAGTAAAGGTTTTTCAGACTTCTCCAGTAACTCATCAAATGAAGAAAATGTTTGCTTCTTCGCTTCAACCTATCCAAAAGAGGTAGAAATAATCTAGAAAATAAGTAACAGAAATAAACAAATATTAAAACAAAAAATTAGCATCAAGTGGTGTTTAACATTTTAAAAAATACATTTATGACAGTGACAGCAGGAGACTATCTACAAACATAAGGACACTAAAAAACTGAGCATAAGAGCTTGATCATATTCTGTAGTTAATCGATATATGACAAAACAGCTACAAATACATATAGTGACATTCAGGAAAGAATCCTAATCCTTTCGTCAGTCAAACAAATTCAGGTCTTAAGGGCAGATACCATCTAATCAGGGGCGGAGCCCAATAAGCCCATCCGGTGTCACAGGACACCGGGTTTAAAAAAAAAATAGTGAAGATTAACTCTTTAGTATTATATGTGCACCCCCAAGCAAAATAACTGTGCACCCGGGACTTCCGGCCCACGCGCGTACACGCCAGCGGCCTCCACGCGCGAACACCCGCGGCCCACGCGGCCACTCGTGGCTACTGGCTAACTCGTTGATTGCACTTGCACATCCTGCAGACAAGCTAACCGGCCCAGGCCCAGCAGGCCCAGTGCTACACTGCAACGGGCAACGGCGCTACCAGAAGTCCAATAGACCCAACGCTACCAGAAGTCCAACAGTCGCTCGACGCCTCGACCTCCTCAGTCCAGCAGCAGCGCTATCCATTAATCCATATCCACGGCGCTAGCCGCGCTACCAGAAGTCCAACAGACCAGGTTCTACTTCTTCCAGTCCTGAGTCCTGAGCAAGTGAGCGACCGCCTCACGGCCTCAGTAGTTCTGGTAATTATTCATTTATTCTCTTGGCTTCTTCGGTTGATCACTTGATCGGTTCTACTTCTTCCAGTAATTCTATTGTAGTCTTTGTAGACTTGTAGCCTTGTAGTGAATGTACAATTTGTCAGCTAACAAAGGACCAAGAAAACTTGCTCCCGGTTTATCCTACCAAAAAGTAAAAACAACAAGATGCTTAGATGCCATCTGCTGTCATTCAGTCATTGACTCATTGTTGTTGTCATTTTTGCACTCAAGTACTCAACTAGTTAAGTTAATCCCGGTTTATCCAATTATCCTACCAAAAATCAAGATGCCATGATGCCATCTGCAGGCTAACTGGCTAAGGGCCTAAGGGCTAAGGCAGCCAGTAAGCCTTGTCGAGTTGTAGTTGTAGCCTTGTAGGTCACTAGGTTGTAGCCTGTAGGCTATAGCTCCATGCCTCCATCCAGTCATATATTATATATACTAATATACACAAGCAAGATTAGTTGTAGCCTGTAGGCTATAGGTTGTGCATATATATACTAATATACACAAGCAAGATTAGTTGTGGAGAGGCAATGAAACACCGATCACCAGCCAAGGAATTGAAATTTGGAAAGATGAGTTAGGTATTAATTCTTGTCCTAATTTCCCCTGATTCTTCCTATTTCTTTCGAGAAATGGGGATTTTCAACTCGATGAATGATGATTGTTGTTTTCTTCATCAAATTTTAGGGTTATAACTTATAAACTTGAAATGTGGGGTTTCAAATTGGATCGTGACCCGTAATCATAAGCAAAAATTGCACGTGATCGTGACTCGTGTGCAGTGTCTATTGTGCTCAACCAATGTCAAGTAAGTAAGAGCACCTATCCACATATATGTTTGATGTTTGTAATTTATTATTCTTGTTTTTAAACATGGCAATTGAGTAATTGACAACATCTAATTGAGGTTTCAAATAATCGGGAAATGACAGGTAAATTTATGGAAAAGTTTCTGAAGAGAAAAGCACTTGATAGCGCTACTAATGCTAGGAATTCACCTACAGAAGTTATCAATTGGGAAGAGGAAATTCAATTTGATCCAGGCAAAAGGAAAATGATAGATGACTACCATCCTAATAAAAAAGATGTGGTAAGAAGAAAGTACTTAGATAATGGGCCTTGTCAACCCCGTACTTATGATTTTCCATTTACACACTTTGGAGATAAAAACAGAAGGTTTAATCCTGAATGGTTTGATGAGTTTGGGAGTTGGCTTGAGTACAGCGAGTCCAAAGATAGGGCATATTGCTTTTGTTGTTTCTTGTTTAGGGACCGCAACAAGAAAGAAGCTGGGTATGAGGCATTTGTTATAAATGGTTGGAATGGTTGGAACAAGAAAGCTAGACTAAAAGATCATGTAGGTGGTGTGAATAGCGTTCACAACCAAGCATTAAAAAATTGCGATGATTTGTTAAAAAGAGAACAACACATTGATGTTGCTATCTATACACAAAATGAAGCTTCGAAGATGGCTTATTTTACTAGACTAAATGCATCAATTGACGTTGCTAGAGTGTTATTGAAGCAAGGATTGTCTTTCCGGGGCCATGATGAGTCGAAGGATTCCTACAACAAAGGGAACTTCTTGGAATTTTATGAGTTCTTAGCAGAGCATGATTCAGCTTTAGGCAAGGTGGTGGGTAAAAATGCTGCAGGTAATTGTCTTATGGTGTCTCCTCCCATACAGAAGGAGATTGCTCATTGTTTTGCAAAGGACATATTGAATTCTATTCTCAAAGAAATTGGGCATGATGTATTTTGCTTGCTTGTTGATGAGTCCAGAGATGTCTCTTGCAAAGAACAAATGGCCGTGGTCTTGCGGTATGTTGATAGTTGTGGAATTATAAAGGAGAGTTTTGTTGGACTTGTTCATGTGAAAGAGACAACTTCTGCCTATCTCAAGTCTTCTATTGATTCTCTATTTGCAGAATATAAGCTAAGTTTGAAACAAGTTAGAGGCCAAGGATATGATGGTGCTAGCAATATGCGAGGTGAGTTCAATGGCTTGCAATCATTGATCATAAGAGAAAGTAGCACAGCTTATTATGTCCATTGTTTTGCTCACCAACTTCAATTAGTAGTTGTGGCGTTGTAAGAAAGCATAAAGGCATTAGTAATTTCTTCAAGATGATTTCTCTCTTGTTGAATGTGGTGGGTGGATCTTCAAGAGGAGGGACATGGTTCGAGATATCAACCACGAACAAGTGCACAAGGCTTTAGGTTGTGGGCTACTTCAAACCGGGACGGATTAAATCAAGAGCAATGTCTTCAAAGACCCGGAGATACTCGTTGGAGTTCCCATTATAAAACTCTTAAGAGTTTGGTTGACTTGTTCCCAACAGTTGTCACAGTGTTAGAATTTGTGGAAGAAGAAGACAAGGACAGAACAAATAGAGATCAAGCATTGGGTCTACTAGTGTACTTTCACCATTTGATTTTGTATTTTATTTGCATCTCATGTTGACCATCTTGATAATCACAAACACCTTGTCACTAGCACTTCAACGAAAGGATCAAGACATTGTGAATGCCATTAAATGTGTAAAATCAACTAGGTTGCATTTGGATGAGCTTAGAAGAGATAGGTGAGAATCTGTCCTAGGTGAAGTATATGCCTTTTGTGAGAAACATGGTATTCCTAAGTTGGAAATGGGAGAAACTTACATTAATCCAAAGAAGCAACGACAAAAACCTAATTACCAACAAGCATCATTATGAAGTGGATTGTTTTAATGATGTTCTTGATTGGCTACTTCAAGAGCTTGATAGTCGCTTCAATGAGACAACCTCTAACTTGCTTGTTTGGTCTACCGCTTTGAGTCCAAGAGACTCATTTCATGATTTCAATTTGGATAATTTGATGAGCATTGCTAAACTTTATCCCATTGATTTTGATTTTGGGAATTGAGGACCTTAACCATCACCTTTGCCTCTACATTGCCGATGTAATGAGCGGATGATAGATTCTCCAACATACGCACTATTGGCCAACTTTCTCAAAAATGGTGGAGACAAGGAAACATCTTTGCTATCCTTTGGTTTATCGACTTTTGAAGCTAGTACTAGTATTGCTCGTCGCCATCGCCACGCTTGAGAGGTGTTTTTCACCATGAGAATTGTGAAAAATTATTTGCGCAATCGCATCAGTGATGATTTCATGAGTGATAGTCTGATTTGCTACGTGGAGAAAGAAGAAATGAAGAAAGTTACCAATGACGTCGTGGTTCATCGTTTCATGAACTTGAAAGAACGTAAATACTAAAAGGTAATGCATTTACTCTGATTAGATCATTCCACATTTTTACTTTATAATTTTAATTCATTTTGTTCTTTTTTTATGTCATTTAGGTCGGATGATGTATTTTGCCAATGCCGACTATCTTTTGTTCATGATTTCACCCTTAGTTGCTTCACTTTTATACAATTAACAAATATTACAAGTGAGTTTCTTTATCTTGGTAAGTATTTTGATCGCTACTCCTTTATTATTGTACATATCATTGGTTATGTTGAATTAGTGATGCTAAAAGTTGCCGGATACATTATTATTTAGTAGCATGTTGGTTGAAAATTATATATGTTGTTATATGTATGGTGAAATAGTGAACCTCGGTCATTTTCGTTCTAGTTCCGCCCCTGCATCTAATAGAGTTGCAACAAGCATGTTGGGTGATTAGCAAAAAAACATCCTAGCTACTGATGTTTATGACATACATCAAGTTAAGTAGTTAACAACCTTCAAAACAAAGAGTTGGATACGGCACGGTGATGAGTGGCAAATGAGCTAGATATTATTATCTGCGGGACCTAGAAGAACAAAATATGTGTCGGTAGACCCAATTTGCTCTCAGTAAGACTGAATTGGAACTTTAATACAGTGGACGAAATGCTACGGTGTAAGTCATAGCTCCAGGTTTACATCTCAAAGCGACAATTCTACCATCTAGACCAATTTACTAAATAAAATTCGTGCACTGTGCGTCCCATTCGATGAGCTAATTCGAAGTAGCCAAAATGCTGCGTTGAGCAAGGGGAATCAACGAGTAACCGAATGGAGATCGCGACGGGCTCACCAGGAGCGTGCTCCCCCGACGAGGCGCGGCTGCTCGCCGGAGCCCCACGGCCGGCGATGAGGAGCGGGGCGGCGTCCTCCGCGAGGGGCTCGCCGCCGGCGAGAGCGCGATGAGGGCGGCGGGACGGCACGGCGTCGGCGACGCCAGCGCTGCAGTGGTGAAGGTCGCCATGGGTCCCCGCGCCTAGGGTTTTGGTCGGCGCGTTTGCGGTTTACCCGTTTCTCTTATCTGCTTTGTGCCCCGACTCCGAGCGCTGCAAGCCTGCAACGCACACGCCTTTCCCGATGCTTCGGCTCCGGAGGAGGAAGAGGAAAGATGATTCGGCGCCTGCGTGGTGGACCCGGTGCGCCATGTAGGGTCACCATAGCTTGACGTCGTCCGTGCACCGAGTTCACACAGCAACGCGTAACTAAAACAGGCTCCCAACTCAGGCCTATACGCCAAGCAGCAGTGCACCGAGTCTACACAAGCGTTCCACGACGGCACCCACCAGCCACCACCCCCGACCGGGTGGGGGGTGGATCGAAGTCGTAGTCGCCCAAACCCCTAATCCACAGAGACAAGAGGAAGATAATATGAGCTCCGCGCAAGATCCGTTCTACATCGTCCGAGAGGAGATCCAGGGCTCGGTAATTCTTTCTCTCCTTGTTCTGTACCATTCTTCGCTTCCAGTAACTGCAAACTTGCCGTCGTCCTGTATGTACGGATCAGAACTTCAGAAATCGAAATTCGAGAGTGCTTGCGCATACCCGTGTTTGTCTAATTTTCGCTGAGCTTGCAAATTATGCCCATCGGCCCTGTTTTCATGGACTTGTGGTCCAATTTAAATTAGTTACGCACCTACTCTAGAGTACCCTGGCCTGGCGTGTCCAATGGACCTGGAAGAATGGGGTTAAGTGACGGAGGTTCTGTCCATGAAAACAATCTCATGTTACTTACAAAAATTCTTGTGACATGAGGGAAGACCTACAATTATGTGCAAGAAAGATATTGAAGTATTTGTTTTATTACACTTTTTGAATAATTTTTGCAGTACAAGGTCGATTTGTTTTATATATAAATATGTAAATGTGGATCTTGAGTATGCTACCTGATGCACCTCCAGCATGGTACTGACTTGGGCTTATAATTTAGTCCTCTTGATCTGGCAACTCAAGGCCCTTTAACCTGTATAGAGAAAAGATGGGACTGTTACAGTACTCTTGCTGCTTAACTCATAGTTTCAGAAACATATCGAATCATCATGCATTTATCCATGCTGTTCTGTTATTCCTGAAGATAAGGCTTTGTTGTGTTCGTGCTGTTTAATTCTCTCATAGATCCAGAAACATATTGCATCATCAGCATGCATGCATCTGCGCTCTTCTTTTAGTACTGAGTTTTTCTGTTTCAGATTGATAAATTGCAAAGTACTTTCCATCGGTGGGATCAAACTACTTCAAACACAGGAGAATATGTTCATCTGACAAAAGAACTTCTTACTAACTGTGAAAGCATCGAGTGGCAGGTACGACAACAGACTATAACAGTGCCATAAATCTTTGCTAATGTCGTTACTATCTGTTGTTGGTACATGGAGAAGAAACTGTTAGCAGAAGTGGAAAAATGTGAAAGTTCTTTACTTTGGTCATTTTCCACTACCATCCTTATTCGTGTGGCAGGCTGTGCATCTGATATATTAGATTTATCTTTTAATGGGGTATTTATTTCCTTATTCAAGTACAATTATTCTGGTCAATCTAACTGGTGCTGTTTTATTTTCAAAGGTGGATGAGTTGGAAAAGACAATCTCAGTTGCATCAAGGGATCCAGCATATTATGGACTTGATGAAGTTGAGCTTTCTAGACGACGGAACTGGACTGGCTCTGCTCGTAATCAGGTATTTCTTGATGTTCCGTCCTTTCTTTTCAAACTTTTTTTAAGAATATGTCAACTGTTTACTTGTTCTTTACAAATTCTACTTATACTAGAGAATCCCTTTTCTTCTACCTATTTCATAGGATTATAAATGAGGAATATCTTGAGCATGCATGAGTGACACAATTACAGCTAAACGTGATATCCTGTAGTATGGAAAAGAAAAGACAGATGGGAATAATGTTTATGTTACTATGTTTTGAATTCTACAGCTGCTTATTTATTCTGGGTTCCCATCTGTGCATAAACATATCCAGGTTGGTGCTGTCAGGAGAGGTGTTGAAAAGGGGAAGAGAAATTCAACAATTGCAGCACACCAGGGCCTAATGGACGCAAGTAGAACTAACAACTATTCTTCCCAGTACAATGATGACTTTATTGCTTCAGAATCAGACAGGCAGCTTCTACTTATGAGGTGCGTTTGTTTCCCGTACTTCTAATGTACTGTCTACTGTGCAAATATGTTGGTTGGAAACATATTGTCTGTTCAATACGTATAAACTGGTAACTATACTCAAAACTCTAGCTTTATGTAAGCAGGGGCCAGGTAGTGTTTAATTTACTGATTTTCTAGTCATCGTATATCTAATATTATTGTTAACTCTGCTGAATGCCGGTGTTTTTAACCATCATGTGATATATCCTTTTTTACTGAGGCTTTTACTTTTGACACGCACATATGTTAGTCTGCTGAGCTCTTTAGTTAAATGCTAGAAGGTGATTTTTGCCAAGTGCCACGTGGATCTTGTATTCTTGCTGCTCTTCCTGAATTTATTACAGTGGTTTAATAAACTCAACTATGTTACCCTTTTTGCTAGTTTTTGTGCTTTCCTCCCACGCCCATATGAGTATGCTCTTAATTATCATTTAAAACTACTTTTATGTAAGTAGCTATATAACATTTTTTTAAGTTTTGCTGTTGTTTTGATGTATCTGCAAGTAAGACATACTTTGTATTAGGTAGTCTATTACAATCATGTTAAGCTTGAAATTGCTAGGCAAAATATTTCTTGATTATATATTATGCTATGGTAACCATGTAAAGTTCATATGGTCTGCGTTGGTTTGATATCTGTACTGAATTTTCCTTCAGGCAGCAGGATGAGGAACTTGATGAGATCAGTGAAAGTGTTCAAAGGATTGGAGGTGTAGGGCTAACCATACACGAGGAGCTGTCTGGACAGGTAATCGTCATTGGCAAGCTGCAAAGTTGCTAGAGTTGTGCAGGTTGTTAATTAAGGAACTGTACGCAATACCTATATAGTTTGGACACTCATTCAATTTGATGTTCAGTTGTTCAAGTGTATTTCGTCAAAATATTGAGTCCTTTTTTCTTGGTGGAAGTGTTGCATTGTAAAAAGAGTATAGCAAATGAAGTAACTGCAAAACATATTGTTGTTTTACAGGAAAGGATCTTAAACGACCTAAGCTTGGAGATGGAAACTACTTCAAACAGACTTGACTTTGTGCAGGTTAGTTCCTTCGTCATCTGCTGCAGATACTTATATTTATGTTCCAGTTTGCACATCTGCCTGGCAGGACAGTGGATTTTACCCTGGTTTGTTTCCCCCAAGAATTTTTACTGCTGAATGAATACTTTTCAGTTAACATGCGTGATGCCATACTTATTTGTTGCGTTCAGGTTGTTTCAAATGTTGGCAGGTTCTTGCAAATTTAAAACTCTGACATGATTTTCATCCATGTCCTGGTGCAGAAAAGAGTGGCAATGGTAATGAAAAAGGCTGGCATTAAAGGGCAGATTCTGATGATCGTGTTCCTAGTTGTTCTGTTCATTATACTTTTCGTTTTGGTGTTCTTGACATAGCATTGTGTACCAAGAGTCGGTTTGTGCGACGTGTACCTGCTTACTGTAAGTTGTGGAGAAAATAAAAATAAATATACGAGTTACCCATCTTTTTCAATCTTCTTTTCTTCGAAGCCCTACCTGGCTGTTATATTTCCACGTTAAATTCATTCTTTTTCCGCAATTGTGCCCGTTCTGTTTGTGATTGTTAGAGATATAGTTAGAGATATGATTTGATTTGGTTTCCTTATCTGTAACCTCATTGTGTATATATATTGGCCCATTGGCCTCATATTCAATACAAGTTGCTATTCCAACATGGTATCAGAGCATTAGGGTTACCTACCTCGTGCAACTTCGTCTGTCTGTCGCTTCGTCGGCATCATCTTTGCTTCACCGACGTCCTGCCGCCGCCGCCTCCACATCTTCACCGCCCCGCCGCCGCTTGCAGGCCGTCGAGCCGAGCCACTTCGCCGCCGCCGAAGTCTCGGCCGCCGCTGCCGAACCGTCGCCGCTGGCGCGCCGCCAGCCACCTTCGCCGCCGCTCGGCCTCTTCGCCACCGCTCACGCTGCCTTGCGCCCCTTGCCGAGCCACCTTTGCCGCTTCGCCGCCGTCTCGGCCACTGCTGCCGCCCTACCGTCGCCGCCGAGCCACCTTTCTTCGCCCGCCTGCCTCTGAGCCCCCGACTCCGGCCTCTTCGCGCCGCGCACTGCTTGTCAGACCTCCGCCGGTGTGGCGCTGCCTCTGGAGCCTCGCTCTCGTCGCGACCGCGGCCTCCGTGACTGACCGAAGCGCCTCGCGCGGCGCTCGCCATGATCGAAGCGTGGTATCTCGCGCTGCGCCCGGCCACGCCGAGACGCCATTGCCCCGCCGCCGAAGCCGCCTCCATCCACTCGCGGCGCGCCGCCGGAGACTACCCCGCCGCTGTCGTCACACAAGCGGGAAACCCTAGTTAGGGTTTCTCGCTGGCAGATGGGCCGTAAAGCCGCCCCACCGCCTCCTTTAAAGGAGCCGGAAAAAACGTCGATCTAACCGCCGCCGCCGGCCGCCGCCGTTAGACTTCGTTGCCTTGGTCGCCGCCCGTCGGGCCGCCTACCAATGGCTTCGTCACTGCGTGGTGCTACTCCACGCTTCAAAGACACTACCTCCTCCGGCCGGCCGCCACAGTGGTGGTGGTCGCCTCAATCTGGTGGTTGCCGTCCTCATCGCTTCTATCGCGACAAGGTCGGCCACATTGAGTTCGATGCTATAAGAAGCGGCAGATCTTTCACGCCGTTCTTCTACTAGCACCAAGATCGGTGTTTCTACATCAACGTCTCAGATCGACTCATTCAGTAGCTTTCTCATCGAGCGGGAGATAGCCGACTTCGACGCCGCTTGCTACTTCAGATTCTCCTTTGATGTGTTCTGCTCGGTTACGCTCATCGACTCTTCTGCATCATGAAACCACCACCTCCACATCCAAAGACCTCCCGTGGATTCTTGATTCGGAGCATCTTTTCACATGACTCTGATTCTCTACTCATCCTTCATTACACCTCTTGAATCTCCGCCGGTGTTCTTACTGGCGATGGTACCTCTCTTTCTCTCTCGGTCGAGGACCCTAAGCAACTCATCTTTCCATGTTCCTTCATATGCGCATGTTCCTCGCCTTACCATGCAAACTTCTTTCTGCACAAGCGACATCGATCTTGGTTATCGAGTCATTCTCGACTCGACTCTTGTTGTGTTCAGACCGCCACACGGAGCTCGTTGGTTCGCCCTCGCGTCTTGACTCACAAATGCCTTTGGGAGCTTGACTGCTTCACCTTCCTTCCACGACACCGTCGCCGCCGGCCTCTCCGCTTCGCCACTCCGCTCTGTGCTCTTTCCAGCAGCGGGCATCACCGTCTTGGCCATCTGTGGGATCTCGCCTGCGCCCTTAGTTCGTCGTGGTCTTCGGGATCCGCCTCAGAGACGCCTCTTTAGATTGTCGTATCGTAAGTTAGGCAAACAGATTCACTTCCTTATCATCATAGTGAGTCGTTGTCTCGGCGTCCTTTTGATCTTGTTCATTCGATGTTTGGGGTCCGCCCCTTCGTTTGAAAGGGGTCATCGATACTATATCATTTTATAGATGATTTCTCTCGCCACACTTGGATATATTTCATGTCTTCTCGTAGTGAGGTCTTGTCCATCTATAAACAGTTTGCCACCATGGTTCGCACACAGTTCTCCACTCCTATTCGTGTTTTTCGTGCTGACTCTGCTGGCGAATACCTCTCTCATCACCTACGCAGTTTCCTTGCTGAACAGGTGGCACTCTCGCTCAATTCTCTTGTCCTGGTGCTCATGCTCAGAATGGTGTTGCTGAGCGCAAGCATCGTCACCTTCTTGAGTCGGCTCGTGCCCTGATGATTGCCGCCTCTATTCCACCTCACTTTTGGGCGGAGGCTGTTTCCACTGCCACCTATCTCGTCAACATCCAAATTCTTCTTCGCTCTTCAAGGCGCAATCCCTATTGAGCGCCTCTGTGGTCTCCTCCCGACTACTCCGCTTCGTCTGCTTTGCGTTTGCTACGCTTCTCCTCGCCTCGATAACGTACCAAACCGACTACTCACCTGTTGAGTGTGTCTTTACGGGATACATCTCAGAGCACAAGGGCTATCGGTCTTTGGGATTCGTTGGTCGACGGATGCGGATTTCTGGACGCCACTTTCGACGAGTCTCGTCCCTTCTACCCACGCCCTGTCTCTCCTTCGGCTTCCTCTGTGGAGTCTCTGTCTTTTTTTGACTTTTCCAGATACACCTATCTCTGCCTTGCCTCGCCCACTGTCCCACTAAGTCTCCACATATTTCTCCTCCGCCTCTCCGCCATTGCCGCCCGCTTGCCTCTCCTACGGCTCGTCAGCTCCCCACTACACTCGTCTACACTCGACGACCTCGATTGAGGATCTTCCAGATGAGCCCACTTCTCCCGATGTTTCATCTTCTTCGATGCTTCATCTTCCCACGATGGGCCGTCTTCTCCTCGCTACGCTCCGCGATCGCCAATCGATTCGCCCCGCCTGCTTTGCCTTTGCGGTGCAACTACTTGTGAGCTCGCCTCCCCGGGATGTCGTTATTCATCCCGAGTGGCAGATGCCATGGCCGAGGAAATTGTCGCCTCGAGCGCATCGGGTACTTGGGATCTTGTTCCTTTTCCATCTCACTCTCGCCCCATCACATGTAAGTGGGTCTATAAGATTAAGACTCGCCTCGATGGTCTCTTGAGCGCTATAAGGCGCGTCTTGTTGCTCGTGGCTTCCAAAGCAGGAGCATGGTCGTGACTACGACGAGACTTTTGCTCCTGTGGCCCACATGACCACCGTCCGCGACTCTTCTTTCGGTGGCGCCTGCTCGCCATCGGTCTGCTTTCGGCTTGATGTCAAGAATGCCTTTCTTAATGGCGAGTTGCGTGAGGAGGTCTACATGCATCCGCCACTTGGGTATTCTGCTCTCGAGGGCATGGTCCGTCGCCGCCGCCGCTCTCTCTATGGCCTTAAGCAAGCCCCTCGTGCTCGGTTTGAGCGCTTCTCCTCTGTGGTCACTTCTGCGGCTTTTCGCAGAAGTGATCATGATCCTGCGCTCTTTGTCCACACTTCGCCTCGTGGTCGGACTCTTCTTCTTCTCAGATGTTGATGATATGATCATCACCGGAGATGACTCGAGTACATTGCCTTTGTCAAGGCTCGCCTTAGTGAGCGCCCTTATGTCGGATCTTGGTCCTCTTCGTTACTTCCTTGGGATTGAAGTTACTTCCACTCCGGATGGTTTCTTTATGTCCCAAGAGAAGTATATTCAGATCTTCTTGATCGCGCCTCCTCATCGATCGGCCCTATTGAGACTCCTATGGAGCTCAATGTTCACCTCCGACCCTCCGATGGTGAGCCTCTTTACGATCCGACTCGCTATCGCCATCTTGTTGGGAGTCTTGTCTACCTTGTCACACTCGTCCGGATATCACTTATCCAGCCACATTCGAGTCGGTTTGTTTCTGCTCCCACTCAGGTCCACTATAGCCATCTTCTTCGAGTTCTGCGATACCTTCGTGGGACTATCTCTCGCCGTCTCTTCTTTCCACGCTCCAGCTCGTTACAGCTTCAGTCTTATTCAGATGCTACTTGGGCGTGATCCTCCGATCGCGGTCTATCTCTCACATCGTGTTTTTCTTGGTGGTTCGCTTATTGCCTGGAAGACGAAGAAACAGACTGCAGTGTCCCGTTCGAGTGCAGAGGCTGAGTTGCGAGCTATGGCTCTCTTGACAGCAGAGATTACTTGGCTACGGTGGTTACTTGAGGATTTTGATGTTTCTGTTACTACACCGACTCCTCTCTTGTCAGACAGTACAGGTGCTATCAGTATTGCCCGTGACCCTGTGAAGCATGAGCTCACCAAGCATATTGGTGTTGATGCTTCCTTCATGAGGTCTTGTGTGCATGATCAGATGATTGCTCTTCAGTATGTGCCTTCAGAGCTTCAGATAGCGGATTTCTTCACGAAGGCTCAGACTCGAGCACAGCACGGCTTCTACCTCTCCAAACTCAGTGTTGTTGATCCACCATGAGTTTGAGGGGGAGTGTTAGAGATATAGTTAGAGATATAAGTTAGAGATATGATTTGATTTGGTTTCCTTATCTGTAACCTCATTGTGTATATATATTGGCCCATTGGCCTCATATTCAATACAAGTTGCTATTCCAACAGTGATTACCAATTTATCAATGCTAATAAACGAGAGAAGCATCTTTGAAAGTGGGGAGGGCGTGTGCCGTAACACACGTTTGGATGAACATAATACATTCCTTCTTGCTGACAGACTAACATCATGTTCTGATTTCTTGCCTTGATCACTTTATTTCAACATAAAGGCTAGTCCTGGCTAATCACACCCAAACTACCATCAAGGCAAGCAAGTCTAGAACGCGAGGCTCTCTGCAGCCTCGACGGCGGTCTCCACGACGGACCACGTGAGGTCGTCTGCGTTGACGGTGCCGGGGTTGCGCGCTGAGCAGTTCCTGCGGATCTGGCCCTGCGAGCCGGTGAGCACCCTGATCTGCCCCATCTTCACTACGGAGGCGGCGAACTGGTCGAAGAAGGCGGACTGGCTCTGCGCGAACTTGGTGACGATAGGTTTGGTGGCGGCGTTGACGAAGAGGTCCTGGTCGGAGGTGAAGAGCCCTTCCTGGTTGAGCAGGTTGACGTAGTACTTGTTGTCGAATGTGTTGGGCGTCCGGATGTCGTTCACCGTCCTCCTGTCGGTGCCCTTGGCCGGGCAGGTCTGCTTGAGGTGGCTGGCGAAGGACGCGCTCATGGTGGGGTCCTGCCGCGGGAAGAGGCGGTTATCGAAGGAGCTGCAGTGGGCGAGCCCCACGGTGTGCCCGCCGGAGAGCGCCACCAGGTCGTTGGCGTCGAGGTTGATCTTGCTCAGGACGCCGAGGAGCGCGGGGACGTTCGCGGTCGGCGCGGGGAGCCCGCTCAAGACGTCCTGCTGCGTCGCGAAGTTGGTGCTGTCGCGCCGGCCAAGCGGCACCTTGTAGTTGGGTCCTCCCGACTGCATGCAGAACGTAATTAAAAGGCAGATAAAAAAAATGCGGCTACGATACGATGGATGTCTCGAATTTTATGTTCTTGCTACTGAACAGTAGAGTACCAGGACGACGGAGTCGCGTGCGGCGAGAGCGAGGATGTCGGAGCAGGAGACGACGGGGCCTCGGCATTCCCTCTCGAGGCGGTCGCGGATGTCGTTGATGGCCTTGAACGCCGCCGGGCGGAGCGTCAGGTTGGGCGGCGCCTGCTGCTCGCCCGGCCCGGTGGCCGACCCGTCCAGCAGCACGGACCCGTCGCAGCCCTGCATGCATCCATCGTTAGCTGCAGGGGGGCATGCATGCACGAGCGAAGCGAAGCGAAGAAACGGCCAATGCTTACTTGGACGAAGCAGTCGTGGAAGTGGAGGCGGAGGAGCCCCGCGGCGAGGCCGATGTCCCTGCGGACGGCGTCCTGGACGAAGCTCCGCACGATGGACTCCGCCTTGGGGCAGCTCTTCTTGTAGAAATCGAACGACATGCCCCTCACCAGGGGCGGCTGCTTGGCGTTGGCAGCCTCTGCCGTACCGGAAGAAGCGCAGAGGAGAGCAAGCGAGGTCGCCACCACTGCTGCTGCTGCAGAGAGCAAAGGAGCACTTCTAGTACAAGAAGCCATCTCTGCTAGCTCCTCTGTGTCACTGGACTCTGAGGTCTAGCTTTGGGCGGCGGTGCCTTATGGCTTGGCCTGCTATGCTGTAGCTACCTTTCATTTTATAGACGCTTGTGTTTCAAACAAAACATGGCATATATTGAAGGCGATCGAGAATATGGGTGAGAAAAGAACAGGACATCCTATCTTTCTTACGTCCGGGTTTGAACTTAACCGGTTTGGGATTTTTTTTTTACGGGCCGGTAGGGCCGAAAATAAAATAAAATAAAATAAATTGGTCAAAAAATTTAAATCAAAATTTAAATTTTAAGTAAAAAAAAAGAAGATAAAATGCAACCAAAATCCAAGCAAAACCAATTCGGCCAATTTCGATGATTTTGGCCGAAAATCGGCAGGTTACCCAAACCCTGGTTTGAACACAGAAACTCTGCACCTTTTGTAAGAAGATGCGCTGTGCAGCACTGACTTTACTTGTGTATTGATTTCTCGCTCTGTCGATCTGCAAGGGCTATATGGTCCGAACACATAGGCCCATGTGCCCATGACTTCATCCATGTAAAAACTTCTAGCTAGGAGGATACTACTGTTTGGTTACTTTGGTAGCTCGAGATTCTTCGACTCAAGTTCGCCGAAGCTGCTAGCTGGACTGGATCCATCAACTAAGTTAGGCGGTTATTCCAACAATAATAAGGTGCTACGAAAATGGAGACTAATTGAGTGAACCCACTAACGTTTACTTTACACGCAGCCACTTTGCCTTCACGAGTAGTTCGCGTCGATTTCAGATTTGGAATCGCACGCTGCACGAGTGCTACCTCCTTTAATTGACCAGTGAGTACTCCGCACCTTGCAGTAATCTTCTTCTTGTGCGTTCACACGCGCGCCGAAGCTAGCTAGCTAGCTGTTCATCTGTCGATTGATCGATACCGCTGAGCTGCTATACGTACCATAAATATCGTACGACAGCGTTACGACGGAGCAAATCCCAAATCCTGTGTGCATGTGCTTCTTGTGTCCCTGCGTATTTGTGCGTCCTCACGATACCACCACTTCCGTACTTTGAATCACCGCACTACTTTGTGGGTGTTTGGAACGCCTTCGATCGGCGTAAAGTGCCTTGCTAGCGTAATGGTTTCTCAGATTGGCATGACATGGTCCGAAAGCATCTTGGTCATCTCTGGTTTTTGGCGTCACGTGATAGGCTGGCTGCATACATCAAAAGTACGAATTAGTGTCGCTTTTCCTCGAGTACGAAAGAAAAAGGTGCCGCTTTTCCCCTGCTATGAAAAACTGCCTCCAAGTAACGACCTCTGATATATTTTGAACTCTGACCAATAATACCGTTATGAATATTCGGATTTCTAGTATGAAAATGATGCGAGCATATTTATATTGAAAATATTTATCTAGTACTATAGTTTCATTAGATTTTAGTAAATGTATAGAGTACAATAGAAATTAGCAGTGGAAACAATATTTTATCTAGCACGGCTACCATGCAAATACAACTAGCATCAGATCGAACAAGCTGCCACGCTCACTCTCCGCGGACAGACAGACAGGACACGTGGCGCATTCCCTCCGGCGGGCAGAGCCCCCCAGCGCAGCCGCGTGTAAAGCACACGACACACGTCCCGTGCCGGCCGAGGCCTACTGGATGTCACCCGCGCCGCCCTTCCACGTGAAGCGGCGACCGATCGGACGCGAAGTAACAACAGGCAAATAACTACCTATTTTACCCTCCCCGTTGTGTTGTCCGCATCCGGCAGCCGGCGACCGATCGACGTCGGCGCATCACACCGGAGAGGGATCCTGCAGTAGAGCAGTCAATAGATGCCACAGTACATGGTCTCACAGGAGCCATCTTCATCTCCTCCGACCGAAAATCGAAGACTACCTCAATTGCTACGCACCTTTTTTTCCGACGTTGCTACAGCATTTCACTACCGTTTACGTCAAGACTCTGTTCACATCTCACCGAATATTGTTTACATGGTGGTGGATAATATACAGTGATACGGAGGTCCCGGATCGCATACACTCGCCCTGCTAACTAGGCAGATACCACCGTACCATGAACGAACGAGAGAGAGATGGAGATAGGGAGCCCAGCAGCGAGCTGCGAGGGAGTAAAAGTTCAGAAAGCTTTCAAGTGATCAGACCACCGCTGACGCCCAAAGCGAGGCCCGCGGGCTATCTTGTCCATGCATGGACCGGTCTTTCTTACGTGCGTGAGGGTCAACGGAGAATAAGTACACGTCCAGGGAACACCATGCATATGGCCTACACACCATTCTCCTCTCCTTTATTGGCACACATGCTTAGGTTAACATGGCAACAAAAAAAATACAATAGAACACTGTAGTATTACAACGGTATAGATCTTATTTGACCGATCCCTCCTCACAAATCATAAGGATGTGTCTCCTTCGCACCCCTCTTTCTCATTTCTTTCTCTCTCTCTCGCATCCCTTCCTCCTCGATCTCCCTCTCCCATGTCCTGCCGAGGAGTGCAGTCGCCGAGCGAACGGAGTCAAGCGACCATCCCATCCTTCTTCGCTTCAGTGCCGCCCCTCTCCCTCATCCTTCAACTCTAGCTCCGGATTTAGCGTGGGCGGTGGCGTGGTGCTTCACCACCAGCTCTGGATCCAGTAGCGGTATGGTGCGGAGCTCAGGCCAGAGCTGGGGGGAGAGGGGAGAGAGAGAGATGGATGCTTGGCACGGAGCTCAAGAACGGATTCGGTAGTGGTAGTTGGGGCCGAAGCCAGAGAAGATGGTGCATCGACGACAGATGGTGTCAGGCGGCTCCGTGGAGGCAAATGGTAGCCACGTGAGTTGGCCGAAACTCGTTGAAATCTTCTCGAAACTTTGATTGAAACTCGTTGAAACTTTTGTTTCGAAACTTTTCGAAACTCTCCGGCTGAAATTTGAGTTCCAAAATATGAAACTCCTTG
Organism: Hsuehochloa calcarea; assembly: GCA_036346395.1. Classification (NCBI taxonomy): domain Eukaryota; kingdom Viridiplantae; phylum Streptophyta; class Magnoliopsida; order Poales; family Poaceae; genus Hsuehochloa; species Hsuehochloa calcarea. The sequence goes on along the minus strand of CM070593.1, from coordinate 68,747,176 downwards.
AAACTTGGTTCGATTCCTTTTTTAAAAGAATTTTCTGAAAACATCTAGAAACGCTTGAAACTCTTCGAAACCTGAAGCTTTTAAAATATTCTCATAATTTTTTTAAAGCATCGTGAAACGTATTGCTACACCGTTGCAACGCTGTAGCATTCACTGATCGCTTCCAAAAAAAAAAAAAGTTTCTCGTGGGCCGCCTGGACCGATGGAGTAGTTGATTGTTTCAGCTCAGCTGCTGCTCCTCTTGGCCCGATCCGAGCCCAACGCGTTGATTTGAACCTGAATTCTACCCGGAACGCAACTCAAAATGAAGTAGAATCCGATCGAAGCACGTATGTAGTACTCCTGATCTACTAGGCACGTACGCGTGGACGTGTGGATTGGTATTTGGTAATTGGGTGCTATTTCAAAGTTCCTGCCGTGCGTTTACGTACGTATAGCTAACCTTAGCAGATCAAGAAACATGGATCTCGAAAACCCTCGGGCAGACGGCGGCGGCGACTACCTCGCGGTCACACCGGATTCCGGCGATACTTTGGGCTTCGAGGAGTGCGCCGAACGTGCCATCCTGGCCTCCTGTCTGTCAGGCGTCGGCGTCTTGGTCATACTGCTGGCCTGCCACCACCATCCCGAAACAGATAGTGCCTACGCCGGCGGAGACGGCGCCGTTGTCCTCGCCGCGATGGGCGGCCTGCTCCTGGCCATCGGGTGCGCTTGCTGGATCTTGCTCGCCGTCCGGATGTGTTGCCGTTGACGTACAGCTGATTGATCGGTTGGTTTCCTCGCCGGCCGGCCTCCGATCTGCTTCAACTCATTGGCCGTCACCGTCTGCTTAATTCCATCCGGATATCACGACCGGGGTTGGCTAGCTCGTCCAGCCATAGGCGTCCACTGCTCTTACTCAGTTGATTTCAAGTATCTTACTGTTGCCTCCTTCCAATTTCTACTACTCTGTAGTGCATTAACTTATTCAAGTTCTGCCTGGGTTTTATTAATTATAAGATTTTATTTTCCACGAACTGACCCGGAAGAACCCTCTTCCTTTCTTTCTTTTTCTTTTCCTTTCTCGTGAACAGATTAATAATACGACACGGCTACATGCACCGCCCGCCCACGTGCATACACAACAAAATTATCCCGATCGAACGGGGCACGTTACTGTGCCTTTCTGCCGTTGATCATGTGATGGCAGCACGTTAATTACTGTGCCCCTATCACGAGCAGCGTGCTGCGTGCTCACGTCGCCATTGCCATTAGGCTTAATTATATACCGATTGCAACGGACGTCGTACGTTGAGAGAGAGCTTGTGCCTTGTTTCTATGGCCAAAAAGCTCGTGCGCATGCATGTCGATCTTACACCCTTAATTATATGCATTTATCCGTAGACCGTAGAGTGATTGATTTCCTAGTAGTTAAGCTGGCCACATTGTTGACTAGTCAAATTAAGGTTAAATGGGAACCACCTCTTAGTGTTATTGTGTGGTAGAGTTGTGGGTATACGACTCCATCTATAGGTTTTAAATCTGATGCTCACGTTTATGCACATGCAGCCACGTGAGTGTCGTTTTCAGTAAGAATTTTGTGAGGTTGCGGATTTATCTGCGGTCTCCGTCTTTCTAGTCGTGTAGCTTCGTTGTATCCTTACCCGCTTGTATTAAATCCATTAATAGTTTTGGTTACCGACTGATAATCAATTAAAAATCGGGATTATCGATTATATCGGACACCCGGTAAACTTTCAAATTAACCAGTCCTAAAAATCCTAAACTGGTTTACCCAAACCCTGATTACATCTCGAATATATAGCAGAAGCAGACGTTTATCGATGGACCAGCGTGTACGTACGTAGTACATCTCGGTCGAAATAAGCGAACCATCCATCTTCTCTCGATCGGCGCGCGTGTACGCAACGACATATGGATCCGGAGAAACGTCCCTATCAACCCGGGCGGCGGCGACGACGATCTAGCGACGCCGGGGCCCCACGGAGAACTCCCAGGCGGCGGTTTCCTCGCGCTGCCTCCTCTGCTTGGCCGTCACGTTTTCCGCCACCGGGGCTGTCGCCGTCTGCTTCCATCCGAGCCTCAGGGCTCATCCGGTGTGGGGATCCATCGTCGTCGCCATTGGCGTCCTGGGCCTCGCCGCCGCTTGCTTCTGGTGGTGGGTATTCTCCGCCCTCAACTTGTTCTGCGGCCCCTAGCTACGCAAGGCTCTGGGCTCCATCGATCTGGCTGGCTATGTAAGTCCGTTGCTACCTTCTACCTAGTGCATGCACAAATAACAGACTACGCACGTACTCATGTATCTGCATGCGTTTGTGTTTCCTTAGTTTACCGATAACAATGAGATGCATGCCTATTGTAACATCCCAACTTTTAATCTTTGAAAATTTTCTAATTAGTTGCTAGTTGAAAATCTCATCATTTGCATTTCTTTTGAATGTAAATTTAAAAGCTTATTATAGTCTTTCATGCCAAAATAGTTTATTGGGGTTAATCCCAACATCAACAATTACCAAAATTATTTTATTTGGATTCTATGTGCTTGTGTATATTTTCTAGAATTTTATGAAAATTTTCCAAGATCATTTGCTATTTTCTATTTTGCTATTTGCATTTTCTGAATTTTCTAAAAGGAGAAATCATTTAAAATCCCCGGAACAGTGTTGGCCCACACACTGTGCAGCCCAACACCGCTGCGCCACCACCGCCTCGCCCGCCTAACTTCGTTGGACGCACAACGCGTGCCCCTCGTTTCGATCGGACGCCCGCGCTCAACCCTGCCTTCCTCCGTTGGATAGTCGCCGCGTGGCCTCGCCACGATCTCGCCGCTCGCCAGGCCTCGCTGCTGCCGGTGGGCTCGCCACCGAGTGGTCGCCGTCCCCACCGCCTTCCTCCGCGTCGACCAGCTTTCCGCGCCTGCCGCTGCTCGCCATTTCCGCCCGTGGAAACTTTGTCCGACAATATCGCAACAGTCGCTGATTCTTCGCGCCAACCCCACCAAATTGTAGCCGTATTTATCCCGTACTCATCGCTAACCAAATCGGCTTCCGAATCCCTCCTAATCTCCCCGAATCTCAGAAATTTCGATCGTGGTCGTTTCGGACGCGATTTGGGGGTTTCCAATTCCAGCGTCCCCGATCCATTAAATACCCCCTAGGATCGCCCAAACCTCCGCAACCCAGAGCCGCCACCCTCGTCTCCCTGATCACTCTAGCGCCGCCGCATTTCAAGTTCTAGGGTTTTCGGCCGAGTTCCTTCTCCAGCTAATTGCGCCGCCATCGTCGTCGCCCTTGCCCCGCCGTCTACACCATTGTGATCAGCAAGGTCCGAGCTACCTCGTGCGCCCCTCCTTGTCGTCGGAGCACCGCCGGAGTACCCGTCCGACAAGACCCGAGCCTTCGCCGCCGCTTCTTCCTCGCCGCTGGTCGCCACAGTCGTTGCCAGCCACTGGTAAGGGCACCCCTGAGTGCGTAATAGCACGGGGAACAATCTGGTACCCTCCACCGCCGGTGACTCGCCGCCGATTGCTGATGACCATCGGGTCCCGAGCGCCGCCCTCGCCGCTGTGGTTTCGTCAGCGCCACCGCAACCGCCGCGTCAGCCTCTGTGCTTGTGTGGCATTGTCGACGATCAAATCGCCGATCTTATGAATATATAAATGAAAAGAGAAAAATATGCGATCTCCGGGAGTGGATCCGACTTGTTCTTTATTGCTATGAACTCACGATTACAAACACTGAGAGTATCTAAAAACACAACACTTTGCTATATCTCGCTTGATGTGCTTCTATAGGACTGTTGCTGATGTGTTGTCTTCTCGTGTCTTCGTGTTCCGTTTCTGTCCCTTCTCTCCTTCCGGCCTTCTATGGTCCTCCTTAAGTACTTGATGAAGCGGTGGCAGTTATCCCATGAAGAGACATCCGTTGGGGAGCGACGCGTCTGGTCGGGAAGAGGCGGCAGTTTGACGGTTCTACTAACTGCAGAGGCAGTTGGTGAAGATGTCAACTGTTCTGCGGTTAATGATTTAGGAGATGTTAAATCATCAACCGTGATAGTGTTGTATTATGCGGAATATGAAACACGTGGTTCATTCATCACATAGTGAGTGGCGTGGTCGGGGACTCGACCCAAACGCCTGTTCATAGCTTTACGAGCGCTTACCTGGTCGTGGACTAGGTTTGGAACTTTGTCCGACCAGGGTATTATTATATAACTTCTGTAGTACCTACGACCAGTTGGGTCGGTGGTCTTAGAAGTTACGACCACGAAGACGTATGGTCTTTATCATATATTAAGATAGTATATGAATATTTTAATCCTCAACAGCTAGCCCCCGAACTTTTAAATGAATGTTGGTCGTGCGGACACGTTCTCCGATGCAATCATATCGAACAGACCTCTCATTAAATGCCGTGAGGCTCGAGGCGGTCTGTATTCATTTTAAAGTTGAGAAACCGCTTTGAAAAAAGGAAAAAGCTTTTCTGTCCGCTAGGCGAAAAGGTATTTGCCCGTTGGACTTCTCGCAGGGTCGGTTACAGTGAAGTGCCTATAAAACGACCCCGGCTGAGTGCTTTAAACCTTTACGCCTCTATCTCCAAGAAAATCTTCCTTGAGTTCTTCACCCAAAAAAGGAAGGCACCATGTCGGACCTCATCGCAAACTGGTCGATCTCCGATCTGAGTGAGAGAAAATTGGAGAGTTTAGAGAGAGTTGGGTTGCTACCCAACAGGAGTTTGATCTCTTGGAGATCGGCTTTTGGAGAGCACTGCCCAAGCGGCGAGGAGGGAGAAATCCCGGTGTTCCTCGCGTACGTTGAGTGCGGGCTCAAGCTTCCAGCACATTCTTTTCTCTCCCAAGTGCTGGAGTTTTATGAGGTTGAGTTGATCAACCTTGCTCCCAACGCCATTGCAAACCTGAGCATCTTCGTCTACCTCTGCGAAGCATACTTGGGGATTCCACCGACGATGGAACTCTTCAAGTATTACTACCGGATGGCGAACACGAAGAAAACGACCAAAGACCCACGGGAATGTACTTAAGGCTTCATGACTAAAGGTCGACGAGTACATTCGCATGTACTCAAGTCTTCTTGGTCGTCATGGAAGAAAAGCTGGTTTTACATGAAGGTTACGCGAGAAGACGGCCCAGACATACAGGTGGTAAGAAGGCGGTCGAGAACTCACGTTGGCGTTCCTCCTCAAAGAAGGAGGGAGAAGTTGGGAGATGGATTGAGGCTATCCATCTCTTGAGTATCAGGGGTTTAACCTCCTGGCACGTTGTAAGAGACTTTTCCATTAGGAGGATTAGTCCTTTAAAGACCAGGGCACGTTCGATGCTCTGGTTCATCGGTGGCGATGATGCTACCAAGGATTCTGATCCAGGTAATTTTTCAGAAAATCCCGACCATATTATTTTGCGAGTTGATTATTTTCGCAAAAAACTAAGACCTTTCATTTGTATTCGTAGTCTTGTCTTCTGAGGACGTCAGAAATAGGATCAAAATGATCCGGCCGCGAACTCGATGACAAGGCTAGCTTTCTCAAATCCTAGCACCGGAGTGTTGAAGAGAGGGTCAAAGACTTAGGGTAAGTGTATTAACTTTTTTCACCTTTCCGGTTATTTTCGATCAGTTTTAATCCTCTTTATGTGTAGTTGGTTGGACTTAAGATCAACGAGGCTACGGAGACATGTGAGCCTATTGATTATCCGACCAGCCTTGCGATCGCTGAAGGCAGCGGTTACGCTGAGGTAAGTAACTGAAAGAAATAACTTCTGCAAGATGAAGATGAAGTATATTCTTCACCTGATTAACTTTGTTTGTTAATCTAGGCGGCAATCACTGAGTCTCGTCTAGTTGTCTATGAGACAACTGTTCCTGAGACCAGTGAAACCACACTTTCTGACCCAGGAATCAGGGACCTTGCTCTCGACCAGATGGTCGAGAATATTGCTTCTGATCTCCTGATCGGGAGTGTAGAGAATACACTGAACCTACCGCCGGAATCGGTGGGAACAATTGGAAAGAAGAGAAAAACAGGTGCAACAGATTTTAAACCAGCGCGTTATAAGATCAAGACTAAGAAAACAACCAGGTATGTACAATTTTTATATGAAAAACATACCTCGTATATTCCAAGTAGAATTGAACTTTTGTTTCTCTTGTGCAGATCCGTCAATCCTCGTCCTTCCGACCAATCGCATTCAACAGTCAGCGATCGAAGTGGTCCCGCCATTGTCTTCCTCGTAGGACATCTTGAGGATGACGTGGTTGGAGGAGCCCTCGAGCCAACTTCGCACCGGAATCGAGCTAGATCCCATAGTAGTCACTATGCCAAGAATCGGAGGTAGAGACCATCGCAGATCTTCCATGTGTTCCAAGATCAAGGTCATCCTCCAAAACTAACAAGTTTTCTTTCTCAACTCGATTTGTCGCGAGTAAGGAACTTGATGATTATTGAGGGAGGATATCGATCGCTTAACGCAGCGGCCCGATAAAATTTTTACCGATTACAATGATACCGTAATTCGTAAGTGTTCAATCTTCTCCATAACCCTTTCTTGAAGTTTACAAGAAGGTTTATGGAAAAAAAAATGCTACTTGTGCAGCATATGATCGAAAACCTCGCTACGGTTGGAGGACTAACCGAGCGAGTTAGGATATTAGAAGAAAACACTCAAATAGAGAGTAAGAATTCCTCTTCTTTTTCCTCTTTAAGACTTTCCTTTATTTATTCTCCTTATCAAAAATTCTTTTGATAGATTTAGAGAAAATAAAAGAAGTTGCTTTAATGAAAAGACTGTAAGAATAAAGCTTGAAGAAGAACTTCAGGCTAAGAACCGGTCGATCGAAGACTTGACGACCAGCAATAAAAAGCTTTTGGATGATTCCAAGAAGAGAGAGGAAGGTAACTGGTCGTAGCCATGACTCAATATGTCTTCCAATCTTTTTACTTAATACTTGCTTTGTCTATGCAGAACAAAAACAAGCATTGACCAGAGTGAAGAAAGCTCTGGAATTTGAGCAAGACAAGGGGGCAGCTCTCGTGCTTAGTTTGGACGAGAAAATCACCTCGCAAAACAAAATGCTCTTTGATATGGGTGCGGGATCAAGCTTGCCCTCCTTGAGCGACCCAATAGAGAAGGTCAACTACCTAGGCTCTTTGTTGGAAGAGCTCAAGGTTTTACTCAAGACTACTAGGGAGAATTATGCCTATTCCGTTAAAGAATCTATTGCCTGTGGAGTCAGTCTTGCTTTGGCAAAGCTGAAAGCTTCCGACCCATCAACTAACCTTCAAACCATCGAAGAGGATTTCAACCGCTACCCACAGAGGCAAATCGATCCTCGCAGAGATGAAACCTCTAGGCTAAAAGGTCGCAGAAGAGATGGAAGTCTGATCTCCATCTAGCAAGAGTTAACTTAGGCATTCTCTAGTAGTTTAGTCAGGAGAAAACAATGCATACAATGTAAAGACTTACCTTTCTCTTATCAAAATAGAAAAATTCTTTTATTCATCCTACGACTTGTGAATTTATGTCTTACCTAGCCTCGATCGTTATATAGTAGAAGATCTTTACTATATAATAGTACTACCTGAGGCCAAGAATATAAATTCAAATCTCAACCATTACTTGTAAGTATGTACTGATTGGTAAAAAACTGATCGTGGTAATACTAGGAAACCTTTATGGTCGGAACCGTGTAGGTTTCGGCTAGTTGTAAATCTGTTTTTAATGATCGAAGTACTTTACTAAGACAACATATGGTCGGAAAAATAAAGAATTCTCCTTGATAAGAGGAAAAAACATAAAAAACATATGTTAAAAGAAGGAAAGTGGTTTTATTTCTATGCGATGCTCAATACTGGTCGGAATGAACCTAGCTAGGAAATAAAATAATAAAATATATTTCGCAAGACGTATTCATGCTCTTAGTCCGACTGGCAGCGAGGATCGTAGGAAAAGGACCGCCGCTAGGAAGCTCCTTCCAGTGGGCGGAACCACGTGCGAAAAAGGAGAGACTTCGACTAGGAGGCTTTCCGTGTCCCGACCAGTAGCCAAACAAGAGTAGAATAGAATTTTGAAACATAAATTATATATTTCATAACCCTGAGCATATGAACCGCAGTCGACCAGGATTGGACAACGTCATATAAATAACATCACTTGCTACTCTGAATTTAATTATCAAATTTAAAGAAATTAAACGAAATGAAATAAAATGAAGAAATTAAACAAAGAACTTACGCAATTGGTCAATGTTCCATGAATTTGACAAAACCCTGCCGTCTGACATGGCTAATCGTACTGAGCCTGGTAGGGTAACTTCGACCACAAAGTAAGGACCTTCCCATTTAGGGAGAGTTTATTGCGCCGCTTGGCTCAATTTTCTCGAGAACCAGATCACCTACACTAGGTTGCGAGGTTGCACCTACGATTGTAGTACCTTCGCATGGCTTGTTGGTAGATTGCGAACGATCAAAGCTTGGTTTCGCTGCTCTTCAAGGAAATTGATGTCGCCGAAGTCGATGTTCTTCCCGATTGCTTAAGTTAAAACAATCAGTGCGAGCAGAGCCAAATTTTAATTCTGGAGGAAGCATAGCTTCGGCCCCATAAACTAAAAAGATGGGTGTTTCACCGGCCGCACGATCGTCGTGGTCCGACAAATTCATAAAATGTATGGAAGTTCTTGAACCCAAGCTCCTCGATCGCTTTATTAATCGGTCGAATACTCGCGCTTTATCCCCGTATTAGGATACCATTGGCACGCCGACCGCCCATTGCTCGTGGATGAGCCAAGAAGTTAAATGGATCTTGGTTCCTAGTTCTTCGAAGAATTCCTGGAAATTACTGCTGAGAACTGGGTACCAATGTCCGTGATGATACGACTGGGTACACCAAATCGACTGAGGGTGCCACAAGTTTACTCATATCGAGGACAGTTGGCACCGTCTGTAGGGACCGTAACAAGAAGCTACAAGTTCACAACGCTCCTTAGCCTCGTCCCGCCCTGGATCGGGTCCGATCTCACCTAGACCTTGTCCTACCCTGGACCTCGTCCTGGTGGGCACCTCAGCCTCGTCCCACCCTTGACCTAGTATGGTCTCTCCTCGACTTCGTCCTACCCTGCACTAGTCCGGTAGGCACCTTGCATCGCCCCACTCGTAATCGGTCCGGTTCACCTCGATCTCGCCTGGCTTGCATCACCTATCACATCTACTAATGACATCGCCCCAATTGATGGCTCGATTGGCGTGAACGCAACTTGGCCCCGACGGGTTTGCCTCGCCGAATACCGCCCGCCTCAATGGTGTCTTTTGACTCTGGCTCCACCTAGCTCAACTAGTTCACATCGGCAAGCCCCAACATGCCTTGATGGCTTCACGTAGGCGTGGCCCAACTCAGCTTCGACAACTTTGCCTCGGACGAACTCCCCTCCATCTTGATGGTGTCTCCTCAACTAGGGGCTTCCTCTAGCTCGACAGATTCACCTCGGCGAGCTCCAATACACCTCGATTGTTTGGCATTGGTGTGGTTCAATTAGGCCTCAAACTTTGCCTAGGTCGAACTTCACTTCGTCTCGATGGCGTCTCCTCGACTAGTGGCTCCCCTAGCTTGACAGATTCACATCGGCGAGCTCCAACACACCTTGATGGCTTGGCCTCGCAGTGTGGTTAAATTCATCCTCACCAAAATTTGCTTTGTCTCGATGGTGTCTTGTTGACTAGGGATCCCTAGCTTGACGAATTCACCTCGCATGAGCTCCAACACGCTCGATGGCTTGGTCTCGCCAGGTTCACTCCGCCTCGACGGCTTGCCGTGGCCGAACGCCGCTTACCTCAATGTCGCCTCCTCGACTAGGGCTCCCCTAGGTCGATGAATTCACCTCAGCGAGCTCCAACACGCATTGATGGCTTCACTTCGACGTGGTGTGACTCATCCTCGATGGCTTTGCCTTGGCTAAACTCGCCTGCCTCGATGTTGTCTCCTCGACTAGGGGCCCCTAGCTCGATGGATTCACTTCGCGATCGCATTAATGTCGCCCAACGGTTGACCGATTGCATTAATGTCGCTTGGCATTGCATATCGGATCCACCGCCAACGGTTCGGCATGTAGGTATACTTTGTAAAAAATCACAGGTATAATTTTGTAATTTCAATAAAAATAGATTGTTTTGAAAAGAAATCCTATGTTTGAACCCAACAAGAAGTATATGCTAGTATAACTTTAGATTTCCAATGTTGGACTATTCTACCTCCACAACTGCACATGGGACGACGCGCTTGTTGTCGCCTCCCGCCAAGACGATGGTCGCGACCCGCCCGCTTTGCATCCATGGCTGCCACATGACGTCCGGAGGCCCACGACACGATGAGGATCACCTCGTCACGCTTCGGGTCCAGCCACAGGTCGCCTGGGCAGTACTTGAACGGCGTGGATGAGAGGTCAATGCTTTGGTGGACTGCGGGGTCGCCGGAGAAGCATGGTGGTCACTTGCTCGTTGTAGGTGTAGGGTTTTTTGGGAGGAATGGTTCTAATCAAGTCAATCAACAAATCGAGATGGACTTAAAATTCCGAGGGCCGAGGCCGCCACCATCGCGCGCCACACCACCGATGTCGGTGTCCGTGGCTCCGTCTGGCTCAAGGCTGTGGTGCCACCGCCACGCCTCACGCCCGCACCGCTTGCTGCCTGGACGCCTGGTCCTCTCGCTAGTCACCGCTGTTGACGGGGAATCGGGAGGAGAGCGGGGGATTAGGCCATTAGGGACTTACGGTTGGGCAACCAGGGAGAGGAGAGGTGTTGGGAGTGGGTGGTGGGCCTCAGCGTGAGTGGGCCTTTGGTAGGATGTGATTTTCAGGAGGTGAGGAAGAGTTCGTCCCTTTACGTTTTTCAAAATTTTGGGCATGCTGGTGCATACACTGACACCCCACCCGCCTCGCCTCGCCCGCCGGGCCGCAAAAATCCTCCTATCCTCCCACTGTCGCTTTCGCCCCGACTCTACCATGCCCTTGTTGCCATGGGCCGCCTCCCTAGGTGACTCGCAACCCACCAGAGTATAGTTTGGTCGGTACTTATGTTATGTAATATGTTGATGTTATGTATGGTGATTGGTCAGTACTCATGTTACGTATGTTTTAGTCAGTACTTGACGAGGTTTAAAATCTCTATGTATTACTTCGATAACAACATAATTAAAGCTAACTCTGTAGTCGTAAGGATTCCAGAGGGGGCTAGCTGATGAGGATTAAAATATCTATGTATTAATTTAATACATAATTAAAAGACCCATATATTTTGGTGGTCGTAATGTGTGGATATCGTGAGGATATGTGCACGATCTCAGGATGATGAGTCAATTGGCAATGGCGTTGTTGGTTTGTAAATTCATATTTTCGGGTTTTCTTTCAGTCGTGGTGACTGTGGTGGTCAGGCCGGTCGTCGGCCGGAAAACGCCATGGTGGCCGGTTCAGCCTGATGATTTTGTTTTTGATCGGCCGTTTGTGTAGGCAGCGAGGTCTTCGGGTCATCATTTTTGAGTTGTCAGCCAGTTTTGAGAGCTCGAATTTCACGGAATTTTGCTGTTCATCACGGCCCGATCACCCCACAAGGCCGGTCCGACCGATTTTGCTTCTTGGCCGACCGCTTCCCACAACGGCGGTCGACTCGCCAAAAGACTTAGCTAAATTCCAAAAGTGAAATTCAAACCTTCCGAAATTTCAAACGAATAGAACTTTTGACTGGAGCTCCAAAATGATGGGACCACATCCAGAGACTCCTCACTTGCCTACACAACCTATTTTTGGCCCACCCAAAAACCTAAAATCATTTTATGGCCTGACCGCCACCATGGCCGATCGGATTTCTCCACGGCGGTCCGACCACCGACACCACCGGCCATCGATCACTGGGTCCGACAAATTTCTAGAGCAAACCCGAAACGCGAGATTTTGCAAACCAACAACGCCATTGCCAATTGACTCATCATCCTGAGATCGTGCACATATCCTCACGATATCCACAATCTCCCCCTTGATGAACACATTGGTAATTTTCAAAAAAATGTGGTTTTTCAAAATAAAAAGTAAAAACTTCGCCGTTTTCGCATAAAGACACAACTTGGTCCATAAGCAACAAAAAGCCTAGGAACCACTCAAGTCGGCTTCGTAATAGTATAAGCAAGTGAGATAAGGCAATGAAAGCACCAAAGGATTCAATTTTCAGAAAGTAGCCAAAAATCTCACTTAGGTCCAAATGAAATGCAATTTTTCTATTTGACCTTTGATCACTGTGAGTCTTCTTCAAATGCAAATGAAATCAGGAAAAGGCAATAGAACCATAAGACTTAACTCACTATGATCATAAATTTTCAAAAGGTTCAATTTTTTTATTTTATGAAGTTCTTATATATTAAACCTTAAGTATGAAACCAAAAGCTCCAACAAAGATTTTCTTCACAATCTTTCTCCCTTTGACAATGAATTCATCAAGATGCATGAAAAGAAAGAGCATGAAGGAATGACTTTATTTTTGAACTTTAGTAAAAAGGAGCCATGACCATTATACATGAAGACAAGATAAGTATTATACCAAGCCATATACGAGTAGACGCTTATATTCAATCATGGCAAAACATGTACCGCAGCTAAAACCAAGATAGCAAAGAATCGAGATTAATGTAATTAAAATCATGAAAGGTTGCTCAATATCATAGATTCACTCAAAGCAACCAAAAATGAGTCAAGCCATGTCTATCAAGAAAAGAGACTCAAAATAAGAATTGAGGCATTTTGAGCATTAAGAGAATTCTTTGAAGCAAAGCTCAAGCACTTGGCCCTTTTGGGCAATTTTTCTTTTCTTTTTCTTTTTTATCGTGCTAGATCTCAAGCCTTGCACACCATCTCAAGCGATAAGCTTAAAAGAGTGGTCTAGGTCATCCAAAACTCCCCCTGAGTTCATGCCTAGTGCAATGGCAAGCCGTCTCATGAGAAAGGATTGATGAGATCAGTTTTTTCGTACAGAGATTTTTTTTCTCTTTTTGCTTGACTTAAGAAGTTAAAAAGCTCATTTTTCATCTCAAAATAAGTTCAAGACTCAATTCAACTTGTAAGACATGGCGAGAGTCATAAGAGGATCACTAGAGCAAAACTAGTCACAAGATCCAACAAGACATGATTTGATTCAATTTGCTCACAGATATAAAGCTAGCAAGGCAAAAGCTAAGCCAAACATGAAGAGCCATAAAAGAAGTCTAGCAGACTATCACTTGATATGACAAAGTATAGAAGATGAAATCAAGTCATACAAGGATAATAATCAAAGCTCCACTAATTTTATTATACAATGCAAGACAAATGAATTGAAACATGCATTATGATACAATGAATGCAAAAAGAGCAACTTCCCCCTCAAAACAGCCCAATAGGACTAATAACCCCTAACTCTCCCCGCAAAGCAGCAAAACGAGAAGAATCAAGAGCTTTAGTGAAAATATCTGCAAGCTGTTGCTCAGACTCTACAAAGTGAAGCACAACATCACCTTTCTCAACATGGTCTCTAAGAAAATGAAATCGAATATCAATATGTTTAGTCCTCGAATGTTGCAATCGGGTTTTGGCAATATTAATTGCGTATGTTGTCACGTAAAAGAGGAACACTTCCCAAAGATAACCCATAGTCCCGCAATGCTGATAAAATCCAGAGAACTCGAGAGCGTACCATCAAGCGGCAGCCTACATACTCCCTTCTCCAAATTGTAGTCTCTAGAGCTAGGCACTGCTTATTGCACCACACATAGGCCTAGATTTGTAGAGAACTTTGTAGACTCTTTTGGTGGGTCTAGGCAACAGGTTGAATTAGGACATCGTGAGGAGAGACCACGGGTAGCACCTAGACAGAGGAGTATCGATCTTTGGTAGATCGTTTTGAGAGGTCTAGGTGGTTCTCATGTGCATCCTTATGATTTTACCCCGATCATGTTTCGCTATTTCATCATTGCTGCCCTGACATCGTGCTTCTCAAGATCGGATTCCTCAATCATTTATCACTAACCCCAAAGATCGAGGCACTGATGTTTTCTCGATTGTGCTTTTTAGGTCCGGCTGTGCGAGGAAGGAGGACATATGGCTTGTTGACTCGGGTGTTCTCGACATATGACCGAGATTCTAGATGGTTCTCCTCCTCACACGTGCATCCGAACGAATTGATTACATTTGGGATGCTTCTACCGGGACCGTGATTGCAAAGGGCACTGTGCGCTGCGCCAACGACAAGTTCATGCTAAAAGACGCCGCTTTGGTAAGTAAGTTGAGGTATAATCTTCTATCTGCTTTCTCACCGCTTGATGAGGGTCTAGAAGTGAGGTTTAAGAGAGGTGAGTGTAGAGTTCTAGATTCATCGGGTGAGCTTGCTTTTGAGATCTCCAGATTTGAGAAGATCTTCCGTGCAAATTTCAAAGATTTCTTCAGCTTCTAAACCCTAGGTGTCTTGTAGCCTCTGATTCTCATGACCTTGTTTTGTGGTATCGTAGACTTGGGCATATAGGTTTTGATCATTTGTCTAGAGTCACTTGCAAGTACTTGATTAGAGGTTTGCCTAGGTCAAGGTCATTAGAGATCTTGTGTGCTCACCCCAGAGACATGGTAAGATGGTGTCTCGCTTCCCACCCACCTCTTACTTTGATAATGATGATGGACTGAGACAACTTCTTCACTTAGATACAGCTTGGTCCTTCTAGAGTTCAACACCGGTGGGAAATGGTATGTGTTGGTGGTTGTGGATGATTATTCCAGGTATTCATGGGTTTATTTTCTTGCTTCTAAGGACGAAGCATTTGGATTCTTTAGAGATTTGGTCCTTAGAATTGCCGTTGATATACCCGAGCTTTGAGAGCCATTAGGAGTGACAATGGGATAGAGTTCAAGAATTCTTCTTTTCTACCTTCTCAGACCGATAGGGAATTGAGCATCGCTTTCTTCTCCTAGAGTTCCTCAAATAATGGTGTTGTAGAAAGGAAGAATGTAACCCTTGTAGAGATGGCTCTGACCATGCTAGATGAGCATTCTACTCCTAGGAGATTTTAATGAGGCGATCTCATCGCTTGTTATATCTCCAATAGGGTTTTCTTGAGATCTGTGGGTTGGAAAGACTTCTTATGAGCTTAGATTTGGTCATTCTCCCAAAGTCTCTCATTTCAAGATTTTTGGTTGCAAGTGCTTCATTCTTAAACATGGCAATCTTGATAAATTTGAGTCTAGATGTTTTGATGGCAATCTTGCAAGACCGGCAGGACTTGGAGGTTAGCCAAGTTTGCATTGAGTTGATTTGATTGTGTTTCATGTATGGTTATCAATGCTTTATTGATATATATTGCATTATGGAGCTAACGTGGGTCAAGTTGTGAAGAACTTGTTCCCAAAAACGATTTATTTGTCTATTGTCAGCAGTGGCTTGCGTGTCAACGACGCTAACTGTGAGTGGATCGACTATGCTTGGAGAGCCGAGGTCCGTAACGATCGTGGATACCGGGTGGTCGTGTGACACAAGCATGGTGCGAATGGGCAAGTTGGATCGAACGGTGGTTCGTTACCTGGTTGGATCAAAGTGCGGATATCGCTATGAAGTCTCGGGAGGTTCCGGGGGATTCTGACAAGAGAGGCTTGGCGACGTGATGAGAACCGCCGATCAACCTACACGTGGTGAAGCGCATTTATTGCTTCAATAGTTATATGTGTGTGGGTCCCATGTGTAAGTGGTCCCAAAAGTGAAACCCTAGCTCTCTAGTATAAATAGAAAAGGGGGAGATGGAAAACCCTCTTAAGCACTCATAAGGCATTCCTTCTCTTTTTCTAGGGTTTGGAGGAGAGGAGAGGAGAACTAGGGTTTGGAGAGTTTGGAGTGTGCTCCTTGTGTGAGCTCTTGCCCTTCTTGTTGGAGAGGCTTTGTAAGCATCTAGTGTGATCAAACTATCTTGTGATGCTTAATTGAAAGATCATTTGCTCTCTTTGTGTTCTTCTCCCTTTTTGGATGAGTTTGGTGCTTCCTTGATTCAAGGGTTTATGGTTGGTCTCTTGACCCATTTTGTCTTGCTTTGATGTGTGGGAATACTCCTAGAATCATCTAGACCATCAATCCCCACAAGCAAGTCTTGAATCAGATTTTCACATTTCTAGGGTTTGTGCACTTCCTTGTTAAATCCTTGAGAGATCGATTCTGAAGTGGATCCAAGGATCGCCGCTAGAAATAGGTCTCCAATATCACTAGGAGGTGTGCTCAAATTTGGTCAAGTTTCATTGGTTGGATCAAAAGTTGGATCAAATTTCGCTTTTGGATGTAGAGTTCTTTTTCAAGATCGATCGAACCGGTCGGATCGGTGTTTGAACGGCGGTCCGATCACCAGATATTCGCATCATTGCTCACGGGTCGAACCATTGCCCACCGTCCGACCGCCAGCTTAGTTGTCGGCCGATCATTGGTTGACCGTCGGTCCGACCGCCTCGTGGTAGCCTGGCCGACCGCCTCGTGCCTCAGATTTGCCCGTTGAGTTTAAGTCTCCACTTTTGTGTCGTGTGGTTGTCGGGGTTATCGAATTCAACACAAGGCGTCCATTGTGCTGCTTATCGATCTTCTTAGCTTTCATAGCTAAAGGAGTAAAGTTCGTGTTGAATTTGACTTAGGCGAGAAAGTTGTGAAAGCGCCTATTGACCCCTTAGTCGCCTTTCCGGTCCTACATAATGCCTAAGCCTACGACCCCTGTGGTTGTAAGAGTCGTAACCCCTAAGCTTACGACCTCGTGGTCGTAAGAGTTGTAACCCCTAAGGGTAACGACCTCTGTGGTCGTAAGGATTCCAGAGGTTACTTATAGGTACCCTGGTCGGACGAGGTCCTGAACCTAGTCCCCGACCAGATGACTACTCGTACAAGCAATGAATTAGCATCTGGATTTTGCTCCAAGCATACTCCTTACCGTGTGATGAATGAAGCACATTTCTCCATACCACGCGATGTTTCATAGTCCTAAGACACTAGCAACAAACTACCATACGGTTTAGTGTCTCACAGACATTAAACGCCGAACGGTTGATACTTTATCAATTGTTGCCTTGTTCACCAACATGCGACACTTCCAACATGCACCTCTTCCAGATTAATCGTTACTACTTCATCAACTACTTAACGAAGAACACGAATTCAGTAAGGCAATCCAATCTAATTCGGAAGATCAAGCGACGATTGGATTTCATCTGAAGTATTAGCATAGTAAGTACTACGCTTAGTGTAATTAGGATTAGTTCATTGCCTTGTCAAGGGCGCCCCATGTAAAGGATCCAATTCATAGCAATAAAGAGCAGTCTCATTCTCTCCCAAGAACTCTTTGCCATTTTCTCTGTTTTATTTCGTAAGATTGACGACTTAATCGTCGACAGTACTTATGTGGTAGGGCCACTTTGATTAATAACATGATATTATGGTTGTGCACTCATGTGGTGGTTTGGTCCAGTATATGTTACTCTATGTATGTGCGCACTATTTGTGTATTTTTATCCGCTTTCGACCCGAATTTGTCACGTATCCGTCTCGTGCCCGTATCCCGAATAGGCCGGATTCGTATCTGTCGTAGATACGCGTCTAGACAGTAGATTTGTGGCACGCCCGGTCGGCTACGTCAACCTCTGGGGATGCCGAAAGTGGGTGTGACGTAAGCATGCACGAGAATCACTCAACTTGTATTGCTCAAGTGTGAAATTGTGTACATGTGGTCTCCCTCCTCATGCTATAATGGGGTCCTATTTATAGGATGAGAGGGGGTAGAATGTGAGTTTACATAAATAACCATACTTTTAGGGAAACCCTGTGGGTAGTTCCTACTTTCCTGGTCGAGTGGGGTTGCCCATGTCAGGCCCACCGGCCGACGTCGCGCATGTTGGCTGCGTAGAGCGGCTTCACGCTTGTCAGCCACGTAGAGGGGTTTGGTTACGTAACCAAAGTCACATTTCGCGTTGTTGTCGCCTCGTGTAACTACCCTATCACGCTGCTAGTTTTTTGTTGACGTCGATCGGACCGATGTAGACATCGACCTCGAGAACGCGGAGACCCCTCCCCAGCAGTATTCGTATCTTGCCTGTATCTTACTCCGAATCCAAGAAGAAAAAAAGGTCTAGAATACGAAAAGAACGATCATCATTCATTATTCATCTCGGTGTGCAATTCAAACAGCGGAAACTGTACTAGTAGTAGTTGTTTCGCTGCATTAATTGTTCTCTCCTGTTGTTAATCAAATCCACCACTGTAGCTTGTTGCATCTTCGGTCGGCGAAGTAGGTACTGCCCTCTGATGCTCCTGTGCATTCACATGACTCGTGTGGATTCAGAAAAAACTGAAACGCAGCACCCAAATGACCAAAACTAGTATTTATTTGCAACATGGCCGCACCCAACGTTCATCGTTCCAACCACACATCGGAAATTACTCCATCATACACTTAAAAAGACCAACTACGTGTTGACCATCGAGTGGTATTTCACTTAACGGCTGTGCCGTCCACCGTACTAGAGCCGGTTATTCGCCGTCCTGACTAACCCACGCGATCCAAACTCACGGGCGCAAAGGCTATCGCAAGCCTAACACACGGGAGCTAGCTCCATCGGCTGCATGCCAGGACAGTCTAGAGCACGAGGCTCTCGACGGCCTCGACGACGGACCACGGGAGGTCGCCGCCGTTGCCGGCGTTGCGCACGGAGCAGTTGGTGCGGATCTGACCCTGGGTGCCCGTGAGCACCCTGATCTGCCCCATCTTCACAATGGAGAAGATGAACTGGTCGAAGAAGGCCCACTGGTCCAGCGCGAACTTTGTGACGATGGGCTTGGTCGTCGAGTTAGTGAACATGTCCTGGTCGGAGGTGAAGAGGCCCTCGCGGTTGAGCAGGTCGACGTAGTACTTGTTGTCGAAGGTGTTGGGCGTCCGGATGTCGTTGACGGTGGTGTTGTCGACGCCCTTGGCGGGGCAGGTGTGCTTGAGGTGGCCGGCGAAACACTTGTTCATGGTGGGGTCCTGCGGGAACAGGCGGTCCTCGAAGGACGAGCAGTGCGCGATGCCGACGGTGTGCCCGCCGGAGAGCGCCACGAGGTCGTTGACGTCGAGGTTGATCTTGGCCAGGAATTCTAGGAGGATGGGAACAGTCGAGTTCGGCGGCGGCAGGGCGCCGAGGACGTCATCCAACGTCGCGAACTTTAGGCTGTCACGCCGGCCCAAGGGGACCTTGTACTCCGGCCCGCCGGCCTGCCAACCAAACATGGCATCATTACAACATGCACTTCATTAAAAGGAGCATCAGTTACCAACTAATTTATCTACTATAGTCAAGATGTGCGGAATCTTCAAGCTGCCATGGATCTATCATGGTCCTGTTTAGCCCATGATCCGCGTGGTGAGAGACAGCGACACGTTTCCTGTTTCTTCATCTTTATCGTCTGCCATTGCTCAGACGATCAAGCTGTAGCAGGCAAACCGTTCAACGCACTCCAATGAAATAAATTTGACCAGGACTGCTGGTCCATCCAATCTTGTTTACTATTATTTATCAAACAATTTAAAAGGGGAACAAAATGAAAAGTGTGCCGACGGCCACGTGCCCTGATACAAACTTGGTCTTTACTCATGCGCACTGTTTAGTGTTTACATGTCGTACCTAACAAAGAAAACAATCTTGTCCTGTGCCGAATAAAAGAAGATAAATTTTTCGGTATATTCTGTCTTTAGTGGTGGTATATTCCGTCTCTAGCGATAGTATACACCATTGATTCATTGATTTATTAAGGATACAATAAACTTTTTTTAATTTATTTTTTAGACTACTATAAAAATTTTCAACTAGTGTTGAAAATATTACTCCTATAGCATAATATCTCCACATGACCGATTAGAATTATATATCTTTGATATTCTGCTACTCATACTATCGAGTGTAATACTAATCTGAACCATTAAAACAAGAGGAATGAACGGCCTAAATTAAATTGAGTGTGCCGTAAAATAGCTCTAGAAGAAAATGTACCTCCATGAGTTCACTGGCTACATACATACCCATTATGTGCACATACACCCATTATGTGCACATACACGCAGGGGCGGAGCCGAGCAAAGCCTCGGACCGGTCCAAAGCATTTCAGCCCAAAGTAAATTTTCTGCTTGATTTTGACGTTGCTTTTTTAGGTTTAGCAGGTATTTTTTTGCTGGACCTCGGGCCATTGCCCAGGAGGCTCGAGGCCAAGCTCCGCCCCTGCATACACGGCCCTATGTTCCATGTGCACTTTTATTTCTTTTTTATAAAAATTTTAAGCAACTAAAAATTAGCAAACTCGATTAACTTAACGTCAAATTTTGGATCTGTATGCTAATTTTTGCGTGGCAGATCGGAATAGCCACTTTGAACTATATAATTAAGCAGGAGAAGCATACATGCTTGGATGGTGCAGACCAAATTGAATTTGTATCTATACGCGCGTACCAGGTGGACGGAGTCGCGGGCGGCGAGGGTGACGATGTCGGCGCAGGAGACGACGAGGCCGCATGCCTTGTGCAGGAGGGCCCGGATGTCGTTGATGGCCTTGAACGCCGACGGGCGGAGCGTCAGGTTGGGTGGAGCCTCCTGCTCGCTGTCCCCGGCGGGCGTCTTGTTCAGAAGGATGGAGCCATCGCAACCCTGCACCAAGCACGCACCAGCGACACATGGGTAGTCGTCGATCGAGATCAATTCAATAGGCATGTTGATGCTAGCTACTGCTTCATTTAATTATACGCGAAGGCGTTGATTCAATCTACTACTACCACTACCGGTTCACAAAAACAAGTTTTTTTTTTCTTAAAAAAAATATATGCAGTTAAATTGTGAAAACTTTGTCATTCGATATTTTTTAAAATATTTAAATTAAATACATAAAAATCATAGATGTAGTTCTGTCTCAAAAAGTATTTCCATAATACTATAATTTTACCAGATTTAAAAATATATTACAATTAGTAGATGAAGTTACGTATTTGATTTTTTTGAGTAGTAGTTCTCTGGTTGCATGCTTATGTATCCAGCGGATAGGAGGGAGAGCAGAGGTAGCTCTCCTGCAAGCAGAACACGATGGTATAGAGCTTTTACTTGGACGAAGCAGTCGTGGAAGTGAAGGCGGATGAGCGCGGCGGCGAGGCCGACGTCCTTGTGGATGGCCTTCCGGAGGAAGTCCTTCACGATGCACTCTGCCATGGGGCAGCTCTTCTTGTAGAAATCAAACGACAAGCCCTTGGCCAGCGGCGGGTACCTGCCTGCCTCGGCAGCAGGAGCACACAACACAGCAGCTGCTGCTACTAGCACGAGCAAGCTAGTTCTAGCGGTACTAGACGCCATATTTTTCACTCAGCTTGTCCTATCGCAGCTTACCAAAGGCTTAGCTTGTGGAGACCTCGCGCCTTCCTTCATTTATAGGCATTTGTTCGCGCCGGTGACCGGTGGCAACTGGCAAGCTGAGCGTTTGCTCCGCTCCGTCAAAACAACATTTATATTTTATATAAATGTTGTTTTATTTTTATCATATGTTACATTATATTTAGAGACAACATCTCAAAAATATAATCTCTAGTATACTCTCCAATATTTATATTTTATAATTTTCATTTGAAACAGGATCACATATCAACTAGAGCAGATTAATGTATCATGCCTTATTTCATGTTATCGTGTGCACGATAGTCTCTTCAGGAAGAGACGATATGTACTCTTTTTCCTCCTCTACGTAGGATTTTATTGATGTGGTATAACTAAGAGACGACAACAAATACACTATTGGAGATACCCTTAATCCAATTCTTTGAACAGGACACGTCGCGTGGAAGGCGAAAACATTATCCACCAAGGATAGAGACAGACAGAGTCAGAAATATTTTACTCAAGGGTTATATAGTGATAATTAAATATTGAGAGATGCTAAAATATAATTTTTTTACTATTCTTTATGAGAAAATAAATATTATATAAAAAGTTTTATTAGCCATGGGCACCAGAGCTCCCACTAGTCCCTTGTCTCCGTCCCTGACCAAGGAGCTCGGCGAGCTACTAGTCATTCTCTAGAAGCGGATCCTCTGCTGAAGCAACAAGCTAGCCACGGCAGAGGAGCACAATTATGTGGCATTAGGTCTCTTCTACACCGTTCGATCACCACAGAACGGCTTAGATCAACAACATACGGTGAAAATTGCTGCAATACAATACTGTATAAAGTGTACTGCAGAACACTGTCGCCACAGATTGAGATTAGCACCGATACAGTGTCTCTTTGCATAGTACTGTAGAGGATCTGATCCTCGTTCTCTAGCTTCTAGTATTGTTTCCAGCATGTACCTAGAAAACTGGTAGAATTATCATTTCAGGACAAGTTCTCAGTAACTTCGTTGATGACTTGTGAGAGACTGTACTGTTCCAGTAGCAGTACTTTTGTTCCATCAGCTAGTACATCCATTTCCATGGTTGTTCAAGAAGGAATGCACTGTACCATTCAAAGAATCCAGAAGCCAGTAAGTGGAATTAGCGCTGACGGCTCTGGGCCGTGTGTTATTGGAGACTTATTTGCCAAGTATGTTTCATAAGTTAGATAATTATCTAACTTACAAAGATATCTCGTCGGGATCAAATATATGATGAGGTTACCGGACATTGTGATCGTCCTTGATCAGCAAAAAGAGTATATAGCTCTTCGAGAGCGTGTCATTTTGGTGATTCCTGATATTTCTTTAGTCGATACAAATTGTGACCTAGATATCATAAATATATCGATTCCAGCTAACGATGACACTATGACTTCAATTCGAATGATTCTTAACAAATCAGTATTCGCAATTTGTGAGAGCTCTTATTGCAAAATCAATGTCTTACTTCATGGATTCGAGAGAATAGGAGAACAATAGCCTGACAAACAGACGGACTAAAAAATCTGCGGCTCCTAATGGAATAGGTAACAAAGCTACTTTGCTGCTACCTCCCCACGTTTAAGCTGGTACTTGTTTGAAAAATAAACCCTTTGACCTTTTCTTCTACCTCCCCACGTTTAAGCTGGTACTTGTTTGAATAATAAACCCTTTGACCTTTTCTTCGTTCGCCAAATCTTTTTTCAGTTCTATCTGTTGAGGAACTGTCGCTAGCGAGTCTAGTTCGAGTGATTACTTCGTAGATAAATTCATAATCGCAAGAACAATGTAAGAACGTAAGAGCAGAATAGTAGATTGAACACATAGATATAAGGGAATTTTAAGCTGCTCTTTATTGCTCTTCTGAAAACAATGTACAATGTTGAGGGCCCTTCTCCTTTGTATAGACAACTGGATGGATAAGTAGCCCACCTGGGTCAGGACTCTTCGGTTCCGGTCCCGGTTTCTTAATACCCCCCTTGGGCACTCATCTGGCATGCTCATGTCTCGTCAAAGCTCCATGAAATCCCAATGGGAAAATTTGGAGAGAGTACATGACATGTGTTCCGCTGTGTTCATGAAAAACCTTAGTCGAGAAACTTTAGGAAAACTCGTCAAGGGAAAAAGAGTACAATCCACCTAATTTCATTTAATCTTTAGGATTTATTCTTTGGGAACTTGATCTTCGTGATCAAGCTTTAATAATAAATTCGTGAAGATTCTCCCCCTGAATTCTGCACTTCTCTAAACCTCATCATTCCAATTCCACGTATACATCTTTCAAAACTAGACGCTGGAAGTGACTTAGTAAATAAATATGTAAGATTTTCACACGACTTAGTATGTAGTACCTTAATTTCATCCATCTTTTCCCATTCATGAGCATAGAAGAACTTAAGGTTGATATGCTTTGTGAGAGGACTCTTCACATAACTCATCTGCACTTGCGCAACACAAGCTGCATTATCTTCATAGATAATAGTGGGGGTTTGTGCGGTATTCAATCCACATGACTGCTGGATGTGGTTAATCATCCGCCGAAGCTAAGAACATTCCTGTGAGGCCTCGTACAGTGCTATAATTTTTGAGTGGTTCGTCGAAGTAGATACAAGACATTACTTAGACGATTTTTATGAAATTGTAGTTCCACCACATAGGAATACATAGCCTGTTTGTAACTTAGTTGTATGTTGGTCTGACAGGTACCCAACATCTGCATAGTCAGTCATAGTTATATCTTGGTTCTTTCTGTAGAACAGGCTAAGATCTTTGCTTCCTTTGAGGTATCAAAAGATGTCCTTTATTCCCTGCCAATGCCTTTTGGTAGGTTTGCACTATACCTTGCAAGTAGGTTCACGGTAAATGCAATGTACGGTCTAGTACAGTTTGCTAAATACACGAGTGCTCCTAGTGCACTCAAATACGGGAATTTCGGTCCCAAGACTTTCGCCCCCTCTTCTTTAGGTCTGTACGGGTCTCAACAGGCTCCCCTTATGATTATGGAGAACTTCAGTGATCGGCAGACGTCCCCGGTTACTTGGGATTCGAGGAGCCGGAGTTCTCGTCCTTTTATTCTGAGACCACTGGACGGGATTAGGTATACCTTTAATTTTCTTTGGTATTTCAACCCTCTCCGGCACATTACGTGCAGGCACATGCGACTTGGTCACGCTCTTCAAATCACTAAAGCGGTTAGGCAGGTGATTTGCTAATACTTGCAAATAAATTATCTTCTGGACTTCTCTATTTACTTCACTTGTGCGCGGGTCATGTGCATGGATTCCCGTGGCTTGCCATGTCATTTTCTGATATTTTTCATCGAGGGTTGATTCCCCCTAATGACGGAAAACTATCATCATCAAATATGCTGTCAGCGAAGTGTGTTGTATGCAAATCTCTAGTCATGGGGTCCAGGTACCTGATTATAGATGATGTATCATAACCAACGTATATCCCAGAATTTTGGAGGGGCCCATTGCAGTTAACTGCAGTGGTGGTATAGGTACATAAACCTTACAACCAAACCTTCGTAGATGAGAGATTTTCACTGCTGACCCTTGCGCTAGTTGCATAGGTGAATAGATGTTATATGCTAACGGTCTAAAATTGATGAGAGTTGCTACATGTAGAACCGCGTGTCCCCAACATGTAGTTGGTAAATTACAATTCTGCAAGAGCGGTCGGGCAATAAATTTAATTCTTTTAATTAATGCCTCTGCTAGTCCCTTCAGGATGTGGACATGTGGTACAAAATGCTCAACAATAATTCCCACTGCCATACAATAGTCATCATATACATTTGAAGTAAATTCTCCAGCGTTGTCCATTCTGATGGACTTCACATGATGATCAGTGAAATTATTCTTAATTTTAATTATCTGCGAGATCAGCTTTGCAAAAGGATGGTTTCTCGTAGATAATAAAGATACATGCGACCATTTCGAGGAAGCGTCGATGAGCACCATAAAGTATCTAAATGGCCCTAACAGGGGTTGTATAGAACCACAAATGTCTCTCTAGATGCGGTCCAGGAATGCAGGGATTTCATCCTTTACTTTCAGAGTAGGGGTCTAGTAATCAGTTTCCTGGTGGCACATGTGGGGCACAAAAAATCTTCTTGATTCGGGAAATTCTTTACATTGACATTGTGTCCCTGAGCATTAGTAATTATATTTCTCATCATTCTAAGACCAGGGTGGCCTAATCTATCATGTTAGAGACAGAAAAGTTCAGAGCTGTTAAAAGCGATTTTCAGGACAGTATAGGCTGTAAGTGCCTTAATGTGAGTGTAGTATAGTCCAGATTCATATGAAAGAAGTCGTTTTAATACCCTTTTCCTATTTTCTTCGCGCTTTGTAATGAGCAGGTATTTCTTACCATACTGTTCTTCAGTCTCTACGTGGAGACCGTTAGCGCGAATATCTTTAAAGCTTAAGAGAGTCCCAGTCGATTCTGGGTACAACAAGGCTTCTTCAATGACCAATGTTGTGCCCATCGGGAGTATAATTGTGTCTCTTTTTTATCCTATTATACAAGTATCTCTGCCTGCAATTGTCGTAAGACTACCAGCATTCTTGCTGATTTATTGGAAATTTTTTTGTATCTCTCAATATGGTATTCGTTGTGCCGCTATCTGCTAAGCACACTTCCTCCATAGGGCGCCACACGCATTCTGATATACAAAGTATTTATTAATATAGGGTAGGAAGCAATCCACACACATAAGCAAAATGCTTCAAAACATAATACAACTTGCTACTATTAATACGGGCAAAAAAATCTTGCAGGACTCATCATAAGAATTTATTGCTTTGCTCTCCTAGAGCTTACAACCATTATTCAAAATTCAATGTTCTATCACAACCATAAACTGCAAATGACTATAAAATATAAGTACAATGCGTGCACTAGATTGAATTAGCGAAGTATGAAGAAATTTATTCCTGAATCTGCTCCAAGTTCAACTTCTGTTCTTCGCCAACAACAACTGATGCCGCTGTGATGTCCAAAGGTGTGATGGGGGCTGGTACTAAAATGTCCACATCCATGGGTGCAACCCATGATTGTGGATCCTCTGTGCCTACAATGGCGAGATGTGCCTCATACTGTCCTTTGCCATTCTTCTTAGCCTTGAAAACATCGATCACGTGATATGGTTCACGCTAAACACATGACCAATGTCCCCAAGTGCCACATTTGTAGCAAATTAGGTCCTGCTGACCATAGGGCTTCTCATCACGCTTCTTTTATTCGCCCTTCTTGGTTTGAGCATTCTGCTTGGTTTTGTGACCCATGACCTTACACTTTTTGCCTCTTTCTTTTGAGTGAGGCTTCCTCACCTTGTAGCTGCTTGAATTTGTGGATTTCATGGGGATATGTTCCAGATCTTAGGATGATGTGACAATTGGCAACGGCGTTTACGGTTTGTCGTTTCACGTGTTTTCGACAAAATTACGAGCTTCTCGATTAGGCGGTCCGACCGTCCTTGCACGGCGGTCCGATCGGTCCCAAATCGGTCGGACCGGCCATGTGGGGGTCGGACCGGCGATGACCAAAGTGGTCAAATGAGTGGGCCAAAAATAGGTATTGTAGGCAAGTGAGGATCCCAATGCACTTGGTATCATGATTTTGGAGTCTCGAAGAAAAGTTCTATTGGTTTAAAGTTTCCGGAGGTTTGGATTTTCGGGGTTGAAATTCGCTAAGTCCCAAGGCGGTCCGACCGCTCACGAGGAGCGGATCCGACCGGCCAAGGCGGTCCGACCGGCTCACCCGAGCGGTCGAGCCGATAGTGACTTGAACGTCGGCCAACCGTGGCGATGTTGTTTTGTTAGGTCAAAGTCATTGGTTTCATGGCATATGATTTGCATGATGCATGTTTTGACTAACATGAGTCAAGTTGTGAAGAACTTGTTCCCGAATTCGTGTTTGCTTGTCTATGGTTGTGCAGGTAGCTTGGTGGTCAACGACGGTCAGCGGCGAGGAGGATCGGGACTAGACTTGGAGAGTTGAGGTCCGAGCGATCGGCGATGCGGGTGAGGTCAACGACTCAAGCGTGACGCAAGATGGACAAGGGTGACCTATTGGCAAATCCATGACGCATGGTGAAGCGGTTTAGGTCAAAAGGTTAAAGACGGCGCTTCGCGAAGCGTGCGTGTGTGACCCGTTTGTTAGTGGGCCTTAACGGGAGCCCAATTGAGTCAAACCCTAGGAGTTCTAGGCCTCCACTATAAATAGGAGGAGGTGGTGGCTGCGCCCCTGTCTCTCTCGCCTTTTTATGTTTCAAAACCCTAATTGTCTTTAGGGGAGTTGAGGTGGAGGCTAGAGCTCTTGATGGTTTGTGGTGAATTTCGTGATCTTTGATTGTCCACTGATCCATGATGGTGTGGATGTAATCCAAAGATCAATCACGAAATCAATCTATGCAAGGTTTGCTTGAGATAAGTCTCTTTTCGTTCTTGCTTTCAATTTCTTGTTTTTAGGGCTTTCTTTGATCCGCGAGTTTGTGATTGATTCTTTCACGTGAATTAGCTTGCTGTGATATGTGTGAATCTATCTAGCATCATCTTGATCATCAATCTCTCACGAACAAGCTTTAGGATCAAGTTTTCGTTCTTGCCCGGTTTTAGACCTTTTGTTAATCAATTGGCAATTGCTCAAGATCGTTCCAAGAATTATCATAATATCCAATTGGAATAGGTCCTCAATAGCATATAGAAGGTGTGTGCAAAGTTTCATAAAGATTGGAGTTGAGAATCAAAAGTTTCACCTAATTGCAACTTCGTCATCGGGCTGATTTTACTGTTGCAGATCGGTTCTGGAGTCGGCCGGTCAGACCGCCCGTCATCACCGGTCAGACCGATTTTGGAGCGGTCCGACCGCCAGCACAACGCCGGTCAGACCGCCCGGCAATCGGTCCGACCGGTTGGGTCCAGCGGTCAGACCGCCCGTGCTGTGAGTTTGCAATCTTAGTTGATTTTGTTATTTTGCTTAGGGGATTTAATTGGATTCAATACTAGTCTTCCGCTGTACTGGTATATTGATCTTCATAGCTTCATCATAGCTATTGGAGTGAAATTGTGTTGAATTCATTATTTGGGAAAAAGTGAGCGTGCTCCTATTCACCCCCCCTCTAGTCGCCTTTTCGGTCCAACAAGTGGTATCAGAGCCCGGTTAGTTCAATCTTGATCTTAACCGGTCACTGAACTTTGGCGATGGATAAGTTTTCTACTAAACCGCATATCTTCGATGGGCACGACTATGCCTATTGGAAGAATCGTATGCGCGTCTTTCTTGAGAGCGAGGGACAAGCTATTTGGGATGTTGTTAGAGCCCCGCTGGTTATTCCTGAAATTGCTACACCTGCTTCTGCAATTCTTTTGGCTAACAACAATAAGGCTAAGAATCTTTTATATGGTGCACTTGGTAGACAAGAATATGATAGAATTTGCAATCTTTCAACTGCGCATGAAATTTGGAACACTCTCGAAACATATCATGAGGTTCGTCCCAAATCAAAAAGGTGCGTAAGCAGTTTACAAGCATGAATACAATAAATTCGAGATGCGTCTTGGAGAGAGCATCGATGACATTTTCATCGCTTTAATAAAGTAATTAATCAAATGAAAGTCGTTGATATTGAATATTCTCAATCTGAAATGCCACCCATCTCTTGGTCGCAATCAACACCAAGGAGTGGGAGATGAAGGCTCTTGCTATAGAAGAAAATGTTGATCTTTCAAGTCTTACTTTAGAATTGCTTTATAGTAAACTCAAGACTCATGAAATTAAAAGAGTTGATCATCCCAAGAAAGATAATTTAGCTTTGGTAGCGATCCTCTCAAAAGGCTTTTGATGACTCTTTTGAATCTTCTTACGGATTTTCATTTGCTTGTTTATCCGCTATTCATGAAGAGGAGCTTGAAAGTATTCTCAAACAGAGTTAGCTCTTCTAGCTAAAAATTCACACGGCCTACAATAATGTGAGAAACAAAAGAGAGGTGGTCCGTGACATGCTATGAATGTGGTGAGCTCAATCATATCCGCAAATTGCCCCAAGTCAAAGGTAAGAGCAATCATAAGGAAGGAAAGCTAGCTTGGAAGAAGCCTTCTTTCAACAAATCAAGGTATGACGCTAATAAGCTTGTGAAGGCTGCTCACCGGGTCCTTGCCGCTTTTGAGGATCAATCCTTGAGCGATGTGGATACCGGAGTGAGGAGGACAAGGAGGAGGAGATCCTCAAGGCAAAAGAAAGGAAGGCCAAAGACTTCACTGGCATGTGCTTCATGGCTGACACGGACGACATTGATGATAATGAGGTATCTTTTTCTTATGATGAGCTTTCTGCTAAATATGATTCTATAGTTGAGCAATTGCTTAGTCAAGATGAAGCGCTAGAATTTGTCATGACAAAAAATAAGAAATTAGAGTAAAAAATTAGCAAACTGAAAGTAGAGCTTAAAAATGCTAAGACTCTTGAACCTGATGAATGTTTATCTTGTCATGCTATGCATTCAAATTACCAAGTTACAATCGCTCATAATATTTACGTACAACAACTTGAGAATGCTAGATCTGAACTAAATGAAATTAAATGTGCTCCTTGTGAAAAATGTTTAGAATCTAGTAAATTGATTGCTTTTGATGTATTTGATTCTAGCCCTTGCACTTCATGTTTAGAAAAAGAACGTGAAATCAAAAATATCTTAGAAGCTGCTAGAGTCAAATATGCTAAGCTTAAGGACGATATTGAAAATACTACTTGTGCTTCATGTTCCACTCTTAAGCTTGAAATTGCTTTGTATAAGGAGAAATCTATGAATAATACTTGTGATGCTTGTGTTAACTTGAGAAAAGAAAATGCTTACCTTCATGATACATTAGAGAAATTTTCTAAAGGTAAGAAACAATTAAACATGATTCTTAACAAGTCTAAAACTCCTTATAAGAAGCAAGGTTTAGGATTCAATTCTTTTCAAGACAATTCAAACCCAAAAGTCATTCAAGTCTTGGAAAAAGGTTTAATTGAATTCAAAACCCAACCTGCAAAAACATCTTTTAAGCCTGCAGGTTTTGCCCAACCTTGTATTAATTCAAATGGTGCTTCTTCTAGTGGTACCAAGTACCATTGCACTTATTGCGAGAAAGGTGGGCATTTGATTGAATTCTGTTGGCGTAGGTTGAAAAATGATAGAAAATTTTTTGATAGAATTTCATTCATGCAACCTAGAGCTTCTATGAGACATGGTAACACTGAAAAAGAATAAACCTGGATTAGGATTTTTCTCTCATGCAAATCATTATGTTTCTAGATATCCTAATTCTAATGTTTATCAGATCAGCGGTCGATCACCGGTGGTCACCGATCGATCAGTGTTGGTCGCCGTCTCGAACGCCAAGACAATGCTTGGTCGAGACCGCCCATGGACAGTTTAAATCTCATGTTAATTTAAACATTGCTCATAACCGAATGTTAGATAAAATCAAGGATAGTACTTCTGGTTTGTATACTCCTTGCAGACGTGTGTCTCAGTACTGGATTCCTAAATCTTGTTTATCTAACCCCATGTTGAGACACATCGTTCTTTTGTTCCTTGATTTTCGGGACTACCGTGGAAAGGGAAGAACACGTGGTTCGCCGACTCGGTGTTCACGCCACATGACCGGAAACTCAAAATGGTTCACCTCTTTCACGCGGCAACAGTGATGACTTCATCACCTTTGGAGATGATACACAAGGGCGAATTAAAGGAACATGATCAATTAGGGTGAACAACAAATTCATTCTAAAGGATGTCGCTCTTGTGGACAAGCTTAGGTATAATCTCCTTTCGCTTCTCACTTCTTGATGATGGTTATGAGACTGCTTTTAAGAAAAATGCTTGTCGTGTGCTTGATTCTCTTGGTGAGCTTGTGTTTGGAATCTCTAGAGTTGGTAGAATTTTTAGAGTGATTTTTCGTAATCTCTTCTCGGATCTCTTAAATGTTTGCTTACATCTTCTTGATTTACGGCTTTGGCACCGACGTTTGGGGCACATTGGTTTTGATCATCGACACGAGTTAGCAACCTTGATCTCATGAGAGGTTTGCCCAAACTCAAAGTCGCAAGGATCTTGTATGTGCGCTCAGTAGGCATGGCAAACAAGTTGCCGCCACACCCTTCTCAGTGACTATGGTTATGGTGACGGACCGGAGACGGTTGCTTCATATGGATCTTGTTGGTCTGCTAGAGTCCCATCGATCGGTGGAAAATGGTATATTCTTGTCATAGTCGATGATCTTTCTAGATATACTTGGGTGTTCTTTCTTACTTCAAAAGATGAAGCTTTTGGTTATTTTCATGACCTTGTTCTTCGTTTGGCTTCGAGCTTCACGGTGCTTTGAGAGCGATTCACGGTGATAATGGCACGGAGTTCAAAAATGCTTCTTTGCTTCTTTTGTCTTTGGCGTGGTATTGAGCATCGCTTCTCCTCTCCACACGTCCCTCAACAAAATGGCGTGGTGGAAAGGAAGAATAGGACCTTAGTCGAAATGGCTAGGACGATGCTAGATGAGTATAGCACACCGAGGAGATTTTGGGCCGAAGCTATTGCTACCGCTTGCCATATTGCAAATCGTGTCTTTTTGAGACCTTCTTTAGGCAAGACTCCTTATGAGCTTCGTTTTGGTAGAAAACCCTCTGTTTCGCATTTTCGAGTTTTGGATTAAAATATTTTATTCTTAAGGCAGCAACTTAGATAAATTTGAATCAAGAACTTTTGATGGGTTATTTCGGGTTATCCCGCTCATTCGAGGGGTTTTCGGGTTTTTAATACTGAGACTAACATTATTCAGGAGACTTGTAATGTCACTTTTGATGAGACTAGCCCTAGAGCTAGATCTATTGCTACAGATGATTTACAGGTGATAGAGAGCATTTTTGTGGAGAAAGATAAGGACGAAGCTAATATCATTCCTTCATCTGCTTTGCTTTCAAGCGCCCATATTGATACAAGAACACCTCGTCTACTTCACCTTCGCTTGAGGCTCCTGCTGCATCTTCATCATCGCCAGATACTGCGGGTCGAAGAAACCAGATCTCACCCGGCGCCCACTTCGCATTCAGAGACAAAGATCCTCCTGAGCAGATAATAGGTAATCTACATGAGCGGTCACTCGCTCGGTATAATGATCCAAATCTCTACTCTCATTCGGCTTTTGTTGCTTCTTTTGAACCCCGCGATATATCACATGCTTTATCTGATTCTAGCTGGGTAAATGCTATGCATGAGGAGTTAAAATTTTTTGAAAGAAACAAAGTTTGGAACCTAGTAGAACCCCCTAGTGGTCATAATGTTATAGGAACCCGTTGGGTGTTTAAGAATAAACAAGGTGAGGATGGTTCTGTGGTTAGAAACAAGGCCAGATTGGTAGCTCAGGGTTTCAGCCAAGTTGAGGGGTTATATTTTGATGAGATATTTGCTCCTGTTGCTAGACTAGAAGCCATTCGCATTCTGCTTGCATTTGCTGCATCAAAAGGTTTTAAATTATATCAGATGGATGTTAAAAGTGCCTTTTTAAATGGTTTCATAGATGAGGAAGTGTATGTTAAGCAACCCCCTGGTTTTGAGGATCCTAAATATCCAAATCGTGTTTTCAAGCTATCTAAAGCATTGTATGGTCTTAAACAAGCCCCTAGAGCCTGGTATGATAGACTTAAGACCTTCTTGCTTAAAAATAATTTTGAGATGGGTAAAGTGGATAAAACTCTATTTATTCTTAGGCGTGACAATGACTTCCTGCTTGCTCAAATTTACGTGGATGATATTATTTTGGTGGTTCCTCTAATGCTCTTGTTTCCAGCTTTTCTGACACTATGTCCAGGGAATTTGAGATGAGTATGATGGGAGAGCTTAATTACTTTTTGAGACTTCAAATCAAGCAATGCAAGGAAGGAACTTTCATCTATCAGACAAAGTACACTAAAGATCTACTAAAGCGCTTCAACATGGGTGATTGCAAGCCAATTTCCTCCCATGGCAACCTCATCGCTTTGGATCCGGATGAGGAAGGAGAAGTCGTGGATCAACGCGAGTACCGCATGACATGATCGGCTCCTTCCGTATTTGACCTCGAGACCGGACATTCACTTCACGGTATGCCTTTGTGCAAGATTTGAGCGTCTCCGAGAATTTCCCATCGCCAAGCCGTTAAGCGCATATTCGTGTATTTACACTCTACACTCTTATATGGCATTTGGTATTCCCGCTCTTGACTTTGTCCATTAGAGGTTTTGATTCGATTTTGCGAGTCGTCGGTTAGATAGGAAGAGTACCTCGTGCACCGTCACTTCCTAGGCACTTCTCTTGTATCTTGGTCCTCTAGAAGCGGTCTTACATTGCACAATCCACTCTTTGAAGCGGAGTATGTAGTCAGCGCTAGTTGTCAGAGCTGATTTTGTGGATGACGTCCACTTTGAAAGATTATGGGTTAAACTTTGCTAGTGTTCCTCTTTTCGTGATAACACTTCGCTATTAATATTGCTAAAACCCAAAGGCAACATTCTAGGACTAAGCACATAGACATTCGCTTTCACTTCCTTAAAGATCATGTTGAAAAAGGTGATATTGTGATGCACTTCGAGAGTCCAAGCTCAATTGGCGGATATTCTTACCAAGCCTTTAGATCAAACCGCATTTTCCTCCTTAAGAAGCGAGTTAGGGGTAATTTATCCTTATGGGTTGGTTTGAGGGGGAGTTTGATCTTTTTCTTATCTTTCCTTGCTCTTTTGATCTTTTATTGTTCTTTTTCTGAACTTAGTGATCTTTTCGGAGTTTTTAGGTTTTTAGGCTTTTTAATTGTATCTCATTGTGTCATATTGCATTCATATGAAAACTCCAACAAGTGGTTACAACAAATGGTATGAAAAATCCAAAAAGATGCATTGTAATATAAGATTTTCTGCTTATTTTTAAAAATTGATGAAGCTTTGCCTATTACCCTTTAGAGCTTTTGTATTTCAATTCTTGCTCAATGTCATGTCTAGTTCTTTGACTTGCTAGAATTATCATGCTTTTACATGTGTAGCTAAGTCTTTGCTATATGAGTTAGAACCTTTTAAACAACTCAAACTAAGAAATTGCAATTTGTGGATGTTTTAGCGAGTTGCGCAATTAGTGCTCCTCTTGTGACATTGGCCCTGTCAGAATTGTTTTGTTAGCTCTTTGATCTAAAATTGACCATTACTTGAGCTTTTGTGTTCTTGAGATTCTAAAACTGCTCATGTGAAAAATGAAAATCAAGATTGTCTCTTGCTTAAATTGTGCCAAACTATTCTTACGAGGCTTGTCAAATGACATGAACTTGGAGATAGTTTGATGAACCAGACGATCTCATGGGGACCGCTTGTCGAAATGACATGAACCTCAAGATTTGTCGCCTCGTAGAAGCTTAGAAAGAGTTTGTGGATGGCTCCTAGTCCGTGATCTTCTTTACTAAGATATACCTTTAATCAACTTTTGGTCAAGCTTAGGATGAGTTTGTGGATGGCTCTAGTCCAGATCTTGTCACTAAGTTAGATCATTAGTCAACTTCAATATTCAATGCAAATGAGAAAATTGTTGACAAATGGGCGTTTACAAAATATTGAGCAAAATGATTCAATACGGGACTTGATTGACTCTTAATGTGGTCTTTGTTAGATTTTTGGTCTCACTTTGACATTTTGACATGGCCAATTTCACTTTAGAATCCTGTTGATGAACTTGTCAATTTGAGCGTTGCTTAAATTGATCAAATCTCATCGCTTTACTTTTGAGCCTTTGTGCTTAGCTTTGATATATATGTCTTACCATGATCTTGCTAGCGTATCGGGCTTGATATCTTTGTTTGTGCAATATTAGAGATACTAGCTTGTTCTTTTGGGTAATCTCCAAAGCTTCTTGTAATCAAAAATTGAAAAATACAAAAATTGAAGTCACTCCATTGCACTTCATGCATATTCCTCTTTATGCTTCTTTTGTTTCTGCTTCTTCCTTTATTCTATATTTATTATCTCTGGATGAGAGGAAGGCGTGATTCCTTGATGAATCCATTGTCAAAGGGGAGAAGATGTGTTAAATGAGAAGAGAAGATGTGTTAATAAGAAGATATTTCTTTATTGGGGAGAAGTTTATACAAAGGGGAGAAACTCAAAATTTGAAAATTGAGGATCATAGTGAGGGGAGTTCTTGAGTTGCATTCTTATTGTCTTATTGAATATTACGAACTTGAATTGCATTCTTTTATACTCACAATGATCATAGGTCAATTGAACAATTGTTCTTTCATATGGACCTCATGTGAGAATTTTGACCCTTTTCGAAATCAAAGTTTTATGCTTTCTTTTGCCTTGTCTCACATGCCTATACTATTCGATGCCGCTTGGTCATTTTCATTGCTTTTTCTTGCTTATGGACCAAGTTGTGCCTTTATCAAGCTGCGAGTAAACTTCGTTTTCAAACCTCTTACTTACATTTTACGGATAATTGCCAATGTGTTCATCAAGGGGAGATTGTGGATTTCATGGGGATATGTTCCAGATCTTAGGATGATGTGACAATTGGCAATGGCGTTTACGGTTTGTCGTTTCACGTGTTTTCGACAAAGTTCTGAGCTTCTCGATGCGGGCGGTCCGACCGGTCCTTGCACGGCGTCCGATCGGTCCCAAATCGGTCGGACCGGCCATGTGGGCGATCGGACCGCGATGACCAAAGTGGTCAAAAGCAATTTGGGCCAAAATAGGTATTGTAGGCAAGTGAGGGATCCCAATGCACTTGGTATCATGATTTTTGGAGTCTCGAAGAAAAGTTCTATTGGTTTAAAGTTTCCGAAGGTTTTGGATTTTGAGGGTTGAAATTGGCTAAGTCCCAAGGGCGGTCCGACCGCTCACGAGGAGCGGTTCGACCGCCAAAGAAGGTCCGACCGCCACTGGAGCGGTCGGGCCGGTAGTGACTTGAACGCCGGCCAACCGTGGCGATGTTGTTTTGTTAGGTCAAAGTCATTGGTTTCATGGCATATGATTTGCATGATGCATGTTTTGACTAACATGGGTCAAGTTGTGAAGAACTTGTTCCCGAATTCGTGTTTGCTTGTCTATGGTTGTGCATGTAGCTTGGTGGTCAACGACGGTCAATGGCGAGGAAGATCGGGACTAGACTTGGAGAGTTGAGGTCCGAGCGATCGACGATGCGGGTGAGTCAACGACTCAA